>CM042142.1:72853069-72960569 GCA_023376005.1 Doryteuthis pealeii
ATATGATATTGTTACTCACATTAAAAGCAACATGTCTACCTGTTTAGATCAATGATTTTTAAAACATTCTCCAATTGCATTATTTCCTCCGATCATTTCCACCTACACAAGAATTTCCTTTGCAATTTTAGCTGGAGACTTTTTCCACATGAATCAAATTTGTTCATCCCAGAAATAAATCTACAACGGCACCCTCCACCCACCCTCAAAACAAAAAAATTTAGAATGAAATCACCATCATGATCAATATAACTGATGATTGATTTTTTTTATTTTTATTTTATTTTTTTTTTCCAACTTGTCTCTCTCTTCGGGCTGTAGTGTGCTCAACCCTTAACCTATCACGATCCGGCACTGGGGATTGACTTTTCATCTCCTCGAATGCCACGACCTAAACTCAAAGAAGCATGTTGCTGGGGGGGTGCAAGTGCAAAATTGCAGCTGGCACTTGAAATAATAGAAGCATTGGTCACTGCACAAAACTGGAAATGGATTTATCATTTGTTTTTCCTGTGGGGGAGGGGGGATGGGTAAAAACAAAATGGAACTGCCTCTTTGTCTGGGCAGCAATTATCAAAATAAATAAACATTGTTCCTTCATAAACCTATCTTTTTTCCACACCTTCACTTAGACGATTACAATATCAAAATCACTCAGAGCACAGCATACATCTATGAAAGGTGATTAATTTTTCTTACCAGGACTCATAATACAAAAGCCAGATTAGTTGTAAGAATATATCTCTACACTGACAGAAAATAGACACAGATATATATATATTTAGATAGATAGATATAAGTAAAAATATAACAAAAGACTTAGAATTTTGCATTATAGTCTATTTCAGGAAGCTTAGACAAAGTGTCTAACTCTCCCAAATTATCAGATGCAAAGGATCTGATGATTTGGGAGTTAGTCACTTTGTCTAAGCTTCCTGAAATAGACTATAATGCAAAAATTCTAAGTCTTTTGTTATATTTTTACTTATAAATTTGCTCTGTGACTCTAACAATAAGAGCAAACATTGAGCTCTGCAAACTGCGACAGGTTTTTTTTTTTAAAATTCTATGTCGTAAGGAAGATTTCTTCTCCAGACTTTTGGATTATATAAGTAGAATAAAAAAAAAAGACACGTCTCCTGTTTAACAATTTTATTAACAATCTTTTCAAGCTTTCTGGCCAACTTTTTTTACATTTGGATGGATTAGTCCACCAAAGTTTTTATCCCAAGTACTTTCGGCACTTTAAAGTGCCATCATCACGGGTGATGTGTTTGTGTTCCAGTTTTTTTCAAGGTAGTAGTAGAGAACAGAAAGAGTTGACCAGAAAGCTCGAAAAGATTGTTAATAAAATTGCTAAACAGAGATGTGTCTTTTGTTTAATTCTACATGTATAAATGAAAAATGCTGCCAAATCACACACCATATGCATGGAGATGCGTAGTTAATGGTTAGAATTGTAGGAATAGACTCATTAACCCGAGTTCAAATCCTGGACGAGGCTGTTTGCATTCATGTACCACTAATACCCTTTATGACTCTATTCCAGTAATGGGTAAATAGTAAGGCAACTGGGCTCTAGGTAACCAGTCTAGGAGAGGAAAACTCTGAATTCAAAAAGTTAGTCCCCTTAAGAAATTGATCTTGTTCACCCCAGGGAAAATTTATGGGTCCCAACTAAAGCCGTCTAACACCTACCTTGTAACCTGTCCTGTGTAATTCATTTCTAAGAAAATATTGAAATGTATTTACAGTTAGCTTGAAATGGTGGGGGAAGAAAAAAGAAAAACACTGGGATGCATGGATACGAGATTTTTATGTATCAGGGACGCAGAAAGTGTACCTATCAGCATCTCCATAGTTTTAGTTTTATTGAAGAAAAAAGAATTTTCCAACAAATTAATCTTTGAAAGAATTCTAAGTATTTTCCAAAAACAAACACACACACGCGCATGTGTGTGTGTGTGTGTGTGTGTGTGTGCGCGCGCGCATGCACCTATTTTAAGATGATGGTCCATTTCAATTAAATCTATTTTAAGATGATGGTCCATTTTAAAACTGGTTAAGAAATATTTCATTTTCTACAGGAATAATTGGTATGAGAAATAAAGAAGAATGTTTTTTCTTTTTCCCAAGACAGTCATTGAAATTCCATGGAAATTGTTGTGGAAATATTTCAAGTGGACAATAAGCAGCGGATTTTGTTGCTGTCAAGTCCCATCTGAATATTAAAAGTTTCAGTCTAAATAACATTCCAACAGGAAAAGGTCCTCATGACCTCAGTATTCACTCATAGCTCAGTGGTAATGTCTATGGTCAGAGATTAGTGAGGATGTTGTACAGTGCAGAGAAAAATGATAGAACTAACACACTTAGGATGTTCTATTAGCTTATTTACTGCTAAATAATAAAATTATAATAAGAGATAGCTGAACAATTTGGATTCACAAAATATTCCTTAAACAAACTGATTAAACTAAAGTAATTGTATAATTCTTTTTCAAGCCATGCAAAGGAAGATATTATGGAATAATCCAATGTTGAATTTGGTTGGTTGGATTTTATGGTATGTCAATTCTTGCTGGGTTATTTCATGCCAAAGACATTTTTGTTGAGTAATCAATTTTTTTCTAAACTCAATTTTTTAAAACACATTTAATGCTCATTTTAAAAAAAAATCTATTTAACCCAAATAAACTAAAAAACATTCCATCAGGAAAAGGTCATCATGACCTCAGTGGTAATGTCTATGGTCAGATATTAGTGAGGATGTTGTACAGTTCAATATTGGTTGGTTGAATTTTATGGCAATTCTTGTTGAGTTATTTTATACCAAGGACATTTTATTTTATTCATTCTTGATGGGTACACAATTTTTTTTTCCAAACTCAATTTTTTACAACTCATTTTTTTCTGTTTAATTCATAGATGGAATTCTAACATGTACTACCAACCCAGGTCAGAGTGGACCTGGGAGTAATGGTGATGAAGAGGTACTCCACATTCCCACAGAGATGAAGAATTGGATAGAGTTTAATATCATACTATGGGCATTAAGACCCTCAACCACCAAATGAGAATTAAAACTTTCTAACAATGGTCTGCAATCCTAGCTTACTAGCCATGACATCATGTGACATGTCCAAGTTTTTTTTTCTCATTTTTGAATGGCATGATGCCCAAAACATCAGTCACTCAGTGAGAACCAAATTCACAAATAATGGTCTACTAGCTTAGTAACTCATTAACCATTACATCATGAAAAGTATGCAACAAGAAATGTAGGGAGAAAAAAAAACCCTGTAAGAAAAATCAATTCAATGCGCTACAGACGAAATAAAACAGTGAATAGGAGGCACAAGTCTGAAAGTGTTTAAAAAGGTAAACAATAGGAATGACAGCATTGTTCATTTTGCTGAGGAGAGAGGAGAGAAAGAAAAAGAGAGGAGAGAGAGGGAGAAAGAAAGAGAGAGAGAGAGAGAGAGAGAAAGGAAAAAGGAGAGAGAGAGAGAGAGAGAGAGAGAGGGAGAGAGAGAGAGAGAGAGAGAGAAAGGAAAAGAGAGAGAAGAGAGAGAAAGAAAAAGAGAGGAGAGAGAGAGAAAGGAGAGAGAAGGAAAGAGAGAGAGAGAGAGAAGAGAGGAAGAGAGAGAGAGAAGGAAGAGAGAGAGAGAGAGAGAGGAAAGAAAGAGAGAGAGAGAGAAGAGAGGAGAGGAAAGAGAGAGAGAGAGAGAGAGAAGAGAAGAGAAGGAGAGAGAGAGAGAGAGAGAGAGAGAGAGAGAGAGAGAGAGAGAGAGGAAGAGAGAGAAAGAGAGAGAGAGAGAGAAGAGAGAGAAGAGAAGAGAGAGAGAGAGAAGAGAGAGAAGAGAGAGAGAGAGAGAAAAGAGAGAGAGAGAGAGAGAGAGAGAAGAGAGAGAGAAAAGAGGAGAGAGAAGGAAGAGAAGGAAAAGAGAGAAGGGAGAGAGAGGAGAGAGAAGAGAAGAAGAGAGAAGAGAGAGAAGAGAGAGAGAGAGAGAGAGAGGAGAGAAGAGAGAGAGAGAGAGAGAGAAGAAAAAAATATCCTGAGATTCTTTATAACAATGGAAGTGCAAGACTAAAGAACATAAAAACAAAAACAAACGCAACAAACTATAGAAAGTGAGAAAAGTAGTTCCTTAAAAATATATATTTACTTATCTGTTGAGTATTCATCTCTGTTGGTCAATAGATAATATAAAAAAAAACCCACAGAAAATGAAATACTTTGTTGTTAGACACTGATTACACAAGGAAATAAAAAAAAATCACTAACAATTCAGTTTTTTGTCATTTTTTCTTCTATATTTTTTTAATCAAGAAGAGAGAGATTTTGAGTGAATTATTTCTCGTATAAATGTCTGCTTTTAAAACGATTGACTGGTTGATAAAAGAGTAGACTACAAAAGGATTCTACCATTTTAGACTGTATGAGTAAAAGAATATTAAAAAGATTTTGGCTGGTTAGATTTTAAGGCACATCAACCCTTGTGGGGTTATTTTATGCCAAAGAATTTTTTTTTTTAAATTCATTCTTAATGAGTACTCAATTTTTTTGAAACTCTTTTTTTTCAAACTCCTTTTTCTTTTTATCCATAATGGGAAGTGGTACTACCACCCCGGTCAGAGTGGACATGGGAGTAATGATGATGAAGGGTACTCCATAGTCCCCAGAGCTTCAGAATTGGAACTTCACCATCACATAAACTTTAACATCATAACCAGGACACTAAGACCATTAGTCACCGCCTTCTAGCATATATATGATAAAAAAAGTTGGGCTTGCCATAAGGCAATAGGGCTGGGACAATCATATACGTGCTAGGGCTTGACGTGACCAGCCAATTGATCGGAGGGGGCCTCTCCTGCAACCCATCTAGTCTAAGTAAGGACTAAAGTAGAGTGTTGCATGTCATGGACTACTCAGCCACCAGGGTTCCATCCTTAAGCACCACGGATCAATACCTATGGCCAACATGTGGCCCATTGGGTGGGTGTGTCTTACCCACCTGCAGAGGTGCAGTCAGTGTAGTCTAAAGCCGCAGCTGACAGGGTGATTGACTGGTTGATGAGAAGACTGCAAGACAGGGCTCGACATTAACGCCGTCCCGGGACGATAAAAATTACATCCAGGACGATCAATTCGTCATCCGGACAGTTTAAAAAAATTTTCCTAAAAGTTAGTACTACATTCCAATATGGCCATCCAGTGATTGCCCGAATGCTGACCTCAAAATGAGGCTACGGCACCGCAGGTCTATTCTCAAAGCCATGTAATGAATATGGTGGAGGAAGTAGTTTAAAAGGCCGAATTATGTACTACTAACCTACTCACGGTTACTTAAAGTAAAAAAGTATTTTTTTTTAGCTCAAAACACACTAGGAAATGGATTTTTTTGTCCAAATATCCAGAATTATCACTGCTTCAGCTTTCTTAATGTTTTATTACATGTTATTATGCTACTGATGACTGACAAGTATAGATGATGCTAAAATTAAACAAAAATATTTTGATTTTGGGATGGTCCAAACCCTATTCGGACGGTTGATTTTTGTTGGACGGTCATGAAAAAAGTTAGTGTCGGGGCCTGCTGCAAGATAATTCTGCCATTTTAGACTGTGCGAGTAAAGGGGAGAACATTAAAAGATTTTGAGCTTCAAGTTTTGGATTGGATCAATGCAACTGGAATCATCAAAGAGTAAGGCTTGAAAAGTTGGAAGAAATTACAGTTATCACTCATCATCATCATCATCATGTTGCGCAAGTAGCACGGATATCCATGACAATCTCTCACCAACCTTCCCTATCATTCATTGCCCCTGGAGTTCTTCTGTGCAGCAACCAGCATCGTCACATAGTGATCAATGTAGGTCTTAGCTGGGCGGCCCACATTAGCGTGCTCATGTGTTGGCTTCCACAGGAGAACGTCGCTTATGAGTTCATTCTTGCTTCTCCAGCAGTGTCCTGCATGCCTAGTCTGTCTTACTCGGATGGTTTGTGATAGGGGGGTGCAGGTGGCCATACAGCTGCTTCCTTGTGAGGTGCGGTTTCCATGACTTGTTCAAGACTGCATGCAGCATTCTCGTGCAGCTCCCATCTAGCTTATTCTCAAGGCGCTTTGTTAGGGTCCAAGTGGTGCAGCCATACAGCAGTACTGATATAACCACAGCCTGGAAGAATTTCCTATTCGTGTATTAACATCGCTTAATCATCACTAGGTATATCACTAGTTATCACTAGATAGCCTGAAAATAATCTATATCCATATATAAAGGGCAGTTAGTGTGNAAGAGACGTGAAGGAGTTTCTCGGCTACCATTAAAGGACACACCCTTCGAATCTTAAAGGACATGTCAAATCCTCAAGGGAGATAATTTATTCATTGTATCCCTTTATGCAAATTATTATTTCTTGCGAGTTTTCACCTATTTTTAGCTGTGTTGTTTCTTTTTCTTTTTTCTTTTTTCTTTTTTAACTGAAGTCTTGCAGCAAGTCTACTCAGGGTCTCGAGAACCGTCTGAATATTCTAGCTGAAATCTTACAAGTACTGTTGGTCTGGAATAGTCTCTATTCTTCCTCTGATCTCCAGTTCTTGCCAGACTATCTATGTCTGTAGGCCGTTCCAAGGGCTCCAATTACAATTGGTATCAACCGTTAAGTTCTCAGTGGAAATTCGAAACCTACATCCCCTTTTTGGCCTCAAAAACCTTATTCAATGCACCTAAACAGCTCCACTAATTGAGTTAATGGGAAATCATTGTAGGCAGACATTCAAATCAAAACATATCACTTATCCCCTATTCCCATTTCTTGATTCTTCTCACTGCCATGTTGATTGTTATTTGCTTTTTTTTACACTAGTAGTTTTATAGCATCTTTTTAAACGATGCTATAATACTCGACGTTTCAAAATATTGTCAATATAATGCGCATTACGCTTCTCTCAACATCAAAATACATTTTTTAAAAAAAAGGATTCCATCAAAAGTCTATGTTCTGTTGGGACAGGAGTCCTGCTTGAGGGCATGCAGTCTATGTCCCTGGGAACTAGTCTGATAGATTCTCAAACAAAACAGTTGGAAGCCATAATTAGAGCTTGGTGGAGAAATTTTATAACTGCTGCTATCCCGACTGGACAGTACAGAGAAAAGGTATTGAAAATGCAGCACTGTTTTTCCACGATGTCGAATTCTAATTTTTTTTAAAATAAATATCTTAATAAAATAAATTCCAGTTTGAATTTGAATTCTTAACGGACATCGGACAATGATCTTAGATTTGAACAGAAGCAATTATCTTGTGTCTAAATTTTCAGTTTTATAATACAACTGGACCCGTGGAAATTCCTACGAAATATTATGCAGAATAATTGCCAAAATATAACTATTCGGATATCAAATGTCGATTCTATTTTTAGTTTTGGTAAATTATATGTTGCAAAAATAAATGGAAAATCAACAACAATAAAAAAAATATAAAATGATTTTTTTTTCTAAGTAAACATATTTTATCAACAATTTTTTTCCCACAAAATAAAGATAAATAATTCTTTATTTTTAAGAAAAAATAGTTAAGCGTATTTAAAAGGAGAACGTGGTTCGACATTTCAATAAGGCTGCTTTGTCGGTTTACTAGAAAAGTCAATACTGATGAAAACATTATCACAGCACGAATACTTTTACAAGTTAATTCGCTCTATCAGTAAGGGCTAAGAATTCCCTTGGCTGTATCCTCTGCAGATAATTAAGTCTCCGCTACCGCCAAAAGAGGGGTATCTAGATATAACGAAACACAAATAGCTCCTGAGACTAGTTTTCTGAGATTTGGAAAGTGTTGCAGTAACCGGGTTCATTCCAGATCCACTCTTGATATGGAGAGGTAGTGCAGTTAAAAAATTTCGTATCATGAGGATGACTTGTCCTATGAAGCTGCAAAACTTGTAATTAAGAATAGTTAAGTTGAAGAATAATTGTGACTAAGTTATCATAGTTATTGTAATCGTAACTGTTGTTGTGCAAACAAATAGCTATCTTAATGGAAATAATTACTTGAAACCATACATTGTAATGGTTTCAAAGGTATGTCCTATCTTAATAGAAATACTTGAAACCATACAATGTGGTGCAAATTATTTTATTAGAATAGGAATACTTGAAACCATACAACTGTGTGCAAATTATTTCTATTAGATAGGGAATACTTGAAACGATAACTAGATAGGCTAGGGAGATACCTGATATATAACGATAAATGAAAGATAACTACAGAAAAAATGTCAAATATTAACGTAAATGAATGCAATTCCCGAAAACTATGCATGAAATAACCTCATAGGCATAAATAACCTTAGCATTAAAAGAAGAAAAAAAAAGACAAAAAGCTATCAATAAAAAAATGATTATGAAAAAGAAAAAGATTGTACTAGATGCAGATAGCGCGCAAGAGATATCATTAGATTAACGTATAAAGCATTACACGGAAGATACCTGAAACCTTTGAGACGTATGGTAGGGTTAAGGCCTTACTTGAGAGTTTTCCGTAAGCTAAATGTTATTTTGTATACGAATGCGAATTTAATGAGTTTTTGATATCGTCTGCGCGCTATTGCTGGATAGTAAATCTTTTCTTTTTCATAATCATTTTTATTGATAGCTTTTTGTCTTTTTTTTTTCTTCTTTTATGGCTAGGGTTATTTTATGCCTAGAGGTTATTTTATGCCCATAGGTTTGGAATTGCATTCATGTCGTTAATATTTACATTTTTCTGTAGTTATCTTTCCATTTATACAGTTATATATCAGGTATTCCCTAGCCTATCTAGTATGGTTCAAAAGTTATTCCTATCTAATAAAATAATTTGCACACAGTTGTATGGTTTCAAGTATTCCTATCTAATAGAAATAATTTGCCACACAGTTGTATGGTTTTCAAGTATTTCTGATTAGATAGGAATACTTTGAAACCATACAATGTATGGTTTCAAGTAATTATTTCATTTTAATGATAGCTATTTTTTGCACACACAGTTACGATTACAGTAACTAATGATAATTCTTAGTCAACAATTATTCTTCAACTAAACTATTCTTAATACAAGTAATTTGCAGTTATATAGGCACCAAGTATTCCTATCGAATACGAATATTTTTTAACTGTACTACCTCTCCATATCAGGTGGATCTGGATGAGAACGGTTACTGCACACTTTCCAAATCTCTAAAACTAGTCTAGAATGCTTATTTGTGTTTAGTTCATATCTAGGATACCCCCTTTTGGGGTAGGGAGACTAATTATCTGCAGAGGATACAGCCAAGGATATTCTAGCCCTTACTGATAGAGCGAATAACTTGTAAAAGTATTCTGCTGTGATAATGTTTTCTCATATTGACTTTCTAGTAAACCGACAAACAAGCCTTATGAAATGTCGAACCACTCTCCTTTTTAAATAGTTAACTTTTTTTCCTAAAAAATAAGAAATTATTTATCTATTTTTGTGGGAAAAATTGTTGATAAATATGTTACTTAGAAAAAAAATCATTGATATTTTTATTGTATGTTTGTATTCATTTATTTTTGCAACATATATTTACCAAAACTAAAAATAGAAATCGACATTTGATATCCGAATAGTTTATATTTTGGCAATTTATTCTGCATAATATTTCGTAGAATTTCCACGGGTCCAGCTTGTATTATAAAACATGAAAATTTTAGACAGATATTGCTTCTGTTCAAATCTAAGATCATTGTCCGATGTCCGTTAAGAATTCAAATTTCTAAAAATGAATTTATTTTATTAAGATATTTATTTAAAAAAAATTAGAATTCGACATCGTGAAAAACAGTGCTGCATTTTCAATGTTTACCTTTCTCTGTACTGCAGTCGGGATAGCAGCAGTTTAAAATGTTCTTCCACTCAAGCTCTATATGGGCTTCCAACTTGTTTGTTTGAGAATCTATCATAGCCTAGTTCCATGGGACATAGACTGTCATGCCCTCAAGAGACTCTGTCCAACAGAACATAGACTTTTTTTTTTTTTAATGTATTTTGATGTTGGAGAGCGTAATGCGCATTATATTGACATATTTTGAACGTCCGAGTATTTATAGCATCGTTTAAAAAGATGCTATAAATACTACTAGTGTAAAAAAAAAGCAATAACATCAACATGGCAGTGAGAAAATCAAGAAATGGAATAGGGGATAAGTTGATAGGTTGATTTGAATTTCTGCATAACAATGGATTTTCCATAACTCAATTAGTGGAGCTGTTGGTGCATTGAATTAAGGTTTTCTGAGGCTAAAAGGGGATGTAGGTTCGAATCTCCGAGAACTTAACGGTGATACCAATTGTAATTGGAGCCTTGGAACGGCTACAGACATGAGATAGTCTGGAAGAACTGGAGATCAGAAGGAAATAGAGACTATCCAGACCACAGTATTGTTAAGATCAGCTGAATATTCAGACGAGTTCTCGAGACCTGAGTAGACTTGCTGTCACAGACTTCAGTAAAAAAGAAAAAGAAAAGAAAGAACAAAACACCAGCTAAAACTAGTGTGAAAAACTCGCAAGAAATAATAATAATTGATAAAGGGATACAATGAATAATTATCTCCCTTAGAGAATTGACATGTCCTTTAAAGATTTCAAGGGTGTCCTATGGTAGCCGAGAAACTCCTTCACGTCTTCTTTTTTGTCTCTGTCTTTGACCGTAGAGGTTGTCTCTGACGTTGCCTAGGAACAGTAAGACTACACGACTATATTACCTATACTCATCAAGTGAGCTTTTTTCCCATTTTTGTACTCCTTCCACATACTATTTTTGGTTATTTCCTATAACTCCAATCTAAAAAAGGGAACCACTCTGATTGACTAGAAAAAAAAGAAGAAAACGGGTTAAGGGTTAGTTTAATGGGAAAATAATGGGTAGATTAATTAACAGATAAAATTCATTGATAATAAAATTTATCAATCAATCAGAGTGGTTCCCCCTTTTTTAAGTTGGAGTTATAGGAAATACCCTATTTTTTCACGGAACAATATGTGCATAATTATACACTGATGCTTATATTTTTTGATTTAGTGCGTCCTGGGACGCACATATTTGCTTTGAATGGGTCCTCGGAAAATTCATAGGCCCAACTAAAGCCACCTAACTCCTACCTTGTAACCTATCCTGTGTAATTCGTTCTCTAATAAACTATTGAAATGTATTTAAGTTAGCTTGAAATGGTGAGCGAAGAAAAAAAAAAAAACACTGAGACGCATGGATACGATTTTACTGCATCCTTTTAGATTTTTGTGCGTCAGGGAACAGGACCCGTACCTATCAGCATCTCTGATTCTGGCTATTGGACATTTGTATACTTTATTTTAATTTCATTTGGTATGCATATTGTATCTTTTGAATGTGTAAATGAGCCATTTTCTTCGTTGTGTTCTGTGTTAGTATATCACGAATATACTAATGCTGATATTGGTCTTTAGTGAGTGGAGACTCGATTGAATTTTTTTCCGTGCACCTAACATGCCAATATGATATCTACCTACAATACCAATAATACATATATATATATTTACCGACCCCCCCCCCGCACAAGCAGGATGTGACACAAGGTCAATTTCTTAAGCGGAGTTTAACAGGTTTGAATTCAGAGTTTTTCCTTCTCCTAGACCGGTTGCCTAACCAAGGTTAAAGAGCCCAGTCTGCCCTACTATTTACCCATAGCTGGAGGGAGGTAGAATTCATACCTTTCCCAAGGGTATTAGCGCTAAGTGAAATGATAATACATATAAGATGCACATTTTTTAAACCATTATTTTTAACCCAAAGATGGGATCTTAACATATACTACCACTCCGGGTCAAAGTGGACCTGGGAGTAATGGTGATGAAGGGTATTCCACATTCCTCAGAGCTTCAGAATTTGAACTTCATCAAATAGAGTTTAACGTCATACCCAAGACCCTCAGCCACTGCCTTCTAGCACATATATGATAAAATAGGATTGGGTAATCATATAGGTGCTAGGACTTGATGTGACCAGCCGATTGATCGGAGGGGACTTCTCCGACTGCCCGTCTAGCCTAAATAAAGGCCAAAACCGAGTATTGCATTCATGGACTGCTGAGCCACCGGATACCGCCCTTAAGCATCACATGTCGCCACCCACGGCCAACAGGGTATTTTATCTTCTGTAGAGGTGTATTCTTCTGTCTCAGACCAGATTCCAAATGTACGTGTTCCGCCACGGACAATTACTACGCCCGGGTTTCGCTTTTGACCCAAGTACAATGAGACTTGCACAGTTTATAGACCAAATCCACACCTATCAACTCCTTTAGTTTCTTTAATCGCCAAATAGAAAATAAAATAAAAAAACAAAAACCTGGAACTGTTAACAAAATATTGACAGACAAGACTTGTTTATAATGTGTGTATGCTGTTATATAACATAAAAAAGGCAACTCGCTGACCATTTAGATCAAAAGTTCTCAAACATTTTACATTATGCCCAACTCCTTGTAATCAAATTTAATTTCCTTCATCCTCAAATAAATTAATTGAATATTAGATTACAAAACATAACTAATTTACCAGTGTTTAATATATGTATGTACGCACTTTTTATGGTGGAAAAATCTAATTTGTTAAAAAAAATTAACAATGCCATTTTTAAGTTTGCTTTCATTTTTAATACATAAAATAAATTTGTATATATATATATATATATATATATTATTTTGTGCGTGTGTAGCGAAAGAAAGGACCTACCTCGGAGCTCAAAGTGGGCGCGAACGTGTTTTGCATGCAAATGAGTGAAAGGTTCGAAAAGAAGAAAATATGGCTGCCTTAGCACCGTATTTAAAGAAACGCGATCTCAAAGTCAGGAGATTTGTCGAGAAAGTATTTGTATGTATGCAAATTTTCGAGATCGAGCCGTGCATAAAACACCGGAGGCAGCAGGGAAACTTTTTAAAACATGGTATTGAGATACGTTAAAAACTGCGGTATTACTCTTGCGATAGATTTCATAGTCAGACCTGTGAAATTGCGAAAAGCGAATATGGAATCAGTTTGCAAAGATGTCTATATGTGTGTGTGTGAAGGGGGGTCCAGTACTCAGAACTTTAATAAAGTCGTTTTTATCTTCTAAAATGTTTACTACCGGCAAAATTGCCAAACTTTCTTATAAGTTATAGTGATCCAAAAATGTAATAATACGTGGTTTTTTTTGTGTTTTTTATGTAGATAAATTTTCTAAATTTGAATCACCGCTTTTTAAAGAAATAAGTTTGACAAAGGAATACAATTTCCGTGAGAAAAGAATCAGTAAACTATAAATGCAAAACACACCTTTAAATTTTGAATTATTTTTAATGAGAAATATGGGATTGGTGGGCATTCAGGAGATCACTAATATTAGGTTGCAGGTTGTGAGTTAGAGCCACAAATCCCAAAGTTCAAAGTGTTTTCTTATTAAATAATGAACATGGCTAAACCGAAATTCCACCATGTATGAACTTGGAAAAGCTAGTAAAATGAGCTCAACAGTTGCGCAAAGATTTAGATATTTTACTATAGTTTGTTTTTTTCATTCATTCACTAATATCCAATTCTTTTAAATGTGTAAATTTCGTTTCAAGATCGAAAGTCATTTCAATAAATTCTTTAAGAAAGGTTTCTAAATTTAACTTTTTCTTCAACATCAAATGAAGAATAATCCATTCAGTTATTTTCTGTTTTAGAATATCCTTGAATCGAACTTTAAATTCTTCTTGTAAATTCTTAATGTGGTTTCTATAGATAAAAACAAATCCTTACCAAAATACTTTCTTCTATTGTTCTAGAGAGGATAATTTCCAAATACTGAAAGTTGTTTGGCCCAAATTACTTGTATAAACATAATTTAGCCTGGATATATAAAGGGAATTTTCCATTCATTAAAATTAGTTTCCAAGGATTTTGGGGAAATTACGTCACGTAGTTTTAAATTAAGACACCGACGTTAGTCAGCGTTTTAAAGTATGTCTTTTCTTTCCTCATATTTGAATATCAACAAAAGCAGTTTTCATTAATAATTTATTTTTCCTTAAACCAACGAAAGCCCTGAGGAAGGTTTGTTAAACAAGCCGAAACACTGCAGCGTCGGCTTATTAAACATCTTTCGTTAATGAAACTTGTGTTTTTAAATTTTTATAATATTACATATCGTCGGATTTACTTCCACTTTTTCTTCATATAAAGGGATTTATAAATGCAAACTATTTAGTCCCACCACGTGGAACCCTACATTTTTATTCACCCCACTGGACCACTTTGAAATGCCTTGCATTAGATTGTTACTGGAACCGGCTACCCAGCATCGCCTGGGTAGAGAGGTGGGGGGGGGGCAAAAACCCTGGTGTATTGATTTGTTTACTTTTGAGATTTACAAATGCTGGACATTTTTAAGTAGAATTCCAATACTATTTCTATGTATATTTTGATTTTTAAATATCTTCGAATATAAATCCAATCTTTATAATTTTTTAACAAAAAGCAAGAACCGGTGATATGTAATGTGCATATATATTTACTTTGTTGTTAATTGTTTTATTTCGTAGTTTCCTCTGAACATACATACATATACACCAACTGCCATTTATATATGTATAGATAGATAGTTAGCAGTGTAGCCCAACGTTCTCTCAACATAAAATCATGATAGCACGGAATTCTCTAGACTCTCTCTTACAACCCGTCCTATCGACCATCGCTTTCGGTAGGTTCTTACGACTGTATTCAGTATTTACCCAGAACTGATGAACATAAGTCCTTGCTGATCGGCTGACACTGGTGTGTCGATGTGTAGGAGTCCACAGGAGAACGTCGCTTGTGAGTTCGTCCTTGTTTCTCCAGTAGAGTTCACTGTTCAGTATGTCTTGTTCGTCTTAC
Organism: Doryteuthis pealeii; assembly: GCA_023376005.1. Lineage (NCBI taxonomy): Eukaryota > Metazoa > Mollusca > Cephalopoda > Myopsida > Loliginidae > Doryteuthis > Doryteuthis pealeii. Next base: position 72,868,020 of record CM042142.1, read on the forward strand.
TTTGATGGTTTGCGATATCGGAGGTAAGTGTTAATAATGTTATCAAATTCATATTCATCTTTGAAAAAATGAAATACAGATTTATTTTTACTTCTCAAAAATTTTTTTATTTCTTTCGACAAATTACGTGGACGCTACTTACTTGATATAATTTAAAGGTTACAATAAATAGTTATTTACTAATTTATTAATTTAATTGTGGCACCCAGTGAGAATCGAATTTACTAACAATGGACTGGTAATCTAGCTTGCTGTCCATACACCCCGTGAGGTGCCCAGGCACCGGATATAGTTATTTATTAAGCTTAGTTTGTGGCACAAGGCCAGAAGGTGTGGGCACCCAGTGAGAATCAAACTCATTAACAATGGTTTACTAATCTTAGCTTGTTTACGATTATATTACGCGATGTGCCATAGGTTAAAATAATAAGCAAAATTTCCTTTGTTTTGCTTAACGAACGAGCATCACCAATCCGACGCCAAGGAAGAGATTTCTTCATCTCCTCTAAGTCCAGTGCTGCGATAGCTTTTTGATCTAGTGCGTCCTGGGACGCACATATTGCTTTGAATGAGTCCCCGGGAAAATCTATGGGTCCTAAAGCCACCTAATTCCTCCCTTTGTAACATATCCTGTGAATTCGTTTCTAAGAAACTATTGAAATGTATTTACAGTAAGTTTGAAATGGCGAGGGAAGAAAAAAGAAAAACACTGAGATGCATGGATACGATTTTACTGCGTCCTTTTAGATTTTTGTGTGTCAGGGACGCAGGACACGTACCTATCAGCATCTCTGTAAGTCCATCTCTCTATCGACAAAAATAGATAAAATCTTTTTTTTTTTTTTTCTAGTAAGTATGTTCGTTTCGTACAAAGTATTTATTATAGCAGATTTTGTTCAATCATCTACTAGACTGACTGCAGGAATAAGGTACCCCGTGTTTAAAATCAAAAGCTTTGTATATAAAATAATGGTAACAAGTGTCCTAAACCCGATGGCAGAAAAGGAGACGTAGATCTAAGAAAATGAATTCGTTTGTAGTTCGTTGTCGTCCTTAGTTCTACCACTGAGCCATTCCTCGGTGGGTGGAATGAATCTATGGCATACATATCGATCACGATGAATTGTTGCATAGCATTGTGTTACACTCATAATCGAATATATTAAACTAGTTTTGTTGCCTATAATAATGGTTAAATTTCTTTCTCTCTGTAAGTGTGTTACACTTTCTTTTTATCCCCCCCCCTCCACTGAAACCATTCCACATCATCGCTCGCACTGACGATCGTTTTTATTTTCTTTCTTTTCTTTTCTTTCCAACAGAACAAAAGACCCTAGCATGTCATATTGCGTAATTAATTTTAAAACTTTTAATAAAAGAATTCGTCATTACTATTTTAAGATGAAAAATAAAAGTCGTTTATATAGAGACGATTGTTTTTTGACATGTGGTGGTGGTAAAAAAAAATAACCTGATATTGTCTCTTTTAGTTTTTTAAGTGTTGAAGGTTTTCTTTTGTTTTGGGTCACGTGTCAAATTTATTTGTCTCAACTTAAATTGCCCCGATGGAAAGTTATTTTTTAAAAATTTTAAAAATCTGCTTAAAAAATAAAAATATATATGTTTGTTTTAAAAATACATAATTATTGTATGTCCTGATTATTAGTACAGAATAATTAATTCGTTTTTTTTTTATTTTTTAAAATAAAATTGAAATTAAATCAGAATAAAGGTTAATTTAACAATTAATAATTTAATACCCATATTATATTAGGACCGAATATAATGTGAGTATTAAATTATTAATCATTAAATTAACCTTGTAATTCACTGACAACAAAAAAGGCTGAATGATTGATTAGAAGAAGGGTAGTATATCCTGACATCTAAAATGTTTTTAGTTTCTGTTGGATCAGATTGATTTTACTAGAATCTTGTAATTCTTATTAGATCTATCGCTCCACTGCATAGTACTTTTTTTCTTATTCAAAAAATTTAAAAAAATAATAAACGTGAATACTGCATTTTCTTGGCACTTAACACTTTAATTTCCCTTCCTTTTTTTTGTTTTTAAATGTGCATATGTGATAACATTTTCTCTCTTGCTGAAAATAAAATAAAGAAATTAAACTTAACATCCATGTATTATATATCTGTCAACAGTTGAATATAATTTAAATTTCAAGATTTCACTTACAAGGGAAAGTAGTTGCAAGAGGGAAAAATTGAGCACAAATAAAAAAATTTTTTTTGTGTAATTTAGATTGTTTTATGAATCTACATAATTTTGTCTGTCACAAAAATCTATTTTAGTTTGAAATGTTTTTTCAAAAATGTAATATGTAATTAAATTGGTCCTAATTTTTGTTAGAAGAGGAAAACTCTTGAAGAAATCGGTTGCTTTTTCTTTTCTTTCTTTCAAACAAAATTAGGAATTGCGACTTTTCTAGTTTTTTCTTCTATCTTTATTTTTTATTTGTATGAAAAGAAGAAAAAAATACATTAAAAACGTATTTTTTGTTGTATTTGAATTCTCTATCTCAACACCACGCAAACCGTGTGTATTTGACTAAAAACTTGTTTTCTAAAACATTCGAAAATGACAAAGGCTATTCATTCAATTTTCAAAATAGAATATAAAAAGAAAAAAAATGACGTTGTTGATTTTTTTAGAATAACGGTATATGACACCTAAATCCAAGTTTATTATCACAACAATGAAGACATTACGTTGGATAGGAATTTTATTATGGAACGTCATATTAACATCTATTTCTTAGCACGTCATAATTTATTAGAATTCGGCACGTGAACTTTTTTTTTTTTTTTCTTCAAAATTTAAATTTTATCTTGGATGCAGTTAGGATTTGAACTCTTATATCTCTGCTGGTTTTTCTTTTATGAAGCATTGTTGGGTGGAATGAAGTGCAGAAACTTTTTTCCACATTACTATAGTTTGTCTCTGGTCTTTGACCAGTAGAGGTTGTCTCTGACGTTGCCTAGGAACAGTAAGACTACACGACTATATTACCTATACTCATCAAGTGAGCTTTTTTCCCCATTTTTGTACTCCTTCCACATACTATTTTTGGTTATTTCCTATAACTCCAATCTAAAAAAGGGGAACCACTCTGATTGACTAGAAAAAAAAAGAAGAAAACGGGTTAAGGGTTAGTTTAATGGGAAAATAATGGGTAGATTAATTAACAGATAAAATTCATTGATAATAAAATTTATCAATCAATCAGAGTGGTTCCCCTTTTTTTAAGTTGGAGTTATAGGAAATAACCCTATTTTTTCACGGAACAATATGTGCATAATTATACACTGATGCTTATATCTTTTTGATTTAGTGCGTCCTGGGACGCACATATTTGCTTTGAATGGGTCCTCGGGAAAATTCATAGGCCCCAACTAAAGCCACCTAACTCCTACCTTGTAACCTATCCTGTGTAATTCGTTTCTAATAAACTATTGAAATGTATTTATAGTTAGCTTGAAATGGTGAGCGAAGAAAAAAAAAAAAACACTGAGACGCATGGATACGATTTTACTGCATCCTTTTAGATTTTTGTGCGTCAGGGATACAGGACCCGTACCTATCAGCATCTCTGATTCTGGCTATTGGGACATTTGTATACATTTATTTTAATTTCAGTGGTATGCATATTGTATCTTTCTGAATGTGTAAATGAGCCATTTTCTTCCGTTGTGTTCTGTGTTAGTATATCACGAATATACTAATGCTGATATTGGTCTTTAGTGAGTGGAGACTCGACTGAATTTTTTTCCGTGCACCTAACATGCCAATATGATATCTACCTACATACCAAATAATACATATATATATATATTTACCGACCCCCCCCGCACGAGCAGGATGTGACACAAGGTCAATTTCTTAAGCGGAGTTTAACAGGTTTGAATTCAGAGTTTTTCCTTCTCCTAGACCGGTTGCCTAACCAAGGTTAAAGAGCCCAGTCTGCCCTACTATTTACCCATAGCTGGAGGGAGTAGAATTCATACCTTTCCCAAGGGTATTAGCGCTAAGTGAAATGATAATACATATAAGATGCACATTTTTTAAAACTGTATTTAACCCAAAGATGGGATCTTAACATATACTACTACCACTCCGGGTCAAAGTGGACCTGGAGTAATGGTGATGAAGGGGTATTCCACATTCCTCAGAGCTTCAGAATTTGAACTTCATCAAATAGAGTTTAACGTCATACCCAAGACCCTCAGCCACTGCCTTCTAGCACATATATGATAAATAGGATTGGGTTAATCATATAGGTGCTAGGACTTGATGTGACCAGCCGATTGATCGGAGGGGACTTCTCCGACTGCCCGTCTAGCCTAAATAAAGGCCAAAACCGAGTATTGCATATCATGGACTGCTCAGCCACCGGATACCGCCCTTAAGCATCACATGTCGCCACCCACGGCCAACAGGGTATTTTACTCTCTGTAGAGGTGTATTCTTCTGTCTCAGACCAGATTCCAAATGTACGTGTTCCGCCACCGACAATTACTACGCCCGGGTTTCGCTTTTGACCCAAGTACAATGAGACTTGCACAGTTTATAGATCAAATCCACACCTATCAACTCCTTTAGTTTCTTTAATCGCCAAATAGAAAATAAAATAAAAGAAACAAAAACCTGGAACTGTTAACAAAAATATTGACAGACAAGACTTGTTTATAATGTGTGTATGCTGTTTATTATAACATAAAAAAGGCAACTCGCTGACCATTTAGATCAAAGTTTCCCAAACATTTTACATTATGCCCAACTCCTTGTAATCAAATTTAATTTCCATTCATCCTCAAATAAATTAATTGAATATTAGATTACAAAACATAACTAATTTACCAGTGTTTAATATATGTATGTACGCACTTTTTATGGTGGAAAAATCTAATTTGTTAAAAAAAAATTAACAATGCCATTTTTAAGTTTGCTTTCATTTTTAATACATAAAATAAATTTGTATATATATATATATATATATATATATATATATATATATGCGTGTGTAGCGAAAGAAAGGACCTACCTCGGAGCTCAAAGTGGGCGCGAACGTGTTTTGCATGCAAATGAGTGAAAGGTTCGAAAAAGAAGAAAATATGGCTGCCTTAGCACCGTGATTTAAAGAAACGCGATCTCAAAGTCAGGAGATTTGTCGAGAAAGTATTTGTATGTATGCAAAAAATTTCGAGATCGAGCCGTGCATAAAACACCGGAGGCAGCAGGGAAACTTTTTAAAACATGGTATTGAGGATACGTTAAAAACTGCGGTATTACTCTTGCGATAGATTTCATAGTCAGACCTGTGAAATTGCGAAAGCGAATATGGAATCAGTTTGCAAAGATGTCTATATGTGTGTGTGTGAAGGGGGGTCCAGTACTCAGAACTTTAATAAAGTCGTTTTTATCTTCTAAAATGTTTACTACCGGCAAAATTGCCAAACTTTTCTTATAAGTTATAGTGATCCAAAAATGTAATAATACGTGGGTTTTTTTTGTGTTTTTTATGTAGATAAATTTTCTAAATTTGAATCACCGCTTTTTAAAGAAATAAGTTTGACAAAGGAATACAATTTCCGTGAGAAAAGAATCAGTAAACTATAAATGCAAACACACCTTTAAATTTTGAATTATTTTTAATGAGAAATATGGGATTGGTGGGCATTCAGGAGATCACTAATATTAGGTTGCAGGTTTGTGAGTTAGAGCCACAAATCCCAAAGTTCAAAGTGTTTCTTATTAAATAATGAACATGGCTAAACCGAAATTCCACCATGTATGAACTTGGAAAAGCTAGTAAAATGAGCTCAACAGTTGCGCAAGATTTAGATATTTTACTATAGTTTTTTTTTTTCATTCATTCACTAATATCCAATTCCTTTAAATGTGTAAAATTTCGTTTCAAGATCGAAAGTCATTTCAATAAATTCTTTAAGAAAGGTTTCTAAATTTACTTTTTCTTCAACATCAAATGAAGAAATAATCCATTCAGTTATTTTCTGTTTTAGAATATCCTTGAATCGAACTTTAAATTCTTCTTGTAAATTCTTAATGTGGTTTCTATAGATAAAACAAATCCTTATCCAAAATACTTTCTTCTAATTGTTCTAGAGAGGATAAATTTCCAAAATACTGAAAGTTGTTTCGGCCCAAATTACTTGTATAAACAAATTTAGCCTGGATATATAAAGGGAATTTTCCATTCATTAAAATTAGTTTCCAAGGATTTTGGGGGAAATTACGTCACGTAGTTTTAAATTAAGACACCGACGTTAGTCAGCGTTTTAAAGTATGTCTTTTCTTTCCTCATATTTGAATATCAACAAAAGCAGTTTTCATTAATAATTTATTTTTCCTTAAACCAACGAAAGCCCTGAGGAAGGTTTGTTAAACAAGCCGAAACACTGCAGCGTCGGCTTATTAAACATCTTTCGTTAATGAAACTTGTGTTTTTTAAATTTTTATAATATTACATATCGTCGGATTTACTTCCACTTTTTCTTCATATAAAGGGATTTATAAATGCAAACTATTTAGTCCCCACCACGTGGAACCCTACATTTTTATTCACCCCCACTGGACCACTTTGAAATGCCTTGCATTAGATTGTTACTGGAACCGGCTACCCAGCATCGCCTGGGTAGAGAGGTGGGGGGGGGGGCAAAAACCCTGGTGTATTGATTTGTTTACTTTTGAGATTTACAAATGCTGGACATTTTTAAGTAGAATTCCAATACTATTTCTATGTATATTTTGATTTTTAAATATCTTCGAATATAAATCCAATCTTTATAATTTTTTTTAACAAAAAGCAAGAACCGGTGATATGTAATGTGCATATATATTTACTTTGTTGTTAATTGTTTTATTTTCGTAGTTTCCTCTGAACATACATACATATACACCAACTGCCATTTATATATGTATAGATAGATAGATAGCAGTGTAGCCCAACGTTCTCTCAACATTAAAATCATGATAGCACGGATTCTCTAGACTCTCTCTTACAACCCGTCCCTATCGACCATCGCTTTCGGTAGGTTCTTACGACTGTATTCAGTATTTACCCAGAACTGATGAACATAAGTCCTTGCTGATCGGCTGACACTGGTGTGTCGATGTGTAGGAGTCCACAGGAGAACGTCGCTTGTGAGTTCGTCCTTGTTTCTCCAGTAGAGTTCACTGTTCAGTATGTCTTGTTCGTCTTACTTTGATGGTTTGCGATATCGGAGGTAAGTGTTAATAATGTTATCAAATTCATATTCAATCTTTGAAAAAATGAAATACAGATTTATTTTTACTTCTCAAAAAATTTTTTTATTTCTTTCGACAAATTACGTGGACGCTACTTACTTGATATAATTTAAAGGTTACAATAAATAGTTATTTACTAATTTATTTAATTTAATTGTGGCACCCAGTGAGAATCGAATTTACTAACAATGGACTGGTAATCTAGCTTGCTGTCCATTACACCCCGTGAGGTGCCCAGGCACCGGATATAGTTATTTATTAAGCTTAGTTTGTGGCACAAGGCCAGAAGTGTGGGGCACCCAGTGAGAATCAAACTCATTAACAATGGTTTACTAATCTTAGCTTGTTTACGATTATATTACGCGATGTGCCCATAGGTTAAAATAAATAAGCAAAATTTCCTTTGTTTTGCTTAACGAACGAGCATCACCAATCCGACGCCAAGGAAGAGATTTCTTCATCTCCTCTAAGTCCAGTGCTGCCGATAGCTTTTTGATCTAGTGCGTCCTGGGACGCACATATTTGCTTTGAATGAGTCCCCGGGAAAATCTATGGGTCCTAAAGCCACCTAATTCCTCCCTTTGTAACATATCCTGTGAATTCGTTTCTAAGAAACTATTGAAATGTATTTACAGTTAGTTTGAAATGGCGAGGGAAGAAAAAAGAAAAACACTGAGATGCATGGATACGATTTTACTGCGTCCTTTTAGATTTTTGTGTGTCAGGGACGCAGGACACGTACCTATCAGCATCTCTGTAAGTCCATCTCTCTATCGACAAAAATAGATAAAATCTTTTTTTTTTTTTTTTCTAGTAAGTATGTTCGTTTCGTACAAAGTATTTATTATAGCAGATTTTGTTCAATCATCTACTAGACTGACTGCAGGAATAAGGTACCCCGTGTTTAAAATCAAAAGCTTTGTATATAAAATAATGGTAACAAGTGTCCTAAACCCGATGGCAGAAAAGGAGACGTAGATCTAAGAAAATGAATTCGTTTGTAGTTCGTTGTCGTCCTTAGTTCTACCACTGAGCCATTCCTCGGTGGGTGGAATGAATCTATGGCATACATATCGATCACGATGAATTGTTGCATAGCATTGTGTTACACTCATAATCGAATATATTAAACTAGTTTTGTTGCCTATAATAATGGTTAAATTTCTTTCTCTCTGTAAGTGTGTTACACTTTCTTTTTACCCCCCCCCTCCACTGAAACCATTCCACATCATCGCTCGCACTGACGATCGTTTTATTTTCTTTCTTTCTTTCTTTTTCTTTCCCAACAGAACAAAAGACCCTAGCATGTCATATTGCGTAATTAATTTTAAAACTTTTAATAAAAGAATTCGTCATTACTATTTTAAGATGAAAAATAAAAAAGTCGTTTATATAGAGACGATTGTTTTTTGACATGTGGTGGTGGTAAAAAAAAAAATAACCTGATATTGTCTCTTTTAGTTTTTTAAGTGTTGAGGAGTTTCTTTTGTTTTGGGTCACGTGTCAAATTTATTTGTCTCAACTTAAATTGCCCCGATGGAAAGTTATTTTTTAAAAATTTTAAACAATCTGCTTAAAAAAATTAAAAATATATATGTTTTGTTTAAAAATACATAATTATTGTATGTCCTGATTATTAGTACAGAATAATTAATTCGTTTTTTTTTATTTTTAAAATAAAATTGAAATTAAATCAGAATTAAAGGTTAATTTAACAATTAATAATTTAATACCCATATTATATTAGGACCGAATATAATGTGAGTATTAAATTATTAATCATTAAATTAACCTTGTAATTCACTGACAACAAAAAAGGCTGAATGATTGATTAGAAGAAGGGTAGTATATCCTGACATCTAAAATTGTTTTAGTTTCTGTTGGATCAGATTGATTTTACTAGAATCTTGTAATTCTTTATTAGATCTATCGCTCCACTGCATAGTACTTTTTTTCTTATTCAAAAATTTAAAAAAAAATAAATAAACGTGAATACTGCATTTTTCTTGGCACTTAACACTTTAATTTCCCTTCCTTTTTTTTGTTTTTAAATGTGCATATGTGATAACATTTTCTCTCTTGCTGAAAATAAAATAAAGAAATTAAACTTAACATCCATGTATTATATATCTGTCACAGTTGAATAATAATTTAAAGTTTCAAGATTTCACTTACAAGGGAAAGTAGTTGCAAGAGGGAAAAATTGAGCACAAATAAAAAAATTTTTTTTTTGAATTTTACATAAATTTTTGTCTGTCACAAAAAATCTATTTTAGTTTGCAAATGTTTTTTCAAAAAATGTAATATGTAAATTAAATTGGTCCTAATTTTTGTTAGAAGAGGAAAACTCTTGAAGAAATCGGTTGCTTTTTCTTTTCTTTCTTTTCAAACAAAATTAGGAATTGCGACTTTTCTAGTTTTTCTTCTATATCTTTATTTTTTTATTTGTATGAAAAGAAGAAAAAAAAATTACATTAAAACGTATTTTTTGTTGTATTGTGAATTCTCTATCTCACACACACGCAAACCGTGTGTATTTGACTAAAAACTTGTTTTCTAAAACATTCGAAAATGACAAAGGCTATTCATTCAATTTTTCAAAATAGAATATAAAAAGAAAAAAAATGACGTTTTTGATTTTTTTTTTTTAGAATAACGGTATATGACACCTAAATCCAAGTTTATTATCACAACAATGAAGACATTACGTTGGATAGGAATTTTATTATGGAACGTCATATTAACATCTTATTTCTTAGCACGTCATAATTTATTAGAATTCGGCACGTGAACTTTTTTTTTTTTTTTCTTCAAAATTTAAATTTTATCTTGGATGCAGTTAGGATTTGAACTCTTATATCTCTGCTGGTTTTCTTTTATGAAGCATTGTTGGGTGGAATGAAGTGCAGAAACTTTTTTCCACATTACTATACTTTAACGTTAAGAAGAGCATTTCCATCGTAGTGTAATAGTTAGCAAGGTAGTCTCGCAGATCCTTTACTACTGAATAGCGAGTTCGATCCTCACAGAATGCTCCACACTTACGACCTTATGTCACATCCAACCATGACGATTATTTTGGGTAAATACCTACCTTAACATTGATTATCGATTTCTATGAAATTTTAACAAAAATTTAAATTTAACCAAAATAAAACAATCATTTAAATAGTTTGATATTGAATGTCTATCTTTTTGTTTCACTATTGTACACAATATTGTGTACGTTAGTTTTCGGTGAATGAAGACAATCTATCTTAAAATTTATTTCAATGTTTATTTCTTGTCATTAAGAATTAGATTTAATAAAATCGAAATTTGCAGAGGATCGACTTGTGAATCATTCAACACGTATCAAAATCTAGGAAGAAAAATAAGTGTAATAATCTAAATGAAAATAAGTTACGTTTTTGGTGTTCCATAGATTGCAATTGACTAAACGTTATTCTTTCTCCGGGTATAAGGATTTGTTTTAGCGTCACATAAAAGTAAAAATCAGGAATGAATGACTTGGGCCATCGTTTGTTTTTTGTTATGTCAAGCCATTAAGGATGAGGTCAGTTATTTTGACATTTTAATTCACTCGATGCATGAATGATTATTAACAAAATCTTAACTTTGAACTGAGGTATTCCCCCCCCCGAAGAATTTGAAGAGAAAAAAATGGTAATCGGCACTGATTTTCACGTCTTTCTTTTTTCTTTCTTATATTCTCTCTCTCTCTCTCTCTCTCTCTCTCTCTCTCTCTCTCTCTCTCTCTCTCTCTCTACACACCTAGCTCTTTGAGAAAATATTTTAAATATTCTATTTTTAGATTGTCTCAAGGGGGGGGGGGCATCGTGTGGTTGCTAACGTGCCGAACTATGTATATTTTTTAAAGACATACCCCCAAAATTTTGAGTATTTGACCAATGACCACTGACTAGAAAAAAGTTTGGTTTTTTTTTTCAAACATTTTTCGGTAAAACTTGCAAATCATACTCAAAATCCCATGACCCAGAAAAAATAGAACCTACAAATGTTGTAATAAAACTGTTACTTTTAACTAGGGGTTTTAGGGTTAGGGTTGGGGTTTAGGGTTAGTTTAATGGGAAAATAAATAAATAAATAAATAATTTGGGTTCTGTTTTTTTCTGGGTTATCCTGTAATATCATGGGATTTTAAGTATGATTTGCAAGTTTTACTTATTTTTCACATTTCCGCTCGTGAATCAAATCATAAATGAATCGACTTAATTTAAATTTACACAAGTTAATTTATTTCCTATTTTAGTCGATAATATTTTGAAACTGAATATAAAAGTAACGCCTTTTCTCTTACTTAAAACAAATAAATCTAATTTTCTGTATCTTTTGTTCATAGTCAATAAACCGTCGGTAATCCCTCGGTATGGTATATTTTAATCATGTCAGTCCGACAAGAATATAGTTATTTTCTAAGCTTAGCTTAGATGTGGCACAAGGTCAGAAGTATTGGGTACCCAGTGAAAATCGTTCTGCTAATCTCGCTTGCTAACCATTACACCACGTGATCACTCCTCCAGCCCGGCGAAGAATATAGCTTGCGTTACAGATATGTTTGCTCTAAGGTCCTTAGAGTAAACATATCTGTGACGCAAGCTATATATTCACCACCCCACAACATAAGTGGACCTTAGACTAAGGTCCACTCATGTTGTAGGGAGGTATTTAAATCCCCACCCCACACTCTTTAGCGATTGACTGTAATTTTTCTTAAAAAGATCGATTGAAATAAATTGTTATATTAGTTTTTCTGAATCACTACAACTTGGAATGGAACTTTGGTAAAATAACAAATGTCCCAAAAATAAAAAGATTATATTGGGAGTCCATTGTCAGTTAAATGTAGACTACGCCCCCCCCCTGCTACCACTGAAGAGACCCTTAGGGTAGAGCAGACCGAGTTCTTTAGCCTTGGCTAGGTAACCAGCTTAGGAGGAAAACTGAATTCAAACCTGTTAAATTCCGCTTAAGAAATTGACCTTGTTTCACATCCTGCTCGTGCCGAGGGGTTGATATATATATATATATATATATATATATATATATATATATATATATATATTACTAAGATACTATAGTACTTTATTTCTCGCTACATATGTACTCATTGAGTACTCAAATTGGTGTCACAAATTTCTTTCATCTTTAAAATAAATAAAAAATAATCTTTTTAAAGCTACATTTCTTGTCGGGGCAACCAGTCTAGGAGAAATAAAACTGAATTTAAACCAGGTTTACTCCATTCAAAAATTGACTTTGTGTCACATCCTATCCATGACAGAGGGCTTGGGTAAATACATACATTTTTTTGTCGGGGGCAATTCGCGTGTTGTAATTAACAAGCAGACTTAATGAGTTCGATTTTTACTGGGTGTCCCTATAGGGTGTCAAATGGCGACATTCCTTGTTTGGGTCCCTTAGGGTTAATGTTCATTAACCCCGTGGGCCCAACAAGGAATGTCGTAAATATCATTAACTTAATGATATTTACGGAATTTTGATTTTTTTTTTTTACTTTCTTTTCGTCGGTTGATTTTTTTTCTCTTTTGTATCTATTTTTATTTGTCTAAAATGCAGACACCTTTTATTTTTTAAGTGTAACCCCCACCCCCCAAAAAACGAAATTTTCTCCGGAATCATCGGGTAATTTTTGCTAGGGATCAAGTGGCAACAACTCTTCTCACAATCTAGTAACCTCACTTTTTCTCACTTCAGTCAGCTTTGTCGACAGCGCTTAAAATACGACGACAGAGGGTTAAGAAATATGTATCCTGGCTATGACACTAAACTATCTGATGGCAAGTTCTGAAGCTCTGGGGAGTGTGGAGTACCGCTTCATTGCCATTACTCGCAGGTTCACTCTGATCCGGAATGGTAGTACCTGTTAGTGTCACCTCTATGGGTCAAATATAACTGTTCAGTCTTTTACTAAGGATTATTATTATTAGTTACTTGAAACCATAAAACTGTGTGCAAATTATTTATATTGGGTAGTAATACTTAGTATCACAACCGTGTGCAAAACAACTACACAAAAAATATAAGCGTACAATGATTCCGATTCCCTAACCTCTAGGCATAACGAGTTGACATGTCGTTAAAATCAATCAATCAATCAATCATCAATCTCAGTTCAGTATTTTTGTCAAAAATGTCATCGGCACTGTTTCAAAATATCCATCTATGGATCCATTTTCACCACGTTTTTGCAGATCACCGGCAAAATCCAGATTTTTTGTTTCCTTTTTTTAAAAATCTGATCTGCTGGATCAGTTTATCATTTATCATCTCAGCCAACTATGCTCCACCCATTTTCTCACTTTTGCTGAATTACTACAGCAGCTTTTAAGTTAGTCTTTGGACTGATGGAAGACCAATGATACTGATATCTTTTTTTCTTTGAATGAGTCTCCGGGAAAATCTATGGGTCCGAACTAAGGTTTCTTAATAGATAGGATTTTTATTTATGAACTGGGGAAACAACTAAAGCCGGTTAACCTTGTAATCTATCCTGTGTAATTCGTTTCCTAGAAAATATTGAAATGTATTTACAGTTAGCTTGAAATGGCGAGGGAAGAAAAAAAAAAAGAAAAATACTGGGACGCATGGATATGATTTTACTGCATCATTTTAGATTTTTGTGCACCAGGGACGCAGGACGCGTACCTATCAGCATCTCTGGAAGACTACGAAGGCCAATGTCCAAGATTTAAAACATAAAGTAACTGTTATTTACTAAGCTTTGCTTAGATATTGGACGCAAGCCTCAGGTTGCTGACAGTACTTGCCGTTGTTGAAATGGTCACCCTTCTAAGTATTGAACAGGCTCATCGCTGCTTAACTTCAGTGATCCAGCAGGAACCGGTGCTTTCAGCATAACTTTACCGTGAGTAAATAAAGTAATAGTTACAATTCTAAAGCTGCTGTAGTAATTCAGCAAAAGTGAGAAAATGGGTGGAGCATAGTTGGCTGGGACAGGTGACTTAGTAGAATTGTCACGGGAAGAGCTGGTTGCTATGAATTAATTTTGTCACTTGATTCGTCTGCAGACCCATGTAGTACTATCCCAGAGGTCTCAAACTTGCGGCCCACATACGGCCCTACACCCAATTTTGAACATTTTCAATTCGCCTTTTGATATTGACTATGAAGAATTACCATTCCAATTGTAGATGGAACTCATTAATCTTTAATGTTCAGAAGATTTAATGTCCAAGTTTCTTGGGCTAATATATAATCCCCTCCCCTCTCGATATATCATAATTCTTCATATAAAATAATGTTTCTTTGAAATGTACTCTAGAAATAATTGTTTGTCAGAATTTTGATCTGAAAATTCCTGTATTGTAGTTTTTGTAGTATCTATTAGTTCTTCTAAACCAAGGATCCCCTACTTATGACCCACGAACCGCATGTGGCCCTCAAGATCCCTCCATGCAGTTCTACACCCAAGTTTCAAAACAGATGGAATTCTTTGATCTTCAGTGTTCAGAAGATTTAATGTCCAAGTTTCTTGCTTGCCACATCCTCGATTTCTATAAGAACCACTCGTTTTCATCTGGATGATTCCCCAACCTTATTACCCATGCCCAGCAAATTGTTAGTATTTACTGACATCCACACCGACGGTAGTAAAAATTGGAGTACTTACTACACACATTAACCCTCAAATTGGTTAGATGTGGCTCCTTAGCCCTGGTCGTCAATCCATTTGTTATAAAACCACCACTGCCGAGCAGCTTTACATGATCCTGGGGAAAGGCTAGGGGAGTAAAAACCCCAAACAAATCCAGAGCTGGAGTCCCTTGTGGTGTAACGCTGAATGTCAGTGCTACACAGCAACTCCTGCGACACTGCCGTTGTCAAACTGCATTGTTTTTTTTGTTTTACCTTTCCTTTGGACCACAACGGCAGTGTGGAGAGGGGAGATCTACTGTTTGAGCAACAGCACATCCTCCATATCAACCCGCCCAGGTTACACAGTTTTAAAAAATTGGACATTACGCCATCGTCTTTAACAAACGGAAGGATACCAACAATCATGTCAGTCGAACATAAGGATCATTATTGTGGGGACAAACCAAAGCCCATGCGTGGCCAGTGTTTAAAAATTGCGTGAATCCCGTCGGCATTCCTCTATTGAGGCGTCTCAGGTACTGGGCAATAAACTCAGCCCTTGCCTCTTTTAGACGAGGGCGCAGTTGCTACCTGGGTGTTTGACACTACATATTTCTATGGACAGTTGTTCTTGAAAATGAAGCCTGTCAAGAGTACGCTGCATTTGCAACTGTCAAATAATCACTTGTTTGATGTGTTCCTTCTAGAGATACTGACAGGTACGCGTTCTGCATCCCTGACGCACAAAAATTTAAAAGGACGCAGTAAAATCATATCCATGCGTCTTAGTGTTTTTCTTTTTTATTCCCTCGCCATTTCAAGATAACTGTGAATAAATTTCAATAGGTTCTTAGAAACGAATTACTCAGGATAGGTTACAAGGTAGGAGTTAGACGGCTTTAGTTGTTTTCCCAGATCATAAATAAAACCCTTCAATTTATTAAGAAATTTTAGTTGGGACCCATCAAATTTCTCGAGGACTCATTCAAAGCAAATATGAGCGTCCCAGGACGCTCTAAATCAAAAAGCTATCAGCATCACTGTCCTTTTGTCAATCTCTTCATTTAGACCTAATTTTAGATCTTTTTTTTTTTTGTGTGTGTGTGTGTGTGATTAAAAACAACATCAGATGCCTCATTAATAAATTCTGATTGTTACCTAGTGAATTTAGCTGGGTTTTTTCCTGACCTTTTAATATCACAGACATGGGCCCTCCTAAATTAAGCTTTGTGGCCCTCTGGCTAAAAAAAAGAAAAAAGGTATGGATCTCTGATCTATCCCTTCACCTCCCAACCCCTTAGCATAACCCATGTCAAATTCGAAAGAATAGGGTGAGTAGGTAGTTAAAACGTGTTTAATCTTATACTATATTTGGACCATATGACCTCTAGGCACCCCTTTTGCGATCTCGATTCATAAGGACATTTTTTCATTTACACCGTCAAAATCCGGTTGTTTGTTAGGGGTTAGGGGTTAGTTTTATAATAAAAAAACCTCTAAACATCGTCGGTTAACAAACATTTGACGGTATAAATGAAAAAATGTCCTTATGAATCGAGATCGCAAAAAGGGTGCCTAAAGGTCATATGGTCCCTATATTTGTGGTGTCTCTGTCCGGGGATGCAATCCAATACAAACCGCTGTATCCAAATTAAAAAAAAAAATATCTTGGGTAAAATTTTACGAAGAATCCTGTGGTGGTACTTATGTTTACCTCTCGATTCATTTGGGGTCACCAAATTACCGGCTGTGGTATGAGAAAATAGAAAATAAATAAATGGGTTAAAGAGAATAACTCCAATGAATTTGCAAATTCAATGAATTTCCATATCGAGCATTCTGTTAATAGGACCACTTACCCTTCCAGGCTGTGGCTATATCAGTGCTGCTGTATGGCCGCACCACCTGGACCCTAACGAGGCGTATTGAGAATAAGCTAAATGGGGTCTGCACAAGAATGCTGCGTGCAGTCTTGAACAAATCGTGGAAACAACACCCCACAAGGAAACAGCTGTATGGCCAGTAACCCCCCATCCCATCTCACAAACCATCCGAGTGAGACGGACAAGGCACGCTGGACACTGCTGGAGAAACAAGGACGAGCTCATAAGCGACGTTCTCCTGTGGAAGCCAACACACGGACATGCTAGTGTGGGCCGCCCACCAAGACCTACATTGACCAACTATGCGAAGATGCTGGATGCTGCGCAGAGGGCCTCCCTGGGACAATGAATGATAGGGAAGGTTGGCGAGAGAGTGTCATGGATATCCGTGCTAATTGCGCGACATGATGATGATGATGATGACATTAATAATAACACTATTGATATTGCATGTCACTCCCTTAAAAAAAAATTAGTATCATTGCGTTATTGGTAAATAGGGGTTAGCATACACAACCTTACTTAGGCTAGACGGGCGGTCGGAGAGGCCCCCTCCGATCAATCGACTGGTCATGTCAAGCCCCAGCACCTATATGATTGCCCCAAACCTATTGCAAGCCCTAACCCTTTTTATCATATGGGTGCTAGAAAACGGTGGTTGAAGGTCTTCATGTCCTGGGAATGACATTAAACTCTATCTGATGGTGAGGTTCCAGTACTGGAGGTTTGGGGAATGTGGAGCACCCCTTAATCACCATTACTCCCTGGTCCACTCTGATCCGGAGTGGTAGTACCTGTTAGGGTCCTATCTATGGATTAAATAGAAAAATATATTTATTAAAAAAATTGAGTATTCATTAAGAATTAATTCATTTCAAAACTTTATCGGCATTAAATGACCCACTGAGGTTGATATGCCGTTAAAAAAGAAGAAAAAACAAATTTCCGTTGGAAAATTTTCACAGTAAGCACATCGAGTGACAGGTAGTGATATCCAATGGTGAGCAATAGGAGATTAAAACAGTGTATACTTAAATTTAGCCTGATACTAACCTGAGCAAGACCGGGAACATACAGCTAGTATATAGATAAGCTTACGGTTAAGTCACGTTGGAAGCACCGTTTCCCACTAGATCATCGAAATTAAGCAACGATGAGACTGTTCAATAAGTCGATGGGTAACCATTTAAGCAAGAGCAGGTATTGTAAGTGATATAATGGAATACCCATCTTCCCCGTACCTCAACAGTGGTGATGGTTCTAGCCACTATTTAAGAACAGACATATTACTCTGTGCAGAACTCTTAGACGACGAACTCTCCTCCTAATACCCACGTGACCTTACTATATAACAGTAAGAAACCAAATATCAAAATGATTTGATTTGCCATTAAATGACCCGGAAAAAGTTGATATGCCGTAAAACAAAACAACCAAACCTGAAAAAGCAACGTCCAGGAATGGAATGTCGGAACACCTTGTAAAATCCCGGTGGGCAGGGGCGACTAGACAATAACCTGATTGACCTCTTGTTTCAATATTATTTTTATGTACTACTGAGAAATCTTCTACACACTATATTAGTTTTATGTTTCTATAATACTGTGTTTCCCCGAAAATAAGACCTAGCGCGATTTTTCAGGATGATTTAAATATAAGCCCCCCCCCCCTAAAATAAGCCTTAGTTAAGAGCGGAATCCAGTGACTTGCAGAACAATAACATTCCAGAGGATGATGATATGATTATTTTTTTTAATGAATAGTCGTTAATGAGTTTTTAAATAAAAGAACATCTTAATGGTAAATAAATGAAGATCGTTTTTCGTAATTTCTGTTTATTTAGAAATTTTGTAATTTTCTACTTCGTAATGTCGTTTTTCTATTTAATCTTCTTAAATAAGACATCCCCGAAAAATAAATACCTAGTGTTATATTTCGGAGTAAAAATGAATATAAGCCCTGTCTTATTTTCGGGTAAATACGGTATGTAATATTATGCCGGTTATTATCAACGAAGTTATGACCGAACCACAGGTTCTGTGATTTAATTTTTTAAATTGCTTAACTTTAACTTTGAACTCATTTCTAGTTGGACATTTTTTTAATACCTTGCCAAGATTTAAAGAGTTTAAAATTTTTTTTTATCGGAACATTTAAGTTAGTATTCTAATCATATTATTGTATTAAATATCATAATTTCTGCCTAGCTAGAATTGGATAACCCAGTGATGCTGATATCTTTTTTGATTTAGTGCGTCCTGGGACCCACATATTTGCTTTGAATGAGTTCCCGGGAAAATTTATGGGTCCCAACTAAAGCCATCTAACTCCTGCCTGGTAACATATCCTGTGTGATTCGTTTCTAAGAAACTATTGAAATGTATTTAAAGTTAGCTCGAAATGGTGAGGGAAGAAAAACTAAAAACACTAGGATGTAAGGATGCGATTTTACCGCGGCCTTTTAATTTTTTTGTGCGTCAGGGACGCAGGACGCGTATCTATCAGCATTTCTGATAACCTATTACTTTTCTATTATATCGCACATTATTTTTTTTTCAATTTTTTAATTCTTATTTAATATTTATTTATTTATTTTTGTAAAGGAACAATATTATTTTCGTCGTAATTATTCCAGTCTGTATCGAGCAGCTGGAGAATAGCCAAGAAAGTTAAAAACAGACGAGAATCGATCCGAACTTTGATCAGCTGCTCAAAACATATTTTTATCTCTTTTCTTCTAAGTTATTAGAAATGTGCTATTTTAAATTTATGACCTATGAAAAAAATTCCTTTGTGAATTTTGTTTGATCATTTTTTTTTTCTCTCTTGAAATTGAATAAGACTTCACAGTAATTATTTGAACTTCAAATTTTGAAGATGAATAGAACAAGAACCAAGATACTTGTCTTGTCTGTATTTATGAGATGAGGCTTGATATGAATAATTTTGATATTTCGGACTGTTGTTCTCATCTTTATTGTGTATAAACACAACGTTCATGCCACTGTAGCCCCAGGTTCTGTTTTAGGTGTGTGTGTGTGTGTGTGTGTGTTTTGAATTACCTCAAAATAAGCCATCATCAGACGAGCTGAAATTGTTACCTCTAGTCCAAGGGGTTCTCCAAGCAGCACAAATACCATATCTAATCGCATTTCTGTCTATAAGTCTGGTGGCATTTATGCTGCTTGGAGCCTCCTTGACCTAAATGGTAATGATTTCAGCTCCGAAACCACGTTTGAATTCCAGGGTAATCGTCTGAAGATGACTTATTTTAAGGTAATTAAAAAAAAAAAACTAAAAAAAGAGCCCGGGACCACAGTGGCCTGATCGTTGAGTTTGTCATACACAATAAAGAAATATCAAAATTATTTATAAGAACCAAAATATTTAAAATATTTTGACGTCATACATTTTTTATTAGAAGCTAGACTAGCCGTGAAACCATTGGGATTGCCATTGCAACAGCAGTTCATGATTCTATTGAAACTTTTATTTAGGAAAGAATGAAAAATATCTCATTAGTATTTCAGCTCAATCAATTGTATAAAAAAAATTGGGATCCAAATAACATTGGACAGTAGGTACCTCCAAAATCACGTCATGTGATCAGTTTAGGCAATATTGAAGAAACAAACTTAAATATTTTTGAACATTTTTTTTTAATCTCGCAAAATAAATAAATAAAATAACGAATATAAAGAGTTGTTGCAAAGAAAAACAGTCAATTCAAAGATCATATTATCCGATTTGGAAAAGAATACTCACCGTTATCTTGAAAAATAAGTAAACATCCCGTTTTGTTTACAAGAAGTTGGTTTTCTTTAGAACGAAAAGCGCAAATTTACATATTCTCTCTTTGACAATTATACTTTGAAATGTATGGGTGGCTGTATTCGACATAACAATTCTTTTCTTGTGCATATGCAATAACCGATTATTGGTTTTTAACGATTTTTTTCAATAATTTATTTATCTAATATATATATATATATATATTTTTAATGTAGTGGAATTTCAGAATAACTCCTGAATATTTTTAGTTGTTATAGTCTGACTGAAGCAAAAAAAAAAAAAAAAAAGAAAAAAAAAAGACAATAAGTATTTTACTGATTGTAATATTATTATTATTATTATTATTATTATTATTATAGATCAATGAAGTGGTAACAATAATAAAAAAGTCCAGTTATCCAAAATATTGGCATTTCATATAGTGAGAAATAGGTATAACCAAAACGGTCACGTGATCAGTTTAGGCCGTCTTGAATAAAACGGAAATAGATATTTCCGAACTTTGTTTATCAAAAATCTCGTAAAAAAACATTAAAGATCGTACAGGGTTGTTACAAAGAAAACAGTTAATTCAAAGATCAAATTATCCGATTGGGAAAAATTACATCGTTATCTTTAAAAATAAATAAACCTATCCGTATTACATGCAAAAGGGTAATTTTCAGGCCGCAATTTAGACAGAAAAAATACATATTATTACCCTCTTACGATTAGACATCTACATATGGTTGATTGTAATGGACATACTTTTATTATTAAAATGAATAAAATCTTTAAAAACTTTGATATTAAAATTTACTATTAAAATGAATAAAAACTTGAAAAAATTGAATATTAAAATTTCACAGTGAAATTGACTTTAAAAAATGTCTTCGGTTTTGGTATTAATTTTTAAAATCGAAAATTAAATGAAAATTTGAATATTTTTTTAAAGAGAAAAACTGATAAAATAATCAATATATACTTACTTTTTATTCTAATGAGTCGAAAAAGTTGAAAAATAATTTTTTACGCTAAGAAAAACAAACAATAATTACTGAAAAGCGTCTCGTATTTTTGTATAAAAACAAAACAAATATGTCAGTTTTGTTCTTCCGTACATTCTAAGAATCACACATTACTATTCAACAATAAAAATTACAAATTCTTTTAAAAATATTAATATAGCGTGGATCAGACCAATTTTTAGTTCACCTGAATTCTAAAATTCATATATTTAAATATCCGTGAAAAATTCGATTTTTTGACGCAGAAAAAAAAATTTATTTAATTTATTTCACGCAGAAAAAAAAAAAAATTAAGCACACAAACGATTGAAAATCTCTTAAAAATTGATTTCTTAAAAAAAAATTTTTTTTTGACAATTTAATAGAATATAGTACATACCAATTAAAAAAGCAAAAATGTTTTCAAAATAATAATATTGTCACATTTTTTTGCATATTTTATTTCCGATTTCGTTAATTTTTCCTAAAAAAAATTACTGCGTTGTATGTTATACAATTTATTTGATATAGTTATTCAGACTCTTATCTTTATAGAAAAAAAGTAAAAAAGTTTTCTGACGGGTCATTTTTTTTTATCTCATAAAATAAAATAGGGGTAGGATAGACCTCGTAAAAAACTATTTCCCCTAATATATTTTAGGAAAAAACTATTTCAGATATATTTACATCCAAAGGTAAACATTTATGGAAATTTAATTGATTTTTCATAGAATTAAAAAAAAAACCCTCTTATCGTAACTTGTTTTTAGCTACGTTAAATTTCAGTTGATTTAACAGTGCAAAAATGAAAACATTGTTTTTCAATCATTATTTTCATAAGCTGAAATTTTTAAAAAATCATCAGGAGTTTGTTTAATGTGTTTTCTTTCGAATGGAAAAATTTTTTTCAAAAAAATATTAATTTTTCTGCAAGTTTCATTGTGTCAAATATAGGGGGGGGTAAAATTGGTGGTACCTAGTGAGAAAAGATAGAAATTTTATCTTCAAAAGTATATTTATCAAATCTCTCTCTGAGTTTCCGTTTTGCTACACACACACCAGTCTCCTAAACTGGTTTTAGTCGGGGGGGGGCATTACTCGTGTAGCATGTCTTGGCCAGGAATAGCTTGTCTGAACCCATTCCTTTCCAGGTCTGGTTTGTATTCAGTTTTCCTTCTCCTATACCTGTTGCCTTACCAAGGTTAAAGAGCCTAGTCTGCCCTACTATAGCTGGAGAGGGGGGGTAGTTGAATTCATACCTTTCCCAAGGAATTATTAGTGCCATGTGAAATGCAAACCGCTTCGTTCAGGATTTGAACTCATTTGAAATATAATTGTATTTTTTAATTATTATTAATGAACTTTTCCCCAACAAATATAAGGGGACTTAAACTCTTTAACATTAAGAAAGCCTATTCGCAATATAAAACATGCTAAAAAGTATTTCCCCCCTTTTTTTTTTTCATCATCAAATGGTTCACTCGTAGTTATTTGCACAAAATAGTGTACCCCAATATTCTCTCTCCCCTCCCGCTTTCTCTCTCCACCCCTCTCTCTCTTTCTCTCTACCCCTCTCTCTTTCTCTCTCTCTCTCTCTCTCTCTCTCTCTCTCGTGGGGTGGGGGATAGGCAAGACAGACAGACAAGATTGTGAAAAGGACTTTTTTTTAAAGCAAGAAACGACAACTGTTCATCTGCAATAATTTGCAGAAGATATTTTTTTAAATCTCAAGAAAAAGAATTCGGGCGATGGAGAGTAGGAAATAGGACGAATAGAAGGAAAAAAAGGCGGATAGGACGAATTGAGCATGGTTAACCGAAGAAGACAGAGGAGGGTGAGGACTTTGGGGTAAGAGGCTGGTCCTGTCGGGTACGTCATCCTAAACGCTTAAGCTTAGGAAGGAAGGGATGAAGGTCAAGACACTTAAAAAAACTGGTGGATAAATACTGTTGAAGTGAAAGGGACCCTGTTGACACCTATTCTCTTGATTCATAATTGTTTTTTATTATATTAAGACATAGATCTTTTATTCTCTCTCCCTCAAAAAATTAAAATGTTTTAAAAATTGAGCTCAAATCTGTGTAGTAATGATAGTCAACATAGATACGACCAAAAATATGACTAAAAACTGTTGTTTTGTTTAACTATTAAAAATATGTGGGTGTCTGCTAATTAACTATCGATTAAAACGTGGTTAGATGTATGATCCATCCACCTGGCCTTGTGCCATAACTTAGTAAAGTTTATTTAGTAAATAACCACACAACTAAATCAGACCTGTCGCGTGAATCTTTAATTAGAATTTCAGAAACAATTTGAAAAAAATAAACAAAAAACAACTTAGAGATTAAGACAAATTAGTATTTATTTACCTTTAAAAAATTGAGTCTATTTGTTTAAATCGTTACATTAGAAATAATAAAACATTCACGAGTTGTTCAATTTAGAATTTAAAAAATGTAAATGAATTTAAAGCGTAGAGAAATAAATCATTTCTCTATGATATTCAAAAACTTAACAAATTTTAGATTTAAATAATATTTGTTTTTATTTTATTTAAAAAGTATTTATTTTAAATAGATACATTTCTCTGACTATGATATTCTTAAACATAATTTTTATTTATTTAAAAAGTGTTTATTTTAAATAAATACATTTTTTCAAACCAACGCTAGCATTGAATAACTGTCTTTAAACCAGACATTTTTTCTCAATATAAGTTTTTTTTAAATTACTAAAAAATACACTACTTTTTCTTTTTCTTTTCAACAAGTCATAATTTTTGTTTTCTTTTTCTAAGAAATCGAAATCACCCCCCAAAAAGTGACTATGTTCATTCCTACTTGAAGCATTTATAATTATTTTTAAGATCTTATTTATTTTTTATTTTTTGATATCATAGACATTAGACTTGACAGAGACATGTACAATGTCTAAATAAATCGGCTCATCTTTCTTTCTTTCTTTTAATTAAAAAAAAAAATTAATTAACAACCTTGAGAAGTTGAGAAAGAAAACCTGCTAGTTCTTCCCTCTAAATTGCGTCTAACCTTAACTTAAGTTCATTTGCTGCTCATCTTGCTGACAAATTAGGTTGCAAAAAAAAAAAAAAGAAAAAGAAAAAAAAGAGCAGTAAGTGGGCCGACCGAGTGTCCTCCTCTTCAACAGCTTAGAGGTTCATTCATAATTTTGTCTCCCTAAAAAAACAAAAACAAAAAACAATGCCTTCAATTGCAAACGTAGACTCTTTGGGGTGATGAAAACATTTTAAAAATCACCCAAGAAAATGTTACCCCTTATATCAAAGCTGGAAGAAATGAAAAACTACAACGGAAGGAGAGAATTTATTTTTTCTTCTTATATGAATTCTACCGTTATACGGTAAGAGGATAAGTAAGAAATCTTTGTCAGCAGACGTCTTTATTTGTACTTTTCCTATATTTTTAATTATTTTAAAAAAAATTTTTTAATTAGCGTTAAATAATAGTTAGTACAAATTCAGAATAACGCGCAAGAGATAATATCATTAGAATCGCATTTTACGTATAATTGGAAACTCCAGAAATAGCCTAACCCTAACCCTAAAATTAACCCTAGCATCTCAACGTTTTCGGGTATTCCGTGAAATGTAATGCTTTTTTATAGGTAGGCTAATGATATTATCTCTTGCGCACTATTCTGCATTTGTACCTTTTTTAGTTTAATGACAAAAACCTATTTCTCTTTGAATGAAGCTATCTTTTATTTATTTTTCAAATTTTCATGACTTATTAATTGTCAAAATGACTCTTGTATTTAATCAATTGATATTCGTTAGCTTCTCTTTTTTTTTTTTTTTTTTTAATTCAAAACTTTTTTTTCTTTGTACATTTGTACAATGTACATCTAAAGTAAATCCTTTTTTTCTTTTTTTTTTTTTTTTTTTTTTTTGTCCCTTGCTTTATTCAAAGGTTTCCTTTTTGTAATGTTATTTTGTAAATAGCGCTTACTACTGTTTTTTTTTTCCAGGATGAATAATTTGTTTCTAGTGTACGAAAAA
The DNA here is from genome assembly GCA_023376005.1 of Doryteuthis pealeii. NCBI lineage: Eukaryota > Metazoa > Mollusca > Cephalopoda > Myopsida > Loliginidae > Doryteuthis > Doryteuthis pealeii. Next base: position 72,893,649 of record CM042142.1, read on the forward strand.
AAAGAAAGTGGGGGGAGAAAGAAAGATAGTCATGGTGTATTTCGATATAGATGGGATTATCGAAGCGATTGAGCACGTGGTTCTTCTCTTAAACACGTGGTTTCAGGCACGGGGGGGGGGTCTTACGTAAAGGACAACAACAACACGGGCTTCGGTAAATAAAACTACCTCCAGCTATCATCATCATCATCATCGTCAATGAAGCTTGTAGTAGTAAAACCTGTTTTGTTTTGTTTTGTTTCGTTTTGTTTTTAAGACCAGCTGTTGTAGATAACGCGTTAATCGGATAACCATCTTTTTAAAAAAAGTCACTTCAAGTCTATTTATCTTGGTATTACTTATGTTTAGGGGGAAGGGATGGGTTAAAACCGGTTGTAAAAATTAATTCAAAACTTTTAAAAAAAATTTATACTATAGAGTAGGTACCACCAATTTTCCATGTGAAATTTACCCCCCTATATTTAACACGATGAAACTTGCATAAAGGTTAATATTTTAATTTTTTTTTTGTCCATTCAAAAGAAGAAACATTTAAAAGAAACTCCTGATGATTTAATAAAAAAAAATTCAGCTTACGGAAATAATGAAAATTATGAACGAAAAACAATGTTTACGTTTTTGCACCGTTAAATCAATTGAAATTTAACGTAGCCAAAAACAAGTTATGACTAGAGGCTTTTTTAAAAAAATTCTATGAAAAATAAATTAATGGTCAGATTTTCACGAAAATTTCCATAATTTCTTACCTTTTGATGAAAATATGTTTGAAATAATTTTTTCCTAAAATATATTAGGGGAAATATGTTTTTAAAAATTTTTTTACGAGGTCTATATGGCCTAAACTGATCACGTGACGTATTTTGGTGGTGCCTTCTATAGAGCAAATTTTTTGAAAAAGTAAAGTCGGTCGGGGTGGCCTAAAGTCGATATCAGCCAGACAGCGAGAGACTATCCCCTTTTCACTAGCGCTAGATGAAGGAGATTGTTTTTGGCGTCTGAGACATCTACCATCAGCTCCCCACTTTACCGCAGAGATCCCCGTGCTACTCATACGCTGAGTTGGCGGGTGTCGGTGTCGAACCAGAAACCTTGTGGTTCCTAATGAATTAAGTGGATGTCACTTAACTTTCGCTTTCCAAAATAAATGAATAAATAGATAAAATCTGTCACCACTAACTGCGGTTACCGGATTAAAAAAAATCCTGATCATTAAAAAAAAAAAAAAAAAATTTCAGTTTACGGAAATAATAAAAATTATGTTTACATTTTTGCACCGTTAAATCAATTGAAATTTAACGTAGCCAAAAACCAGTTATTTAAAAAAAATTCTATGAAAAATAAATTAATGGTCCGATTTTCACGAAAATTTTCATAATTATTTAGCTTTTGGTGTAAATATGTGTGAAATAGTTTTTTCCTAAAATATATTAGGGGAAATATTTTTTTCCTACAAGGTTTACACCCGCCCCCCTGTTTTATTTTAAGAAATATGAAAAAATGAACCGACAAAAAACGATTTTTTAATTTTTTTTTCTATAAAGGTAAGAGTCTGAATAATTATATCAGAAAATTTTTTAAAGTTTCGATGTGAGAGCTTTTTAGTAAAAGAACCATGAATACAGAATTATGCTAAAAAAATATCAAAGAAATTGATTGTTATAAAAAAACGGACTGTTTTACTTATTTTTGAAAATAACGGTGAGTAATTTTTCCCCAAACGGATAATTTGATTTTGAATTAACTGTTTTTCTTTGTAACAACTCTTTATGTTCGTTATTTCTTTTTTGCGAGATTTTTAAAAAAGTTAAAAATATTTTATGTTTCTTCCTTCAATATGGCCAAAACTGATCACGTGACCTATTTTGGTGGTATCTAGGGTATGCATTGTGGATACAAGGAGGATATAGATGATCCCAAATAGAATCATCCCCAACTTACCAGTCGATTGGATGATACTTTTATCTTAAGTGTGTGTGTGTGTGTGTGTGTCTATTTCCTTAATCTTTTGGATTTTGTTTGGTCCTGTTTTTGTGGCCCAAAGGCCTGATTGAGTGATATTAACAGTATGTCAACCCTTTTAGGGTTATTTTATGCATATAGGTTAGGGAATTGTGTTCATTGTATATTCATATTTACATTTTTTGTGTAGTTGTTTCATAAGAGTTTTTTTTTTTTTTTTTTTTTTTTTGCACTCCAGTTATATGAGGTCAAATATTCCTGTATGATACAAATAATTTGCACATAGTTGTAAAGTTTCAAGTATTTTTATCTAATACTAACAATTACATGGTTTTAAGTAATTATTTCTATTTAATCACAGTCATTTGTTTGCACATGTTTACATGGTTTCAAGTAATTAACAATTCTAGCTTCAAGTAACTATTCTTAATACAAATAATTTACACACAGTTATATGGTATCAATTATTCCTATGTAATACAAATACAAATGGAGGCGTGTGATGTAATGGTTAGTCATAGGAAATGGACTCATCGACCTGAGTTCAATTCCCGGATGAAGCTGTTTGTATTTCACATAGCGCTAATACCCTTGGGAAAGGTATGAATCAATTCTCCCTCCGGCTATGGGTAAATAGCAGGGCAAACTGGGCTCTTTAATCATGGCTAGGTAACCAGTCTAGGAGAAGGAAAACTCTGAATTCAAACCTGTTGAACTCCGCTTAAGAAATTGACCTTGTGTCGCATCCTGCTCGTGCGGAGGGGTTGGTAAATATATATACATATGGCATCAAGTATTCCTATGTAATCTATTAATAATGGAGATTTGCTTCCGGTTTTTGTCTGTAACAAAAATTATGTCACTGCTTACGTCACATTACCCAAAATCGTCATAACATAGAATAAATACACTCAAAATTTGAACATGCAACATTAGACAGTCCTCATTGTTTTTTAAACAAGTTTCAATAAATACATGACTGGTATTATATATGTATGTATAGTTTGTTTTATTTTAATACATATTTAAAGTTTACATTTCAAATTGTTTTATTTTTTAATCCTTTTAATGAATTTGATGATTTTACCTACTTAGGGTACAAACTCGCTGACATTTAATTTTTTACTCCCACCCCTCAGGCAATATGTTTCAAAAATCTATTTTTACATCGCCTGGAGGGTGTTTTTTATTTTGTACTAGTACAAATAATTTTCAAACAGACCTATCTGACCCTTAATTGAAACACTCCAGACCTGAGAATGATGGCAATGAAGGCGGCGGGGGGGTACTCCACACTCCTCAGATCTCCAAAACTGGAGCTTCACCATCAGATGCAATTTAGTGTCCTATCCATGGCAGCCCTTCTTTTGGTGGGGTCTTACCCCTCTGCAGAAATGGCGGAGGGAATACAGTCAGCATCTTCTAAGCCCTGTCAATAGTCAGAAATAAGAATCAAATTCACTAACAATGGTTTGTTAACCATTACATCTTGCCAATGTGCCCAATGAGATAGAAAATAGACAAGCATACATCAGAGTGCTCAGCTTCATTGCTGTAAAGTTCTTGGCCTCACTGACAGAACCATTAAATGTACATATTCATTTAATTTTTATTCTGCAGTTTGACAAACTTTAGATGTGATTTTTCAAGTTTCTTAGTACACTCTCATTTTTAAAAATTTAGTATCATCATTATTATTAAGGTCGGTAGAGTGTCTGACTAGGAACCGCAAGATTCCGGGTTCGATACTGGTCCTCACCAACTCAGTGTATGAGTAGCACAGGGATCTGTGTAGTAAAGTGAGGCGCTAATGGTAGGTAGCGCTCCACCTCCAATGCCAAAACATTCTCCTCAGTCAAAAGTGAAAAGGGGATAGACTCTCTCGCTGTTTAGGCCACCCCGACATTACTTACTTATTTATTATTATTATATTATAGTAGTAGTAGTAGTAGCAAGGACCTGTTGGATATACCACGGTGTGATAATTTAATTATCAAGTTTGATGTGTTTACTTAAGAGCTATTACAAAATATGTAAATAGTATAATAATTTTGGTTTAACACTCTCTCACCCTTTTCTTTCTTTCTTTCCTTTTCATCTTTTCATTATGTTCGATTGAAACAGATTAGCGTTATCACTTCCACACGCTCATCCCCTCTCTCTATCATACCCTACTCTCTTATATTTTTTCTGTGTTTTTCTCCCTTTCTTTCTTTAATAAAAATGTAATAGTTCATTATTTAGCTAACACTCATAAGAAATAATTCAGTAAGTAACAGCAGATAATCAGGATTTACATTTTTGCATTTCATCTTGGATGATTTGGATGGTCTCATTTTTAACCTGAGGGTGTTGCAAGTTGATAATGGTTGTACAAATAAGGGACTCGACTATTAATACTAAGATGCTGATAGCTTTTTGATTTAGTGAGTCCTGTGATGCACATATTTGCTTTGAATGAGTCCCCTGGAAAATTTATGGGTCCCAACTAAAGCCGTCTAACTCCTACCTTATAATCTATCCTGTGTTTTGAGGGAAGAAAAAAAGAAAAGCACTGGGATGCATGGATATGATTTTACTGCATCCTTTTAGATTTTTGTGCATCAGGGACGCAGGATGCGTACCTATCAGCATCTCTGTTAATATATAGATTATTATTAGTAATAGTGTTAGTAGTATTTTAAGGCCATTTTATTTTTGGTTAGACTGGTGAATTTTTCAGCACACTTACCCATCTATGCCAGAGGTGAATGTTTGAATCCAGTTAGAAACTACTTATTCTGAATATCAAGTTAAGCAAGTCCTCAACACTTGAAAAAGTGTAATACCATCTTTCAGAATTTAAATTTTTCTGTTAAACAAAGCCAAATTTATTAAAACAAAAGAAAAAAAAACAAAAAAAAATTTTAAAAAGTTTGCTGACAAATTCAAAAATTTAATTTTTTTAATTTCTTGACAATCGTGGGAATTTAGTGCAATTGACATCTCAGTGCCACCCAATATATATATATATATATATATATATATATATATATAATCTCCTTACCATGTCACTGATGGTGCTAGGTTTCAGTCACATGTAGGTTTTTGCGGGGGTGGTGTTCCTAGCAACACATCCACCTAGTTAAGTTTGGAATCCAGCATAGCAAAAAGTCGTGTTGTGGGGGGGGGGGGGGATTCAGTCAAGATTGAACTCACTGATTCATTGTTATTTCTCTTTAAGAAAGTAATCTCTTAATCAGCCTTATTCAAATCAAAATATTATTTTTTAAATTCTTACAGGAAAAAAATTATACAATAGATTAGTAAATATAATAAATTTATATATATATATATATATATATATATATTATAAAACTAGAAGTGGTTCCCTGCTGTTATCATTTAAATTTTATATATATAAATATATATATATATATATATATATATATATATATATATATATATATATATATATATATTATATATAATAATATAATTTTATATATATAATATATTTTTAAATATATATATAAACTAGAAGTGGTTCCCTGCTGTTATCATTTAAATTTTATTTTTTAATTATCTTCACGAATATAAATCAAATCATTATTTTTGTTCAAAAACCAAGATCTGGTGATAGTAAATGTGTATATATATTTACTTTGTCATTAATTGCTTTATTTTCATAGTTTCCTCAGGACATACACAAGTATACATACACAAAATGTCAGCCTGATTAAGGGCCAAAGTGGAGTGTTGCATGTCATGGATTGCTCAGCCACCAGGATTCCATCCTTAAGCATCACAGGTGGCCACCCATGGCCAACAGGTGGACCCATTGGGGGAGGCTGTTTTACCCCTCTGTAGAGGTGCAGTCAGTGTATTCTAAAGTCCCAGCCAAGAGGGCTTTCTTTAATTGTAGTTGCCAGTAACATTTTTCTTTTTCCTTTTTTTTTTTGATGGAGGGGGGGGTGAGGGTAAATGTCAGATTGATATGCAACTACTTTCTATAATCCTTTATTGTATTCCCAACTTTCTATTAAGGAAGTGTTAATTCAACAATGCAACTGTTTATTGTTCAATGATGTTTACATCATTTTAAAGTTTGGACATGTATCCATTTTCTACACAATCACCATTTCAATCGATGCATTTTTGTAGACACTGTTCCAGTTTATGTATGCCCATGTCACATCAAGCCTCATCTCGGAAAAATAACTGGAATAATATCTAATTTTACGACAAAGAGAAAATCTTTCTTCAGCAAATTTTGGCAAGAAAGCAAAGGCTCATCTACAGTAAAGGTTTAATGGTGCTTTGTCTAAATCAGGGATTATCAAACTACGGCCCGTGGGCCGGATCTAGCCCATAAAGACATTTTATCAGGCTCGCTGACGGTAATTGAATTTGTTTGTTAAAACATATGGAACGAGAGACGTTCTGACACTGTTTAAATTTAGATATCATGTTAAGCTTACTAAATCCTCATGGACTTGACTACGGAATCAACCCATCAAAAAAATTTACTGATAAACATTTGAAAGAAATTCTCTTGATTGGATATAGCAATTCCAAACTAAACATTGACGATATCTTGAAAGGCAAACTTCAGTTTCACAAATCTAGTATGAGCTCACTGTCATGTTGTTGAGGAAGCATTGTACTTCATCATCATTACAAACTCTGTATATCACTTGCAGATGTTTTGAAAATCCACGCATGACTCGCCATACACTTCTATTAATTGTGTTAAAAAATGATTAATTGTGAATTTCACACTTGATGGTAACGTCAGTCAGGAGCTACATTAGAAATGACTGCCAAGCCAAGTTTGAGCATGGCAGTGAGGTGCACACAGGCGCATGCACAATAAACACAACTGTATTTCCAATAGCTGAACAAATTGTTTCCCTGCATCCCCAGTGCTTTGGAGACCTTATTTCTGGGATTATCCTCGGCGTTATCTATACATATATAAAGGGGCAGTTGTGTGTGTGTATGTATGTCCGGAGGAAAATACTAAAATTAAACAATTAACTACAAAGTAATTATATATACACATTCACTATCACCAGAGCTGGCTTTTTGTGCAGAAATAATGAAGATTTTAATTATATTCATGAAGATATTTAAAATTAGTATTTGAATAGTAAGAGAAAGGAATGCGTTCATGATTAAAACATAGACAAATCAATGATGGAAGACTAAAACAATCAATGGATCATTTTAAAATCCTCCTCTACCCAGGGGACACTGGGTAGTTGCTTCTAGTTTGTTATATGTAGAATAATCATACTAAGTTCCAATTACTGTTAAATTGGTAAGACAAGGCAACAAGTAGCCGTAACTGAATACGGATCTAATCTTTTTGCAATCCTACTGCAGAATGCCAGGGTATTTATGAAGCCTCATAACATCATAGAAACCAAGCAGCCAATCAGGACTCAAGGAATGGAATCATCCAAATTCATGAATGGCTGACTGACTTCAATATTATATAAATACTTTTTCACCATTTTGCTTGTAGACTTTAGCAAGTTGTAGTAAATATAAAATAATCTGAGATAATCTGTTAGATAAGATGAAGAATTAGAGAAGGAAGACATTGGCATTTTTCTCTAATAATAATCCCTTCCCCACCCCCTAAACCCATGATAAGAATTTCTAATGTGATTTGGACTGTAGCATTTTCTCCCTCTTCAGTCGATGCTAATGAAAAACATATGTGTTTTGTTAACCTGTTTCTTACCTTCTTTGTAAGAAAACCATGGCCAGTTTTTATTGCCTCTGTCTGTATCAGGAAAGATATAGACAGAACGACTCCTTTTGAATATCAAGTCCTGCCTTATTCATTTTCAATGAATTCAATATAATTAGTAGGACCTGTGGATATATCACAGTGATGCTGATAGCTTTTTGATTTAGTGCATCCTGGGATGCACATATTTGTTTTGAATGAGTCTCCGGAGAAAATTTATAGGTCCCAACTAAAGTTTCTTAATAAATTGTAGGGTTTTTATTTATGATCTGGGGAAATAACTAAAGCTGTCTAACTCCTACCTTGTAACCTATCCTGTGTAATTCATTTTTAAGAAACTATTGAAATGTATTTACAGTAAGCTTGAAATAGTGAAGGAAGAACAAAAAAAAACCACTGGGATGCATGGATATGATTTTACTGCGTCCTTTTAGATTTTTGTGCATTAGGGACGCAGGATGCGTACTTATCAGCATCTCTGATACCACAATATGATAATTTAATTATTGAAACATTTGATATGTTTACTTAAGAGCAATTGCGAAATAGTTCAATATGTAAAAAGTATAATAATCATGATTTAACTCTCTCTCTCTTTGCTCTTTTTTTTCTTTCCTTCTTTTCATTATGTTCGATTGAAATAGATTAGTGTTATCGCTTCTGCATGTTCACCCTCTCTCTATATATATATATGTATTTCTTTCCTATTATATTTTTCTCTGTAGCATGTCTTTTTTCTTCTCTTTCTTTATAATAAAAATGGAATGGTCCATTATTTAGCTGATGTGATGACACTCATTTGGATGGTCTCATTTTTAACCAGAGGGTGTTGCAAGATTATAACGGTCGTACAATTATTATTGAGCACTCTATTTATGAATATAGTAAACTTCATCATTAATATGCAGGGTGTTCCAGAAGTCTTGTACAATCCTGGTTTTCAAAAAAATAAAGGTGTTGTTTTTTTAAATCAATAAAGGTGTATTTTTGAAAACCAGGATGGTGGGTGTATATATCAGCATCACTGAATATATATAAACTAAGTATCAAATTATGAAAATTAGAAGTTCCTTACATATCATGTGGTGTGTGCAATCATCTTGTGTTCAAAATTTGATATTTTTCTGGATTGTTGACTTGCTCTGCTGTAATGGCAACAAGCACTTTTTCTTGCAAACTTTTCTCATTTGCTTTTATATTTCTATTAGTATTGTAATATTGTAGAATACTGTTAATTGTTATTCTGTGTTACTTTCACCTTTAGCCAGGATTGAACATGCAGTCTGGAAATGACTGTTACAGATTGTTAACTATTGGACAGTGGAACAGTCAAACACCTCCTCAGCTTAATGGACTCTTCCTGGCAGTAGTGGCAGTAATTATTTAAGCTGTTATAGTGGGTTCATTGGAGAACTAGTAACTGCATGGTTAGGCTTGGCCAGTCACATTGCTCGAACCAATTGTTGACTGTCTAACTGACTTACTTCAATAGGGTTGGTGTATAATTATTGTAGTTTTTGCTCATTTCACTGCAGCAAATCAGTAAAAATTAGGACATATTCAGCTTTGTTGTTCTCGGAGAGTTTGTGGGGGATCCAACCCATACAATTTCTATACTTTTCTGAGCTTTTTAAAGACGACAAACGATGGTCGAAATGGTCTGCTTTGAAGTCTTTGGCCAACATTCTCATTGTCAAGCTTTCATTCTCATCCACGGCTGTTAAAATGCCTGGTCATTGAAATTTGATGGTTGACCTCTTCCTTCTTCATCGGCGAGGTCTGTATCGCCCAATTTAAACTTCCTGAATCATCTTTCAACTTGGTTTTTGCTGATTGTTCCTTTATCAAAAAGTTCATTAAGATCACAAAATAACCGTACTCCATTCCAACCTTTCTCAAAGTGGTAGAGTATAATATGACGAAAATGTAGATATGATTTTCAATATGCATTCTGAAAAGAGAGGATTATTTTTTTTTGAAACAAATTAAACAAACGCCAATTCTTATTGGTTTTGTTGAATAAAATTTGTTAAAAAAAAAAAAGCTGCTATAATTATGCATCAACATGAGATGCTAATTAAGATTAGATAATTGAATTATTTACATTATATTCTCAATTGTTATTAAATAAATAACAATTGAGAATATGATGTAAATAACTAAGGGAATTGCAACTTTGGTGGTGATATAGTTTCAGTTAGTCACATAATCTCCTTTATAATATAGAATATCCAGATGTTTGATAATTAAATATTAAGAGCTTTTTTTCTTTTTACAGGCCTAAAATCTAAGAAGAATTAAGTGCCAGAGAAAGGACTATTATTACTACATGAGTGATTCACTTTGTTTGTTTATTAAAAAGCATTATAAGAATCTTTGTCAAATGTTTTCTGCTTCAATTGACAGGAAACAAGAATGGAAAAGACATTTAGAAAGTAAAAGGGAAAAAAATGCAACAAAGAAAAGAAAGAACTGAGTAATCTTAATGATTACTACTGTAGAATAAACATACTAAGTGCCAATTACTGTCGAATTGGTAAGACAAGGTAACTAAGGAAGCGTAACTTAATACAGATCTAACCTTGTTGTAAGCCTACTGCAAAATGCCAGAGTATTTAGGAAGCCTCATAACATCATAGAAACCAAGCAGCCAATCAGGACTCAAGGAATAGAATCATCCAAATACATGAATGGACTATTCTTGAGTTCCATAAATACCAACTGTTTTGAGCACCAGTCAGTACTTATTAGTTGCTGTTGTTCAAACCAACAGCATACTCGGCTCTCAACACAGTTGGATACTAATCACCCAACAAATTTCTACAACCACAAAGAAAATATTAAATCATAGAAAAATGCCTTATCATGTGACCCAATATTTTTGACAGGATCTTATTAATATTTCCCATAAATGGTAACAAGATATTGGCGGAAGGTGGGGAGTGAAAGTAATTTCTTTTCAATATGAATAATTTTCATATTTCGAAATATTGTCCTCATCTTTATTGTGGTATGTACAAACACAATGTTCAGGCCACTGTAATCTCAGGTCTTGTTTAGATTTTTTTTTTAATTACTTTAAAATAATCACCATCAGATGATTTTAATTGTTGTTGTGCTAACTAAAGAATAAAGCAGGTTTTAATCTAATTCATAACATATTAATATTGTGGGGTCTGCATGTGCACACACTCTGCTCATTATAATTCATTAAGGGAGATAACTATTAAATACAAATTATTGAGTACTTCCTCTTATTTGCATATATATAATATAAATTCTTTAAATAGGATATGACTGGACCCTGAACCTAATCACCCTAAGATGATCTTTTAAACAAGTAACTCTTAAAAATAATACTAACTCTTAAAAACTTATAATATACAGCTTGGACTACCTGAGCATCTCTGGCTAGCAAGCTAGACTAGCTGATTATCATTAGTGAGTTTGATTCTCACTTGGTGCCCCATACTTCTCGCCTTACCTTAAAACAAAGCTATGCTTTGTAAATCTTACAGCTTCTACTACCTCTCTACTCTCTCTCCTCTCTCTCTCTCTCTCTCTCTCTCTCTCTCTCTCTCTCAAATCACATTGAAATCACTGAAGTTTAGCAGTGATGAGACTGTTTAGTACTTAGATATGTGATCATTTAAGCAAAAGCAGGTACTGTAAGAAACCAAATTTCAAAATAACTTTATTAGGCATTAAATGACTTGAAAAGGGTTGATATGCCATAAAACAAAACAAAAACAACCAACCAACATTCTCTCTCGCCTGTTTATCCTGCCCCACACTCTTTCCCTTTTCTTCTGTCTATCATTGATTTCAGATTAAATAAGGTCTCTATATAAAAGGGTCCTGTGAGTCATTAATCAATAGACTATATAGTTTATAAAGACATAACAATCCAGTAATTTAAAAAAAAATTTAGTACAATAATTATCAGGCTTTTCTTGCAGACCAATTAGCTAGTGTGAGGAGTTCAATTCCAACAGGATGCTCTGTGTTATTATTCCAGGCCAAGTCAGTTTGGTATTTATGGCACTAAACTGCATCTAATGGTGAGGCTCGAGTTATTGAAATCTGGAGAGTGTAGAGTACCCACAGGTTCACATTGACTTGAAGTGGTAGTAACTATTGTTAGGGTCCCATCTATGGGTCAAATGGATCTGTTTAAAAAATTATTTGCTTTTAATGGGGGTCATATGCAAAGAAACCTTAAGAAAGAGCTCTACAAAAAATTCCCTTACCTCTTGGTATAAATTAACCCTAAAACGGTTGACATGCCATTAAAAAATCAATCATTTCTTCCTCTCCCAATTAATAATAAACAGATTGATTAGTATTATCTGCATTATTCTGACTATTGTCCTTATCTTCATTGTTATCTGTACAATGTTTCGGCCGATGTACCCTCCGGCCTTCTTCAGGTATTTCTTGTCGGACTTGGGCACCATCTCAGATTCGGGAACCTTCTTTTCTTACTTAGGAACCTTCTTGTTGTAATCAAATTGAGTGTTAAAACAAATTTTAGATTAAATTTTGTTGTTAAATAATTTTTCTTTCCCCCCTTCCTCTTTCTCGCAGAAATATTTAGCTTGTCAGTGCAGAAAATGACTGAGTGGAAGTAGGGAGTGGTGATGTAGGGTTAAGGCCAGTGGTCAAGGTTAAGAAAAACCCATTTAAAAGAAGTTGGTTCTAAAAGACAACACTGATTATTGTTTCCTGTTTTTTTTATCTTCCAAGCTGAAGAGTGAAAGTTTTGGTGGGTTTAATAAATCATGGCTTATATAAACACTAAGTGCTTCTTATAGAATTGACTCTTAATAGGAGAGAGTATGAGAGGAAACTGTTAGATAATGCATTATATGTCAAAAGCCAAGTCGCCTTACAAAACAGACTTCATCCCTGTAGCTGAACTAATCTAGAATTTGTTCTCTTTGCTAAACTAAAGATTATCACTTTTTTTTTCTCTGTGTAAACATTGATATGCCTTCAACTCTTCCATCAGGATGAAAAAAAAAAGATTTTACTTCAAGAAAACAAGAAGAAATCCATGACACATTGCTAGAATATTTCCACAACATTAATCTATACATATATAACTCTTAACATCCCTTTGAGAATTTTTATAGTTCAGAGCCCCATTTCTCTAAGGATTTATCAAAAAATAGCTAAAAATGGCCTTTTCATTTAAAGTTACCTATTATTTCCCTTAAAATAAAGATTTCTAAATATGTTTAATATTACATTTTATAGAATACTAAGTCCAATTACCGTCGAATTGGCAAACAAGACGGCAAACAGTCGTAACTGAATACGATTCTGAGATGCCGTAAAGACCACTGAAAAGTGGCAGGATTTATGGAGCCTCAGAGGACCCTACAAACCAAGCAGCCAATCAGGACTCAGGGAATGGACTCACCCAAATGCATGGGTGGACTGTTCTGAATTCCCATAAATACCAGTTGTCTTGACACTGGTGCAGTCGTGCTTGGCCAGTCACATTGCTCAAACCAATTGTTGACTGTCTAACTGACTTACTTCAATACATTTAAACAAAGCCTATCGTTTGGTGCGGATTAAGAAAATGAATGTGACTTTCGGCCAGGCGGAATGAGGCGGTATAGGATGTTAAGAGATAAGTAAAAAGTAAAGTCGTTGGGGTGGCCTAAAGTCGGCATCAGCCAATCAACGAGGGAGTCTATCCCCTTTTCACTAGCACTAGACCAAGGAGATTGTTTTTGCGTCTGAGGTGGAGTGCCACACCTACCATCAGCTCCTTACTTTACCACACAGATCCCTGAGCTACTCATACGCTGAGTTGGCGAGGGGCGGTATCAAACTAGGAACGTTGCGATATATATATATATATATATATATATTAAGAGCAATTGGTTGTATATACGTATGTATGTCCGGATGAACCTACAAAAATAAAACAATTAACAACAAGGTAAATATATATATATATACACATTAAACATCACTAGTTCTTTATTTTGGGGCAAAATGATTCAAAGATATTTAGAAATAGCATTGAAATACTACTTAGAAATGTCCAGCATTTTTAAATTTCAAAAGTAAACAAATCAATACACCAGGGATGCTGGGTAGCTGCTTCTAGTATTTTGATAAAGTAAGGTTTTTTTTTTTTTTTTTTGCAAGATTATCAGGTACATCAGCAACCGTGTGCCCTATTTGGGTCAGGGGTCTTAGAATACACTGACTGCAATCTCTGCAGTAGGGTAAGACCCAACCAAAAGCCTGGCCCTGAGTATGATATCAAACTGCATCCTGTAGTGAGGCTTCAGTTTTGGAGAATGTGGAGTCTCCCCTTCATTACCATAACTCCCAGGTCCACTTTGATCCGGAGTGGTAATACTTTTTAGGGTCCCATCTATGGATCAAATAGATCTCTTCGAAATTATTTCAGAGGAATACTTGAAACCATATTAATAATATTTATATCAAATTTTCATCATACAATGTGTGATAGCATGTGCGATACCCTGCCCTCATCAGCTGCCAACTAGGAGTGATAACACAGTTTCGGTAGCTAAGGCAGGACTGCCAATTCTTAGCGCTACCAAGTAGCTTTCGCCACCGGACAAGGTATTAAAAAAAAAAGAAGAAAATAATGCAGAGAAGAAATTATAAGATCCATTCATCGGAGAAGTTTTGTTATCAGTGCAGTTTGTTATTTAAAAATGTGTTTGTATATTTATAATAATATTTATATCAATAATAGTTACTTGATGCTATAATTGTTTACTTAGGATTATTATTATTTGAAACCATATAAATGCGTGCAAATTATTTGTATTAAGAATAGTTACTTGATGTTATAATCATTTACCAAGGACTATTATTAGTTACTTGAAACCATATAATTGCTCACAAAAATGGAATAAGAATTTGGCATTAAATAGTTGCTGTAAAACCAATTTTTCTTAGGGTAAAGTAAATTATTTGTATTTAGTAGGAATACTTGATGCTATATAAGTGTAAATTATTTATATTAAGAAATAGTTACTTGAAACTATAATTGTTTACTAAGGATTATTATTAGTTACTTGAAAGCATATAACTACTTGCAAACAAATGACTATTATTAAATAGAAATAATTACTTGAAACCATATAATTATTAGGATTAGATTGAAAACTAAAATGTACAACCATATGCAAATTATTTGAATTAGATCGAAAAATATCATTACTGTGTAAAAACCTCTTAAAAACAACTATAAAAAAATGTAAATATGAATGTACAATGGATGCGATTCCCTCACTTCTAGGCATGAAATAACCCTAGACAGGTTGACATGCCATAAAATCAACCAATTGAAATGTTATGAGACTCTCTGTGGCAAACAGTCATTGCAAAACAGTCGTCCACACACACAGCAGGAAATGAGTAATAATTGTTGGGACTGGTCTTCCATATTTATTTTGGTGATCACATTCCCATGTTCATTTGTGATTTCAGGATGGTCTTCACATTTGAGCAGAGGTCAAATCAGACCTACTAAAATAAGCTGAGTGGAGCAAGGTGTTTTGAGTGGCACTCACATCAGTAGAGGGGGGGGGTAAGATGGTGCTAGAGAGGGATAAGACCCAACAAAAGTTTCAGCAGACCTATAGTAATGAGCTGAGTGGAGCAAGGTGTTTTGAGTGGCACTTACACTTAATGACTGGCAGAACATCATTAGAGGATGATGAGAGGTCAAGGCAACCCTCAATAAGTGCTATCCCTAAAAGTTTGTCCTCAGGGTCAGACTGTCTCATTCTGAGATGGCAGAGAGAACATTCAACCTAAACAACCTGAACTTTGGTACAATAGGAATTGGGTACTTTTGAAACACGAACAGCCCGCCTGCGACTTCAGCTGCAGCAGCAACATGATTGACTCTTAAAATATCCCTCTCCCTCTAATTTCTTAACCCCCTCTCCCATAACTTCTTCACCCCCTCTCCCTTAACTTCACCCCTCTCCCTCTAACTCTTCACCCCCTCCCCCTCTAACACCTCTAACTTCTTCACCCCCTCTCAACTTCTTCACCCCTCTCCCTCTAACTTCTTCACCCCTCTCCCTCTAACTTCTTCCCTCTTATATCCAAACTGAAGAGTTGTTGATTTGACTCTGTGGAGGAGATACAGCACAAGTCATAGATGGTCCTTGACACACTTAATAAAGAGTATGATTTTCAGCAAGTGTTCTAAATGATGCCTTGTATCAAGGGGAGTACTTTTATGGCATGTCAACCCTGGTTGGATTATTTTATGCCAAAGTTAGGTTGACAATTATAATGTTCAATTATAAACTGTACAAATAAAAATCTGCACAATCATTGTAGACAGGTTAAGACTCCACCATACATCTAATACAAATAATTTTTAGTTATATGGTTTCAAGTATTCCTATCTAATACAAATAAGTTGCACATAGTTATCTAGTTTGAAGTATTCTTATCTAATGCTAATTTTCAAACAGATCTATTTGACCCCCCTGATGAGACCCTAACCGGTCACAAGTAGACCTGGGTGTAATGGCAATGAACGGGTGAATCCACACTTCTCAAAACTCTAGAGCCTACCCACCGGATGCAATTTAATGTCATATTCAGGACTCCCCCCCCCGGGTTTTGGTGGGGTTTTTCTTACCTTTTTGCAAAGGGCAGCTAAAAATTTATTGACTGTGGCCTTATTAGTAGACAATAAATTTCAATATGGCCTTTTACCATGAAAAGGTCCTCCATTGCTGGATGGACGACTGGGATAAACATTTTACTATAAGTGGAATGCAAATTTTTTTTCACAAAAATGCCAAGGAATCAAAGCTGTTTCTTTAGTTGGCATATGCTTTTTATTCATTTATTTACTGGAAGTGGCTACCCAGGGTTGCCTGGGTAGAGGTGGGAAGCAAAAAATACCTAGTGTATTGATTTGTTTCCTTTTTGAGATTTACAAATGCGACATTAAGTAAAATTTCAATGCTATTTCTATGTATATCTTAATTTTTAAATATCTTTGAATATAAATCAAATCTTTATAATTCTTGCACAAAAAGCAAGAACTGGTGATATTTAATGTGTATATATATATATTTACTTTGTCATTAATTGTTTCATTTTCGTAGTTTCATCCGGACATACATGTTATATACTGGGGTTTTCACCGTACCAAATCTATATAACGTGGTATACCCTTTTCCTACTTCTTACTCTGGTCGTCTTTTCTTCTGGCCGGCTTTGGTTCTATCTTCTTGGCTTGGTCTAGCGTCTGGTGTTGACTTGGTATATCTTCTAAGGGGATTTCGGGTCTGGTTTCTGTTAGGGATCACTCCTTATCAGAAGCCCTGTGTCATTGTTAGTTTTTAGGTAATAAACACAAGACTTCGATTTACGTTGATGTTACTTTATTTGTAAATCCCCAACCAGACATTCTGCGCAGATGAGACTTACATGTTACTAGCTCAGCTTCTAACTTCTAACTGACTTAAACTTACTATACCCTTAAACAGGAAGAGGGCCTTCTATGGGGGTTCCGGTTCTCACGATTCATCCCCGCAAGGCAAGATGAGATTGAGGTCAAGCACCGTCACTCACCCTCAAGGCCATCAGTTGCACTAATCGCGATTATGATTTCTACAATACCTTATAAAAGCATTAGGGATCCAATAATTATGTAACATACATACATACATACATACATACACACTAACTGCCCTTTATATATGGATAGATAGATTATTTTCAGGCTATCTAGTGATAACTAGTGATATACCTAGTGATGATTAAGCGATGTTAATACACGAATAGGAAATTCTTCCAGGCTGTGGTTATATCAGTACTGCTGTATGGCTGCACCACTTGGACCCTAACAAAGCGCCTTGAGAATAAGCTAGATGGGAGCTGCACAAGAATGCTGCATGCAGTCTTGAACAAGTCATGGAAACCGCACCTCACAAGGAAGTAGCTGTATGGCCACCTGCGCCCCCTATCATAAACCATCCGAGTAAGACAGACTAGGCATGCAGGACACTGCTGGAGAAGCAAGAATGAACTCATAAGCGACGTTCTCCTGTGGAAGCCAACACATGAGCACGCTAATGTGGGCCGCCCAGCTAAGACCTACATTGATCAACTATGTGACGATGCTGGTTGCTGCTCAGAAGAACTCTCAGGGGCAATGAATGATAGGGAAGGTTGGTGAGAGATTGTCATGGATATCCGTGCTACTTGCGCAACATGATGATGATGATGATGAGTGATAACTGTAATTTCTTCCAACTTTTCAAGCCTTACTCTTTGATGATTCCAGTTGCATTGATCCAATCCAAAACTTGAAGCTCAAAATCTTTTAATGTTCTCCCCTTTACTCGCACAGTCTAAAATGGCAGAATTATCTTGCAGCAGGCCCCGACACTAACTTTTTTCATGACCGTCCCAAACAAAAATTATCAACCGTCCCGAATAGGGTTTGGACCATCCCGAAATCAAAATATTTTTGTTTTATTAGCATCATCTATACTTGTCAGTCATCAGTAGCATAATAACATGTAATAAAACATTAAGAAAAGCTGAAGCAGTGATAATTCTGGATATTTGGACAAAAAATCCATTTCCTAGTGTGTTTTGAGCTAAAAAAAAATACTTTTTTACTTTAAGTAACCGTGAGTAGGGTTAGTAGTACATAATTCGGACCTTTTAAACTATCTTCCTCCACCATTATTCATTACATGGCTTTGAGAATAGACCTGCGGTGCCGTAGCCTCATTTTGAGGTCAGCATTCGGGCAATCACTGGATGGCCAATATTGGAATGTAGTACTAACTTTTAGGAAAATTTTTTACTGTCCGGATGACGAATTGATCGTCATGGATGTAATTTTTATCATCCCGGGACGGCGTTATTGTCGAGCCCTGTCTTGCAGTCTTCTCATCAACCAGTCAATCACCCTGTCAGCTGGGGCTTTAGACTACACTGACTGCACCTCTGCAGGTGGGTAAGACACACCCACCCAATGGGCCACAGGTTGGCCATAGGTGGTGATCCGTGGTGCTTAAGGATGGAACCCTGGTGGCTGAGTAGTCCATGACATGCAACACTCTACTTTAGTCCTTACTTAGACTAAATGGGTTGCAGGAGAGGCCCCCTCCGATCAATTGGCTGGTCACGTCAAGCCCTAGCATGTATATGATTGTCCCAGCCCTATTGCCCTTATGGCAAGCCCCAACTTTTTTTTATCATATATATGCTAGAAGGCGGTGACTAATGGTCTTAGTGTCCTGGTTATGATGTTAAAGTTTATGTGATGGTGAAGTTCCAATTCTGAAGCTCTGGGGACTATGGAGTACCCCTTCATCATCATTACTCCCATGTCCACTCTGACCCGGGGTGGTAGTACCACTTCCCATTTATGGATTAAAAAGAAAAAGGGAGTTTGAAAAAAAAAAAGAGTTTACAAAAAAATTGAGTACTCATTAAGAATGAATTTAAAAAAAAAAATTCTTTGGCATAAAATTACCCCACAAGGGTTGATGTGCCTTAAAATCTAACCAGCCAAAATCTTTTTAATATTCTCTTTTACTCATACAGTCTAAAATGGTAGAATCCTTTTGTAGTCTTCTCTTTTATCAACCAGTCAATCGTTTTAAAAGCAGACATTTATACGAGAAATAATTCACTCAAAATCTCTCTCTTCTTGATTAAAAAGAATATAGAAGAAAAAAACTGACAAAAAACTGAATTGTTAGTGATTTTTTATATTTTCTTGTGTAATCAGTGTCTAACAACAAAGTATTTCATTTTCTGTGGGTTTTTTTTATATTATCTATTGACCAACAGAGATGAATACTCAACAGATAAGTAAATATATATTATTAAGGAACTACTTTTCTCACTTTCTATAGTTTGTTGTGTTTATGTTTTTATGTTCTTTAGTCTTGCACTTCCATTGTTATAAGAATCTCAGGATATTTTTTCCTTCTCTCTCTCTCTTTTCCTTCTCTCCCTCTCTCTCTCTCTCTTTTTCCTTCTCTCCCTTCTCTCTCTCTCTCTCTTCTTTCTCTCCCTTCTCTCTCTTTTCCTTCTCTCTCTTCTCTCCTTCTCTCTCTTTCCCTTCTCTTCCTTCTCTCCCTTCTCTCTTTTCCTTCTCTCCCTTCTCTCTCTCTCTCTCTCCTTCTCTCCCTTCTCTCTCTCTCTCTTTCCTTTCTCTCCCTTCTCTTCTCTCTTTTCTTCTCCTCTCTCTCTCTTTTCCTCTCTCTCTCCTTTTCCTTCTCTTTTCCCTCTCTCTTTTCCTCTTCCCTCTCTCTCTCTCTCTCTTTTCCTTTCCCCTCTCTCTCTCTCTCTCTTTTTCCTTTCCTCTCTCTCTCTCTCTCTCTTCTTTCCTTCCTCTCTTTTCCTTTCTCTCTTCTCTTCTCCTCTCCTCTCTCTCTCTCTCTTTTCCTTTCCTCTCCTCTCTCTCTCTTCTCCCTTTCCTCTCTCTCTCTCTCTCTCTCCTTTTTCCTTTCTCTCTCTCTCTCTCCTCTTTTCCTTTTCTCCCTCTCTCTCCTTTTTCCTTTTCCCCCTTTCTCTCCTTTTCCTTCCCAGCAAAATGAACAATGCTGTCATTCCTATTGTTTACCTTTTTAAACACTTTCAGACTTGTGCCTCCTATTCACTGTTTTGTTTCGTCTCTAGCGCATTGAATTGATTTTTCTTACAGGGTTTTTTTTTCTCCCTACATTTCTTGTTGCATACTTTTCATGATGTAATGGTTAATGAGTTACTAAGCTAGTAGACCATTATTTGTGAATTTGGTTCTCACTGAGTGACTGATGTTTTGGGCATCATGCCATTCAAAAATGAGTAAAAAAAACTTGGACATGTCACATGATGTCATGGCTAGTAAGCTAGGATTGCAGACCATTGTTAGAAAGTTTTAATTCTCATTTGGTGGTTGAGGGTCTTAATGCCCATAGTATGATATTAAACTCTATCCAATTCTTCATCTCTGTGGGAATGTGGAGTACCTCTTCATCACCATTACTCCCAGGTCCACTCTGACCTGGGTTGGTAGTACATGTTAGAATTCCATCTATGAATTAAACAGAAAAAAATGAGTTGTAAAAAATTGAGTTTGGAAAAAAAAATTGTGTACCCATCAAGAATGAATAAAATAAAATGTCCTTGGTATAAAATAACTCAACAAGAATTGCCATAAAATTCAACCAACCAATATTGAACTGTACAACATCCTCACTAATATCTGACCATAGACATTACCACTGAGGTCATGATGACCTTTTCCTGATGGAATGTTTTTTAGTTTATTTGGGTTAAATAGATTTTTAAAAAAAATGAGCATTAAATGTGTTTTAAAAAATTGAGTTTAGAAAAAAATTGATTACTCAACAAAAATGTCTTTGGCATGAAATAACCCAGCAAGAATTGAGATACCATAAAATCCAACCAACCAAATTCAACATTGGATTATTCCATAATATCTTCCTCTACATGGCTTGAAAAAAAATTATACAATTACTTTAGTTTAATCAGTTTGTTTAAGGAATATTTTGTGAATCCAAATTGTTCAGCTATCTCTTATTATTATTTTATTATTTAGCAGTAAATAAGCTAATAGAATATCCTCTAAGTGTATTAGTTCCCTCATTTTTCTCTGCACTGTACAACATCCTCACTAATATCTGACCATAGACATTACCACTGAGCTATGAGTGAATACTGAGGTCATGAGGACCTTTTCCTGTTGGAATGTTATTTAGACTGAAACTTTTAATATTCAGATGGGACTTGACAGCAACAAAATCCGCTGCTTATTGTCCACTTGAAATATTTCCACAACAATTTCCATGGAATTTCAATGACTGTCTTGGGAAAAAGAAAAAACATTCTTCTTTATTTCTCATACCAATTATTCCTGTAGAAAATGAAATATTTCTTAACCAGTTTTAAAATGGACCATCATCTTAAAATAGATTTAATTGAAATGGACCATCATCTTAAAATAGGTGCATGCACACACACACACACACACACACACACACACGTGTGTGTTTGTTTGTTTGTTTGTTTGTTTGTTTGTTTTTTGAAAATACTTAGAATTCTTTCAAAGATTAATTTGTTGGAAAATTCTTTTTTCTTCAATAAAACTAAAACTATGGAGATGCTGATAGGTACACTTCCTGCGTTCCTGATGCATAAAAATCTCGTATCCATGCATCCCAGTGTTTTTCTTTTTTCTTCCCCCACCATTTCAAGCTAACTGTAAATACATTTCAATATTTTCTTAGAAATGAATTACACAGGACAGGTTACAAGGTAGGTGTTAGACGGCTTTAGTTGGGACCCATAAAATTTTTCCGCACGAGCAGGATGTGACACAAGATCAATTTCTTAAGGGGAGCTTAACTTTTTTGAATTCAGAGTTTTCCTTCTCCTAGACTGGTTACCTAGAGCCCAGTTTGCCTTACTATTTACCCATTACTGGAGGGATAGTAGTTGGATGCATACCTTTCCCAAGGGTATTAGTGGTACATGAAATGCAAACAGCCTCCTCCAGGATTTGAACTCGGGTTAATGAGTCTATTTCCTACAATTCTAACCATTACACTACGCATCTCCATGCATATGGGTGTGTGTGTGTGTGCGTGCGTATTTGGGCAGCATTCTTTCATTTATACATGTAGAATTAAACAAAAGACACATCTCCTGTTTAGCAATTTTATTAACAATCTTTTCGAGCTTTCTGGTCAACTCTTTCTGTTCTCTACTACTAACTTGAAAAAAACTGGAACACAAACACATCACCCGTGATGATGGCACTTTAAAGTGCCGAAAGTACTTGGTGGACTAATCCATGGATTCCATCCAAAATGTAAAAAAGTTGGCCAGAAAGCTTAAAAAGATTGTTAATAAAATTGTTAAACAGGAGACGTGTCTTTTGTTTGATTCTACTTATATATATATATATATATAATCCAAAAGTCTGGAGAATAAATCTTCCTTATGACATAGAAGTTTTTTTTTAAAAACCTGTCGCAGTTTGCAGAGCTCAATGTGTGCTCTTATTGTTAGAGTCACAGAGCAAATTTATAAGTAAAAATATAACAGAACACTTAGAATTTTTGCATTATAGTCTATTTCAGGAAGCTTAGACAAAGTGACTAACACCCAAATCATCAGATCCTTTGCATCTGATAATTTGGGAGAGTTAGACACTTTGTCTAAGCTTCCTGAAATAGACTATAATGCAAAAATTCTAAGTCTTTTGTTATATTTTTTACTTCTATCTATCTATCTAAATATATATATATATAATCTGTGTCTATTTTCTGTCAGTGTAGAGATATATTCTTACAACTAATCTGGCTTTTGTATTATGAGTCCTGGTAAGAAAAATGAATCACCTTTCATAGATGTATGCTGTGCTCTGAGTGATTTTGATATTGTAGTCGTCTAAGTGAAGGTGTGGAAAAAAGATAGGTTTATGAAGGAACAATGTTTATTTATTTTGATAATTGCTGCCCAGACAAAGAGGCAGTTCCATTTTGTTTTTATCCCCTTCCCCCCAGGAAAAACAAATGATAAATCCATTTCCAGTTTTGTGCAGTGACCAATGCTTCTATTATTTCAAGTGCCAGCTGCAATTTTGCACTTGCACCCCCCCAGCAACATGCTTCTTTGAGTTTAGGTCATGGCATTCAAGGAGATGAAAAGTCAATCCCCAGTGCCGGATCGTGATAGGTTAAGGGTTGAGCACACTACAGCCCGAAGAGAGAGACAAGTTGGAAAAAAAAATAAAAATAAAAATAAAAAAAATTTAAAAAATCAATCGTCAGTTATATTGATCATGATGGTGATTTAATTCTAAATTTTTTTGTTTTGAGGGTGGGTGGAGGGTGCCGTTGTAGATTTATTTCTGGGATGAACAAATTTGATTCATGTGGAAAAAGTCTCCAGCTAAAATTGCAAAGGAAATTCTTGTGTAGGTGGAAATGATCGGAGGAAATAATGCAATTGGAGAATGTTTTAAAAATCATTGATCTAAACAGGTAGACATGTTGCTTTTAATGTGAGTAACAATATCGTATTGGATTTGTACTTTTCTGTAGATTTCATTTTGTGTATGTATAGATGTGAAAATCTAAGGGTTTTTTTCCCCCCTATGTAGGTCATATTTTGTGCTTGATTGTTTGAATAAATCTATGTAAAAAAAAAAGGTAAAGTTGATGGGGCGGCCTAAAGTCGGTATCAACCAGAAAGTGAGGGAGTCTATCCCCTTTTCAACAGCGCTATACCAAGGAGATTGTTTTGGCATCTAAGGTGGGGTGCCACACCTACCTCAGCTACCTCACTTTACTGCACAGATCCCTGTGCTACTCATACACTGAGTTGGTGAGGGCTGGTATCGAACCAGGAACCATGTGGTTCCTAGTCGAATGCTCTACCAGTCCTTAAATCTATGTAGATTTACTTTATTCTTTTTTGTAAATTTACAAACACACACACACACACACGAATATGTATATTTTGTTATATTTACAAATAATGAGTGCTCAGTATCGGTAAAAGAACGCTTATATCCAATTTAGATAACATAAAAATAGTCAATGGTGCTTGGTGACTGTAAAGATTTTGTAATCAATCAAATTTTTAAAAAAATCAAATTAATGAAAACTCAACAGATTTATGGTTTATTTAATATATAAATATATGCTGCCCACCCCTGGTAGGTTGAGCACTCTTGGAGAGTATTTATCAGTAAAATTCTCTCTCCCACCAGTGGTTAGGAACTCTGATTGATGAAAAATCGGACGGGTTTCAATCCCAGCTGGAGGTAGCCTGCAAAGTCTAGTCATACTGAGGAAACATG
This sequence comes from Doryteuthis pealeii, assembly GCA_023376005.1. NCBI lineage: Eukaryota > Metazoa > Mollusca > Cephalopoda > Myopsida > Loliginidae > Doryteuthis > Doryteuthis pealeii. The sequence goes on from CM042142.1 coordinate 72,918,227, forward strand.
ATCCATCAGAACAGGACTGTCTGTGGATGACATATACATATAGATATCCCAAAGAACATACACACATACATATAAGTAGTGTTCAAGATTAGTGATAGAGCATATATATCTAAGTTAATAGAGGATAGACATAGTCAACATCGCTTGGTGACTGTCAGTTTCTTGCCTATGATATCACCAGGCTACATAGTGGGTATCCCTTTATAAATTATTTTGTGGGGCATGATGGGAAGGGGGATCTACTTCATACATCATGGTTATTTATGTGGCTATATTATATTAATTTTGTGATTTAATTTATTTACTCTATTATGTTCAGTATATTTTCTATTGTTTTTATTTATCATTACTATTTTATTTTATTTTATTCATTTCTTATTTCATCAGTCTTTGGAGTTGTTAATTTTTGATGGATTAGTAGGAATTTGTTTTCATGCCTACATTTGCATATGAGCTCATGCTGTTAAATTCAATCCATAATTTTCTTATACAGTCAGATTTTATTTCAAACCTTATCTGTGTGTGTGTGTGTGTGTGTGTGTGTGTGTATGTGTGTGTATATATATATATATATATATATAAAATGATGGGATTTTTTATGTACAAATCAGCATTTATGCCAAAAATGAATTGATACAAATTCATCACTGGAAATAATGTCTCTAAATAGAACAACTTTTTTCAACTTTATTCTAAAAAAAATGTCCTCCTTTATTGGTATTAACAGCTGTTGTGATCTAAAAAATAATTTTCACTCTTCCCTTTTTCATTTCATTAAAACCTTTTTATACAACAGACATTATTTTATAGCAGAGAAAAAAATGGGTGACATGACCAAAAATTGATTTCCACTTCTTTTGTGAAATTTATTTTGGTTCTGAAAATGAAGAAATGAAATATTAATATATTGACACAATTTCTTTTCTATTTAACCCATACATGGAACCCTAAAAGGTACAACCACTCCAGGTCACAATGGAGTAATGGTGATGAAAATGAAGATATGAAATATTAATATATTGACACAATTTATTTCTATTTAAACCCATACATGGAACCCTAAAAGGTACAACCACTCCAGGTCAAAATGAAGAAATTGAATATTAATATATTGACATAAATATATTTTTTTGTTTCTTTCTAAACAAATCGACAATTGTTTTTTTGTTTTTTTACTTCCGTCAATGAAATTGTCTGAGTAAAAATAATTCTTAATCCTTCCAAATGGATTTATGGGTTGGGTCATAAATTATCCTCTATAGAATAAGAAGAATTACCCAGTAATTAAGTGGGGGGGGGGGGACACATTCCATATTGGACTCATTATTTTCCAGATTTTTGGATTAGGAAAGGAATTCTAACTTTAACATTCTATCTTCTGAATCTCTCATATAAGTTCATATAAACAACTTTTATATGATACACACATTAAAATGATTTATACTGATTTCAATTTAACTTATATATACTAGCATAGTGCCCGTAAAAAAGGACTAAATAATTTCCATATGGATCAGTGTTCTATCTGTGTGCTTTTCTTAACCATTGTGCTTAAAAAATTAAGTTATGTCATTGGTCTGTTTGCTTTAGTTGTCCAATGTTTGAACAAACGGGACAGAATTTCCTTATATATATATATATATATATACATATATATATATATACATATATATATATATATATATATATATATATATATGTATATATATATATATATATGTATTTGTGTATATGTGTATGGAGGCGCGTGGTCTAATGGTTAGAGTCATAGGAAATGGACTCGTCAATGCGAGTTCAATTCCTGGACGAAGCTGTTGGCATTTCACATAGCGCTAATACCCTTGGGAAAGGTATGAATCCAATTCTCCCTCCAGCTATGGGTAAATAGTAGGGCAGACTGGGCTCTTTAACTTTGATTAGGCAACCAGTCTAGGAGAAGGAAAACTCTAAATTCAAACCTGTTAAACTCCGCTTAAGAAATTGACCTTGTGTCGCATCCTGCTCGTGCGGAGGGGTTGGTAAATATATATATATATATATGTATTTGTGCGTGTTTTGTCTGTGTGTGCGTGTTTTGTATCTATAATGTATGTGTATAATGTAAAATATATATATATATATATATATATATATATACACACACACACACACACACACACACACACACACGTATATGTATGTATATGTGTGTATATATGCTCTATCACTGATATTGACCACCCTTTATAAATATACAAAAGTGTATATATATATATATATATATATATATATCTATATATATATATATATATATATATCTGTGTGTGTGTTCGTGATTGTGTCCATGTAATTCTGTGTTAATGCAGGCACATTATTTTCTTTTCCTATGTTTAAGCAGGTAATATCACAGATATTTCGGCAATGATGCCAGCTTTTTTTTTTGCTTTTTTTTTCTTTTTTTTTAGAATCTAAACAAAATGATAAGAGTGACACTCCTCAATTACCATAAATTGATGTGTCCGCCACCTCCCCTTCCGCCACCACCACACAACATTGAGATTATCAGAGAGATGTCACTTTGGACATTCCTTGTATATAAATACAATTGCATGTAGATGTATGTAGATATGGCCAACAGTATTAATAATGTAAAACAATTTTATCAATAATTGAGGTTTAAATAAAAATAAAATCATTGAGAATGTGATATAAATAACTAAGGGAATTGTGACTTGAGTAGTGATATAGTTTTGGTTACAGACAGACAAACACACAATCATTATAATAAGATTAATAACGGTAACACAGGACACCAGAGGGTACAGTCAGCGTATTCTAAACCCTTGCCGACAATGTGGATGTAGACATCAAGTAAGTTTTTCAGAATTAGAAATAAGGAAATGTTTGCTTATCTAACCAATTCAGGTTTGAGGAAAGAAATAGTTATTTTAACCTTGGAGTAAGTGGTTTCCCCTGTTTTAAAAACAAAGAAGGTGTTTACATAAAGCAAGGTGTAAGGACATTTAAATTTTCTTTTTAAGATTGTCATTATCTGAGTTAAAATTTGGATTTATTGAATTTCTACTTTTTTATTTATTTATTTAATAGCTCAGTCGGTAGTGTTTGGCTAGAAACCACAAGGTTTCTAGTTCTATACCGACCCTCGCCAAATCAGCATAGGAGTAGCACAGGGATCTGTGTGGTAAAGTGAGGAGCTGACGGTAGGTGTGGCGCTCCACCTCAGACGCTAAAATAATCTCCTTGGTCTAGCGCTGTTGAAAAGGGGATAGACTCCCTAGCTGATTGGCTGATACCGACTTTAGGCCACCATGACGAGTTTACTTTTTTTTTATTTACTAGCAGGACCTGTGGATATACCACTATAATAATTTAATGATTATGTTTGATATGTTTACTTCAGAGCTATTGCTAAATAGTTCAATATGTAAAAAGTATAATAATCTTTAACTTTTTTTTTTTCATCTTTTCATTATGTTTGATTAAAACAAATTAGCAATATCGCTTCTCTACACTCACCACTGCTCTCTACCTTTCTCTCACTCTTTTTCTTATAGTTTTTTCTGTGTAGCATGTCCTTTTTCTTCGCTTTCTTTCTTTCTAATAAATTATTTAACTGAGGTGACGAAACTGATAAGAAATAAAAATTTAGCAGATAAGCAACACTAGATAATCAGGATTTACATTTTTGCATTTCATCTGGACGGTCTCATTTTTAACCAGAGGGTGTTGCAAGATGATAATGGTTGTACAAATAGGGAACACTAGTATCAATATATAGATTATTATTAGTAATATTGTTAGTAGTATTTTAAGACCATTTTCTTTTTGGTTAGGCTTTGAATTTTTCAGCACTCTCCCCTATTTTGGACAGTCTCATTTTTAACCAAAGGGTGTTGCAAGATGATAAGTCGTACTTTTAAGGAACATGAGTATTAACTCTTAACGTCCTATACCGCCTCATTCCACACGGCCGGAAGTAACATTCATTTTTTCTAATCTACCCCAAATGATAGCTTTTGTTTTAAATGTAATATTAAACATATTTAGAAGTCTTTAAGGCAAATAACTTGGGTAACTTTAAATAAAAAGGCCATTTTTAGCCATTTTTTTGATAAATTCTTAGAGGAATGGGGCTCTGGACTTGGAAAATTCTGAACAGGATGTTAAGATTTATTTTTTTATCTATCTATCTTTCTTTGAAAATCTATCCACTTAATTTCTATGTATTTGTCTGTGCAATTTCAAAGTCTTTATCATCATTATGTTTGTTCAACTTGACTCTTACACAATCCATTGTTATTATTGTTATTACACTTTTTTCTAACAACTGTAGACCGATTCTGTGACAGGACATTTTAATGGCATCATTATTTGAAGATTTTTGCACAACTTTTGTTGGAAATTACATCAACAACTTGGAAAGAATTCAGTTTATTTAAAGAAAAAAAACTAGAACCAGTAAAACACTTAAGAATAATGCCGACAAATGATTATCTTGAAGAAATAGTTATTAATTCACTTTTTGTAAAATTCACTCATTATAATGGGAAATTTATTATAATGGCACTGTGAAATCCCCCAAAGTGGTGTTATAACAAGAGTATAATGTATACATATATATATATATATATATATATATATATATATATTATATATTATGTATATCTACATAGGTGTGAGTGTGTGTGTATGTATCTCTCTCTCCTCTTTATCTCCACATGTGTATTTATCTGTATCTATATATATGTATATATACATATGTGTTTGCGGCGGAGTGTGTATATTTATTTGAGTGTGTGTGTGTATATATATATATATATATATATATATAAGTTAAAAGAGAGGAAATGAATCCGACAGTATGAGAATGAACAAGATGGAATGAAAACACCACACAATGCTGTTAAAGAGAAAACAATTTATAACATAATCATAGCTGATATTGATCAATATTTCGATTTTACAAAAATCTTCTTCAGAGCCCGTCAAGGTTTTTTGTTTTTGAACTCATTTGACTCTTATCTCCAATCACAAACACCACGGAGTAAACGGGCTCTGAAGAAGATTTTTGTAAAATCGAAATATTGATCAATATCAGCTATGATTATGTTATAAATTGTTTTCTCTTTAACAGCATTGTGTGGTGTTTTCATTATATCTTGTTCATTCTCATATATATATTATATAATATATATATATATATATATATATATATATATATATATGTGTATGTGTATATAATGTAATGTGTGAAGAAAAGTGGAAGTGAATCCAACAGTATGTAATATTGTAAAAAATTGAAAAAACACAAGTTTAAACATTATTCGCTTATAAACTTGTGTTTTTTCAATTTTTTACAATATTACCTATGCGTATACAGTAATGCTGATATCTTTTTAATTTAGTCCGTCCTGGGATGCATGTTTTTGATTCGAATGAGTCCCTGGTAAATTTGATGGGTCCCAGCTAAAGTTTCTTAATAAATTATAGGGTTTTTATCTATGAACAACTAAAGCCATCTAATCCCTACCTTGTACACCCTACCAAGAAAATATTGAAATGTATTTACATTTAGCTCAAAATGGTGGGGAAAGAAAAAACCACTGGGATGCATGGATACGATTTTTATGCATCCTTTTAGATTTTTATGTGTCAGTGATGCAGGACGTGTACCTATCATCGTGTGTGTGTGTGTGTGTATATATATATATAATATGGGTGCTATATTTATAAGTAAACAATGTTCAATATCATTGATAGAGTATTTATATCTAAGTTAAGGAAGCATGGATATGGTGTCAATGCGCCTGGTTATTATATATATATATATATATATATATATACATAAATATACACACACACTGTTTGCCCACTTAATACCAGGTTAGAGAACCTAGTCTGCTCTATTTACCCATAGCTTGGGGGAGGTGTTAGGTTCATGCCTTTCCTAAGGCATTAGTGCAAAATGACAAATAAGTAGCTTCTTCCAGGATTAGATATCAGTTTTCTGAGCCCATTTTCAAACTGATAACCCTTATGCCACACACGCCCAATTTTTAAAATATGCTGTTGCTGGAAATTGATATAGAACATGGGTCTTATGAGAATATTAAAATCCAAACATGCTGTTAGAACACCTGTCTTGTTAAACTGTTCCTTTAGACCAGGCTTCACCAAACTTTTTTCATGTTGGGCCTGATAATTGAAAAAATAATGACCGCGGGCCGGATAATTGAAAAAAATGACAAGTGTGAGCCACATTATTATTGTGTTCAATACTTGCTAGCCAGAATGAAAGCTCTGAGAAAAAGATATTAAACAAAATTTATCTTTCCATATTATATTAATGGATGAGTGGTGTAAGATGCACAAAAACAAATTTAACCAACCTATTTATTTTCAAAACATTATCAAAGAACGCAACCTTAACAGAAAGGTTTAGTGAGATTTGTGAAACTGAAGTTTGCCTTTCAAGATATCGTCAATGTTTGGTTTGGAATTGCTACATCCAATCAAGAGAATTTCTTTCAAATGTTTATCAGTAAATTTTCGTTTGATGGGTTGATTCCATAGTCAAGTCCATGAAGATTTAATAAGCTTAACATGATATCTAAATTTAAACGGTGTCTGAACATCTCGCGTTCCATATGTTTTAACAAACAAATTCAAGTACCGTCGGCGGGCCTGATAAAATGCCTTTATGGGCTAGATCCGGCTCACGGGCCGTAGTTTGATAATCCTTGCTTTAGACAAAGCACCATTAAACCTTTACTGTAGATGAGCCTTTGCTTTCTTGCCAAAATTTGCTCAAGAAAGATTTTCTCCTTTGTCGTAAAATTAGATATTATTCCAGTTATTTGTCTGAGATGAGGCTTGATGTGAATAATTTCGATTTTTCAGACTGTTGTCCTCATCTTTATTGTTGTATGTATAAACACAACATTTCAGCTGCTGTATCATCCGGCTTTCCTCATGTGTTCCCTGTGTATCCGAGAATAGTAATGATCCAGCCTTGGAAATCACTTTTAATAATTTGTCAAAGAACTTTTGAAGATCTTATTCAAATGACATCATTGTTTTTGTACACTTATCATTCTGACATGTATCCTGAGAAGAATCACGATTATTTGGGTGGATGGAGATGTTTATTGGCGTTTTCTGTTGTACGATTTTTGTGGCCATTTTTAGGCTGCAAGTGAGAGCATGTTACAGTGAAGATCCCTTGTGTTCCTTAGTGTTAGGTAGAATCCTTTGGTTGTTCCTTAGTGAAGAATCCTTGTGTTAGGCTGAGTCCTTGGCTGCTGAACTGTTCGTCCGTGTCAATTACGTGCAAATGAACAGCTTTCAAGATAGGTGATTAAATAGTTAACTAACCACATATTTGAGCGTGTTGATTGGTTGGCTTTAATTCACATGCCCACGTAAGGTCTATAAGTTTAATTGGTGGCCTACAGCACGTCTTATATCTGGAATAATCCAACATCTGTACCACTCGAGGCGTAAAATCCAATGACATCAGTACTTTTCGATATTTCAGTTATAGGTCTATATTTTTCAGTTATTTTGTTTGGCTAAGTTTTAATAGCTTTTTCTAAAATTAAAACTAATTTCCTTTTTTAATTTTCTTTTTTTTTTTTTTTTTTTCTTTTTTTAATCTATCTAGTTTTTCTTGGTTTTTGTTTATATTTTTGTTTATCTTTTCAGTGTATGAATTTGGATCGTCTGTAGTTTCTGATGCGTGTTCTACAGCCTCAGCTGCGTCTTCTGCAGTCATTGCTGTGTCTTTAGATTTTTCTCTACTTTAGCTAATTCCCATGTCTGTCCATATTTCTCCTCTGGTGTCATTTTTTTTTTTTTTTTTTTTTTTTTTTTTTCTTTAAGTATTTCCTCTCCTGCAGAAATATGAGACAAGTGCACCATAACTGCTGTAACATTTAAAACTTTATTTATTTATTTTCGGGTTTTGCATGTTGCCACCCCTAGCTAACTCTTTTAAATGTGATAGCTTTGTATTTCGTTCATTGGTAGGGACACAGTAGTATCTGTGATTCAGTTTCTGTTTGTGGGTAGCTGGCTTTCATAGAGGGTTTCACATGTTGAGGAAATAGCACAATTAGTACTTTATATAATTTATAAGTAGAGCATTGGACTTGTGAGATCAATAATTTGAGGTTCTCGTCTTCAGGATTGAACTGGTGATGATCATTGGTGCACACTTAGTAGAAGGAAGATTTAAAGAGAATTTGTTTTTGGCTTTTCCACCACAAACATTTAAAATTTGCTTCAGCCATATTATATACATAACTTCTGGGAGGTAGGGGAATCCCCATGGCGTAATGGCTAACATGCTGGACTGCGACATTAGTAGCAACCAAGTTTGAACTCCAGTTGCACTATTACATTCATTTTCAAACTAATACCCTTAGGAAAGGTATGAATCCTCTGATCCCCACAGCTATGGATTTAATAGTACCATTACTGTTCTTCTACAAGGATGACTTTGGCATTCAATAACCCATTATTGAAGTCAGTAAGTCTACTGTTGGTTTGAATAACAGCAGCTAACTAAGTACAACTTAAGCAGTGTCCAAGACAGTTGGTATATATATATATAGAAATCAAGAATGACCCATTCATGAATTTGGGTGATTTGGGTCATTCCATTCCTTGAGTTCTGATTGGCTGCTTGACTGCTTGATTTGAATGACATTGTGGAGTCTTATATATATCCTGTCATTCTGCAGTAGACTTTTGGGTTTGTATTTAAGTTACAATCGTTTATTGCCTTGTCTTCCCAGTTCAACGGTAATCGAAACTTTAATTATTCTTCATCTCCCCCCCCCCATTGCGCGGCATAGTGGCCTTTGAGGGGGAATTAGTTCCTTTCGGCCCGGCCGAGTACAGAGGAGTAATCTTGATAATGCACGGGGTATTTTTGATGGCAATGGCTTAGGGGTTGGAGTGACACTGGGCGAGGCTTGGTCCCTAGTTGAAGTTACCATTCTGGTAAAAACTTCCCAATCGATTCGAAATTTTCTGAATTGTTGGGGGGTCATTTCAAAATGGAGTTGGGGGGGGGCTTGGCTGACGGTGCCTTAGTATAGGTCGACTGGGTAGAGGTCTCCTTAGCTTGTTTAAGGACACCTGCTTGATTTGAATGACATTGTGGAGTCTTTTATATATATCCTGTCATTCTGCAGTAGACTTTGTGACATTCGGGTTTGTATTTAAGTTACAACCATTTGTTGCCTTGTCTTCCCAGTTCGACGGTAATTGGAACTTTAATTATTCTTCACCCATGAATGTTGATATGCCATTAAACAAAGAAACCAAACCTTACATAACTCAAGCAAGATTCTTATGTTCATAAACATCTTTACAAGTTGCTTTTATATATCTCAATTTATTGTATTGATATTTTCCGTACTTTTTGACACACCTTGTATTCTGAAAAATTGATGTTCCATTCATTCTTCATTTCTATCTTGGTAAATACAGCTTTAAAATCTGTACTTTTTGGCACACTTTGTATTCTGAAAAAAATTAATGTTACATTTATTGTTCATTCCTATCTTGGTAAATACTGCTTCAATCTTGATATTTTTATGTCACACCTTGTATATAGTTTGGTATATTTATAAATAAAGAGTACTCAGTATCAGTGATAAAGCATATATATCTAACTTAGGATAGTGTAGACATAGTCAATGATGCTTGGTGACTGTCAGTTTCTCACCTATGCAATCATTGGTTAAAAACTATCATCAAGTGCCATTGACTCTGTATATGCTATCCTAACTTTTATATATACTTATATATAATATAAATTGGATTTGTTTTTTGTGTTGGTTTATCCACCTTTTTCCATATATATATATATATATATATATATATATATATATATGAATGCTTTTGTTTTCTTCAGGAATTTGCTAAGTATATCTTAGTTCAACAAGAGGCCAAATTGAGTTGGTGGGTTAATTGTTAAAGTAGTGTTTCTGTTTCTTAGGATGAGACTACAATTTTTACTGTTGTCCTCTGTAAAAAAAGATTTTTTCTTTCTTTTTCTCCCCATTCATTATACATATTTTTTCTATTTATCTTTTTCCTTAAATAGAAAGTGATAATAGCAATAGTAGCAATGTTAGTAGCAGACTAATAAGTAAGGTAGACATTTGTTCATCAGTCAAAATTCTTTGTGAACCTGTAATCAACAATGACAGAGAACAGTTTTTCCCCTCACTTGTAACTTGTTAGACCTCCATTGTATCTGACGCATTGATACCTTTTTTTTTCTTAAAACTTTTCTATTCATTTAGTTATTGATTATCATAAACTACAAACGATACACAACCAGAGATGCTGATAGGTACGTTTCCTGCATCCCTGACGCACAAAAATCTGAAAGGGCGCAATAAAATCATATCCATGCATCCCAGTGTTTTTCATTTTTCTTTGAACCACGTATCTTTGAGAATCTGTGTTACACCTCAAAGATACGTGGTTCAAAGTTAAATGACCTGTAAAAATGTAAAAGTTTTTAAATAAAATAACTGGTTCATTATATCTTTTATTCATTAATATAGCAACACTGAAAATTTCATTAAATTTGGTTAATTCCCTGATTTTTGGTATTTTTTTTCTTTTGGCGAAGTGACACATGATGGTGGAATTTAGGTCCGTTATGTTTGATTTAACTGTGCTAACGGTCTAAAACAAAATCTGGGTCTATTACCATATAAACCAACAGTAGACTAACTGGCTTCAATTTACTTTTTTTATTTTAAAAGATTAATTTAGTTTCTATAGAATTTATAGAAACCAGATTAATGTACTGTAATTAATGTAAAATGGGAATAAACCAGGAAAATAGTTTTCAAACCAACTGCGGAACAGAACTTTTATTCTGTTAATAGATTATTTTCAGTTAGTGCAACTCTCTTGATTTTTTTTTTCCCTAGGCAGTTATTTGTAGTATATTTTTATTTGCTAATTATATACCTGGTTTTTTTTGTTTTTTTTTGTTTTGTTTTTTGCAAGGGCTTACTAATAAGATTATTATAGTATATGTATATAGATATATATATATATATACATATATATATTTTAAAATAGATATATATTAAAAAAAAAAATATATATATATATATATATATATATACATATACACACACATTTTTTTTTTTTTGGTGACTGACTGAAATTGTCATGTTTTAGACTAATTGAGTAAAGAGTCATATGACTGTTAATAAGCTGACAATGACATTAGATCATTGGGTCAGTCTCTATCTAATTACCTTTGTGTCATTACAACAACAACAACATTGTTGTGGTCAAGAAAAATAATTAGTGGAAAAGAACAATCAATGTGGACATACTGAGGAGAGGGAGGAGGGGGGAGGAGAATGACTGATTAATGCTTAATTGATTGACTAACCATTTTGTTAATACAAATAATAGCAACATTCTTATTTACTAAACACTTAAAATTTGAACCAAGTTACCAGCAACATTAGGATCTCACAAACATGTATGAAAACATTTACTAAGTTTAGTTTAGTCTCGCACAAATTTATATATATATATATTTTTGGAGGATATGTGCTTAATTGAAGTCATACCTAATTTTGAAAATTAATTAGTTAATAATTAATGAATTTAGGCGGGCATATATGTTCAAATGTAAGGCTAAACATTTGAACATATATGCCCACCTAAATTCATTAATTATTAACTAATTAATTTTCAAAATTAGGTATGACTTCAATTAAGCACATATCCTCCAAAAATTGTCGTCTTAAAGCCATATAAAAAAACAAACACATTTGTTTGTTTACTTAACCTCATATATATATATATATATATATATATATACACAAATGAATGGTAAGGGATGATTCTATTTGGGATTATCAGATCTCACTGTACAACCATACTGTATGCTCTTGTAGGTGCAAACATATATATTCATACAAGGATTTTTATAAATCCCTAAAACGAGCTCAATGTATAATAATCAATAAATCAAATTATATACAGAGCAATATTTAACTTTCAAAGAAAGAAAAAAACTTAACAAACCATCATCCCGTTATATATTTATTTTGACCAGAAACTCAGAAAATGAGTATTAGCCTCACCAGACAGGTTTTACAAATACAGGGAATCTCAAAGAAATTAATCCGACAGTGTGAATTTGATATATTGAAAAAACAAATGATGTTTACAAATGCTTGGGATCATCAGGAGAGAATGTGCACTGTTTCGGGGCCTTCTTCTCAACGGTTTTAACTGCACATCGCCACCACCCCCCTCACTGATGTGAGGTCCCTTGGAATATCTGTATCGACCGTATGTAATAGATCGGTCTTCAACAAAAGTAAAAACGGGATGAAATGACCGTTAGAAGAATGCGCAAACAGAATGCTGTTAGTCAAAGTTGGAATTTTTCAAAAAATGCGTTATCTGTATTAAAAATAAAATGAATTTTATTTAAAAATAAAATGAATTTTATTTTTAATATTTAAAAATCAGAAGCATTACAGTTTATAATAAGACTCAAAAGAGCCTGATGTAAAATTGTTTAAAAAAGTGTATAATTGTATAAAAAGTGTATATTAAGATATCAAAATTGTTCATAATACACTCCAACTATTAAGTAAGTAACCAATAAGTCCACAGCACAACTGAAAAAGATGTATGGTTCCAGAAAGTTTGTGGTGTTGGTAAATCCGTGGTGTTTGTGGATAATTATCTTCAGAGGAGTAAACATCCATATGTATTGTTTTTTTCGTAGACAAGTATGTGAAATAAATGGAAATTAATCCGGCAGTGTGAATTTGATATATTGAAAAAACAAAAGATGAAGACGAACTCATAAGCAATGGAATGGAAATAACACTGGGACACATGGATATTATTTTACTGTGTCCTTTTAGATTTTTATGCATCAGGGATGCAGGATACATACCTATTAGCATCTCTGCACACTTATTTGATATCAAGTATTCCTATCCAATACAAATAATTTTCAAATATATTTGACCCATAGATGAGACCTGGAGCTGTGACGAAGTGACGCCACACTACTCGGGTCTCCAGAACTAGAGCCTTGCCATCAGATGCAGTTTAGCGTCATATCCAGGACAGCCCTTTTGGAAAGATGGGATCTTACCCCTCTGTAGAGGGATACAGTCAGGGTATTCTAAGCCTCACCAACAGGGTGGAGAAATATTATAGGATAGAGGTATTGTAAAAAGTAAAATTTGCAAAGTGGCCTGCAAGGGAGTCTATCCTCTTTTTGCTAGTGCTAGACTAGAGAGATTGTTCTTGCTGAGATAGAGCACCACATCTACCGTGATAGACTCCCTTGCTGTACTGCTAATACCAACAATAGGCAACTCTGAGAAAGAAAAAAAAAGGAAAAAAAGTAGAGTGGCCTATTGTCTTTTTTTTTGCTGAGATGGAATGCCACACCTACCATCAGCTCCCTATTTTACAGATCAGATTACACAATCTGTGCTACTCATGAGCTGAGTTGGTGGGGACCAGTATTGAACATGTAATCTTGTGATTCCTAGGTGGGTGTTCTACCAACTGAGCTAAACCAGCAGGTATTGTAAACAAATATAAATGTGGTAATTTAAATTCTCAGATCATTTGCTTTAATCCTCATCTAATTACCCATGCGATTTTTTTTTTTTTTTCATTAGATCAATTTTAAATTTGCTAAAAAAGGAAAAATAATTAAATGGAATTAAACAATTGGGTTAATTTCTTATTAGAAATCGATTCAATTAATTTGTTCATTCAATCAACCATATTTGTTTATTTTCTTTTCTTCTCTGAAATGATTTTTCTTGTTATTGACTTGATAGTTGACTATCATTAAATTCATTATTCTACAGAGGTGCTGATAGGTATGCGCCCTGCGTCCCTGACGCACAAAAATCTAAAAGGATGCAGTAAAATCATATCCATACATCCCAGTGTTTATCTTTTTTCTTTCCTCACCATTTCAAGCTAACTGTAAATACATTTCAATAGTTTATTAGAAATGAATTACACAAGATAGGTTATAAGGTAGGAGTTAGACGGCTTTTGTTGTGACCCATAAACTTTCCCCGGGGACTCATTCAAAGCAAATATAATTTGATTTAACCAGGAAAAGACATTTTAAATTTGTTTTTATTTTTTTGTCATTAAGTGTTGATCTGAATAAAAAAAAACCCTGATTATCATGCTTTATTAATAAATTAGAAAGAATTCTTGAAATGGAAAATCAAGCTTATTTTAACAGTCAAATACTTTTAAATACTTAGTATTAGTGCAATCAAAAAGTATTGAGACTGAATTGTTTAATTTAGAAAAAATTCAAATGCAGGAATGCAGAGGTGAGCAGCTTGTACAACAACGATGCTGTTCAGGATTCATTTTGATGAATCAATGTAATTAACTTAATAGTTTTTGATTGGTAATCTTGATCCTTTTTGGTCTGTAGTTTTTGCTGAAAGACAGAAATGTGCAAGTGCAACACCCACAACACTCACCAGACCTGCAGCTCAATGCAACTTGTTTTCTAAACTGAAAATACATCTTAGATGTAAGATTTGATTGATTGATTTTAAAGGCACATCAAACTGTCTAGGGTTATTTTATGCCTAAATGTTATGGAATTGCATTTATTGGATGTTCATATTTACATTAACAGGTTTTTTTGCAATTTTAAACAAATTTATTTGATGGGACCCTAACTGGTACTACCACTCCGAGATAGTGTTAAAAAATGTTCACACACAGACTTAGAGGATTTGTTGTTTTATTATTGTCCAAAATTTTGACTCTATTCAAAGAAACTAAAGTGTAATTCTACAAAATAGGATAGAGAGTGATTGCTTCATTTTTTTTTGGGGGGGGGGGCATAGAGTGTATATATTCGAAGAATATGTGGGTTAGTGGGTGTATTTACCCAACCCCTCCACCACAAGCAGAGTTTTCCTTTTCCTAAATTGTTTGCCTAACCAAGGCTAAAGAACCCAATCTGTCCTACTATTTACCCATAGCTGTGATTGGGTGCATGTATTATATTTGTTGCGCAATGTTAGGGAAATCTTAAGAGTGTCTTTGAAGTTGAATCAAACTTTTATTCCATCTGTAATCAGTCGACTGTAATATTTAATTTAGAAGGGAGGAATGCTGGTGCTTGGAAAATGTGTTTAACATTTTCACAAGCAAAAATTAATTGGTGTTTAAATTGTTTCTTTTTTGTTTCTTGTGCTTGATGCATAAAAGAATGTCATTTTTTGAAAAGATAGTTAATGATAATTTAAAAAAGAAGCGGTTGAATCAAACTTAATGGACCTAAATTCCATCATTGTATGTCACCCCGTCGAATGAAAAAAAAAATACCAAAAACAGGGAATTAACAAAATTTAATGAAATTTTCAGTGTTGATATATTAATAAATGAAAGATATAATGCACCAATTTTTTTATTTAAAAACTTTAAATTTTTTTCAAGTCGGTTAACTTTGTACCACATATCTTTGAGGCGTAACACAGGTTCTCAAAGATACATGGTTCAGAGTAAACTGACCTGAAAAAATGTAAAAGATTTTAAATAAAATAACTAGTGCATTATATCTTTTATTCATTAATATATCAACACTGAAAATTTAATTAAATTCAGTTAATTCCCTGATTTTTGGTATATTTTTCTTTCAACAGGGGGACATACGATGGTGGAATTTAGGTCCGTTAAGTTTGATTAAACCAATAAATCTTTATTTTCTACACATTTTCCAAACTCAATGCATTTAAAACATCCATCATCTTTTAACTACATAAATCCTTTTTTCTCCTTGACTAGTTTCATTGTCCTGAAGAAGGTTTCTTTATAAACCGAAATGTTCGAACATCGACACTACGACTAATAAATTTATATCCATTGTAACATCCCGTGTTTGTTCTACATTTTCTCAACATATATAAATATGAGAGTATTCAAAGTCAAAAAAATAGTATTCATTATTCAATTGACTTTTTATGTAAGAAGTAAGAAATTTCAAAAAATGCTAAAAAAAAAAAAAAAAGAACATAAGTATGTAGTCTATAAAAAGTCTTTAAAAAATTTCTAATTAACTAAATTATTTTAATATTTGTTATTCTAAAGTAACTTAAAGGACATCAGTGTAGTGGTTTCTAAACAAAACAGTCTTAGTAGGTACTGTAAGCAATCTAATTTCAAAAATTACTTGATTCGGCCTTAAATACCCGAAAAGGGTTGGTATAGCGTTGAACAAATCAACCAACCAGCCAACAAAACAGTCTTAGCAAAATACCTGATTTTTTTTCAAAATTTACACACACACACACACACACACACACACACACAGTGGATTCCAATCAAGTTAAACACATTATGTGACCATGTTCTATAATGAGTTGAATTAAATTGATTCTCGTGGGCCTTCAAAATATTGTCCAATGAAAAACCACACTCACAAAAAAAAAAAAAAAAAGACTAAAAAAGTATTATCTAGATAGAATTCATTTAGATTTATTTACTCACTGTTTTTACATTAATTAACAAAATTCTAGTCACTTGCAATGTGTGGAAAAGTTTAATCTACGGATAATCTAAAAAAAACAAAAAAACAAAACAAAAAAAACTTTCTTTTTTTCTTGTTTATCACCCACATCCTTAGAGAAGATTAAGTTACAAAAATGAAAAAAAAAAGCCCAGAAAAGCAATATTCTATATTTATTTGAACGTGTTTGTTTTGTTTGTTTGTTTGTTTTTTTTTTGTTTTTTTTGTTTTTTTTTGTTTTTTTTTAATTAAAAAAAAAAGGCATCTGTACCGTTATAAAAAATGTAAAAAAAAAAAAAATCTAATTTTCCATGGAATTATCTTTGAAACCTGTAAAAATCATTCACACCCACGTTCATTAAGTGAGTCAAATTAACAAAATGATTGGCACATGACAACAAAACAATAAGAAAAACTAAAATGTCTTTTAGATTTTTTGTCTTTTAAAATAAAACATCATCTTTTATAGCTACCAAAAATTTGATTAAAATCTGATAATTATCCGATTTGGGGGGAAATTTAAAAAATGAAAAACAAAAAATTAAAAAAAGTGTATTTTAGCAGGTGCATGTATTTGTACATCCCTACATTGTTTTGTCCATTGTTTGATTTGTTACACACATATCTCATCCTTTTTTATGGGCCTTACCTGCACAGAAATTAAAACAGATCTTAATTAATTTTTCTAGTTTCACAAGAAGTAGCTCTCTTTTTTTTTTCTGGATGAGGCTTAGAACTTTTTGAACTCTGTGTGTGTGTGTGTGTGTGTGTGTGTGTGTGTGTGTGTGTATATATATATACTAGCAAATATATGCACCCTCCGGGTGCAAGTATTTAAGTTTTAATGTAATAAAATATTGTATTAAATTAGAAAGGCTAATGAAACTAAATAAGAATACAGATAAAAAGATTTGAAACAGAGGGAGTATAATAAAAGATTTGAAACAGAGGGAGTATAATAAAAAATGGAACATAATAAAAAATGGAACAACTGAAACTTACTCTTCCATCACTCTCGTCTTTCATTGTTATTTTTTCTAATTTAAGTATTTAGTTATAAGAGGAAGTAAAGAATAAAATGACAGTTATTTTATCTTGTTAATTGATTTCATTTAAGATTCATTGAAGAGATTTTTGCTTATATTCATTAGAATAAAACCAAACAGTTAGAAATCAATAATACTAAGCACATATTTATTAAATTCGATTTTTTAATATTAATATGCAAATTAGCCTTCCCGTTCACACTGTAAACCGCTATTTTGTTGTATATATAAATATAATTGCATGTTGTCAGTATGGAGACATAGTTAACAGTATTAATAATGTAAGACAATTTTATTAATAATTGAGGTTTAGATAAAAATAAAATCATGGAGAATGTGATGTCAATAACTAAGAGAATTGTGACTTGAGTAGGAATATAGTTTCGGTTACAGACAGAAAAACACACAATCTCCATTATAATAATATATATATATATATGAGAGAGAGATGTACCCAATCAACAGGTAAGATGAGGATGATTCTATTTGGGGTCATCTGTATTATCTATTATAAATTTATTTCGCCCAGTCTCATCAGATACCCATTACAAAATGAATAAGAAAATATACTAAAATGGAAAACTATATATATATATATATATATATATATATATATATATATAAAAAACAAAGTACACTTCTGGGAAATTAGCTAATGTCAAATTCCCATCCCTTTACAACAAGTTATTTGTTTGTATCTTACTCATATCTCCACATTTTTGAATGAAACATTTTATTTTCAAGGGTTTTTGTTTATTTATTTAACCCAAAGTTTCATTTCCCATCTCCCCACAAACCCTTCTTATTTCCCTACTCCCCACCCTTGGGATTCTCTTCCACTTGTGTTCTCTGTATTATTCTACTCTTAGTTTCTCCCTTTATATCCTTGCATATGTTTTTATTTGTTTGTTTTTTTCATGTTTTTGGGGGGGGCGTTACACCTTTTTGTTTTTGTTTTTGTTTTCTCACTGGTTAACAGACTCGATAAAGTGTCTGACATGGTGGAAAAAATATCATTTGAAAACAAAATATTTAGTCAAATATTTATTTAACATGATAGTGTGATATTTAAACATGGCAGGCTTAAAGAAGAACTGAAGTGCTTTTTTTACTTACTTATGAAGAACTGTGAAGAGTTCCAAAATTGATAGATTTTTTAATTTTGAACTTATATCATTTAATCAGTAAAAATCAAAAACTAAGTTTTGTACTTTTCCGTATTATAAAATTATTAAAGTGTATGCGCGATTTTAATGTTCAATGGCACCTCTTTTCTGAGTTATAAGTCAGCACATTCATACCAAAGCAGATGCAACTCTCTCTCTCTCTCTCTCTCTCTCTCTCTCTATATATATATATATATATATATATATATATATATATATATATATATATATATATATATATATATATATATATATATATATATATATATATATAGATGCTGATAGGTACGCATCCTTTGTCCCTGGAGCATAAAAATCTAAAAGGATGCAGTAAAATCATATCCATGTGTCCCAGTGTTTTTCTTTTTTCTTACCACACAATTTCAAGCTAACTGTAAATACATTTCAATAGTTTCTTAGAAATGAATTACACAGGATAGGTTACAAGGTAGGATTTAGATTGCTTTAGTTGGGGCCCATAAATTTTCCCGGGGACTCATTCAAAGCAAATATGTGCATTCCAGGATGCACTAAATCAAAAACCTATCAGCATCACTGTGTGTGTGTGTGTGTGTGTGTGTGTGTGTGTGTATATATTGCCCAATTCTGTTCATAAAGCTTACATTAATTTCTGCCCCCATGACAATTCCATTTTTTCTGATTTTCAATGTACATTATGCTGGAAAGTATTTTTAAAAACTTTCAATATCCAGCCATTAACCATGAATCGTTTCAATATGGTGGCCTCAGTTATGTTGGTATTTTAAGAATGCAGGAGAATCTGTTGAATGAAATCAAATTTCAAATACCTCAAGTCAACAGAAGGAAGAGAAGAAGAAAAGAAAGAACCCAAAAGTGATCAAAAGAGAGAAGACTTCAGTATAGAAAGTTATAATTTCTTAAGTTATAAAAAAAGCAAAATAATATTATATATCTAATTTATTTTTGATACATTTTAAACAATTAAATTCGCTCTAAAAATTACTAAGTTACGGTTTGCGACACACTCAAAATAAAACATCTTATTAACATTTTGGACCATATGACCTTTAGGCACCCCTTTTGCCATCTCGATTCTTGGGGACATTTTTTCCATTTACACCATCAAAATACGGTTAATTGTTAACAGAAGATTTTTAGAGTTTTTTTTTAATTATAAAACTAACCCCTAACCCTAACCCCTAACAATTAACCGGATTTTGACGGTGTAAATGAGAAAAGTGTCCTTGTGAGTCGGGATCACGGAAGGGGTGCCTAAAGGTCAAATGGCCCAACATTTTAAAAGTTTCTTCTTAAAAATCAATAACCAAAACATTAAATACACTGTGCAGAAAAATTGCTCATATACGTTGGTAACTTTTTAGCCAAGTAATGTCCTGTTTTTTTATTGAAAACATGCAGAAATAATGTTGTTTATGACGAATTAAATTGCAATGATAGTGTTGTGTTTTCCTGTCAAATATTTTGAAAATACGGAAGCCCAGAAGCATGATAATTTGTTTACAGTCAAAGGTTTTGTGTTCTGACTCCACAGCCCTGATTAAAAGTATAAAATACTAATTAGAATCCTTCATTCCTTTATAAACAGAAGCATCAATATTATCAGGGATCACTGTTAAATTAATTTAAAATTTAAAATTAAAAAATTAATTAGATTTAAAAAATTGCAGAAAGTATTTGAATAATATTTATACACAAGTAGCTGTATAAGAATAAAAGAAGTTTAGTAGTCACATGTCATAAGGGGATTGTTCCCTCAGAATCCACCTCTTAAAACTATTGACAATCTAAAACTTTTAGAATAATAAGTAAAGCTCTCAAGGTATATTATATATACAGAGATGCTGATAGGCACGTGTCCTGCCTCCCTGACGCATAAAAATCTAAAAGGACGCATTAAAATCATATCCATGCGTACCAGTTTTTTTTTCTTCCCTCACCATTTCAAGCTAACTGTAAATACATTCCAATAGTTTCTTGAAATGAATTTACACAGGATAGGTTACAAGGTAGGAGTTAAACGACTTTAGTTGTTTCCCCAGAAGATAAATAAAAACCCTATAATTTATTAAGAAATTTTAGTTGGGACCCATCAAATTTCCCAGGGACTCATTCAAAGCAAATATATGCATCTCAGGATGCACTAAATCAAAAAGCTATCAGCATCACTGAGTAAGTAAGTAAAGTTGGCGGAGTGGCTTATTGTCAGTATCAGTGTGGAGTCTATCCCCTTTTCACTATTGCTAGACCAGGGAGATTGTTTTGTTAAGGTTACCGTCAATATGTACAGATCCTACTCATGCGCTGAGTTGGCGGGGACTGTTATCGAACTCAGAACCTTGTGATTCCTAGTCGAGTGCTCTACCGAGTGTGCTAAATCAGCCCCTAATTCTAATATATAGTTTACTAGAAGTGGTTACCCAGCATCGACTGGGGAGAGGGGAGGGACAAAAACTCTGGTGTATTGATTTGTTATTACTTCAAATTACTTTTGAGATTTACAAATGCTGGAGATTTTAAAGTAGAATTTCAATGCTATCTTTATTTATATTTTAATTTTTAAGTATCTTCGAATATAAATAAATCTTCCTAATTTTTACACAAAAAGCAAAAACCGTTGATATTTAATGTGTATATATTTACTTTGTCGTTAATTGTTTTTATTTCATAGTTTCATCCGGACATACATACATACACACCAAATGTCCTTTATATATATATATATATATATATATATATATATATATATATAGTAATTGTAACAAAGTACACAGCCTGTGACAATAACCACCATATTTGACTGCATATATCACTTATTCTGTATGTGTATTCACATGATTGTGTGTGTGTGTCTGTGTATAATAAATAAAAGCCTTCCCCTAACATTTCTGTTAATGTAGTTCGTGTTACATTATCCAGATTCAACTGACGGAATTCATGTTTCTCTCTCTCTCTCTCTCTCTCTCTCTCTCTCTCTCTCTCTCTCTCTCTCTCTCTCTCTCTCTCCTCCCTCCCCGTTTGTGTCTTGTGTCTGCTTGCAAACTACCAACCTCAAAGTGTCCAACCTTTGGTACCTGTTTACACTCTATATTGTGTGCAGTCTCTGCCTTTTGTGAAAGGCCAATGACATCATTAAGTAGTTTAGTGGAAACTTGACGCGTTCACATTTTCTAACAAATCTATACACACACACACACACAGAGTAGACCACAAATATACATAAGTACATGCCAGTGTACACCATCATACATAGATAATATTGTATCGTTTATATGCTACACATATGCCTATATATATATATATATATATATATATATATAGTAATTGGTAATTTGCTTGAAGCATTGTTAAGTATGTTATAAAATAATAAAATTCAAGGCAATACAATGCGTAAAAAAAAGACAAAAAGATGTTTTATATGTCTAATCGATTTCAAAGCAAAGCTTTATCATCAGAGTTTAATTTCTGAAATTAAACTCTGATGATAAAGCTTTGCTTTGAAATCGATTAGACATATAAAACATCTTTTTGTCTTTATTTTTTACGCATTGTATTGCCTTCGATTTTATTATTTTATATTATATATATATATATATATATATGCTGATAAGTACGCGCCCTGCATCTCTGACGCATAAAAATATAAAAGGACGCAGTAAAATCATATTCATGCGTCCCAGTTTTTTTCTTCTTTTTTCTTCCCTTACCATTTCAAGCAAACTAAATACATTTCAGTAGTTTCTTAGAAACAAATTACACAGGATATGTTACAAGGTAGGAGTTAGTCAGCTTTAGTTGGGACCCATAAATTTTCCCGGGGACTCATTTAAAGTAAATATGTGGGTCCCAGGACGCACTAAATCAAAAAGCTATTGTCATCACTCACTGTGTGTGTGTGTGTGTATACAAAATATGCCATTTGCAAGTAAAGATGTGGAGTCCATGTATGTACTGAACATTATTTTTTAATTATCCAAATTCTTAGAAAAGCAGAGATAAGTATAAAATGCTATTTAGAATCCTTTTCACCTTCCTAAACAGAAGCATCAATATCATCAAGGATCACTGTTCAATTAATTAAAAACTAATGATTTTTTAGATTAAATTAAAAAAATCAATTTTTTTTTTTTTTTTTTTTTTAGATTAAAGAAATCATATTAATTAGAACCCATCAGGTTTACAATTTGTATAATATATATATATATATATATATATACATACACACACACACACACACACACATCGTGCAACGTGCAAATTGTGCAATGAGTAATGTCTAAATTACACAAAATGAACATTGACATGTCAATTCATCTGATATTTTTCGAAAATTACATAAAAATATCTTTAAATGCTATAGATTAAATTTATTTAAAGGAATCGCTATTTGCATCAACTAAGGCCTCCAGTTGCCTTTGGAATCTCCTGTCAGCTTTTCCAATGGTCTCCTTGTTTAAATTGGTAAATTAAATCCAACTGTTCTTCTCAATGAATGATAGAGAAGTTTGGTGAGAGATTGTCATAGATATATCTGTGCTAATTGCGCGACATGATAATGATTCTTCCCCAGCTATGGGTAAATAGTAGGGCAAACTGGGCTCTCTAACCTTGGTAAGTCAGCAGGTCTTGGAGGGGATTGGGCTCTGCCAGACTATTCCTACCGAAGACACGCTACAGGAGCAGCACCTCCACGACCAAACCAAGTTACTGGATGTCTTCTTTTTTTTTCAAAATGCTTACTAATGAGAAAGACAAAGATATTGAAAAACTGTAACAAAATATCTCTAGCTTTGTACAGCTGTTAAACCCATTTTACAAGTTTTACAAATTTGCATATGGTGGAATCTGAGTTTCGACCATAGTTTCAATCAAAGCAAAGTATCATGAATGAAACTCCACACGTTCTATCATTAAAATTATCTTCTCTGGAAACTGAAATCATTTTTCTGGAGGAGTTTTTATTTATTTATTTATTTATTTTTTGATAGCAAAAATATTGCCCATTGTCTCCTATTTTTAAAGTTAGAATAGATGCAAAAAAAAATATGCTTATATGAAATTCTTTGGAATAGAATTGAAAGATTTATTTTTAAATGAAGGCAATATAAATTGAATGCTCCTAATGCTATCTAATCAGAAAAACAATGAAAAATAAAATTAGATTCAGACTAATTTATTACCTAAGAAAAATTGTTAATTCTTGAAATAATAGAAAAATATCTGCAAAGATACCGATAGGTGTTATGAAGTTTTAGAAAAGTCAGGATGATTTCCATGGAGAGAATCTGATATGAAATTTGAATAAAGAAAATAATTTTTATTTTGTATTTTTTAATCTGTATTTTTCTATAAAATATATTACTTTTTAAAATGGGAACATTGTTGTCTAAAACTAAGAAAATAATTTTTTCTACAACCCAATATTTTTTTTTTTTTTTTTTTTTGGCACCAGTTGTAATAATGTGCAAGTATATATATATATATAAAGTGTTGTTATTGGTCCAACGGGAGAAAATATAATATTTTTATAAAAAAGAATGTCCATAAACTGGATTATGTTTTTTTTTTTTTTTTTTAATTTTATTATTATTTTACATCAACGACACGTGTTTCAGATCCTCTGATATTCTTCAGGCATTTTAGATTTTTTATTTTCATCATTTTTTAAATTTGTAGCTTACAGGTGTTTATATCATATATGTGTGAGGGCCAAGTCCTTCTTTGCCTGTGTATGAATTTAGTTTTAGATTTTTGATATTTGATAGGTTATGTGTTTGTAATTTACTTTCTGTTTTGGTGTATGTGTGTGTATGTGTGTGTATATATATATATATATATATATATATAGGTTGTAGAAATCCTTACCAATCCAAAAAAGACAAGACACCTGACCTGTTATTTTTCAGGTCAACAACCCAATTAGTTACCTTGAATGTTGACAACAAACACAATTCTTCCTCTTTTTTATAATTTTTCTTATAAAAGGTCTCTCCACTTTCACCATGTCAGCTGGGTCTTTAGACTGCATCTCTGCAGAGGGGTAAAACTCACCCAATGGGACCACCTGTTGGCTGTAGGTGGCGACCCATGATTCTTAAGGACAGAATTCTGGTGGATAAGACGTTCACGACATGCAACACTCCACTTAGACCCTTACTTAGGCTAGACAGGCAGGGCCTCTCCAATCAATCGGTTGGTCATGTCAAGTCCTAGCACCTATATGATTGCCCCAACCCTATTGCCCTTATGACAAGCCCCAACCCTTTTTATTATGTATGTGCTAGAAAGTGGTAGCTGAGGGTCTTCATGTCCTGGGAATAATGTTAAACTCGATCTGATGGTGAGGTTCCATCCAGTTCTGGAGGTCTAGGGAATTTAGAGCACCCCTTCATCACCATTGCTCCCTGGTCCACTCTGAGCGGGAATGGTAGTACCTGTTAGGATCTCATCTATGGGTTAAATAGTAAAATGTGTTTATGAAAAAAAGAATTGAGTATCCATTAAGAATGAATTTATTTCAAAGCTTTGTTGGCATTAAATGACCCACGAGGTTGATGTGTCATAAAACAAAACAAACCAAATCTTCACTTTCTGCAACGCTTGAAATAAGAGGAAAATATCACTGATTGCACCTCTGCAGAAAGGTAAAATCCCCCCAATGGCGTCACCTTTTTTCCGTGGGTAGAGACCCAGAGTGGTAGTACCTTTTAGGGTCCCATCTATGTTTAAAAGTTTAAAAGAAAATTTTGAATACCCATTATGCATGACTAGAACAAAACGTCAGCATAAAATAACCCAACAAGGGTTAGTAATAGTATTATCTGCGTTATTCAGACTATTGTCCTCATCTTCTTTGCTATCTGTACAACATTTTGGCTGATATGCCCTCTGGCCTTCTACAGGTATTCTTGTTGGACTCGGTAACCTTCTTGTTGTAATCAGGAGCTATCACGGAACTTTGAACCTAACCCTTTATTCAGTCTATGGGATATCCTGTTTTCATTCCGCTAACAATAGCTAGGGTAGAGGCATTACACTGTGTTAATTATTATTCTATGTTACTGCTGCTCTTAATCAGGATTGAACATAGAATTGATTGAACAGCAGTAACATAGAATAATAATTAACACAACTTAACACCTCTACCCCAGCTATGGTTAGCAGAATGAGAACAGGATACCCCGTGGACTGAATAAAGGGTTAGGTTCAAAGTTCCTGATTACAACAAGAATGTTTCTGATTATGACAAGAAGGTTCCCGAGTTCGACAAGTAATACCTGAAGAAGCCTGGAGAGCATATCGGCCAAAATTGTACAGATAACAATGAAGATGAGGACAATTGTCCGAATAACGCAGATAATACTAATCATCAATCCTCATCTTCAGACCAACAAGGGTTGACATGCTGTAAAATCCAACAAACGAAACCATTATGGACTGTTCATATCTATCTCTCTGTCATTACATGTGAATGTATGTGTGCTATTATTTTTAGTCCTGACAATATTACAATAAATCTATCCCCCCCCCCCTTATTTTTTGATCTTTCAATGTTTCCTAAACTAAGATGGATAGCCGTACCCAAACTACAGTCTCATGATACATGAAATGCAGCTGCATTCCCCCACATTGACCCCCCCCCCATCTGCTGACTCTGAAGTTGGCTGGTTACTCCCTTCCGGCTTCAGACTTATGACTTACATAGAAAATACAAAAGTAATAAATCACTCTTCACCTCCTCCTCCTCCTCACCCTAACCCCATCCAATTCCATTGTTCAAATGGTTTTGTCACTTCAAATGCTGGAGAGTTTCAATGTCCTTGAAATCTCATCTTTCTATTTTACCAAGAAATCTCCCTAGCACCTGTTTTCTATCCATTGCCTCAAAGATTTTCTGGGAATTTCGGTCACACACCTTCTTCGGCCCTGGACCTTGTAAGTTAACATCATTGATCCCAGGGGGCCATCCCTCCAGGCAACACCTGCCCCCTCGATTTAAATGAGCAGGGCTGGTTTTATTGCCCAGTGCCTGAGCTCCCCCCCCCCCGAGAGGAATGTCAATGGAATCAACGCATTTTTTTGCACCTGCCTCCAATGAGTTTCGGTTGGGGTATGTGGTAAATATTCACCTTAATTGGATGTGAACTTTCATCTTGACATTGGCCATTGCTTCAAAGGGTTGCTCCCTAAATAAATCTAATTCCAGTCGATTAGTCGAACTTCTTATTTTGATTTAAACTTTTGGTACTATTCACAGAGTTCTGTCCCGGCCTCCTGCCTTAAAAAACACTAGTCGTGATAGCTCAAAAAAACAAACCCACCTATGAATGAAGTCCATAGCTGAAGCGGTGCCTGGTGTATATGAAAAGATAATTTGTCGATTGAAGGCATTTTTATCGACAATTTTTTTTTTTTTTTTTTTTTTTGTGATTTGAAGGTGTTAAAAGTAAGCCATATTTTTAAAAGGTTAAAATATTTACATTTACTTGTCGAAAAAAGACTTGTGATAAAATATTGATTTAACTTTTTGGGAAAAACACCTTAAGCGCTTTTTTTCTCTATTTTTTGTATTTTTTTTCAATATTTACAAAAATTTGGTTTACTTTTAATGCCTTCAAACCACTAAAAAAATAATTTGGCAATAAAAACGCCTTCAATCAATGAATTATTTTTTCATATACAGCACATATACTCTGCGAATAGTACCAAACTTTCTTTTCAATTTTTCTTTTCAATTTTTCTTTTATTCTGATCAAGTATATATTTAGCCAACCCCTTCATCATAAGCAGTATTTAAAACAAGGTCAATTTAGCTCAGTGAGTAAAGCACCTGACTAGTAATTGCAAGGTTCCAGGTTCAATACTTGGTCTCCTGCCAACTAAGTGCATGATTAGCACAGATTGGGTAATCTGATCTGTGAGGTAAAGTGGGGAGCTGGATGTAGGTGTGGCACTCCAACTCAGCAAAAAACAATCTCCTTGGTCTAGCACTACCGCCACACCTACCGTCAGTTCCCTACAGATCAGATTACCCAATCTGTGCTACTCATGCACTGAGTTGGATGAGGACCAATATTAAACCTGGATTAATCAACATAAAAGATATATATATATATATATATATATATATATATATATATATATATATATAAAGACTGAGGTATGTTGATGAAATGGAAATCCATCAATCTGAATTACCATTAGAGATATTGTAAGATACTTTTTTGAATTGGCAACACCTGTGGGATTTATACTGATGTGAAATAACAGTAAGTGGGTAAAGGAATCCGAGCAAATTTTTTGAAGTTGGATCCAAAAAGAAAAAAAATCAAGTCAAATCAAGTGTGTATATCCGAAAAGTGGTATATGGGAGACGGTTATACCTGTTCGGTAAGGAATTAACTCTTTTAAGCGGAAATCCATGTTGCTGCGACATTGGAGGAGAGGAATAAATTCGACATCCAAAAAATACGATCCCTCAGCCTTTTGACAAATTACTTCAATTTATTCTCCTGTATGTTTTCTTCTTAAGAAGAGGATCTGAGAACATAACAATAAACATTGCATTAAATTTATAATGATGAACTCTCTCTCACTCTCACTCTTTCTCTCCCTCTCTCATACTCTCTCTTTCTCTCCCTCTCTCATACTCTCTCTCTCTCTCACTCTCTCACTCTCTCTCTCTCTCTCTCTCTCTCTCTCTCACTCTCTCTCTCTCTCTCTCACTCTCTCATACTCTCTCTCTCTCACTCTCTCATACTCTCTCTCTCTCTCTACTCTCTCTCTTTCTATCTCTCTCATACCCTCTCTCTCTCTCTCTCTCCCCTCTCTCATACCCTCTCTCTCTCTCCCTCTCTCATACCCTCTCTCTCTCTCCCTCTCATACTGTCTCTCTCTCACTCTCTCATACTCCTCTCTCACTCTCTCATACTCTCACTCTCTCATACTCCCTCTCTCACTCTCTCATACTCTCACTCTCTCACTCTCTCATACTCTATTTCTCTCACTCTCTCATACTCTCACTCTCTCATATTCTCATACTCTCTTTCTCTCACTCTCTCATACTCTCTCTCTTTCTCACTCTCACTCTATCCCTCTCTCTCCCCCTCCCTCTCATTTTCTTTCCCTCCCCCTCTCTTCTTCCCTCTCTCTCTCCCCCACACTCTCTCTCTCTCTCTCTTCCTCTCTCTCATCTAATCATCCTCTTTTTATTTTTTTTTTACCCACCCACTTTTTATATGTGCAATTTCTCCAGTTTCAAAATAATCTAATTATTCCAAGGTCAGATTTTCAGCCATGTTTTCTGCCATTCTACACAAAACTCTTCCATATTTTTTTGCCTAGAGCTACAACATATACAGTTATAAATCATTCCTACTCATTTCTTATCCTTTTCACAAACATATGCACAGGCTTCTACTTGTATTTATTTACTGTATATACCATGGAGGTACGTGGTATAATGGTTAGGTGTACGAAATGGACTTGTCAATCAGAGTTCAAATTCTGGATGAGGCAGTATGCCTTTCTCATAGCACTAATACCCATGACAAAGGTATGCATCCAACTACTCTCCCTCCATCTATAGGTAAATAGTAGGGCAGACTGGGCTCTTTAACCTTGACTAGGTAACCAGTCTTGGAAAAGGAAAACTCTGAATTCAAACCTGTTAAACTCCGCTTAAGAAATTGACCTTGTGTCGCATCCTAGTGTGGTGGGGTTGGTAAATATATATACCGGGGGGGGGGTAAATTTTGGCAGCATTTTTTCTTTATGCATCTTTTGTTGAACTCTGCAGACATTTCTTGTCTGACAAGTTTCTTTTCTATCCTTTCCATTTGTCTTGCCATCTTTTTTTTATATATTTGGTGGATTCATTCATCAATTCACCCTGATATAAAAAAGATGGCCCAGACAATTGGAAAGGATAGAAAAGAAACTTGTCAGACAAGAAATGTCTGTAGAGTTCAACAAAATATGCATATGTGTGTATATATATATATATATATATATATATATATATTATTTATTTATTTCACAGTCTTTTTTTCTCTTACTAACAAGTGATAGTCATGTTACTCATGATAAAAGTCTGTCTTCTTTTGACAGTTAACATCTGTATATTATAATACTATGTGCACTGTGTGTGGTCTTTTTATTCTTCTTTTTTTCTTCAAAATTTAAAGTGTATAAAAAGTAATTATAGCTGTGAAATATAGCACGATTAAAGGCAACTGCTTTCTTTTGTAAAACTTGCCCTGCTGACCCCTTTTATCAGAGGTTGGCGTTGTTGTCATCAGATGTTGAAGAACATCTGAGGAACACAATATTTCTCTGTGAAAAATGACAAAATGGCGCCTGTAGATTCTTCAAGAGATTTTCTAATTTAATTTGAGCACCACATCCAAACAGGCACCTGTTTCTGTTTCTTCAAACTCAAAAGAAATTCTATTATTATCATTTGTCTTTTAGGAAATTTGTTTTGTTGCATAATTTTGTCAACCAGACAGAATAACATTTGATATTTGTTTAACTCTTAATGTCCTATACTGCCTCATTCCGCCCAGCAGGAAGTCACATTCGTTTTCATAATCCGACCCAAACAATAGCCTTTGTTTAAATGTAATATTCTTTTTTAATATCTGTCTTAATCGAAGGCCTGTCTGTTATATTTGGATGCAGTTCTGACCAGGAAGTTGAAAACCTAAAAAGCCACCAGAGATTGCCATTCAAAAATTGGTCTGTTCAGCCACTCACGATGTTGCAGATAATAAATTAAAAAAATTAAAAAAATTTTTTTAAAAGTGGACACTACACCATCGTCTTTAGTAGACAGAAGGATGCCAACATATCTGCTTTATTTATTCTCACTTTTCAAATATTTCCCTAAAGTTAAAATAATAATAATAAAAAAAACCCCCCAAAACCCCCAAACCCCCCCCCCCCAAAACCAAAACCCCCTGACCAAAATTTAAATCCCAGCTCCAATCTCAAATCCTAATCTTTTCTACTCAGCCAACGTTATGAATATGCAAATCTCAATTTGTCCTATTATTTTACGAGTCTCCTTCTCAGTTAGCCTTTCCTTGTAACAAAGTAACTCTATCTTCCTAAAAAAAAAAAAAAATCCAACCACCAGTTCTTGCTTGCCTGTGAGACAAAATAGTGTGTGTGTGGGGGGGGACTTTTTTTTTCTCTCTTTTTCTCTCTGTTCTCTTATGTGAATGTCTCCTTCCTCCAAATTTCCAAATGCAAAAAGTTAAGTGCAATTCTTCTCTGCAATGCTTTTATCAACAGACACTGAATCTATTAACTTACAGACTTTCTCTCTCAATGGAACCTTTTTTGACAACACAAACAGGTGGCTTGCACGACAAGTTGGCTCTTAATTAACTTAGTAAAGCATAACAACAGAGAGGGAGAGTGTGTGTTTGAGAGAGAGAGGAGAGTGTGTGTTTTGAGAGAGAGAGAGGGAGAGTGTGTGTTTAAGAGAGAGAGAGTGTGTGTTTGAGAGAGGGAGAGTGTGTGTTTGAGAGAGAGAGAGAGAGGGAGAGTGTGTGTTTGAGAGAGAGAGAGAGAGGGAGAGTGTGTGTTTGAGAGAGAGAGAGAGAGGGAGAGTGTGTGTTTGAGAGAGAGAGGGAGAGTGTGTGTTTGAGAGAGAGAGGGAGAGTGTGTGTTTGAGAGAGAGGGAGAGAGGAGAGTGTGTGTGTGAGAGAGATAGAGAAAGAGAGGGTAAGTTTGAGAAATAGAGAGGGTATTTGAGAGATAGAGAGGGAGTGTGTGTTTGAGAGATAGAGAGAGTGAGAAGATGTGTGTGTGTTTGTGTGAGATAGTGCAGGTGTGAGAGTAGAGAGAGAGGTTGTGTGTGAGAAGGGGGTGAGAGATAGTGTGTGTGTGAAATAGAGAGTGTGTGTGTGTGTGTGTGTGTGTGTGTGTGTGTGTGTGAGTGAGTGAGAGAGGGGTGAGAGATATGAAATAAGCTGACTAGATTTGACACATCTGTGGCCAAAAGGAATGTTTTATAATTTTTTTATTTAATATTCTATTTATCTTTTGAATAGAGGCATTTCTTAAAAGAGATCATATTTGCTTAAAAATAAATGCTTAAATGTACCATTTTTTTTTATGTGTGTATATTCACCAGTAAAATGAAATAATACCAAAATGTCTGTGTACATGTTTGATAGCTACAAGTATGAATGGTTATTGTCATAAGAAATGGAATTGACAACCCGAGTTCAAATCCTGAACAATGCTGATGCATTTCATATACAGTCCTAAGAATTATGCAAATAGACTTCTTTTTTCTTTTTTTCTTTCTCAAATTTATGAGACTTTTTTTTTTTTTTGCTAATTAAATATTATCTTCATCAAAGTTTTTACTTTGATCTTGTCTTTATATTAATTGAAATTATTAATTATCTTACATTGAGCTCTCTTAAAGATTTGAAATAATCCTTGTATAAATCTATCAGTGTGCATCTGCATGGGCATGCATTGTGGATATACAAAGGATATAGTGATCCCAAATAGAATCATCCCCATTGCATAATTCTTAGAACTGTATAAGAGGAAATAACCTGTATATCTATATCTCTCTCAGAATATGGTTAATTAATGCCTGATAAAGATATCAGAAGATCTTAAACACATGTCGCAAATGTAAAATGATAATAAAAAGATTTTAAAAAAAAACAATCCATTTTACGGACCTTCTTTTTTATAAAATATTTAATTTTCTCCCATTGGACCCATAACAACACTTAAGTGTCTCTTAATTAATTTAGGAAACCATAACAAGAGAGAGGGAGAGAGTGTGTGTGAGAGATAGAGAAAGAGAGGGTGTTTGAGAGATAGAGAGGGAGAGTGTGTGTTTGAGAGATAGAGAGGGAGTGAGTGAGAGAGAAAGAGAGAGGGTGTGTATGTTGTTATGGGTCCAATGGGAGAAAATTAAATATTTTATAAAAAAAGAAGGTCCGTAAAATGGATTGTTATTTTATAATTTTTTTTTATCATTTTACATTTGCGACATGTGTTTAAGATCTTCTTCAGGCATTAATTAACCATATTCTGAGAGAGATATAGATATACAGGTTATTTCCTCTTATACAGTTCTAAGAATTATGCAAAAGACATTTTTTTTTTTTTTAAATTTGAGACCTTTTTTTATTTTGTTTGTTTGTTTGCTCATTAAATATTATCTTCATCTAAGTTTTTACTTTGATCTTGATATAATTTAAAAGAGAGAGAGAGTGAGAGAGAGAGATATTGATCTCTATTTTATTGTGCATCCGTGCAATTTGCATAATCCTGCACATATGCGGCGAATTCTCTGATATTTTCTTTCTATATTATTCCTACTTGCTATTAATTCTGCTGTAGAAAAGCTGGACAGAATATTATTCATAATTAAGATAATAACACAAATCTATTCAGCTAATAACCAGTACGCAATGACGATTCACTGCTCTTTTTATTAGAATGTCTGCCAATCTGAATCATTATCTTATTTTTATTCATATTTTCATCTTTTTGTTTTTCTTTTCTATTTCTTTTCTTTTTCTTTTTCTTCATTTTTTTTTTTTTCTTTTTTCTTTTTCTTATTCTTATTTTTATTCATATTTTCTTTTTTCTTTTTAGGCTCTGAGCTTCACTCAGTGAGTAGAACCAAAAGATGTCTGCTCCAAAGGGAAATAA
The DNA here is from genome assembly GCA_023376005.1 of Doryteuthis pealeii. NCBI lineage: Eukaryota > Metazoa > Mollusca > Cephalopoda > Myopsida > Loliginidae > Doryteuthis > Doryteuthis pealeii. The sequence continues at coordinate 72,951,724 of CM042142.1, forward strand.
AAAGAAAGGTAAGATTCTTCCTCCTAAGGTTTTTCTGGATTTTTTTATTTCTTTCTTTCTTTACCTGTCCTAATTTCATCTTGAGAGAATTATTGGCAGTGTCACTGGTCTTAGAGATAATGTCAGATTGAACTCAAGAATTCTTGACTGATATCCAGTGATTCCAAAAATGGTAGAATTATCTTAGAGAACAAAGAAAGAAAGAAAAAAAAAGGCTTATTTCCTGTCATGGTTTCATGGTTTTCTTATCGAGTAACTGCCAATATTATTCCTGCATTTCTTGAGCTGTGATGTTTAAAGAAGAAGAATTTAAAGATAACAAGTTTTTATTTGCTGTCTTTCATAGCAACGTTATTTGGGCAGGGGGACAAAAATGATATCTTATGTTTATGGAGATTTGGCGTCTGTTTGTAACTGTAGCATAATTGTTAGGGTCTACCTGGAATTCGAGATTAAAAATAAAATAGTATTCAGATTTCTAGAGAAAGAGAGGAAAAAGAAATAAGAACAAAGAGAGATTAAAGTTTGAACTCAATGACCGAAGAATGACCCCGGAAATAAATTTAAAAATAAAAACGGAAGTTCTGGGTTTTGACTGGAAATGGATGTGTTATTGATCTTTAATATTATTGTTTTATTCTCCAATATATAAAAATTTATCCTAAGAATGATTTTTTATAGAAACCAATTAAAATATAATTAAAATAAGTGTAATCTTTTTATATGCATTCTTATTTAAGCCCCAACCCCTTTTTATCATATGGGTGCTAGAAGGCGGTGGCTGCGGGTCTACATGTCCTGGGAATGACATTAAACTCTATCTGATGGTGAGGTTCCAGTTTTGGAGGTTTGGGGAATGTGGAGCACCCCTTCATCACCATTGCTCCCTGGTCCACTCTGACCCGGAGTGGTAGTACCTGTTAGGGTCCCATCTATGGGTTAAATAGAAAAATGTATTTATAAAAAAAATTGTATTATCCATTAAGAATTGATTTATTTCAAAACTTTATCGGCATTAAATGACCCACTGAGGTTGATATGCCGTAAAATAAAACAAACCAAACCAAATCTTTTTAATTTATTTCATTACATTAAAACTTAAATACTTACACCCGGAGGGTGCATATTCTTGCCAGTCAATTTAATCAATATTTAATTGATTTTAATGGCATGCCAACTGTCATGGGTTATTTTACACCTAGAAGTTAGGGAATTGTGTTGATTGTACATTTATATTATCATATTTTGTGTTGTTGTTTAAGTGTTTTTTGCACATAGAATTACTTGATATCATATATCTAATACAAATCATTTGTATACTGTTGTAGGATTTCAAGTAACTAATAATAATTAGTACATAATTTTCAAACAGATCTATTTGACCCATAAATAGGACCCTATCAGGTACTACCACTCCGGGTAAGAGTGGATCTGGGAGTAATGGCATTAGCAATGAAAGTGTACTCCATACTCATCAGAGCTCCATAACTGGAGTCTCACCACCAGATACAGTTTAGTGTTATACAACTAGCCACCTTTTTTAGGGTGCAGAGGCTACAGTTAATGTATTCTAAGTCCTGCTGACAGGATGGTTAAAGTTCATTTATTTTTATTGCATTTAAACATTTGTGGCACTCCATCTCAGGTGCCAAAACAATCTCTATATTTTAGCACTAGTGAAAAGGAGATAGACTCTCTCGCTGTCTGGCTGAAACCAACAATAGGACACTCCACCTACTTTATTTTTACTTATAAGATTCAAAGGTCCAAGCAAGGAGGATGCAATTTGCAAGTTATTTCTATTCTTTAACACAGATAAAAAACATAATGATTTCCCAGAAGTAGTGGAAGTCACTTATCCAGTGGCTCTGTTTAAAAACAGTTTTGAAGTCTTACTTATCTATCTATCTATCTATTATTATTATTATTATTACTATTATTATATCACACCTTGTGATTTTTTTTTGGTAATCCTTAACTATTTCCTCGTAAATTCCTACCATAAAATAAACTGAACCCTCATTTTATGTCCGTGTTTTTGCAATAAATGTTTTATTTTTTTTACACCCGTTATTTTACAATACTAAATATATCTTATTTATTTATTTTAATATTCACTTCAATGTGTATATTCTAAAAGTTTTTATTTTGTGAGAATGGTTAGTTTTAAAGTGGGGGCTCCTTTTGTTGTTGTTATTTCTTTTCTTTTTTTTGGGGGGGGGGGGGCTTTGGTATTCTAAAATAAAAACGTCAGATTTTAATCATCATCAACAAAAAAACAAAATTACGGTCATAAAAGGAGGATCCAATTTATGCCTAAATTGTAAAACAGGCCCCCAATTTAAATCTAACCATTCTCCCAAAATAAGACCTTTTAGAATATACACATTGAAATGAATATTAAAATAAATTAAGAAAATATATTTAGTATTGTAAAATAACACATGCAAGAAAGATAAAACATTTATTGCTAAAACACGGACATAAAATGAGGGTTCAGTTTATTTAATGGTAGGAATTTACGAGGAAATAGTTAAGGATTACCTTTTTTTTTAACCAGAACTAGCTAGTGGTCTTTCACTGAAGTCTAAGTGACAACAACACTCCTCAGGTTTCTAGGACACTCCTGAGTATTCTAACCAATAATAACAATGCTTCCTATGATTGGTACAATCTTTACCTTCATATTCCACAGTTTTTTTTCAGTTCTCTAGCCAGGTCCAAGTATTTGTCTCTACTTTTGTTTTCATTCATTTTCACATTGTGATCTGCCAGGACTGCAAAATCCACGAGAAAGTGACCCGTCTGTCCTGGAGAATTTTACGCATCTCATTTTTCTACTTATTATTTTTCTACTGATTATTATTAATTTTGACTAGTATTTTCTTTCACCTTTTTTCTTTTTAGTTTTTTTTTCTTCTTTTTGAAAAAAAAATCCCAACTGATTCTGATCATTATTGTCTATAACAACAAAGAACAACATGTATCATAGACCATGATAAAGGAAAAGCTCTCTGTGAGATTCAAACTCATCTGCCACCCCCACCCCCCGCTCCTTCTGAGCTGGTTTTCTTTTTCATTTGTCCCTCTTAGTTGTTTTGGTCTTTAAGCAGAACACAACAAAAATGAATAAGATCACTACACTTCAGGCCTTGTGACCCTGGTTACTGTGACTGCAGGGCTATTTTGAGCCTTACCCAAGCATTCACATATTCAACCTGTCATTAGACTGACCATGTGTCACAGAGTACAGCTGATGAGGGTGGGGAGATAAATATCTGCTTAATTGTTGAGTTTCTCACCTGTTCTTGCTAAGTCTTATCTGGGTTCAGTAAAGGTGACAAATCTTGTAGGATCTTATCGGATCCACATCTTTCATTGGATGTATATACTAGAAGTGGCTACCCGACGTTGCCTGGCTAGAGAGGGGGGTAAAAAGGTAGTCTCGCAGATCCATTATTGTTGAATTGCAAGTTGGATCCTCGCAGGATACCCCATTAAAATCCCTATGTAAAAAAGACCTTGCATTGATTCAGACACTCTGTAAAGAAAAAAAATGTTTCCTATTTAAAATAGTGAATGCAAAAAGAAAAAAAAAATTCCATGTTGTTATCACTCAAATGTAATTCTTAATTATCTTCACGGATATAAATTAAATCTTCATTATTTTTGCTCAGAAAGCAAAATCTTCGGTAATTTATGAGGAAGTGCGTCCCGGTCTCCCGCCTCAAAAACCGCTACCTGGTGACTATCAAAATAACAACCCCAGCTCATTGTAATTCTTGTTTATTTATCGTAATTAGTCGTAATTCTTGTTTAGATATGAAGATGGATATATAGTTTTGAATAGACTGAGATAGATAAACAAACAAAATAATATAGATAGATACGATCAAATGGAGATAGATAGATATTTTCGACAAGTAAATGTATTTTGGGGGGGGGGGGTTGCTTCTTTTTTTGTCGTAATTCTTGTTTATTTAAACTAAAAACAAGACATTAAACAAACATGAATAAAAAAAATCTTATTATTTAAAGTAATATAGATAAATATGAACAAATTGAGATAGATAGATGGATGGATGGATGGATAGTTTTGAATAGACTGAGCTGGGTCGTTATTTTAATAGTCACCGGGCAGCAACTCTTGAGGCAGGAGACCGGACGCAATTCCTCATAAATTACCAAATTTGCTGATAGAGAAAGTTTATACATATTTACTTTATCATTAATTATTTTATTTTCATAGTTTCCTCCAGACATACATATACACAAACTACCCCGTATATATGTATATATGTATATATTACTCACCTTCAATCATTTTTATACACATCCTAATTTGTACTTAACTAAGCCTTCTGCCCTGGTTCGTTGGATTTTATGGCATGTCAACCCTTGTTGGGTCATTTTATGCCAAAGACATTTTCTTTTATTCATTCTTGATGTGTACTCAATTTTAAAAAATACATTTTCTAGAACTCATTTTGTTCTTTTTTAACCCATAGATGGGACCCTAACAGGTACTACCACTCTGGGTCAGAGTGGACCTGGGAGTAATGGTGATGAAGAGGTACTCCACATCCCCGAGCTCCAGAACTGGAGCCTCATGATTAGGTAGAGTTTAACGTCATACTCAGGACAATAAGACCCTCAGCCACCGCCTTCTTGCACATATATGATAAAAAGGGTTGGAGCTCCTTCTGCTCTGGGCAGGATGTTCCAGCAGATTGGTTTGGTTTGGTTTATTTTTTAACAGCATATCAACTCCTTATCGGTTATGTAATGCTAAAATTAGAATACCTTGTCCGATTTTTAAGTGGACTATACCTTGTTTTCCTTCTCCTAAATCAGTTACCAGACCAAAGCTAGAGAGCTCAGTCTGCCCTAATATTAACCCATATCTAGGAGTGGGTAGCCCAGATGGATTCATACTTTTTCCAATGGCTTCAGCATGAAGTGAAACACAGTCTTGTTCACACCACTTGCCTCCTCAAATCTACCCCCCCCCTCCAACACAGGCAGGAAGCAACACAAGATCAATTTTTAATCCAAGTTCAATTTGTTTGAATTCAAAGTTTTTCTCCTCCTTGACTAATTTCCAGGCTAAGGTTAAAAAACCCAGTCTGCCCTACTATTTACTCATAGTTGGGGAAAGAAGTAAAAAACAAACAAAAAAGAACACTGTTTTTATTTCGAGACAGTTTAAAATTCTTTTTGGGACAGTTGTGAAAAAAGTTAGTTTTGGACCATGGTCTGCACCAATGTATGAGAGTAAAAGTAGTGGGAGGATCACAATAGTGGTGGGGGTAGTAGTAGCAGTAGTAGTAGTAGTCATCAAGTAATAACTCCACTCTGTAAGAAGACTTAAGAAACTTTTGATACTATGTTGATGATTATTTGGATTACTCGGACTGTTGTCCTCATCTTTATTGTTATATACACAACATTTCGGCCAATATGCCCTCCTGCTTTCTTCAGGTGTTTCTTGTCAAACTTGGGAACCTTCTTGTCAACATGAAGGTTCCCTAGTTTGACAAGAAACACCTGATGAAGGCAGGAGGGCACATAGATCGAAATGTTGTGCATACAAAATTAAAGATGAGAACAATAGTCTGAATAATCCAAATAATCCAAATCATCAAGCCTGATCTAAAAAAAAAGATTTTTTTAAATTCAGAGAAATATGTCGATAATATTAAAATGTTTAGTTAAAGTTGAGTGACTTTACTCTTTTTACAATTATGTTATTTATTATTTATTATTGCCTAACGATGTCCTGAGGTTTTCAAAACATTTCTTTCCTTCTTCCATCACAACTTATTTTTACTAAAGCCTATCCTTTTTTGAATCCTTAATTATCAAAGGCCCTCTAATAATATAACACTTTTTGAATTACGGTTAAACTTTAACTACCATGAAATGCCATAGAGGTCGGCCGCATAAGCTAAGACTATTCTAACAATATATGAGGCGGTGGTATCAGCACTTGAGTCGAGTGAACTTTGCTGACACCAACACTTGATTTATGAGCCTTTTGACAAACTGACAAGACAAAGAGGACGAAACCCACATGAAAGCAATAAACACTTTCTTCCAATAGACAGTAGTCGAACAGTCTACCAAAGTGTTCAAGCTTGCCAGGGTCCCCGCTAAGACAATACCACGCCCTTCTTTCTATGCTAAGCCAGTGTTAACTAGGAGCTGTTGCTGATAATAGAACAATATTCGCTGTAATTTTATCCTCTGAGATCTTTTCTTCCAGTGTGTGATTTCTAGACTAAACCGACCATTTCATCTGATCCTGTGTCCAGCCACAAGTGACAATGTAAGAAGCTACATATATAAACTAGGAGATACTGGTTATTGCTATGACACAACATTTAATGTTATTATCTAAGATAAACTTTTTCTCTGAATGTTTGAGATGAGGCTTGAAGATTAGTATTATCTGCGTTATTCGGACTATTGTCCCCAATAGGCTCAAAGTTCCGTGATGGCTCCCGAATATGACAAGAAAGTTCCTGAGTTCAAAAAAGAAGGTTCCCAAGTCCGAGAAGGTTCCCGAGTCCAACAAGAAATACCTGAAGAAGGCCGGAGGGTATATCGGACGAAACGTTGTACAAATAACAATGAATATGGGGACAATAGTCCGAATAACGCAGATAATACTAAGATAAACTTACTTTATTTTTACTACTTTGATTTTAATTGTGTTTTTTAATTCAATCAGTCACAGTCACTAATTATCTCCAATAACTCACTCTCTCCTCAATTAATTTTAATTCTTTTAAGTGGATCATCAATTATTTAATTCCTACCTGGATCATTGGATTATAGATCAGCTAACAACACAAATTTTTATTGACTATGGCCTAAACATGTTTTTCTTGTGTTCACAATTCACTTAAAATGGATTATCAAAACTTTTAACAAAGCAATTAATTTAACGGTTATTAAGGATTTGTGATAATTATAGTTTTCACTGTCATTAAAGCTCTCACAGATATTGATCACTGCTAGGGAAGTGAGGCTCATTACCATAAACTTGTCAACTTTCAAACACTGGCCCATTTTTTTTATCTGAATTTTCAGACATTAGTGTCTTCATGTTGATTGCCATTATTGTCACATATTGACTGCTGGAGTACCTGGCCTTCTTTGAGTGTCTCTTGTAGTCAGTAACATGAAAATTTCAAATTGAACCTTTTATTCAATCCATGGCATTAGATAAGTAAGGCTTATTACTATTAGGGCTGGGTTAGCTCAGTTGGTAGGTTCCTAGTTCGATACCGGCCCTCGCCAACTCAGCATATGAGTAGCACAGGGATCTGTGTGGTAAATAGCTGATGGTAGGTGTGGCGTTCCACCTCAGACACTAAAACAATCTCCTTGGTCTGGTGCTGGTGAAAAGGGGATAAACTCCCTCACTGATTGGTTGATACCGACTTTAGGCCACCCCGACAACTTTACTTTTACTTATTGTGTTAGCCTTAGAATTAAATGCTATACTAACAGCAACAAATAAATGAATTGATACTTAGTTTAATTCAAACAATTTATTAACGAATGAGTAACAATATAAAGTCCTTCCGGTGTATAAAGTTGAGTTTAAATGACTTGCCGGCATGCTGGAGAAGATATCTGATATCTTAGGGTGATTTCTTGGAGAGGTTTTAAAGTCGTTGCCTCATGGGAACTGGTCCAGGCCATCCCCGATGACTTTACTTTTTACTTATTACTATTAGGGGAGAATTATTTCTCTAAGGCATTTAACTCCATACAAAGAGGAAAGATGAAGCAAATACTACTAACATATGGTCTCCCCAATGAAACTTACCACTATTATAATGCTCTACAAACAAACAAAAGCAATGGTTCATTTGCCTGATGGTAGCACAGTTTTCTTGGACATTGTCACAGGAGTCCAAGAAGGAGATACATTAGCACCATTTATAAAGATCTAATAAAACAAAATAGCTTTATGCTAAAAAACGCAAGAAGCAGGTGATATCCCACAGAAACTAATAAAGATGCAGACTATGAAGATGATCTCATCTACAGAAAACAATATCAATATACATATAGGAATGACATGGACTGCTTTTGACAGATTATTGATCTGATAAGATAAAGTGAGAATTCTTCCAAGCTGTAATAGTACTACTGTATGGCTGCACCACTTGAACTTTAATGAAACGCTTGGAGAAAAAGCTAGATGGGAAATACACATGAATGCTGCGTGCTATCTCGGACAAGTGACAACTACACATGGACACACCAGACTAGGCCAACCAGAAAAACTTATATTGATCATTATATATATATTATATTATATTTTTAACACTATACTTTTTTTATAGCATTTAATTTTATAATCATTTAATATAAATAAAGTCGGTCAGCCTTACACTTTTTTTTTTCATATGTATATTACAATAGGAATACTATTGACTGGCTAATGACCATATGAAAATCTGATCTCACTGATAAAATAAAAATGGGAATTCTTTCAAGCTGTAGCCATGTCACTACTATTGTATGGTTGCATCACTTAGACTTTAACAAAATGTCTGGAGAAAAAGCTAGATGGGAACTACATAAGAATGCTGCGTGCTGTCTTGAACAAATCCTGAAAGTAGCACCCCACAAAAAAGCAGCTGTATAGTCACTTACCTCCTATCACATAAACCATCCAAGTAAAATGAACAACTCATAAGTGACATTCTTCTGTGGATACCTATATATGGATAGACCAGAGTGGGTTGACCTGCAAAGACTTACATTGTGTGGATACTGGATGCCGTAAGGGGGACTTGCCAGTAGCGATGACTGATAGGGACGGG
>CM042142.1:72963069-73003530 GCA_023376005.1 Doryteuthis pealeii
GCAGAATTCAGCTTCTGCTGGGATTTGTTTTTGGAATGGAAATCCCAAGATCATTCCATACTTTTCCCTCAATTTTTGGTTATTCCCTAATATTTTCCTCTGCATGACTTGAAAAAAAAAATTATGCCATTAATTTAAATAATTTTATTTAGTTTGTTTAAAATATATTTTATGAAACCAGAATGTTTAGCCATTAAAGAAAATATCTTTTGCATATTATCTGTTATTAGGTTATTTACTGCTAAATATGAAAAAAACAAAATAAGGTGAACATCATATAAGTGTGCTAATTCCATAAAAAATTGAGTACCCATAAAGAATGAATAAAATTGGTATGAAATAACTCAGCAAGGGTTGACATGCCATAAAATCCAACCAACCAATATTGAACTGTACAACATGCTCACTAATATTTGACCATAGACATTACCACTGAGCTCATGATGACCTTTTCCTGATGGAATGTTTTTAGTTAGTTTATTTGGGTTAAATAGATTTTTTTTTTTTTAAAATGAGCATTAAATGTGTTTAAAAAAATTGAGTTTAGAAAAAAATTGATTACTCAACAAAATGTCTTTGGCATGAAATAACCCAGCAAGAATTGACATGCCATAAAATCCAACCAACCAATCTCAGCATTGGATTATTCTATAATATTTTCCTCTGCATGGCTTGAAAAAAATTATACAATTACTTTAGTTTAATCAGTTTGTTTAAGGAATATTTTGTGAATCCAAATTGTTCAGCTATCTCTTATTATAATTTTATTATTTAGCAGTAAATAAGCTAATAGAACATCCTAAGTGTGTTAGTTCTATCATTTTTCTCTGCACTGTACACCATCCTCACTAATATCTGACTATACATATCACTGAGCTATGAGTGAATACTGGGGTCATGAGGACCTTTTCCTGTTGGAATTTTATTTAGACTGAAACTTTTAATATTCAGATGGGACTTGACAGCAACAGAATATCCTAAGTGTGTTAGTTCCATATTTTTTCCTTGGGGTTGTAATAAACCAACAAAATACTGGTAGTTCCCTCCCTCACCATAACACCCTTGCAGTGATGCTGATAGGTACACATACTGCATCCCAGTGTTTTACTTTTTTCTTCCCTCACCATTTCAAGCTTACTGTAAATATATTTCAATAGTTTCTTAGAAATGAATTGCACAGGATAGGTTACAAGTTAGGAGTTAGATGGCTTTAGTTGGGACCCATAAATTTTCCTGGGGACTCATTCAAAGCAAATATGTGTGTCCAGGACGCACTAAATAAAAAAGCTATCAGCATCACTAATCTTGTAACAACTCATTCAATTAACTAATATAACAGACCAAGACTTAGAATAGTTTATTATAACTACTAGCAAATATATGCACTCTCCGGGTGCAAGTATTTAAGTTTTAATATAATAAAATATTACATTAAATTAGAAAGGCTAATGAAACTGAAAAAGAATTCAGATAAAAATATTTGGAACAGAGGGGGTATGATTGAAAAATAGAACAACTTCCATCATTTTCCATTACTCCCGTCTTTCGTTGGTAAATTTTCCTAATTTAACTGTTTAGTTAAAATAGGAATTAAAGAATAATATTAGTTATTTCTTCTTGTTAATGGATTTTTTTAAAGATTATCCCCGAGATTTTTGCTCATATTCATTAGGATAAAACCAAACAATTAGAAATCAATAATACTAAGCATATATTTATTAAAATCAAATTTTTAATATCAATATGCAAATTAGCCTTCCAATTCCCACTGTAAACCGCTATTTTGTTGTATATATAAATACAATTGCATGTTATTAGTATATATGGTCAACAGTCTTAATGATGTAAAACAATTTTATTGATAATTGAGGTTTAAATAAAAATAAAATTATGGAGAATGATGTAAATAACAAATGGAATTGTCATTTGAATAGTAATATAGTTTCGGTTACAGACATACAAACCCACAATCTCCATTATAATAAGATGTATCCCATTATGTTACTGATGTACAGGAATGTAGATACTTTCACATAGATATTCATGTTTTTGAAAAAGATTGATTTTCACAGCAGATCAACCCAGCTAGGATTATTTTACTTTTAGTGGTTAGGAAATTGCATACATTGTACATTTACATTTTTTTGTGTAGTTGTTTCTTGCAGCACAATTATATGATATCAAGTATTTGTATCTACAACAAATAATTTGCACACAACTGTATAGTTTCTAGTATTCTTATCTACCACAAATAATTAGATTATTTCAAGTAAATTCTATTTAAAAATAATTTATTTGCACACAGTTATATGGTTCAAGTAACTAATTATAATCCTTAGTAAACAATTATAGCTTCAAGTAAATATTTTAATACAAACAATTTACGACTATATGATATCTAGTGTTCCTTTGAATACAAATAATTTTCATACAGATCTATTTTACCTATAGATGGGACCCTAACAGGTTCTACCATTCCGGGTCAGGGTGGACCTGGGAGTAATGGCAATGAACTGTATTCCATATTTTCCATATCTCCAGAACTGGAGCCAAATCATCAGATGCAGTTTAGTGTCATACTCAGATGTCTTTTTTTGGGGGTGAGGGGGATCTATTTTACCTATAGATGGGACCCTGACAGGTTCTACCATTCCAGGTCAGAGTGGACCTGGGAGTAATGGCAATGAACTGTATTTCATATTTTCCATATCTCCAGAACTGGAGTCAAACCATCTAATACAATTTAGTGTCATACTCAGGACACATCTTTTTTTTTGGGGGGGGGGGTATCTTACCCCTGTGCAGAGAATACAGTGAACATATTCTAAGCCCCTCTTGAGTAGAAAGATAAACCTGTAAAGAAAAAGAAACCTAAATTAAAAAAAGAATTTAGAATGTTTTTCCGTTTGGCCAAACAAGAAAACCTGCAAAGTAAATTACTTTAAGAATGAACAAAGTTTTTATTTCGTAGATGAAAGAGAAAAAAAAAATCCATTTACCATTCAATCTGATGTGAATGGTTGTTGTCATTGTCATCTTACCACCAGGATGATTACAGTCTCACATTTAATTTCGATTGTCCATTTTCTCTTTTCTTCCCTCTACCAACAACAAGTTACATTGTGTTCTCTCTGCTTTTAATTAAGCTAAATAATTAAAATAAATATGAGGTATGTTCAAAAAGTAGCAATACTGTAGTGTAGCAAGAGAAGAGACTTACATTGTGGAACGAAGCAGGCAAGGACTTGTCTTGTGTGTAGGTCTGTGGTTTAGGTTAAGTAATACCCTTGGAAAAGGTATGCATCCAACTACTTTCTCTCCAGCTATGGGTTGACAGTAGGGCAGATTGGACTCTTTAACTCTGGCTATGTAACCAGTCAAGGGGATGGAAAACTCTGAATTCAAATCTGTTAAAAAATTGACCTTGTGCCACATCCTACCCATGCAGAGGCGTTGGTAAATATCTATACCAAAAAACAGTAATTATGTTTATTATATAAATTGGTAATTTATGAGGAAGTGCGTCCCGGTCTCCTGCTTCAAAAATTGCTACTATCAAAATAACAACCCCAGCTCGTCGTAATTCTTGTTTATTTATCGTAATTTGTCGTAATTCTTGTTTAGATATGAAGATGGATATATAGTTTGGAATAGACTGAGATGGATAGATAGATAAACAAACAAAATAATATAGATAGATATGAACAAATGATAAAAGATAGACAGATATTTTCGACAAGTAAATGTATTTGGAGGGGGTCGCATCTTTTTCTGTCATAATTCTTGTTTATTTAAACTAAAAACAAGACATTAAACAAACCTGAATAAAAAAAAAAAATCTTAGTATTTAAAGTAATATAGATATTTTTTTCTATTTAACCCATACATGGAAATCCTAAAAGGTACTACCACTCCAGGTCAGAGTGGAGTAATGGTGATAAAGGGGTACTCCACACTCCCCAGAGCTCCGAAATTGGAACTTCACCATTAGATGCAGTTTAACGTCATACACAGGACAAAAACTGAAAAAGTATCTTTTACTTTTGTTGATATTGTTCTTTTTACTTAAACATGTGACTTTCTCTATTGACCGAAAAAAAGAAAGAAAAGAGGTTAAATATTCATTGGAATTTTTGGCAACATTTGTTATTTATTGATGTTTGGATCCAATTTAGTTTACAAAATAAACCGTGACAGTGATGCTGATAGATTTTTGATTTAGTTCATCCTGGGACGCACATTTGAATAAGTCCCCATGAAAATTTATGGGTCCCAACTAAAGTTCCTTTATAAATTGGAAGGTTTTTATTTATGATCTGTTGAAACAACTAAAGCCACCAAACTCTTGTAACCTATCCTGTGTAATTTGTTTCTAAGAAACTATTGACATGTATTTACAGTTAGCTTGAAATAGTGAGGGAAGAAAAAAGAAAAATACTGGGATGCATGGATATGATTTTAATGCATCCTATTTTTGTGCGTCAGGGATGCAGGATTCGTACCTATGAGCATCTCTGCCATGATCATAATTTTTTTTTTTTATTTACATCATGCTGGATGCCTGAAAATGTTTCCCATTTTTCCCATGACCAGTGAACATTTTATATGAAAAATGGTGGATGTGATATTAATAAACATAAGAAAGAAAAAGGATTTCAATTAGATTCTTTTACTCTTAAAAATAATTTTCACTCTTCCCTTTTTCATTTCATTAAAACCTTTTGCACATACACTTTTTATACAACAGACATAATCCACAAGTGTTTGTTGTTTTTTTTCTTCTTTTTTTAAAAAACTTCCTTCCCTCATTTCCATTTTTAAATTGTCTGAGTAAAAAAGAATTCTTAATCCTTTCAAAGGGATTTAAGGGTTGGGTCACAAATTATTATCCTCTATAGAATAGGAAGAAAATTACCCAGTAATTAAGTGGGGTGGATACATTCCATATTGGACTCATTGATGGCGCCATCTTGATCATATGGAAATCTGATCACTCTGCTGATAAAACAGGAATTCTTCCAAGCTGTAGCCATATCACTACTACTACTACTACTACTACTACTACTACTACAAGTGCATTAGCATAAAGTGAAATGCAAACAACCTTGTATAGGATTTGAACTTGATTTGCTGAGTTCCTTTTCTATCATGTTATACCATTCCTCCAATAAATGAATAAATTCATTTGATATTTACACCCAACTAACTGACTGATGTTTTAATTCCTATCTTAAATGATCTAGGAAAAACTTAGACATTTTCAATATAAACATTCTAAGAATATAATCTAAAAATGTTCCACGAAAGTTGTCCATTTTTATTAAAATGGCTTAATCACCTTTTTGGATATCTTTCTTCTTTCCTTCCACAATGCTTTGATGGCTTACTATTTAAGCAACAGCAGGTACTGTAAGCAACCAGATATCAAAATGATTTAATTTGACATTAAATGACTTGAAGAATAAATGATTTTAGAGAATGATGAATATGGTCTTTTATATGAAAATTCTAAAAGTAGAATTGTATGGAGTTCTCTTTTGACTTTTTAAATTGAAAATTTGTTAGAATTGTAACTTATGTATGAAAGCCCATAATAGTTATAATTTTTTAAAAAATGAATTCAGTTACATTACTAGTTAGATGTTTGGAACAAAATGGGTGATGAGAGAAATGCTTTAGAGAAAACCAACATAGTTTTGATTTTAAAATGTTAGTCAATATACATAATAGATAACATAGAAAAAAATCATCAAATCCAGTTATCATTTCTAACCACAAAACTATTAAACAAAGACCTGTTTTTTGGGTGTTTTTTTTTTCAACCTATCTACATTTAAACATCTATTAATAATGGAGATTCGCTTCCGGTTTTTGTCTGTAACAAAAACTATGTCATTGCTTATGTCACATTACCCAAAATCGTCATAAATAATAATCATAGAATAAATAAACTCAAAATTTGAGCATGCAACATTAGACAGTCCTCATTGTTTTTTTAAACAAGTTTTAATAAATACATACCTGGTATTATCTATCTATATATAGCTTGTTTTATTTTAATATATAAAGTTATCAGAACAAAGTTTCCATTTCGATTTTTTAAATCTTTTACTCCTTTAATAAATTTATTTTATTTTTTACTCCTTTAATAAATTTGATTTTACTTTACTTATGATACAAACTCTGATATCAAATTTTCAACTCCCATCCCCTCAGGCAATATTTATTTTACATCGCCCAGAGGGCTTTTTTTTTATTTTGCTATTAAGCATAACTATTCATTCATTCATCAATGAATAAATCCTCTGAACATTTCTTCCATATTTTTTATACTACTATGTTTGATTATAGAAAGAGAATTTCATATTTGTAACATCTTATATTTTATATCAATGGATATGTCAATGAAAACTATTATTAGCATAGAAAATAGAATCAGCTTGCAGGGTTCAAATCTTACTTGAGGCTATTTGAATTCTATTCACACTAATGTTCTTGGGAAAGATATGAATCGATCTCTTCAAGGGAAGTGAAGAGACAAAAGATGGAGTACTTCACTCTTTGTGAGAGACCCTCTGCTATTTTCTTCATTCAGTGAGCAGTTCTGTTGAGAATGAGACCACTGTATCGTGATGATGTGATACGTATTCAAGTGAAGGAAATGAACATTCAATCGATGATGACCATAATCATTCAAGTGACAATGATGACAAAAAAGTCAGCTGGTCATAATAGGAGGACTGCCCTCGAGAAATAAGCAAGTCTGCTCTGTGACATCTTTGAAGAAGAAACAGATATAAAAGCCCACCATGGCTGCTATATGTGTGATGATGAGATCAGAGGTTGAGTGTAGTGGACACTTACAGTTAGGTAACCAGTCTAGGTGAAATACAACTCTGAATTCAATCTCCCTGCCAAGATGGCATGGGCAAACGTATAGTAGAGTGTTCTATTACTTCGCATACCTTACTGATTACATGGAAGACCCAAGTCTTGCAGTAAAAGCTAATGAGATGATTGTGTGTGTGTGTGTGTGTGTGTGTGTGTATATATATATATATATATATATATATATATATATATATATATATATATATATATATATATATATATATATATATGTATATATGTATGTTAAAAGGAAAAATAAATAAAGGAAAGAAAATGTTGAATGGATAAAATAAATTTGATATGAGTTACTAACACGTGTTTCGGCCAGGAGTTTTTTCATGTACACATGTATTCTATTTATTATTATTTTAGATATGAAATAATAATGTGTGTGTGTATATGTATATATATGTGTGTGTGTATAATATATATATATATATATATATATATAATGTATGGCAACAGCATTGTTCAGGATTTGAACTCCAGTCGTCATGTCTATTTCCTTTCTTTCTTTTCTTTTTGTTTTGGATTTTATAGCATGTCAACCCTTGTTGGGTTATTTTATGCCAAAGATGTTTTGTTCTATTCATGATTCATGATTGATGGATATTGAAAATTCTTTGTTTAGACTCAACTTTTTAAAAACTCATTTTTTTTATTTAACTCATAGATGGGTTCCTAACAGGTAAGTGTACTCCACACTCCCTAGAGCTTCATCATTAGATGCAGTTTAACATTCTACACAGGACAGTATCCATTTCCTAAGATGATAACTATTACTCCACAAGAGTGTGTGTGCATATATATATGTGTGTGTGTGTGCATGTACACAGAGGTGAATATATAGATTATCATAGGAATAATTTCTTTCAAATACATTAATCATTAGAATTGCAATATGAAGAGAAGAAAGACCAACAAGAATAACTATAAATATATTTCTTTCATGTTTTGAGGTCTGGTCACGCACTATCCACTATTGAGCTGAGATTTCTTCTTTAGAAACTAAAAGAGTGAAAGAGAAATATTTCTTACGATGATTATAGTTATCTTTGTAGATTCAATGAATGAATCTCTCTCTGCAAAAACAGTCCTTTTGTTTTCATTTCACAATGTGACAAGCTGAAATCTATTTGTATTTCCACACCAGACAAGTTTATTCAACCGTACTTGCAAACAATTCTACTAACAATAAAAATGGAGAATTCAAATTTAAAGAACAAATTTTAATAGTTGAAGTAATCAAGTGATTATTAAGTTACTCCTTCATCCAATAATTGTGTGTGTGTGTGTGTGTGTGTGTGTGTGTGTGTGTGCGCGTGCAATCGGTAGAGTGTTCAGCTAGGAATCACAAGGTTCTTGGTTTGATACCGGCCCTCGCCAACTCAGCATATGAGTAGCACAGGGATCCGTGTGGTAAAGTAAGAAGCTGGTGGTAGGTGTGGCGTTCCACCTCAGATGCTAAAATAATCTCATTGGTCTAGCGCTAGTGAAACGGGGATAGACTCTCTCACTGATTGGCTGATACCGACATTAGGCCGCCCGAAAACTTTACTTACTTATATATATCCACTCCACCTACTTTATTTATATTAGTGACTGCCGCTTATTTAAAGAAGAAAGCCATCCCCTGAATCCCACAAAAAGCACCCCCCATAGGAACACATGTGACTCCTCAGGTAAAATTCACCCTTGCAAGCCTTGCCACATATGTGGCAAGCAAAAGAATTGTCTTTGGCATTATTGATGACTTGTACTCTCATATCACTTCACAAACCTGCTGCCAACCCATATACTTTCTCACAGAATTGACACAAATTACCTGTAGGTTGCTGCAGAAAGACTTGTGTAAAATCAGCCTGCAATTGTTAGCTGTCATGAGATCTCATATCATTAGCAAATCCTGTTTCCAAAATGCATGTTTCAAGATGGTGTGTTCAATTCTCCGTACTTCAAATGCTTTACCATCATAAATTACTTCTTTTTTTTTTTCTAAATTGATTAACTTTCTGTCATCTGCTCCCAGTCTCCAAGCTCAGTACTAAGCACCCTACAGCTATTTTTGACGACATCCTTAAAAAAGAAATACACACACACACACACACAGACACATCATCATCATGGCATGCTAACAGCATAGTTTCCTTTGACTCTCTCTTTCCATTTGTCCCTATCACCCATTGCTATACACATACATTGGGGGGGGGGGACAAAGCCAGAAATGTAGAACATCTAAATACCAGAATTTTTTACTGATTAAATAAAGTTGATGTCAATTTTTCAAATTTTCTTTTTAGTATGAAAACAATCTTAATAGTAGGGTTGAATTAAGTGGATTTGGGCCAAACCTTGAAGTAAATAAAACACTATGTTATTTGGTACTGTTAGAAGCGGAATTATATGTTGAATAACATCCTAAGATCCTTGAATTCTTTTATTAGTATGGCCCGCCTATGATCCATGTCTAATTCATCCCACTTCTCAAAAAAGATTGCCCATACCTGTTCTAGCCTTTCTCATCTTTATAGTACTGATGCAGAGATGCTGATAAGTAAATGTCCTGCATCCTTGATGCAGTAAAATCCTATCCATGCATCCCAGTATTTTTCTTTTTTCTTCCCTCACTATTTCAAGCTAACTGTAAATACATTTCAATAGTTTCTTAGAAACGAATTACACAGGATAGGTTACAAATTACATAAATTTCCTCCGAGGACTCCTTCAAAGCAAAAATGTGCATCCCAGGATGCACTAAATCAAAAAGCTATCAGCATCACTGCTGGTGCATTTATATTGTTTATTTTTCTTAGTATGCAAACATTGCTACAAAAGAACAGTCTTGTTATTTATACTCTATGTATACATCTATTATTATATTAAAGCTGAGCGAATAAATGATTCTTTCCCTAAGGATTTTTCCTGTTTAGTTTAATGACTCAAAATCCATACTCATATATTCCTTAGTTCTGGAATTGAATTATGTTTAAAAAAAAAAAAATTTCATTGTTTTAATTAGCAGTAATTTGCAATTAAGTTATAAGGTAATCCATCTCTTACTTTATATCTGCCTATTAATTTTCCCCTCTCTCTCTATATATATATATATCTTCATTAACCACTCTCTATATAGTGTAGTACCTCTGTAAGAGTAAAATGAAAGTTTAGTGTGTCAAGAGTGAGAATGACCCACTCTCTTTAATTGTCACCATTCCAAAGCCAGAACTGATGGCTGTCAACACCTCTTATTACCACTATAATAAATTGTCTTAAATTTAAATAGGTACAAGATTTTCGTAACTAGATTTAAGAATTAATTCAAATCAACTTATTTTGTGATAAAATCATGATTTGGGATTAAAAACTGTACAAATTAAATGAAAAAGAAATGCCATAATGAGATAAATATTACAATTTATTTTACATGAAAAAATGTACACATGACAGGAAAATTTTTTTTTACTAGTATCTATGATGATCAGCTAGTGATTTACAAAAAAAAAATGACATCCTATGCATTGATAAATCCATATTTCTTTTTCTTACTGAGTATGCCAAAATTGCTACAAAAGAACAGTCTTGTTATCTTGTTATACACTGTATGTATGGGTTATGTATGCAGTGATGCTAATAGTTTTCTAATTTAGTGCATCCTTGGATGCACGGATTTGCTTTGAATGAGTCCCTGGGAATATTTATGGATCCCAATTAAAGCTGTCTAACTCCAACCTTGTAACGTATCCTGTGTAATTCATTTCTAAGAAACTATTGAACTATATTTACAGTCAGCGTGAAATGGTGAGGGAAGAAAAAAGAAAAACACTGGGATGCATGGATACAATTTTACAGAGTCCTTTTAGATTTTTGTGCATCGGGGACGCAGGACGGGTACCTATCAGCATCTCTGTATGTGATAATTAGTTGGTAATTAAAAAAGCAGTCAGACAGATTTTAAAACAGGAATTTGTTGGGGAATATTAAGATCTTACAGTTTTTACTTTTTTCTTTTTTTTAAAGTCCCATTAAATTTCTTGTGTGGTTACACCAGATGCTAAAGACCAAAATAACTGAACCAGAACTTAATGTTTTATAGCCATCTTAGTTCAGACTTACCATTTGTTTCTCATTATTTAAACTAGTATAAAAAAAAAAAACACCCTCCAGGCGATGTAAAAATAAACTTTTGAAACATAATGCCTGAAGGGTGGGAGTAAAAAATTCAATGTCAGCGAGTTTGTACCCTAATTAAGTAAAATCATCAAATTCAATAAAAGATTAAAAAATAAAACAATTTGAAATGTAACTTTAAATATGTATTAAAATAAAACAAACTATATATAGATATATAATACCAGTCATGTATTTATTAAAACTTGTTTTAAAAAACAATGAGGACTGTCTAATGTTGCATGTTCAAATTTTGAGTGTATTTATTCTGTTATGACGATTTTGGGTAATGTGACGTAAGCAGTGACATAATTTTTGTTACAGAGAAAAACCCGGAAGCGAATCTCCATTATTAATAGATATTAGATGAAACACAATTTCTTATTGAATATATATTAATTTCATTTTTTTTTTTTTTTAATTTTCCTTTTCATTTCAAACATGCCACTTCATTATCCAATAAAAGGGAAAAAGAGTTTTTTTCTTATTCCTTTCCAGCCCTGTCAGCTGAGACATTAGAATACCCCAACTGCACCTCTGTAGAGAGGTAAGAACCCTCTGTTGGCTTGGCTGTGGGTGGTGACCTGTGATGCTTAAGGATGGAATCCTAGTGGCTGAGCAGTTTACAACTTGCAACACTCTACTTTGGTCCTTTGCTTAGGCTAGACAGGCAAACAGAGAGGCTCCCTTTGATCTATTGGCTGGGCACATCAAAACCTAGCACCTATATGATTGTCCCAACCTTATTGCCCTTATGGCAAGCTCCACCCCTTTTTATCATATATGTGCTAAAAGGTAGTGGCTCTTAGTGTCCTGGGTATGACATTAAACTCTATCTGTTGGTGAAGTTCCAGTTCTGGAGGTCTGGGAAATGTGGAGTACCCCTTCATCACCATCACTCCCAGGTTCACTTTGACCTGGAGTGGTAATACCTGTTAAGGTCTCATCTATGGGTTAAATAGAAGAAAATGATTTATTTTTTTAATGTTTAAAAAAAAAATTGAGTTCCCACCAGGAATGAATAAAACAAAACATCTTCGGCATAAAATAACCCAACAAGAGTTGACATGCCATAAAATCCCCCCAGGGGCTGTGCTTTCGTCTCAATAAGCTCCCCCAGCACTTAAGACAAAACAGCAAAAGAGCTTGGAGTACCATTTTTCTAACACTTTCTAAAAGTTTGGTGTCTCATGGTAGTTAGCAGGACCAGGGGAGTGTAGGTGGTTTATATTGTTACTGCTATGGGGGGGGGAGGGGAATGGGTGGTGGTGATAATGACGGTGTTAAGGAAGACTAGCAATGTTGTTGTGTCTGTTTTTGCCTCCTGGCCTTGGCATGTGCTTCTCAAACACATTTGCTGAGCGGAGGTGGTAGAAGATATATTTCTTCTTCTTCCTTCTCTCCTCTGCGTACAGCTGTCGTACACACCCTCGCCCATGCATGATAAGATGTAACTGTTTATGTGTTTTATTTATATAGTTGTGTGGGCATCTTTCTATAATTGCATCTTCCAATACAGGGTGTGGCAGAATGATCTCTTGGCTTTGGAATAGAAATAATAAAAAAAGGCAACATAGATCTTATTCAAAATTTAATTCTATTATAAGAGCAAAAAAATGTCTTTTTTCTTTCTTTTTTCTCATCACTTTTAAAGATTATATCATCTAAATGGTTGCCTTTACAAGATATACTATATCCCTTGGAAAAGGTATGAACCCACCTCATCCCCCAGTTATGGGTTAAAATCTTCTATTCCAGTGATTAGTTCAATTAATAATTTGGAACCAAGATATTTGGGGGGGGGGGGTCTTACCCTTCTTCTCAGAATATAGTCATTACCAGAAAGGCTGATTATCACAAACTGGTGGGGTAGCTGTTGCTTTTTTTTTGGGGGGAGGGGGGAATCTGGTGTTATACTCATAGGCCGTCAAAATAGCCTCTTTAATCTGTCTGGTTAGTTTTAGGAGTGACAAGCCCCTGAGGTATAATGGCTATTTCAGAGAAGTTTCCTTGCCATTTTTTGAGAAGACATTTCCTATTCTTTCAACCAGGATTGATCAAATTATTTGTATTAAAGAGAAATACTTGAAACCATATAACTGATAACTGTGCATAAAACTCTCGAGAAACAACTAACAAATGTAAATATAAACATTCAATGTATGCAATTCCCTAACCTCTAGGTATAGAATAACCCCAGACAGGTTGACATTTTGTTAAAATCAGTCACTTTAAATATTCCATTTTAAAAAAACTAAAAAAAACTGTCCAATTAGTATAATTTTGATATTTCAGACTGTTGTCCTCATTTTTATTGTATATTTGAGGAGCTCTTGCCTATTTAGGGACGATGCTTTATTTATGACTGTTTTGATGAGTTTATCAGCTTTTTAGGAATTTTTGTATAAATTTATTTCCATAAATGTATAGAATAGAAAAAAAAACAATATTAACCTGTGGGGTTTATAAAGTGTAATTCAATTGAAATTATTTTTTAAAATGAAGACAATTGTAAAATACACTTTATAAACACTGGTCTTCATCAGAGCACATATTTTTGTTGAATGAAAAAAGGACGATATTTAATATTGCTTTTCTATTTCTATACCCCATACTGTTGGAAAATGTTATTACATTTTCTATATACTTTTCATAATATATATATATATATATATATATATATATATATATAGATGAGAACTTGGTAGTAAGGGATGATTCTATATGTGATTTCTAAGATACACTGTATTATTATTGTATGATCCAGTATGTATAAATACAGTGAATCTTTAAATCACTAAAGAGAGCTCAATGTATAATAAACTTTTTAGATTAGATCTACTTGATCTACCATCTGATGACGAAATTTTGGGAAGCTATATTAAATCAACTTAGATTTATATATTTATTTCCACCAAAATTGTGGCAATTTTGGTCGAAATAAATTTATTATGGAATTACAGAGTTTTTCCTTCCTTTCTAAGATATGTATATATATATATAGAGAGAGAGAGAGAGACTCATTAGATATACTGTATTTTCTGTTTTTTCTCAATTGTCTTTTTTTCATCCTATTTGCAGATAACAAAACTGATCCTGCCCGTTTTGAAGGGGATGGAGTCAGTTTCAAGGGCAAGTTCATTGGTGTTGCTGACGTGTGGGACTCGCACGGTGATGAGATGTGCCAAGAAACCATGCAGAAATTAAAGTCGGCCGTGAAGAGTTCAGGGGAACACAAGTTGCGCATCATGCTCAACATCTCTTTAGATGGCATCAAGATCATCGACGAAAAAACAGAGGTAGGACAAATTTTTAAAAATCTTCTAATTCTTTTAATAGTTTTCACCTGACTCACTCGTTACTCCGTCTTCATTCCGGTTGAATTTTTGTTTAATTAATTAATTAATTGTTTGTTTGTGTATGAGCTTTTTTTTTTTTCCTTTTCTTTTTGGGCTTCTTGTTTAATACTTATTTTAAAACCTAATGCATGTAGAATCAAGATATCATAACTCACTTTCACAGGTAGGCTGTAACTAGCGTCCAGTTACCAGACAAAAAACAAAGAGGGACTGTAACTGAATACAGTCATGTGTTGGGTATATATGGATCAAAGTATCCTCACTAAAGCCAGCAGCCAATCAGAATCCTGAGAATGGGCTTGGCCAAGGTACACAGTGGAATGACCCAATCTGCTATATAAGCCACCTATTAACTCAGGATTCAACTTGCAACACAACTGAATACTGATCACCTTATATTAATTTCTACAATGCATTAATAAATATTTCTTTGTCATGTGAATACATACATATATGTGTGTGGTGTTTGCATACATATATATGGGTATTTATGTGTATACATATATCTTTCTCTCTATTATATATACATATATATATGTTTATTATCTATACTAGTGGATATCTGCATAATGCATGTCATATTGCATGTTTTTCCATATATTTCTAAGCATATATATATATGTGTGTTTGTATGTATATGTATGTATGTATGTATGTATGTGTGTATATAATATATATATATATATATATATATATATATGCTTAGAAGGATAAACTCTTGGTCGAAACATGTGTTGGCATTTCAATAAATACATTTTTATCCATACAACATTTTCTTTCCATTTATTTTTCAACATAATTGTCAGATTCACTTCCATTTTTCTCATATGTATATAAGTATATATATAATTTAACATACAGTACATATATACATAGGTAAATCAACACTCTCATAATGAAACAAATATTTATTTTTCAACATAATCTCCTCCCTTGTCAATGTGGTTAATTCAGTGGTGGTGGATATTAATCAGTTAATTTCTCTATGTCAGGCTACATACTTATTGATTCAACCTTGCTCACTCTCAATATTGACAAAAATTCTTATCACTTTACATAAAGACAACAGAGTGCCCTATTGTTGGTATCAGCCGGACAGTGAGGGAGCCTGTCCGCTTTTAACTAGTGCTAAACCAGGGAGATTGTTTTTGTATCTGAGGTGGAGCGCTGCACCTACTGTCATCTCTCCAATTTACTGCACTGATACAATCTGTGCTACTAATGTGCTGAGTTAGCGAGGGTTGTACTTCACATAAATATTGACCTTGGGTCACATCCTGCCAGTGGCAGAGGATTGAGTAAATGTTAGATAATGGGTTGAAATAGCCTGAAATTCCTAAAGTGGAATGCTTCACCTACCAGCGCCGGTTTGGACTCAGTTGGTAGAGCATGCGCTTCTGAACTGCAAGGTTCTGTGTTCAATACCAGCCATTGCCAACTCAGTGCATGAGTAGCACAGCTTGGATCTGTGCAGTAAAGTGGGGAGCTGATGGTAAGTGTGGAACTCTACCTCAGTCACAAGGAGAATCTTGCTGGTCTAGAGCTAGTGAAAAAGACGATAGACCCCCTTGCTGTCCAGCTTATACCGACAAATGTTGTAATAATTAAATTATCATACTGTGATATATCTACAGTAGGGTAGGACGATTTTTCACTTTTTTAAAATATCAAATTGTCCATCTATGTGAAAGTTGTGTGTTAGTATACTGAATGCTGATACCAAAAATTAAATAATTTACTTGTGCCATTGCTTGAGGAAATAGCATCAAAGATCGTCTGTGAAATTCACAAAAAATCCTTGTTTTTACAACATTTGGTCTAGAAATTGGTATCTGTCGTGATGGTGAGAGACACATTTTCAATTTGAATTCTATTTATAATATTAAATTTGTTTCATTTTAATAGAATAAATAGCATTTTCTGATTTAAATATTGAAAACGGTAAATTTTCTAACCAATTTCTAGGCCAAATGTTGTAAAAGCAAGGATTTTTTGTGAATTTTAGCAAACGATCTTTGATGCTATTTCCTCAAACAATGGTACAAGTAAAAGATCTAATTTTGGGTATCAGTATTCAGTATACTAACACACAACTTTCGCATAGATGGACAATTTGATACTTTAAAAAAGTGAAAAATCTAACCAATTTCTTGGCCAAATGTTGTAAAAACAAGGATTTTTTGTGAATTTTAGCAAACGATCTTTGATGCTATTTCCTCCAAACAATGGTACAAGTAAAAGGTCTAATTTTTGGTATCAGTATTCAGAAAACTAACACACAACTTTCGCATAGATGGACAATTTGATACTTTAAAAAAGTGAAAAATCGACCTATCCTAATCCACAGCTCCTGTTAGTATACATTAATGACTGTTTTATTTTGTTTGTTTTTTTTAGTTTTTTTTATTAGAATATCCATGAACATTGCCTTCTGCCAGCAATTGTTTCAGTTGAATAAATATCAATAAAGGATTTATCGGTTGTGACATAAAAACTTCACAACTACGACTCTTTTATTTGGAAGAAAGAGAAAAAAAAAATGTCTGAAAGTGGAAACATCAAAAGCATTTCCATCAAAATCAGTGAATATTAACATTATTTTGAATTAATGCATTGAAAAAAAAAAAATACACAAACACATGTGCGCTATTGTGCAAAGGAGCGTATTATTGTTTTCAAGTTTTAAAGGAAAACAAGTAGGCACATTTTAAAAATCCATCTGTGCAGTAGGCATTGTGGGAAATGCACTGTGCAATTCATGACAAAGTTGAACTGCCATTTTGTTTTTTATAACTTGATAGCTAAAACTTGCAAAGTCTACTGCCAAAATGTCAGTCAAGGATTGGTTCTTTATCTTGCATATTAAATGGTTTAAATTTACACCCATGAATCAACATCTAAAGATTTTTAAGTAAATCTTCAAAACCTGAAAACTTCTGTTCTTATATATATATATTATATATACTAGCAAATATATGCACCCTCCGGGTGCAAGTATTTAAGTTTTAATGTAATGAAATATCGTATTAAATTAGAGGCAGACAAAAAGATATGTAACAGAGTGGGGGTATAATAGAAAAATAGAAATGAAACTTACTCTTCCATCACTCCCGTCTTTCATTGCTGAATTTTACTTATTTAACAATTTAGTTAAATTAGGAAATAAAGAATAAAATGACAGTGGATGGATATATATATATATATATCCATCCAGTCTACTGTGTTTATGAGGCACTACTGTATATAGTCAGAACATAAAATGTATATATATCAATAACATTTGTCTAATGACCAAAAAGTATTTGTTGTCAATGGACTTAATTCTTTTGTAAGCTTAGTCGGCGGTTGTCAGCGAAAATCCCCTCTGAAGTGCTCTACTGACTAGGGGTAGGGAGCATATATATATATATATATATATATATATATATATATATATATATATATATATATATCAAACAGACGCATATATGCATAAATATATATCTATATACACATACAGGGGTGCTGGAGAGTTCTCAGCCCAACCAAGAAATGGATCATCTTGAAAACTTTTCAACACTCTCTAACGTATATGTGCATACACACATACACACAGGTACCTTAACTTACGAGTACCCCAACTTATGGGTTTTCTGAGTTACGAGCTGTTAATCAGTCGATTTTTTTTTTTTTTTTTTTTTTTTGAGAATGGGTTTGGGCAAGGTACACAGTGGAATAGCCCAACCTGCTATATAAACCTACAACCATCTTTGGATTCTCAGAAGAGATTCAACTTGCAACACAGCTGAATACTGATCAACTGATACAAATCTCTACAACTGCTATTTTCGGAGAGGGTGGGGGCTGGAATTGATTAATGGTATTTCAGTTTAATTCATTAAAATAACCACCCTGTCGGCTGGGGCGTTAGAATGCACCGACTGCACCTCTGCAGAGGGGTAAGATTCTCCCAATGGGGCCACCTGTTGGCTGTGGGTGGCGACCCGTGATGCTTAAGGATAGAGCCCAGGTGGATGAGCAGTTCATGACATGCAATACTCCACTTTGGCCCTATCTTGGGCTAGACGGGCGGTCGGAGAGCCCCCTCCGATCAATCGGCTGGTCACGTCAAGCCCTAGCACCTATATGATTGCCCCAACCCTATTGCCCTTATGGCAAGCCCCAACCCCTTTTTATCATGTGGGTGCTAGAAGGCGGTGGCTGCGGGTCTAGATGTCCTGGGAATGACGTTAAACTCTATCTGATGGTGAGGTTCCAGTTTTGGAGGTTTGAGGAATGTGGAGCACCCCTTCATCACCATTGCTCCCAGGTCCACTCTGACCCGGAGTGGTAGTACCTGTTAAGGTCCCATCTATGGGTTAAATAGAAAAATGTATTTATAAAAAAATTGTATTATCCATTAAGAATTGATTTATTTCAAAACTTTATCGGCATTAAATGATCCACTGAGGTTGATATGCCGTAAAACAAACCAAACCAAACAATCATTAAAATAAACTTGTAATTCAAGGTACTATTGTATGTATTTTATCCTTTTTTTATTTATTTTTTTAAACACCTTTTTTTTTCTTCTTTTTTTTTTTTAATGTTTAAAAGCATTCATTTCATTTTCTATCCGTACATATATTATTCATTCTTGACTTTTACCTTTCTCTCATAACTTTACGTCGTATCAGATCTGAAGTTAGATAAGTTTTTTTAAATAGTAAATGAAGGTGATATTCTTTCTACTCTCTGTCTTCTATTCAGAACTCCTTCTCCTCCTCGTCTTCCTGCTAAACGACTTCTACCTGTAAAACTCTCCTCTCTTCCATTGATTAGATTATCCCATCTATATCCCTTTACAGGCTGTGAACTACACACACATGGTGAACCATATTTCCTTCGTATCGAAAGATGCCTCTGATTCCAGGGCTATTGGCTATGTGTACGGATCTGGTGATGGCACTCATAGATTCTTTGCCATTAAAACTGAAAAGTCGGTAAGATGAATTTTATATCACATTTATATCTTTTCTTTCTCCCTCACAACCACAAGCACACTTTCTTTTTTCTTTTTTTTTTTTAATCTTTAAAAAAATTAAAATGTTAAACAAGATTTTAATGCCCTAAAGTAGAAAGTATTCCATGACAAATTAGTTTGGTCAGTCATGGATTTCTCTAAACAATGCTACACATCACAAGGATTGAATATCTTCAAGGTCATTTGGTGCAGATTATAAAATGATGTAGAGGAAATTTGGTGCTCACCAAAAATTGGTTAAATTCATTTGAGAAAATGACATGAATTCTTTTTGTTAAATTACTTTTTTTTTTATTATTAAAAAAAAGTTTTCAGAAAGCTGGCAAATCTTTTAGAAATGATCCGAAAAAGTCAATATTATTTTATATATTCAAAATTTTGAAAAAAATCCTAAATATGAAAGAATAAAGATAAGATTAAGATTAATATGATATTGATATTTATATCAATTTTATTTTTATATTTTTTTTTTATTCTTTTATAACTTATTTTTATATTCAATTTCATATTTTATTTTCTAATATGTTATTTTTTTATTTTTTTCGTTTTCTTTTTTTTATTATTGTTATCTTAATTTTATTTTTATTTTTATCCTTTTTATCCTTCATTATTTCATAATTTTGAGAATTTTAGGAGCGTAATTTTATGAAAATAATAACTTTGGGAAATTTGGATAAAAACTACTGGGCTCTAGAATTTAAATGATAATATAAAATAACCATAACCTTCCCCAAAACTGGTGTTAAGGTTAACATTAACTTTTATTTAGACCATAATGAGTATAACAGCTTGGAAACAGCACACCCATGAAATTTATTTATTTCTTAAGATTCCTAACCAAAGACTTATTTCTTGTCATGAATATAAACAACCACCCCCTTCCGGGGAGGGGGGGATATACAAAGGAGAGTCAAAGGTTTGGGTTTTTTTTTTTTTTTTTTCAAATTTTTGAATATATGAAAGAACCTTGACTTTTTCTGACCATTCCCAAAAGATTTGCAGTCTCATGAAGCTTATATATATATATATATATATATAATATATATATATATATATGGGTGTGGGTGTGTGGAAATAAATTCTTAACTGCTAATATGAGCATTATCTAAGCCTTTTTCTTTGCTAAATATATTGCTCTGTATATAATTTCCGAATAATTGTACATTGAGCTCTCAATATCGACTATCAGAATTTTAACATTCCGATGTTAAAAAAGCACTGCTTAGAATCCTTCCTAAGACCAACTAACCTGGTTATTTATTTATTTATTTATATATATATATATATATGTTTGTGTGAATAATATCGTTATATCATTTGATATATTTATGAATAAAGAGTGCTCAGTATCAGTGATAGAGCATATGTAGACATAAATGTTCATATTTACATTTATTGTGTAGTGGTTTCATAAGAGTTTTTTTTCCACACAATAATATGGCATCAAGTATTCTTATTTAATACAAATAACACTGGTTTACAAAGAAATTAAGGCAAGCACAAAAATAGCTGTTTTAACCTAATTTGGGGGGTGCTGAATTCAGATTTGAAATCCGTTTTTACTCATCACCTCTAGTTTTTTTTAGATATGCATACTGTACATTTGGTACACATACTGTACATAAAGGCATAAATGCATTCAGGGTTAATTTCTAATATTGTGTGACTTATGTTTTCTTTTTTACTTCGAACTGTCTGCGGTACTATGAATTGTGTACATTGTGTCATCCAAGTATATTTATTCCGTCAATGTTCTTTATCTATCCCATTTCATCTGTAATAAGCTGCTGCAAATGTTGAAATAAGCACGTATATACTCTGTATATACTAAAATGAGACTATTTAAAAGACAGAAAACTAGAGGTGATAGAGCAAAACTGTTTATAAATTTGAATTCAGCACACCCAAATTAGTAAAAAAACACCTCAGACAAAAAAATATTTTTTTGTAAACCAGTGTAATTTAACATATACAGAGATGCTGATAGGTAAACGTCCTGCGTCCCTGATGCACAAAAATCTAAAAGGACTCAGTAAATTCATATCCATGAGTCCCAGTGTTGTAGATTTATTCAAAAAATATTCTTCCAAGCAGTAGATGTATCAGTGCTACTGTATGGCTGCACCACTTGGGCCCTGACGAAATGCCTAGAGAATAAGCTAGATGGGAGAATGCTGTATGTGATCTTAAACAAATCATGGAAACACCACCCACAAGAAAGCAGCTGTCCGGCCACTTGCCTCGTATTACACAAACCATCCAAGTGAGATGAACAAGACATGCTGGAAAAGCAAGGATAAACTCATAAGCAACGTTTCCTTGTGGAAGCCAGCATATGGGCACGCCAGTGCAGGCTGTCTAGCAAAGACTTACATTGATCAGCTTTGCGCGGATACTGGATACTGCGCAAAGGACCTGGAAGGAGGAGAATTGGTAGGAAAAGTGTTATAGGCATTTTAAAATGAATGCAGTACTTGCATTTTAAAATGCCCATAACACTTTTCCTACCAATTCTTCTCCTTTCAGCCCCCACACCCCTTAATATAATTTCTGTGAGTTCCCCTCCTAGTTACTCTCACTTCTACTCACTTGAAAAAAAAAAATGGAACAAAAACACATCACCCCTGATGATGGCACTTCAAAGTGCCGAAAGTACTTGGGATAAAAACTTTGGTGGACTAATCCACGGATTCATTTAGATCTATATATACTATATCCTTTATATTTAGCACTCTTTATTTATAAATATAGCAAATAAATGAATATATATAATATCAGTCATCCACAGACACGTGTTTCAACATTTACATCTCATCAGTACGGCTTGACTTTTTTAACAGCTACCTCTAGCCGGGAGTGAAACCTGACTGAATTTTCGTCTGCCAAGTTCCTTACCATTACGGCCGTCAGTGACTGTCCAGGGTGAACAATTAATTGATACATACTTACAAGATATGTTTTTACAATCACTAGAGAACTCAAGTCTGTAAACAACAGGGCGAGTTTTTATATATATATATATATATAAATTTGTAAATTGTAAAGAAAAAAGGCTTAAAGACCGGGTATTCAGTGATTATGGTCCATTTCCACCTGTGGGTATCACTGAATACCCGGTCTTTAAGCCTTTTTTTCTTTCCAAATTACTTTGCTCTGTTTATAAAATGTAAACATTGAGCTCTCAAATCGGACCTGAACATTGCAACACCCAACAGTTGGAGGAAAGGACCAGTTTAGAATCATCCTAATACCAAAGAACTTGGTGCCCCACCAAAGTATATATATGTATATATATATATATATATATATATATATATATACTTGGTTCTTTGTAGTTGCTAAGGACTTATAAAGATAAAGATACAAGCATAAATTAAAGTTACTTATCTATATATTAATACTCATACTGAATTCTTATTTCTTATTAGTGCCGGCACCTCAGCTAAATAATGGACCATTCTGTCTTTATCATAAAGAAAGAAAGGGAAGAAAAAGGACATACTACACAGAAAAATATAAGAAAAAAAAGAGTCAAGGAAAGGTATAGAGAGGGGTGAGCACGTGGAAGTGATAATGCTAACCTGTTTCAATTGAACCTAATGACAAGATGAAAAGAAAGAAAGAAAGAATGAGAGAGAGAGAGAGAGTTAATTCGAGATCATTATACTTTTTGGATATTGAACTATTTTGCAATAGTTCTTAAGTAAACATATCAAACATTGTAATGATCAAATTATCATACTGTGGTATATCCCCAGGTTCTGCTAGTTATTAAATTATTGTATTAAATGGAAATGTATTTGTGACATAAGCTAAAAGGTTTCCCATCCAAAGGAAATAGAATCCTTTTTTTTTTTTTTTTTAATTCCTTAAAATCAATGCAAAGAAGCCATTTTGCCCGAAAATTGACCATTTGAAATAGGAGAAAATGTTCAGTGAAAATCTGCTTCCAATTTCTTTGAATACCATATGAATGTAGTTCCCTGAAGTGATTCAAATTGTCTAATTGTTTTTAAGGAAACCACTAATTTTAGTATCAAATATTTCCACTCCAATCTGTAAATTAATTTTACTTCTAATGTCCTTTGAGATATAGATTAGTACACTTCATTTCATGCTGTTCTTTTTCTACATTCAAAATGATCTTTTTTTCATCCCTGCAATTTTCCAAATACTGGATCAAAGGAGAAAAAATAATTATATATATATATATATATATATATAATAAAAAGATGGTCTCAAAAGTTTAATATTTCATTGATATCCATTTTTACTTTTCAAACTTTTTAACCCACCCCACCCCTTTTTTTAAATGCTGTTTTTTAACTTGTTATTTATTTCATATCCTTCAAGTGTTTTTATAATCTTGCTTGATATTAAATGTTTTCCAAATTTTTTACATTTGAACAATTTTTTTTTTTTTAGATTTAAAAAAACATTAATAAATTGAAAAAACAAATCAAAAAGATGATCCTTGATTTTATTTTTTGCTCTAAAGTTTGACATTAAAACAATAACATTTATAGTTTCATCTTGAGACTAAAGAGTTTCATCACTTTTGTTAATCAATATCCCAAAAGAGTAGACATTTTTTTTTAGATGTCCTTTTTGCTTAACAATAGCTCAGGATTTGTATTATTTGGACTATTGTCCTCATCTTTATTGTTATCTGCAAAATGTTTCGGCCAATGAACTTGAACTCGGGAACTATCTCTTCAAACTCTGGATTATGACAATAAGGTTCCCAAGTTCGACAAGAAATACCTGAAGAAGGCTGGAAGGCACAGTGGCCAAAACGATGGGCAAATATCAATAAAAATGAGGACAATAGTCCAAATAATACAAATCATCAAACCTCATCTAAAAAAATAAATTCATAGAAATAGGTCAGGATTTGATGAAGAAAATATCCTTTCATATCGGTGATGTTATTTAATTCTCATAAATATTACCGCATAGAGATGATAGACTGGAAATTTAATTTTGTCAAAACTTAAAAATGAACATACAAACAAGATTTAAAAAAGACTTCTGTCATTGACCAATGAAAAAAACAGTCATAAATCCAACTCAAGTAAATATTGCTTGAGTCATGCTGTCAGGAACTTAAGTTCCTGGTAGGGTTTCCCAAGGCGGAGAGATTTCCAAGGCGGAGAGATTTGGCACCCAGTGGTATTAGGGCCACAACCCAGCCAAAGGGGCTTCGGTGAAAATCCAAAGGGTGTCTCCAACATCATCAGGAATCAACAACTTTTGGCGTACTTATCACTAGGTCAGTGGAAAATCTGCTGCAAACAAGGGCATCTCCTTCCCCTGACCAGGATATGCATGTGTGGTTTGGGGACCGCTTGTGAATTTCCTATTCCCTTGTTACTTCTTCCATGAATTCACCAGAGATGACTTTGTTGGATGGAGTCAGCTCAGCCAACCCAGGTTGAATGCTGGCACAGAAACAAGTATATTATCAAAATCCTTAGACAGCCCCACACACACACACACACACGTTTCTTGATAGAAAATAGATCTTTTTTCTTGGTGTTAGAAGTGAAAATTCTTCCATATAATTGGTTAATATTTATACTGATATCATTTGATCTTGAAGATGCAAGAAATGTTTAATCAAAATTATTTTTATTTTTTGACCCACAATTGATTTTAATGTAATTTTGAGGCATTTATTTTTATATATAAATACGAGCAGAAATACCAGTTATTGTCTGGAACAAATGAATTGATTCAATAAATAAAGAGATTTTTTTTTGTTTGTTTTTTCAAATTTATCATTAAACAAAACATATAAAGTAATTTAATAACTTGAACAATACTCTTTTTAAAAATTTGAAATAAAATTTTAGAATTGTTAACTTTTCAAAATATGTTTTTTTAAAAACTAAACAATTCTTCTTTACAGACGAAATTCATTCACAGTTTCAGGGAAGACAACACTTTTAGTTGAAAAACTAGGTTAGGTATATTTGATTTTTAAAGCTGAATATGTAAATTAAATGGAAATAACGGAGATGATCAAGATATGAAATGAAGCATGATGATATGAATAAGAAATAAGGAGTATCATTTATCTAACACCATCTCCTAGGCTGTAGTAAATGACATAATCTTTTCAAAGAGGAGTCCCACATTTGTAAGTAAGTCTAAAAAGGGGTCAATGAATGCAGCTATTATAACAATTTTATGTGGTATATGCGCACACACACACACACACACACACACACACAACCAAATAGATTTGAAATGTTCTCTTAAATTTAAACAGTCTTAAATCAAAGGAAGGAAAATTATCAATTATTATTCAGTGGTTGAGTTTTTGGTGGCTTTTACCACAATATAATGTTTGGAAAACGTTTAATTGGTCAATTGAATGTCACATGACTAACCATGCAGTTGTTGCTGTTACTACTAATATTTTGTTTTATTTGTTTTTTGCTTGCTTTATACAAAATTTAACAAATACAGTAAAAAAAAAATTGATGTTTTGATTTTGTATGTTGTTGAATTTAACCACAAAAGTTTCAGTTTCATATTTTGATGAAAAGATGATTTTTACCAGATATTTATGCTTATTATTCATGTCAATATATTTTTCTTTTATATCTAAACTATTTCAGTTTTTTTCATCACTATATTAAACCACAGGAAATGGATAGATGTCAAGATATTTCATATCTTGACATTTTTTTCCTTTTTGAATAGTAAAAGTCATTGTCCAATACATTTTTATTGTAAAAATCATTTCAAATGCAAATGTTTGTGTAGGATATAATATAAGCAGAATTTTAGCCATGTTCTTTTTTTCTATGTACTTTTCATGTTTTCTTTATATTTTTTTAAAGTATTTCTTGTAAAAAATACTGTCTGCTTTTTTTTATTGGGACTGGATTTTGACTTTTTTTTCATTGGGACTGGATTTTAACTTTTTTTTTTCATTGGGACTGGATTTTGACTTTTTTTTCATTGGGACTGGATTTTGACTTTTTTTTTCATTGATTTTTGACTTTTTTTTTCATTGGGACTGGATTTTGACTTTTTTTTCATTGGGACTGGAATTTTGACTTAAAATTTCAGAAGTAATATGATCATGAAAAATATTTCTGTGCATGAAATTTATTTGACCTAGTTTTCACATTTTGCTATAAGTTGAAAAATGAATTTATGAAAAAAACAAAACATTTTTTTTTGTTTATTTATTTTTTTTATATTGTCAACAATCATCGAAACAAAATGTGAAAACTCTTCTTAGGCAAAAATATATATCATGTCTACATGCATATATACAATCAGGTTTGGAAATGTTCATTGCTATTGGTACCATGTAACCCAGTCCAACCAGTCACGTGGAGAGATAGGCACTGACAAATAAACCTCTCATTGCATAGAAAAGGAATTTACTTGAAATGGCAGCACCCTGACAACCTTTTAGGATTATGTAGACACACACAGTCAATTTTATTGTTCATACAAGAGCTTTTAGTCTGATGATTGTACATATATGATGATGATGTAAATATACATATTTACATACAACATAGAAAATGTTCTTCATAGACAAGTCCACACACACACACACACACATATATATATATATATATATATATATATATATATATATATATATATATATTAAGTAAACAAACAAATGTGTTTATTTTATATGGCTTTAAGCCGACAATTTTTGGAGGATATGTGCTTAATTGAAGTCATACCTAATTTTGAAAATTAATTAGTTAATAATTAATGAATTTAGGCGGGCATATATGTTCAAATGTAAGGCTAAACAAATGATTTGAACATTAATTTTTCAGAATACAAGGTGTGTCAAAAAGTACCAAAAATCTCAATACATTTTGACACACCTTGTATATTTATTATTATAATCCATATATTTAATGGTTGATTCATTACCATTCGTTTCAAAGTATCATATACTTATCATCGGATAAATCGCCTTGTAAATGACATCCAAAGGAATATACGTTATGAATAGCATTCTCGCTTTATTCGACCACAGGTCACCCTCGTGCGTGTGTGATGTTAAAATAACACTTGGAAAGACTTTTCCTTTTAAGGTGGTTGATTTTGTGTTGTTATTTTTTTTTAGTCCAAGAGTTAAATAAAAAATCTATTTCTGTGTGGACAACCTCAGAATATTTCCGGTTTAGTATTTAGGTCTTTTTGCACTGAAGGACTTCCTTGTAGGATCCAGAATTTTTCTGTAGAGCATAGTCCACATCTCTTGGATCCATTTGTATATGGTTTGGGATGGTCTAAAATCTTCCACTCTATACTATATGGGGTTCCTTGGTCTTTGTACATTTATATATATATATATATTCTTAATGTAGTTTGCCTATTTATAAATAGTGTTCAATAGCAGTTAGGATATCATAGATAGTTAATGACTCTTGGTGACACAGTTTCTCTTAGATGATTGTATAAGTTGGTCTCTACATCTTCATCAGTGCTCTAGATGGTTTGTGAGATGGGAGGTAAGTGGCCATAGAGATACTGTTTCTTATGGTGCTGCTTCCAGGATCTTTTCAAGATAGCATCCTTGTGTAGTTCCCATCTAGCTTCTACTTTATGTAAAGTTACATTACACACACACACACAAACACAAACACACACACATGTGCTGAATTATATGCATAGGTTAATTTGTGTTTGTATTTATATAATTACTTATAATAATTCCAGGCGAAGAGACAAATATTTAATAAATATTTTTGTTATTACTAACGCATTCTAGAGTTGAAATTATGTGGAAGCCATTTATTTTTTGTTGGAATATTTTAGATTTACTGATGTAGCAATCAATTGCTTGCTAAATTATATTAGTTCAACAATATGAACTCACAATCCTATATATATATATATATATATATATATATATATATATATATATATATATATATATATGATTGTGTGTGTAGGCAGTAGCAGATTCTCCTTTAAGAACGTTTTATTAAATCTGACAGACAGGATTGTTTATTAAGTTTTTCCTGTTGGCTAATAAGATGCCACAAATGTGGATCACGTTTATACAAACCTTTTTTTTTTCTTCTTTTTTTCTTTTCTGTGGTCCAAATCCATTCAGCCATCTTTGGTTGAATCCGGTTAATGAAATCCCCAAAATTGTGGTTTTCGCAAGAAGTCTTTAAATGGGAATGTTCATTATGTGTTGGTGATTCATACAAAGAAAATGATGTGTAAAGCCAAAAAAAAACAAAAAAACAAACAAACATATATATATATATTTATCAACCCCTCCGCATGAGCAGGATGTGACACAAGATCAATTGCTTTGATAAAGACCTATTCATAATGTCGAAACAGATTTCTGTCAGCAAAACTTTTAACATCTTGTTTTTTCTACAAAATTTTATATATATATATCTACACACACATATACACATACATACATATATATATATATATATATATATATATATATATATATATATATTACAGACAGAATATGTATTGTATATTGTTTAATCAATCTAGAATTTTAATCTCCGATTTAAGCAAGATTTCTTCAACTCTTTTGAAAAGCATATGTGAGCTATTGCCCGGAATATGAATTCATTTTTTTCCTTTTTGTATACCATTTTTTTAAGATGTTGAAATTGTAAAGAAGTTCTTATCAATGTGCTATATAAAAGTGAATGAAAATCCTAATCTGATCTCGCAACACTAATCCGTTCCAAAAAGATTCAGCTATAAATAGTGTTCAATAGCAGTTAGGATATCGTAGACAGTTAATGACACTTGGTGACTCAGTTTCTCTTGGATGATTGTATAAGTTGGTCTCTACATCTTCATCAGTGCTCTAGATGGTTTGTGAGATGGGAGGTAATTGAAAACACTGATCTCACAACACCAATCCGTTCCAAAAAGATTCAGCTATAAATAGTGTTCAATAGCAGTTAGGATATCATAGATAGTTAATGACACTTGGTGACTCAGTTTCTCTTGGATGATTGTATAAGTTGGTCTCTACATCTTCATCAATGCTCTAGATGGTTTGTGAGATGGGAGGTAAGTGGAAACACTGATCTCGCAACACCAATCCGTTCCAAAAAGATTCAGCTATAAATAGTGTTCAATAGCAGTTAGGATATCATAGACAGTTAATGACACTTGGTGACTCAGTTTCTCTTGGATGATTGTATAAGTTGGTCTCTACATCTTCATCAGTGCTCTAGATGGTTTGTGAGATGGGAGGTAATTGGAAACACTGATCTCACAACACCAATCCGTTCCAAAAAGATTCTGCCGCCAAATGGAAAATAGAAATTAATCATTGACCAACAAAGGATACAAAGAGAAATTGCACCAATGAGAAACTAACAACCTGAAAGATGGCGGCACCATTACCACCCCTACCCTCATCACTTGAGAAAGATTGTTGAACTTGTTGAGACAAGGAGATCTCAACAGAATTTTAAAAAAGAGAGAAGTGGAGAGAAAAGTAACGATTGACCCACAATTATTCATTGGATTTATAATAAATTCAAGATACAAGTGCATGACCAATTTTTAGAGCCTCCACAAATAATATGGCCAAAAAAGAAAAAAAAAGAAATAATGCATTTTTTATATATATATATATATATATATATATATATATATATGAAAATTGTCTATAAAAATATTATTATATCAATCTATTATTATACTAAAGCTGAGTAAATTAATCATTGTTTGCTAAAAGCTTATTTTTTATTTAGTTTAATGACACAAAATACATCCCAAAATATTCCTTAGTTTTGGGCTTAAGATATGTTTGAAAAAAATTCCATTTTATTTGGTTCTAAATAGTTATAATTTGCAATTAAGTCAAAAACTCCCCGTCTCTTACCTTACATTCTGCTTGTCACTTTCCCCCACTGTTAACCTCTAGGCCATCGCCAGTTGCCATTAAGGAGCGGTGTTTTAACTGTTTTAGATACATACATCTGTGTATATACTTTACAATCACCAGAGAGATCAAATCTGTAAACAGATGATTATGCTGGTGGTGAAAGTTTATTAAAGTCACTCTTAAAGAGCGCTACCTGGTTATGGGAGCATATATATATATATATATATATATATATATATATATATATATAATTTTTTTTTTTTTTTTTTTTTTTTTTTTTTGTCTGTTTGGGGACAGTCAACAAATTGCAGGATATTTTTGTCTCTTAATGGTTGGAATTAATTAGGACATTTAAAAAAAAAAAAAAAAGAAACACACACCAAAAGAAAAGTAAAAAGATCAACCCATTTTACAGGCTGAAGATTGTTCCCATCTTAATCTAAAAGCGTTTCCTTACTTGACAATAACCTCAGCTAGTGTATATGATTCCAATAAACTAATCTTAATTACTGATGTTCCTAAGAAATATGACCGTTATCATCTTGCAACACCTTCTGGTTAAAATTGAGACCGTCCAAATGGGTGCCATTACTTCAGCTAAATAATGGACCATTCGGTTTTTATTATATGGAAAGGGAAGAAAAAGGACATGCTACACAGAAAAACTATGAGAAGAAAGAAAGAGTAGGGGAAAGTTACAGAAAGGGGGTGAGCGCATAGAAGCAATAATGCTAATCTGTTTCAATCTAACACAATGAAAAGATGAAAAGAAAGAATTGGAGAGTTAAAACAAGATTATACTTTTTACATATTGAACTATTAACAATAGCTCTTAAGTATACATATCAAATGTAATAATTAAATTATCATACTGTGTTATATCCACAGGTCCTGCTAGTAGTAACCATTTTAATTGTAATAGAAATTGAGAATTATAGTTTCATTACAGATGAAGGTTGAATTACCAACTTGACTAAATACTGTCAGATGTGAAACTCTATATTTCCTTCATCTTGTGTTTTATGGTATTTTAAGCTGAAATTCTTTTTCTTACCCCAAATTATTTTAAGGGTATAAAGATAGTTTCTATAAACAAGAAATGAGCAACAGCCTTAGTCATCAAACAAACTATGAATTATGTTTGTAAAGTGGGTGAAACGACTGAAGATTTCTTTCTAATTTTTTTTTCTTCTTTAAAAATTCAACCAATCAGAATCAAGAAATGTCATCAATACCAAAGAGCTCTTCGATGTCAGGAAATAAAAATGAATGTCATATACTTAGTTGAATTTATGTCAAGTGTTCTTGACTCAGACTTTGAGATGATGCATGTCAGCTGACCAAGTTAACTTCTTTGTTTTTTTCTTATGTGTCATATAATATATTCCCTTCTGATTTAAGGTTTCTCATAATACTAAGAATCTTTTTAGGGTCAGAAAAAACGAAAATTTTAAAAGATTGAATGAAAGCAGAGCAGAAAATTTTATTTTTGTTATTACATAAGCGGAGTTTAACAGGTTTGAATCAGAGTTTTCAGACAGGTTCCTAAACAGTTTGTCCTTGTCCAGGATTTGAACTCGGGTCGACAAGTCCATTTTATATGACTCAAACCATTATGTTATATATATATTTTTTATATATATATATATATATATATATTATTATACTAAAACTGTGGGAATCAATGATTGTTTCCTAAAGGCTTTTTTTTTTTCCTTTTTAGTTTAATGACACAAAATACATGCCCAAATATTCATTATTTCTGGGTTTGAGAAAAAATTCCATTTTAATTGGTTCTAATTTGCAATTTTCATCAACAGCCAGAAGCTAAGAGCTGGCTTATACATAACACCAATAAAGTGGGAAGTTTAATCTCCCACTCACACTCTCCAATCTGTCTCTTTACATTCACAGAGAAACTAACATATATAAAGAGTAGTTAATCAAGATATACATAGAGAAGAGGAAAGTCACAGGCAGAATGTGAGTAAGAAACAGGTCAGTTTTTGACTTAATTGGAAATTTTAGCAAAATGATTTTAATGTTTTTTTGTTTTTTTTAAAGTTCATCTGTTGTATTTATTTTTTTTTAAATTTAATCACTTTTCAAACTCACTTTTTTCCTGATCTCAATTATCTATCCAGAGTTTAATGGGTGATCCAATGGGTCACGTTTTTCTAGTGTGTGTGTGTATTATATATATATATATATATATATATATATGAAAACAAATTCCTACTAAGCCACCCAAAAATTAATGAACCAAAATCTAATAAACAAAAATATCTATGAATAAAATGATAAAATCAAAACTCTGCAACACTGAGTGGGAAAGGTGATTCACTGAGAATTGTGCAAGAGATTAAAATTTGACTAAACTAACAAGTGGTATATACACAAACCAGAATCTGTCCTAGAAAATGCGATGCATAAAATTCTCTGAGATACACACAGCTCGGCCAGAAGACCAGACCAAGTGTTAATTAACAAGAAAAAACAAACTTGTCATCTCATGGATTTTGCCATTCCAGTGGACCACGGAGTGAAAATAAAAGAAAGGAAAAAAATAGACAACTCGGATCTTTCCAGAAAGCTGAGAAAAAGAGGAAAAAAAAAGTGGAATATAAAGGTGACAATGATACCAATTGTAGTTGGTACACTAGGAACAGTCCTCAAGAGCTTGAAAAGGAGACTAGAGGAATTTGAGTTCAAAGGAAGAATCAAGACCATCCAGACCCCAGATTTGCTGTCACTCAAACTCCAGTGAGCAAGCACCAGTTAAAGCTAGTATGAAAAACTCACAAAGAGTGAAATAAATGAAAACTAGAAAATAATTAATTAAACATAACACAGTAAATAAATTAACAAATCCAAAAATATAATATAGCCACATAAATAACCATATAGTATAAATTAGACCACTTTTCCCAGAATGCCCCACACAACAGAAGGTAATGGAGAAACCACTTATTAGGATTAACTGCACAATAGAACCAATTTTTTACAGAACCAATTCAAATGTATACAATCATTGCTAATTTACTTTACTTATTATGAACAATGTGACATTTATTGGGACCAATTGGAAATACAATCAAATTAACATTTTTTTTCTTCAAATAAGTACTGATAGAATTACTAAAAATATCTTATTTCTCAATCAAAGAAAATGTCTATCAAATATTTTTTTTTTTTCGGCCTGTGACTTAAATTCAATGTGAAATAACTGAACTCTCAAACATATGCTGTGTTTATATTCAGATTAACTAAGTTACCTCCCTTTGCTTTTTATAACCTACTGCATGGGAAACTTTTCTTTGAAGACTGACAGATGCTGCTTGTGGGGATTAACTCCTAACATCCTGTTGAAAAAAAAAAGTCCAGAGCCTCATTCCTATAAGGATTTATCGAAAATACCTAAAAATGGCCTTTTCATTTAAAGTTACCTGTTATTTCCCTTTGATATAAGACCTCTAAATATGTTTAATATTACATTTAAACAAAGGCTATCGTTTGGGACGGATTAGGAAAACAAATGTGACTTCCGGCCAAGCGGAATTGAAAAGGATGTTAAGAGTTAAAAAAAG
The DNA here is from genome assembly GCA_023376005.1 of Doryteuthis pealeii. NCBI lineage: Eukaryota > Metazoa > Mollusca > Cephalopoda > Myopsida > Loliginidae > Doryteuthis > Doryteuthis pealeii. The sequence continues at coordinate 72,996,979 of CM042142.1, forward strand.
GATGTTAAGAGTTAAAAAAATATGAAAATAAAAAAAAAAATTTTTAAATAATGAACTCCCATGGGGCCTTGACCAGAAGAACCCCTCTGTGCCTGTCCGACAAAAAGGACTGACTCCCTACCCCAAAAAGGATACCTCGGTTATTCAAACTGAGGCGCAACGGAGTGTGGTCGTTTCCTAGCGAGGGGACATGTTCCCTCGCTATAGACGACTATGCCCCGTTCAATAAACCCTAAGTCGTAAAACTACCTCTTGCCTTTGTCTCGTTCCTTAAATTCCATTTCAACTGACCAGCCCATAAGAATTAAGAACCAGTTTTATTGGGGACAAGATACCAGTACCAATGAACTTAACTTAGCCCCATAAAATTATAACTTATTCCCATATGCTAACATAAAAAAAATTCATTTTTATCTCGGATCCTTCTTTCTCTTCTTCATTACCTCCAAATATATTTTCATTTTGGATTCCCTTTTTGACAGACACAAAAGAAGATATTATTCGTAGATCAAATTATTTATAGAACATTGATTTTTCTCGGAGAACAGAACATATAAATTTATTTCACTTTCTTGTTATCTTTTATTCATTCCAGTCTCATTTTTTTTTGTCTTACTTTAATTATATATATACTAGTGGGACTTAGTTGAATTGAACTTGATGAAAACAAATGTAAGATTCTTGGTGATATATACTTGCAGATACAAACTCCGACAAAGGTTGATAGACAAAACATTTAATATGGTACAGCACATGGATAAACAGGGTACATAATACATAGAGGTGTACATAAACATACATAGATAAGTAAAAGGGAAAAACATAAATGAGACTAAGAATAGTCCATGCTGTATAAATCACTTACAGTGATTTGTCTGGCGTTGATTCTGTCTCGTAGGTTGATCACAGGAAAATGATTAAATATAAACGGCCCCTAGCGGAACCAGCAAACTATCTCCAGGCAAATACGAAAGTAACGCCACAGAAAGAAAGAAAAACAGTGAGAGAATTAAATCAAGGTCATTATACTTTTTACATATTGAACTATTTAGTAATAGCTGTTAAGTAAACACATCAAATGTTGTAATAATTGAATTATACTATGGTATATCCATAGGACCTGCTTGTTAAAAAATAAAACTACAAGAGTTAAACTTTCTCATGATTTTTACTAAATTATTTTATTATTTGTACAATGTGAGTTATTAAATTTTATATTCTAAAATTGCTGTAAGACTTTATGAACACCCTATATATATATATATATACTAAAGCTGAGTGAACCAATCTTTGTCTCCTGAAGACTTTTTTCTTGTTTAGTTTAATTAGACAAAAGTTATACTAAATTATTCCTTAGTTTTAGGATTGAGTTACGTTTTAATTAAAATTCTATTTTAGCAGTTATAATTAGCAATTAAATCAAAAACTGACCGTCTCTCACTTACATTCTGCTTATCACTTTCACTCTCTCTATGTATATCTTGATTACCTCCTCATTATATATGTTAGTTTCTCAGTGAATGTGGAGAGAGAGATATTGGAGAGTTATGAAATGTATTTGCATGTTAGATTTCATAAACAGCCAGCTGGGCCAACATCTTGGCTCTTGAAAATTTAAATTAGGTCAAATGTTCCCTTTCTTAGAAATCTTACAAAATGATTTTAATCTTTTTTTTTTTTAAATTCTCTGATTGTATTTATCTATTCATTTTTTTATTTAATTCACTTTGCAAACTTGCTTTTCCCTAATCTCAATGATCTATCCAGAGCTCAATGGGTGACCCAACAGGTCACGTTTTGTCTAGAAAATATATATAATCGATTATGGTTTTTGAACTTTTGCAAACATAACTATGCTTAAGTTTATGCATTTAGCTGTGATCCTCGGACACACACACACACACACACACACACATACACACACACACACACACACACACTTCTTTTTTTCTTCTCTATTTGCTTATTTTATGTAAAGTTTTACAAGTTTCTCCCTTTTCTTTTCTCTCTATTTTTTTCCCTCCTTTTCATTTTTTCTACTTTCTTTCATTCCTCATCTGATGTTATTCCTTATTTGCTGGTCTTCAGCCCCAACTTCTTTCAATGTTCAATTTTCTCTTTTTATTCTTTTTCTAATCTCGTAACTTCTTCCTTTCCTCAGTTCTTTCTCTTCATCATTTCTTCTACTCTTATTTCTTTGATAGGGAATGATAAAAAATTTAATTACTTTTTTTACTTGCTAAGTACGATATATATTTAAAGATATGATAACAAACTGTGAGCAGCTGTGATGGATCTTTGCAGCTGAGAGACTCGCTTCTGTTATCTATTGAGAAATTGCTTTTCTGATATTCTAAGTCATGTGATCTTCAGTTAAAGAAATCAGGTGACTAGAACAGCCAATCAAAAGACGATTGCATTAAACAACTCTCCTCTTCCCACTACCACCATGTATCTGTGTGTGTGTATTCACATTTTCAAACCTTTCATTAATGATGAGTGAATGTAGAGAGAGAATAGTGAGAGTGTGTGTGAATAAAGCAAGAGAGAGAGAGAGAATAAAGTGAGAGAGTATTTGTGAATAAAGAGAGAGAATAGAGTGAGAGAGTATTTGTGAATAGAGAGAGAGAGAGAGAGAGAATAGAGTGAGAGAGTGTTTGTGAATAAAGAGAGAGAGAGAGAGAGAGTGAATTAGAGAAAGAGAGTGAATTAAAAAGAGAAAGAGTGAATTAAGAGAGAGAAAGAGAGTGAATTAAGAGAAAGAGAGTGAATAAGAGAGAGTGAATTTAAAGAAAAAGTCAAGAGAGAGAGAGGGAAGATAGTGAATGAAGAGAGAGAGGGAGGGGAGATAGTGAATGAAGAGAGAGAGAGAAAGAAGGAAGTGATTGAAGAGAAAGAAGGAAGTGAATGAAGAGAGAGAAAGAAGGAAGTGAATGAAGAGAGAGATACATATTTACATAATGTCTACATTTTCACTATTTTTTTGTACTTGTTCTTTATTAAAATACAAAGTAAGAATTTCAATGAGTAGACATTGGTAGGAGGTAGAAATCACAAAGGAATGGGGAGAGGAAATAATCTGAAGAAGGGGAGATAGGGGGGGGGAAGGTGAATAGAAATATAGTTTACACAGCTATGGGTGGGTAGAAATTGCATTGATATTAGTAAAGTGAAAATGAGATATTACTGTGGAAATAAAGAGAGGAAGAAATATACTGATTAAAGGAGAGAAAAAAAGAGAAAGGATAGAGTAAAAGAGTAGATAAGTGAATGAAATTGAAGATAGAGATAGTGAAATTTGTGTGAGGGGATGAGAGTTTGTAAAAAAGAGACAGAGAGGGAGACAAAGGGAAGAGAATAAGAGACAAAAAAAACAATCACAAGAAAAACGAGGGAGGTTGCAAATTAAGAAAAAAAAAGGTTGAAGTAGAGAATGAGTAGGTGGAGATAATTGATAAAAAGGTAAACACAGTAAGAAATAATGCAGAGAGAGGGGGGGATGGAGGAAATTTTAAAAGAAAGAAACAATGTTAAAAAAAAAAAATACAGGACAACTAAAAAGTGGGCGGAAACCTGTAATTTCTACATTTTGGTTTTCATCTTTTGCCTCAACACAAGAAACAACTTTTATTTCTCAAAGAAAATAATCATTTTTATAGAATTTTGGGAAATAATATTTTTTTTCAAGATTCTGCAACCTTGGAAATAGGTGAGTCAGAAAATATTTTTCTCATATATACATATAGATGTAATATGAAGAGTTTATATAAAAAATTATATGATGAAGTTATACAAGGTGTGTCAAAAAAGTATTGAGAATTTTTGTACTTTTTGACACACCTTATATTCTAGAAAGAAAAAAAAACAACGTTCTGTTTATTAATTTTTTCAGAATACAAGGTGTGTCAAAAAGTATCAAGTTTAAAGCTGTATTTACCAAGATAGAAATGTAGAATGAATGGAACGTTATTTTTCTTTCAGAATACAAGGTGTGTCAAAAATAACAAAAAATCTCAATACTTTTTGACACACCTTGTATATATAAAAAATGATTTGAATTAATATAAAAAAATCACTTTTTAAAAAACAGGTTATATAAAAAATGATTTGAATTAATATAAAAAAAATCACTTTTTAAAAACAGGTTATATAAAAAAAAAAGGATTCAAATTAATATAATTTAATATTTATTAGAAGATAATATTTATGAAGATTATATATTATAAAACAGATAATATATGAAGATAATATTCATAGTATATAAAGAATTGATTCAATTTGATATAAAAAAATTTACTTTTTAAAAACAGGTTATTTTTTAAAAAATATTCAAAATAATATAATTTAATATTTATATGAAGATAACATTTATGAATATGAAGATAATATATTCATATATAACTTATTCATAAAGCAGATAATATATGAAGATAATATTTATAATATATGAAAAATGATTCAAATTAATATAAAAAATTACTTTTAAAGGTTATAAAAAAAGTAATAGATATACATGATGCTGATAGCTTTTTGATTTAGTGTATCCTGGGATGCACGATTTGATTTGAATGAGTCCCTGGGAAATTGATGGGTCCCAACTTAAGTTTCTTAATGAATTGTAGGTTTTTATCTATGAACAATTAAAGCCATCTAACCCCTACCTTGTACCTCATACAGTGTAATTCTTTTCAATACAAACTATTGAAATGTATTTACAGTTAGGTGGAAATGGTGGGAAGAAAAAAACACTGGGATGCATGGATATGATTTTTCTGCATCCTTTTTAGATTTTCTGCGTCAGTGATGCAAGACACATACCTATCAGCATCTCTGGATGTACTGGATTTTTTAAGTATGAAAGAGTAATGAAACTAAAGATTCTAATGGGCAAATATTCAAAGAAACGGAACATGTAACCATTAAGAACCCCATGTGAGAGTTGAGAGCTGTTTTGAAAGAAACACCTTTTGCTTTGCATCATAAAACTCCCGATTTTTTTTTTTTTTTTGCGTTAGGATTTCACTGTAAGATTTTTTAAAAGTTTTTTCATGTATATTTACAACCCAAAGGCACATTTTTCTACTAAAATAGTTTTTGATTATAAAAAAAAAAAGTAGTTATTATTGGTTACTTGGTCTCAACATCTTTTCATTTAAATAAACATAAAATATTTTCATTAAATAGACATATCTGCATTTCTATTTTAATATAAAAATGTATCTTTCATATAAAAACGTGTCTTTCTTTTAAAGTTTTTAAAAACTTCAAAAAATTCCTATTGAATTAACAACAACAATATGAAATAACTATTATTTTATTAAAATCTAAAACAATTTTAGTATAAAAAACGTGCCTTGGGTTGTAAATATACATGAACAAACTTAAAAAAATCTTACAGTGAAATTCTAATGCAAAAAAAATTGCCTGTGTTTGTAAACAAAACAACCAGGAGTTTTGCGGTGCAAAGCAAAGGTGTTCCTTTCAAAACAGATCTCACCTGGGGTGCTTAATGGTTACATGGTCCAATGAAACAGCTAACTTACCTTTTTCATTCAGATTAATTTATGTGAATGACCCTAGTCTAAAGATATTCATATAAACAACTGGTATTCGTCAACTTCCTGTTTAGAAAGTGTGGTAGCTAATTTTAACTTGATGTATGAAAAATATTTCAAGTAATATAGATTAGATAAGAAAGTGATTTAAAAAATCTTTACTAGGGGGACTAATAAGTGGTCTTATGATATTTTAACTAAACGATTAGTGCAAAGATGGTGATAGGTACACATCCTGCGTCCCTGACACACAAAACCTAAAAAGACGCTGTAAAATCATACCTATGCATCCTGCTGTTTTCTTTTTTCTTCCCTCGCCGTTTCCAGCTAACTGTATATACATTTTAAGTTTCTTAGAATTAATTACACAGAATAGGTTACAAGTAGGTTAGACAGCTTTAGTTGTTTCCCAGATCATAAATAAACACCCTACAATCTATTGTGTGTCTTAGGACACACTAAATCAAAAAGCTATCAGCATCACTGTTAGTGGTATTTAAAGAAATTGTTGTTGCACTTTTGAATTATTCCTAAATTGTAAGGAGTCATTGGTTATTGAATTTATATATTCTGTATGTTGAATTACATAAGTTTCATCTTTTTACCTCAATCTTTAGATATATAGTCCTTATAAGAGGATTTAAAAATTGTCCAAATGTATATATAACAGTTAATGGTTAAAGTTATAACTTATATATATATATATATATATATATATAATCAGCCCCTCCGCACGAGCAGGATGTGACACAATGTAAATTTTTTAGCGGAGTTTAACATGTTTGAATTCAGAGTTTTCCTTCTCCTAGACAGGTTGCCTTACCAAGGTTGAAGAGCCCAGTCTGCCCTACTATTTACCCATAGCTGGATGGAGTATAGTTGGATTCATACCTTTCACCAGGGTATTAGCGCTATGTGAAATGCAACAGCACGTCCAGGATTTGAACGGTTGACGAGTCCATTCCTACGACTCTAAACCATTGTGCCATCTCTCTCT
>CM042142.1:73003630-73046130 GCA_023376005.1 Doryteuthis pealeii
CCAAGAGAGAGAGATATTTTAATAAATCATAACCATGACTCCTTACAATTTAGGAATAATTCAAGAGTGCAACAACAATTTCTTTTAAATACCACTAACAGTGATGCTGATAGCTTTTTGATTTAGTGTGTCCTAGGACACACGATAGATTGTAGGGTGTTTATTTATGATCTGGGGAAACAACTAAAGCTGCCTAACTCCTCTTGTACCTATTCTGTGTAGTTAATTTCTAAGAAACTATCAAAATGTATTACAGTTAGCTGGAAACGGTGAGGGAAGAAAAAAGAAAAACAGCGGGATGCATAGGTATGATTTTACAGCGTCTTTTTAAGGTTTTTTGTGTGTCAGGACGCAGGACGCATACCTATCACCATCTTTCCACTAATCGTTTAGTTAAAATATCATAAGACCACTTATTAGTCCTCCTAGTAAATGATTTTTTAAATCACTTTCTTATCTAAATCTATATTAACTTGAAATATTTTTCATACATCAGTTAAAATTAGCTACCACACTTTATAAACAGGAAGTTGATGAATACCAGTTGTTATATGAATCTCTTTTAGACTAGGGTCATTCACATAATTAATCTGAATGAAAAAGTAAGTTAGCTGTTTCATTGGACCATGTAACCATTAAGCACCCCAGGTGAGATCTGTTTTGAAAGGAACACCTTTTGCTTTGCACCGCAAACTCCTGGTTGTTTGTTTACAAACTACATGCAATTTTTTTTTGCATTAGAATTTCACTGTAAGATTTTTTTGTAAGTTTGTTTCATGTATATTTACAACCCAAAGGCCCGTTTTTATACTAAATTGTTTTAGATTTTAATAAAATAATAGTTATTTTCATATTGTTTGTTGTTAATTCAATAGGAATTTTTTGAAGTTTTAAAACTTTAAACGAAAGACCGTTTTTATATGAAAGATGCATTTTTATATTAAAATAGAAATGCAGATATGTCTATTTAATGAAAATAGTTTTTATGTTTATTTAAATGAAAAGATGTTGAGACCAAAGTAACCAATAAATAACTACTTTTTTTTTTATTATAATCAAAAACTATTTTAGTAGAAAAATGTGCCTTTGGGTTGTAATATACATGAACAAACTTTTTAAAAATCTTACAGTGAAATCCTAACGCAAAAAAAAAAAAAAAATCGGGAGTTTATGATGCAAAGCAAAAGGTGTTTCTTTCAAAACAGCTCTCAACTCTCACATGGGGTTTTTATGGTTACATGTTCCGTTTCTTTTGAATATTTGCCCATTAGAATCTTTAGTTTCATTACTCTTTCATACTTCAAAAAATCCAGTACATCCAGAGATGCTGATAGGTATGTGTCTTGCATCACTGACGCAGAAAATCTAAAAGGACGCAGAAAAATCATATCCAGCATCCCAGTGTTTTTTTCTTCCCCCACCATTTCCACCTAACTGTAAATAATTTCATAGTTTCTATTGAAAAGAATTACACTGTATGAGGTACAAGGTAGGGGTTAGATGGCTTTAATTGTTCATAGATAAAAATCTACAATTCATTAAGAAACTTAAGTTGGGACACATCAAATTTCCCAGGGACTCATTCAAATCAAATCCGTGCATCCCAGGATACACTAAATCAAAAAAGCTATCAGCATCAATGTATATCTATTACTTTTTTTATAACCTTTAAAAAGTATTTTTTTATATTAATTTTGAATCATTTTTTCATATATTATAAATATTATCTTCATATATTATCTGCTTTATGAATAAGTTATATATGAATATATTATCTTCATATTCATAAATGTTATCTTCATATAAATATTAAATTATATTATTTTTGAATATCTTTTTAAAAAATAACCTGTTTTTAAAAAGTAATTTTTTTTATATCAAATTGAATATTCTTTATATATTATAAATATTATCTTCATATATTATCTGTTTTATAATATATCATCTTCATAAATATTTCTTCTAATAAATATTAAATTATATTAATTTGAATCCTTTTTTTATATAACCTGTTTTTAAAAAGTGATTTTTTTATATTAATTCAAATCATTTTTTATATAACCTGTTTTTTAAAAAGTGATTTTTTTATTATTAATTCAAATCATTTTTTATATATACAAGGTGTGTCAAAAAGTATTGAGATTTTTTGTTATTTTTGACACACCTTGTATTCTGAAAGAAAAATAACGTTTCATTCATTCTACATTTCTATCTTGGTAAATACAGCTTTAAACTTGGTACTTTTTGGACACACCTTGTATTTGAAAAAATTAATAAACAGAACGTTGTTTTTTTCTTTCTAGAATATAAGGGTGGTCAAAAGTACAAAAATTCTCAATACTTTTTTTGACACACCTTGTATAACTTCATCATATAATTTTTTATATAAACTCTTCATATTACATCTATATCTATATATGAGAAAAATATTTTCTGACTCACCTATTTCCAAGGTTGCAGAATCTTGAAAAAAAAATTCTTTCCCAAAATCTTATATTCTATAAAAATGATTATTTTCTTTGAGAAATAAAAGTTGTTTCTTGTGTTGAGGCAAAAGATGAAAACCGAAATGTAGAAATTACAGGTTTCCGCCCACTTTTTAGTTGTCCTGTATTTTTTTTTTAACATTGTTTCTTTCTTTTAAATTTCCTCCATCCCCCCCCTCTCTGCATTATTTCTTACTGTGTTTACCTTTTTATCAATTATCTCCACCTACTCATTCTCTACTTCAACCTTTTTTTCTTAATTTGCAACCCCTCGTTTTTTTCTTGTGATTGTTTTTTTTTTGTCTCTTATTCTCTTCCCTTTGTCTCTCCCTCTCTGTCTCTTTTTACAAACTCTCATCCCTCACACAAATTTCACTCTCTCTATCTTCAATTTCATTCACTTATCTACTCTTTTACTCTATCCTTTCTCTTTTTTCTCTCTTTTACTTAGTATATTTCTTCCTCTCTTTATTTCCACAGTAATATCTCATTTTCACTTTACTAATATCAATGCAATTTCGCTACCCACCCCATAGCTGTGTAAACTTTATTTCTATTCACCTTCTCCCCCCCTATCTCCCCTTCTTCAGATTATTTCCTCTCCCATTCCTTTGTGATTTCTACTCCTACCAATGTCTACTCATTGAAATTCTTACTTTGTATTTTAGTAAAGAACAAGTACAAAAAATAGTGAAAATGTAGACATTATGTAAATATGTATCTCTCTTCATTCACTTCCTTCTTTCTCTCTCTTCATTCACTTCCTTCTTTTCTTCAATCACTTCCTTCTTTCTCTCTCTCTCTTCATTCACTATCTCCCCCCTCTCTCTCTTCATTCACTATCTTCCCTCTCTCTCTCTTGACTTTTTCTTTAAATTCACTCTCTCTTATTCACTCTCTTTCTCTTAATTCACTCTCTTTCTCTCTCTTAATTCACTCTTCTCTTTTTAATTCACTCTCTTTTCTCTAATTCACTCTCTCTCTCTCTCTCTTTATTCACAAACACTCTCTCACTCTATTCTCTCTCTCTCTCTCTCTCTCTCTATTCACAAATACTCTCTCACTCTATTCTCTTTCTTTATTCACAATACTACTCTCTTCACATACCTCTCACTTTCTCTCTCTCTCTCTCTTGCTTTATTTCACAACACTCTCACTATTCTCTCTCTACATTCACTCATCATTAATGAAGGTTTGAAAATGTGAATACACACACACAGATACATGGTGGTAGTGGGAAGAGGAGAGTTGTTTAATGCAATCGTCTTTTGATTGGCTGTTCTAGTCACCTGATTTCTTTAACTGAAGATCCACATGACTTAGAATATCAGAAAAGCAAATTTCTCAATAGATAACAGAAGCGAGTCTCTCAGCTGCAAAGATCCATCACAGCTGCTCACAGTTTGTTATCATATCTTTAAATATATATCGTACTTAGCAAGTAAAAAAAGTAATTAAATTTTTTATCATTCCCTATCAAAGAAATAAGAGTAGAAGAAATGATGAAGAGAAAGAACTGAGGAAAGGAAGAAGTTACGAGATTAGAAAAGAATAAAAAGAGAAAATTGAACATTGAAGAAGTTGGGGCTGAAGACCAGCAAATAAGGAATAACATCAGATGAGGAATGAAAGAAAGTAGAAAAAATGAAAAGGAGGGAAAAAAATAGAGAGAAAAGAAAAGGGAGAAACTTGTAAAACTTTACATAAAATAAGCAAATAGAGAAGAAAAAAAGAAGTGTGTGTGTGTGTGTGTGTGTGTATGTGTATGTGTGTGTGTGTGTGTGTGTGTCAGGATCACAGCTAAATGCATAAACTTAAGCATAGTTATGTTTGCAAAAGTTCAAAACCATAATCGATTATATATATTTTCTAGACAAAACGTGACCTGTTGGGTCACCCATTGAGCTCTGATAGATCATTGAGATTAGGGAAAAGCAAGTTTGCAAGTGAATTAAATAAAAAAATGAATAGATAAATACAATCAGAGAATTTAAAAAAAAAAAGATTAAAATCATTTGTAAGATTTCTAAGAAAGGGGAACATTTGACCTAATTTAAATTTTCAGAGCAAGATGTTGGCCCAGCTGGCTGTTTATGAAATCTAACATGCAAATACATTTCATAACTCTCCAATATCTCTCTCTCCACATTCACTGAGAAACTAACATATATAATGAGGAGGTAAAGATATACATAGAGAGAGTGAAAGTGATAAGCAGAATGTCAAGTGAGAGACGTGTCAGTTTTTGATTTAATTGCTAATTATAACTGCTAAAATAGAATTTTAATTAAAACGTAACTCAATCCTAAAACTAAGGAATAATTTAGTATAACTTTTGTCTAATTAAACTAAAACAAGAAAAAGTCTTCAGGAGACAAAGATTGGTTCACTCAGCTTTAGTATATATATATATATATAGGGTGTTCATAAAGTCTTACAGCAATTTAGAATATAAAATTTAATAACTCACATTGTACAAATAATAAAATAATTTAGTAAAAATCATGAGAAAGTTTAACTCTTGTAGTTATTTTTTAACAAGCAGGTCCTATGGATATACCATAGTATAATTCAATTATTACAACATTTGATGTGTTTACTTAACAGCTATTACTAAATAGTTCAATATGTAAAAAGTATAATGACCTTGATTTAATTCTCTCACTGTTTTTCTTTCTTTCTGTGGCGTTACTTTCGTATTTGCCTGGAGAGTTGTCTGCCTGTTTAGTTTGCTGGTTCCCGCTAGGGGCCGTTTATATTTAAGCGGCTCTCTTCCTCATTTTCCTGTGATCAACCTACGAGACAGACTCTGGTCTACTCCCTCCTTGTTGGGGCTTCGGCCCTCAACGCCAGACAAATCACTGTAAGTGATTTATACAGCATGGACTATTCTTAGTCTCATGTCTGTGTTTTTATGTTTTTCCTTTTACTTATCTATGTATGTTTATGTGTACACCTCTATGTATTATGTACCCTGTTTATCCATGTGCTGTACCATTTAATGTTTTGTCTATCAACGTTGTCGGAGTTTGTATCTGCAAGTATATATCACAGATAGAGATATATATAGAGGTGTACATAAACATACATAGATAAGTAAAAGGGAAAACATAAAAACAGACATGAGACTAAATAGTCCATGCTGTATAAATCACTTACAGTGATTTGTCTGCGTTGAGGGCCGAAGCCCAACAAGGAGGGAGTAGACCAGAGTCTGTCTCGTAGGTTGATCACGGAAAATGAGGAGAGAGCCGCTTAAATATAAACGGCCCCTAGCGGGGAACAGCAAACTAAACAGGCAGACAACTCTCCAGGCAAATACGAAAGTAACGCCACAGAAAGAAAGAAAACAGTGAGAGAATTAAATCAAGGTCATTATACTTTTTACATATTGAACTATTTAGTAATAGCTGTTAAGTAACACTCAAATGTTGTAATAATTGAATTATACTATGGTATATCCATAGGACCTGCTTGTTAAAAATAAAACTACAAGAGTTAAACTTTCTCATGATTTTTACTAAATTATTTTATTATTTGTACAATGTGAGTTATTAAATTTTATATTCTAAAATTGCTGTAAGACTTTATGAACACCCTATATATATATATATATACTAAAGCTGAGTGAACCAATCTTTGCCTGAAGACTTTTTTTCTTGTTTAGTTTAATTAGACAAAAGTTATACTAAATTATTCCTTAGTTTTAGGATTGAGTTACGTTTAATTAAAATTCTATTTTAGCAGTTATAATTAGCAATTAAATCAAAAACTGACACGTCTCTCACTTGACATTCTGCTTATCACTTTCACTCTCTCTATGTATATCTTGATTACCTCCTCATTATAATATGTTAGTTTCTCAGTGAATGTGGAGAGAGAGATATTGGAGAGTTATATGAAATGTATTTGCATGTTAGATTTCATAAACAGCCAGCTGGGCCAACATCTTGGCTCTTGAAAAATTTAAATTAGGTCAAATGTTCCCTTTCTTAGAAATCTTACAAAATGATTTTAATCTTTTTTTTTTAAATTCTCTGATTGTATTTATCTATTCATTTTTTTATTTAATTCACTTTGCAAACTTGCTTTTCCCTAATCTCAATGATTATCCAGAGCTCAATGGGTGACCCAACAGGTCACGTTTTGTCTAGAAAATATATATAATCGATTATGGTTTTTGAACTTTTGCAAACATAACTATGCTTAAGTTTATGCATTTAGCTGTGATCCTCGGACACACACACACACACACACACATACACATACACACACACACACACACACACCTTCTTTTTTTCTTCTCTATTTGCTTATTTTATGTAAAGTTTTACAAGTTTCTCCCTTTTCTTTCTCTCTATTTTTTTCCCTCCTTTTCATTTTTTCTACTTTCTTTCATTCCTCATCTGATGTTATTCCTTATTTGCTGGTCTTCAGCCCCAACTTCTTTCAATGTTCAATTTTCTCTTTTTATTCTTTTTCTAATCTCGTAACTTCTTCCTTTCCTCAGTTCTTTCTCTTCATCATTTCTTCTACTCTTATTTCTTTGATAGGGAATGATAAAAAATTTAATTACTTTTTTTACTTGCTAAGTACGATATATTTAAAGATATGATAACAAACTGTGAGCAGCTGTGATGGATCTTTGCAGCTGAGAGACTCGCTTCTGTTATCTATTGAGAAATTGCTTTTCTGATATTCTAAGTCATGTGATCTTCAGTTAAAGAAATCAGGTGACTAGAACAGCCAATCAAAAGACGATTGCATTAAACAACTCTCCTCTTCCCACTACCACCATGTATCTGTGTGTGTGTATTCACATTTTCAAACCTTTCATTAATGATGAGTGAATGTAGAGAGAGAATAGTGAGAGTGTGTGTGAATAAAGCAAGAGAGAGAGAGAGAGAATAAAGTGAGAGAGTATTTGTGAATAAAGAGAGAATAGAGTGAGAGAGTATTTGTGAATAAAGAAAGAGAATAGAGTGAGAGAGTATTTGTGAATAGAGAGAGAGAGAGAGAGAGAGAGAATAGAGTGAGAGAGTGTTTGTGAATAAGAGAGAGAGAGAGAGAGTGAATTAGAGAAAGAGAGTGAATTAAAAAGAGAAAGAGTGAATTAAGAGAGAGAAAGAGAGTGAATTAAGAGAAAGAGAGTGAATAAGAGAGAGTGAATTTAAAGAAAAAGTCAAGAGAGAGAGAGGGAAGATAGTGAATGAAGAGAGAGAGGGGGGGGAGATAGTGAATGAAGAGAGAGAGAGAAAGAAGGAAGTGATTGAAGAGAAAGAAGGAAGTGAATGAAGAGAGAGAAAGAAGGAAGTGAATGAAGAGAGATACATATTTACATAATGTCTACATTTTCACTATTTTTTTGTACTTGTTCTTTACTAAAATACAAAGTAAGAATTTCAATGAGTAGACATTGGTAGGAGGTAGAAATCACAAAGGAATGGGGAGAGGAAATAATCTGAAGAAGGGGAGATAGGGGGGAGGGAGAAGGTGAATAGAAATAAAGTTTACACAGCTATGGGGTGGGTAGCGAAATTGCATTGATATTAGTAAAGTGAAAATGAGATATTACTGTGGAAATAAAGAGAGGAAGAAATATACTAAGTAAAAGAGAGAAAAAAGAGAAAGGATAGAGTAAAAGAGTAGATAAGTGAATGAAATTGAAGATAGAGAGAGTGAAATTTGTGTGAGGGGATGAGAGTTTGTAAAAAGAGACAGAGAGGGAGAGACAAAGGGAAGAGAATAAGAGACAAAAAAAAACAATCACAAGAAAAACGAGGGGGGTTGCAAATTAAGAAAAAAAGGTTGAAGTAGAGAATGAGTAGGTGGAGATAATTGATAAAAAGGTAAACACAGTAAGAAATAATGCAGAGAGGGGGGGGGATGGAGGAAATTTTAAAAGAAAGAAACAATGTTAAAAAAAAAATACAGGACAACTAAAAAGTGGGCGGAAACCTGTAATTTCTACATTTCGGTTTTCATCTTTTGCCTCAACACAAGAAACAACTTTTATTTCTCAAAGAAAATAATCATTTTTATAGAATATAAGATTTTGGGAAAGAATTTTTTTTTTCAAGATTCTGCAACCTTGGAAATAGGTGAGTCAGAAAATATTTTTCTCATATATAGATATAGATGTAATATGAAGAGTTTATATAAAAAATTATATGATGAAGTTATACAAGGTGTGTCAAAAAAGTATTGAGAATTTTTGTACTTTTTGACACACCTTATATTCTAGAAAGAAAAAAAACAACGTTCTGTTTATTAATTTTTTCAGAATACAAGGTGTGTCCAAAAAGTACCAAGTTTAAAGCTGTATTTACCAAGATAGAAATGTAGAATGAATGGAACGTTATTTTTCTTTCAGAATACAAGGTGTGTCAAAAATAACAAAAAATCTCAATACTTTTTGACACACCTTGTATATATAAAAAATGATTTGAATTAATATAAAAAAATCACTTTTTAAAAAACAGGTTATATAAAAAATGATTTGAATTAATATAAAAAAATCACTTTTTAAAAACAGGTTATATAAAAAAAAGGATTCAAATTAATATAATTTAATATTTATTAGAAGATAATATTTATGAAGATGATATATTATAAAACAGATAATATATGAAGATAATATTTATAATATATAAAGAATTGATTCAATTTGATATAAAAAAAATTACTTTTTAAAAACAGGTTATTTTTTAAAAAGATATTCAAAATAATATAATTTAATATTTATATGAAGATAACATTTATGAATATGAAGATAATATATTCATATATAACTTATTCATAAAGCAGATAATATATGAAGATAATATTTATAATATATGAAAAAATGATTCAAATTAATATAAAAATACTTTTAAAGGTTATAAAAAAAGTAATAGATATACATTGATGCTGATAGCTTTTTGATTTAGTGTATCCTGGGATGCACGGATTTGATTTGAATGAGTCCCTGGGAAATTTGATGTGTCCCAACTTAAGTTTCTTAATGAATTGTAGAGTTTTTATCTATGAACAATTAAAGCCATCTAACCCCTACCTTGTACCTCATACAGTGTAATTCTTTTCAATAGAAACTATTGAAATGTATTTACAGTTAGGTGGAAATGGTGGGGGAAGAAAAAAACACTGGGATGCATGGATATGATTTTTCTGCGTCCTTTTAGATTTTCTGCGTCAGTGATGCAAGACACATACCTATCAGCATCTCTGGATGTACTGGATTTTTTGAAGTATGAAAGAGTAATGAAACTAAAGATTCTAATGGGCAAATATTCAAAAGAAACGGAACATGTAACCATTAAGAACCCCATGTGAGAGTTGAGAGCTGTTTTGAAAGAAACACCTTTTGCTTTGCATCATAAACTCCCGATTTTTTTTTTTTGCGTTAGGATTTCACTGTAAGATTTTTAAAAAGTTTGTTCATGTATATTTACAACCCAAAGGCACATTTTTCTACTAAAATAGTTTTTGATTATAAAAAAAAAAAAGTAGTTATTTATTGGTTACTTGGTCTCAACATCTTTTCATTTAAATAAACATAAAAACTATTTTCATTTAAATAGACATATCTGCATTTCTATTTTAATATAAAAATGCATCTTTCATATAAAAACGTGTCTTTCGTTTAAAGTTTTTAAAACTTCAAAAAATTCCTATTGAATTAACAACAACAATATGAAATAACTATTATTTTTATTAAAATCTAAAACAATTTTAGTATAAAAACGGGCCTTTGGGTTGTAAATATACATGAACAAACTTACAAAAAAATCTTACAGTGAAATTCTAATGCAAAAAAAAATTGCATGTAGTTTGTAAACAAACAACCAGGAGTTTGCGGTGCAAAGCAAAAGGTGTTCCTTTCAAAACAGATCTCACCTGGGGTGCTTAATGGTTACATGGTCCAATGAAACAGCTAACTTACCTTTTTCATTCAGATTAATTATGTGAATGACCCTAGTCTAAAGAGATTCATATAACAACTGGTATTCATCAACTTCCTGTTTATAAAGTGTGGTAGCTAATTTTAACTTGATGTATGAAAAATATTTCAAGTTAATATAGATTTAGATAAGAAAGTGATTTAAAAAATCATTTACTAGGGAGGACTAATAAGTGGTCTTATGATATTTTAACTAAACGATTAGTGGAAAGATGGTGATAGGTATGCGTCCTGCGTCCTTGACACACAAAAACCTAAAAAGACGCTGTAAAATCATACCTATGCATCCCGCTGTTTTTCTTTTTTCTTCCCTCACCGTTTCCAGCTAACTGTATATACATTTTGATAGTTTCTTAGAAATTAACTACACAGAATAGGTTACAAGGTAGGAGTTAGGCAGCTTTAGTTGTTTCCCAGATCATAAATAAACACCCTACAATCTATCGTGTGTCCTAGGACACACTAAATCAAAAAGCTATCAGCATCACTGTTAGTGGTATTTAAAGAAATTGTTGTTGCACTCTTGAATTATTCCTAAATTGTAAGGAGTCATTGGTTATTGAATTTATATATTCTGTATGTTGAATTACATAGGTTTCATTTTTTTACCTCAATCTTTAGATATATAGTCCTTATAAGAGGATTTAAAAATTGTCCAAATGTATATATAACAGTTAATGGTTAAAGTTATAACTTATATATATATATATATATATATATAATCAACCCCTCTGCACGAGCAGGATGCAACACAAGGTCAATTTTTTAGTGGAGTTTAACATGTTTGAATTCAGAGTTTTCCTTCTCCTAGACAGGTTGCCTTACCAAGGTTGAAGAGCCCAGTCTTCCCTACTATTTACCCATAGCTGGATGGAGTATAGTTGGATTCATACCTTTCACCAGGGTATTAGCGCTATGTGAAATGCAAACAGCCACGTCCAGGATTTGAACTCGGGTTGACGAGTCCATTTCCTACGACTCTAACCATTGTGCCATGCACCTCCAATAACTTTTCATATAACTAAGAAAATATTTTACAATTAAGAAATAAGATTTTTTTCAAATAAAACTGAGCTGTGGGCCAGAATAAACCTGGCCATGAGTTGGATCTGACCCATGGGCCAAATGTTTAACTCTTAACATCCTATACCGCCTCATTCCGCCCGGCCAGAAGTCACATTCGTTTTCCTAATCCATTACAAATGATAGCTTTTGTTTAAATTTAATATTAAACATTTAGCAGTCTTTGATTTACGGGAAATAACTGGTAACTTTAAATGAAAAGGCCATTTTTAGCCATTTATTGATAAATCCTTATAGGAATGGGGGTCTGGACTTAGAAAATTCTCAACAGGATGTTAAGAGTTAATGCTCCTGTTTTAAATGATAGAAAATTGAACGTACAAAAAAATGTTGTTTTTTTTTTAATTTCTGTATTTTCGAGTCTAGGGTTATTTTATGCCTAGAGGTTAAGGAATCAAGTTCTTTGTCCATTTATATTTGCATTTTTTGTGTAATAGTTTCTTCAGAGGTTTTTTGATTGATTGATTAATTTTTACGGCATGTCAACCCATCTTGGGTTATCTTATGCTGAGAGGTTAGGGAATCAAGTTCTTTGTACATTTATATTTCATACGCACGTGGATACCATCATTCATACGCACACACACGCGTGGATACGGTCATTCATATGCACACATGCGCATGGATATAGTTATAATGTCACAGTCTACACGCATTATCATGCACACGTGCATGACAACATACGCACACATACAAACAAAAAAGCGCATTCACGTAAACATGCAACACGAGAATACAGTTATAAAAAATAAAAAAATACCATCTGTAACATTTTCAAAAAAACAAATTTCATTTAACTAAAAATGCCATAACAAGACGATAACTACTTCAGTTCCAGTGTTCTTCTGAAAAAGAGATTTTATCTCGAAATATCAAGAATAAATTACAGGTTAACAAACAACACCATTGTTACCTTATTATTTTTTCTTTACACCTGCATTGTGATAGCCTTCAAAATCAACCTCCAAACCAATATATACACAATGCTTCAAGCAAATTATATAACTCTCTCTATTTTATATTTAAATTTTTTTGTGTAGTTGTTTAAGAGGATTTTGCCCACAGTTATATGATATCAAGTATTCCTATCTAATACTATAAACAGTTATATGGTTTTGAATATCTATATTTCATGATAATTATTTATTTGCAAACAGTTATATGGTTGTAACTAATAATAATCCTGAGTAAACAACTATAACTTCAAGTAACTATTCTTCATACAAATAATCTGCAGACGTTTATATGGCATCAAGTATTCCTATCTAATACAAATAATTTTCAAACAGTTCTAT
Organism: Doryteuthis pealeii; assembly: GCA_023376005.1. Lineage (NCBI taxonomy): Eukaryota > Metazoa > Mollusca > Cephalopoda > Myopsida > Loliginidae > Doryteuthis > Doryteuthis pealeii. The sequence goes on from CM042142.1 coordinate 73,016,455, forward strand.
TTGACCCATAGATGGGAATCTAACAGGTACTACCACTCCAGGTTAGAGTGGAGTTGGGAGTAATCTATACATATATAAAGGGCAGTTGTGTGAATCTGTATGTCCAGAGGAAACTTTGAAAATAAAACGATTAACAACAAAGTAAATATATATACACATTAAATATCACCAGGGCATGGTTTTTTAGCCAAAATAATAGACATTTGATTTATATTCATGAAGATAATTAAAAAATAAAATTTAAAATAACAGCATGGAATTTTTTTTTTCATTTAATATTTTAGATAGTAGACATTAACATTTCTTTTCAGAGTAGCGGGATCAATGCAAGGTCTATTTTTTTACATCGGGATTTAAATGGGGCATCCCACGATAATCCTCGTGGGATGCCCCACGATTAAGTAATAATGGATCTGCGGGACTAACTTTAAAAAAATCCCCCTCTACCTGTTGTATACTCTCTTTCCTTTTACTTTCTTACTTCTATTCTTCTTCTTCCTGCATCTCTTCTAGCATCTGGACTTCGTCTTGGGGACTTCGTGTCTGGTCTTCCATTGGGGATTTCTCTTTATCAGAAGCCCTGTGTCATTGGTAGTTTTTAGATAATAACACAAGACTTCGATTTAACTTAGTCTGGTGGGGATTTCAGAATAAAATATGATCTATCTGCACAGATTGAGTCGACAGCGTGCATAACACGACTTACCACCGTCGTGGTCTTGGCCGATCTCACTAAAATCTCTTTCTAATCTAAACCGGAAGAGGGTCTTCTCCACCGATTCTCACGGTATCAACCGGAAGGATCAGGATGAGGTCAAGCCTTGTCATTCAATCCTTCAAGCAACTTATAACAGCCATTTTGGTTTCTACACTACTGTACATAAGTATTAGGAATCTAATAATTATGTAACATACCCAGGCGACACTGGGTAGCCGCTGCTAGTGGCAATGATAGGGTAATCTACACGCTCCAGATACAGTTTAGTATCATACCCAGAACACCCTTTTTGGGGGAGGGGGGAGAGGTATTACCTCTCTACATAGGATGCAGTCAGCATATTCTAAGCCCCACAGACAGGACTAAGTTTGTTTTTTTTACTGTCCAGCATTTTAATTTCAAAAGGCACAGATCAATTGTAATGAAATGAAGAGTGGAGGCACATGGTGTAATGGTTATCATTGTATGAAATGGACTCATTGACCCAAGTCTAAATTCTGGATGAATATGTTTGCACTTCATATAGCACTAATGCACTTGGGGAAAAGTCTGTATCCAACTATTCTCCCTCCAGCTATGGATAAATAGTAGGTCAGACTGGGCTCTTTTACCTTAGTTAGGTAATCAATCTAGAAGGAAAACTTTGAATTCAATCCTGCTCGTGTGGACGGGTTAGTATGTATATAGAGATGCTGATAGATACACGTCCTGCTTCCCTGACGCACAAAAATCTCAAAGGACACTGTAAAATCATATCCATGCATCCCAGTGTTTTTCTTTTTTCTTCCCTCACCATTCAAACTAACTGTAAATGCATTTCAATAGTTTCTCAGAAATGAATTACACAGGATAGGTTACAAGGTAGCAGTTAGACTGCTTTAGTTGGGACCCATAAATTTTCCCGGAAACTCATTCAAAGCAAATATGTGCATCCCAGGACACACTAAATCAAAAAGCTATCGGTGGTGAGTCCATATTTTTCCCAGGGTAGTATACTAGTCTGTGAATCATGTATTTGAGAACACAGTGTGTCATCAAATGTTTGTGAGATTATTCTGATAAATTTGATATTTCAGGATTTGCAATATAATTTTTATTAATCAAAATAAATTATTTTGATAAATTTGAGATATATACTATGAAGCCAGAAAGTTTGGCTACAAAATGAAAATAGGTTTTATGTCAGAATTCTTCTTAGTTTATTTTTCATGAATTAAGAATAACAGAAGAAACGTTTTCTAAGTGGGTGAGTCCATATTTTTGCCAGGGGGGTGGGTAGCCTTTGTAAAGCAATTGGATCATAAGATTGTAATTCTTTTCTGTGAGTTTAATGGGTGGGTGTATATATTTACCATGGAAACCCAATCCCAGAAGATAGATTATAATACCTTCATAGGGAAGGGGTTAGATTTTTTTTTTTATATCCCTTTAAAAAAATGTTATGGTTGGTATCTGAATATCTTTGCCTTCTTTCAACTTGAATTTGTTGGTCTACTCAACATTACAACTGTTTCCTCTGTTAAGGATTCTAATGCAATGCCAAATGATTTTCATCTTACATTTGTTTGAGGGGGGGGGTTCTTCTTTTTTTTTCTTCTTTTTTTTTTTTATCCTTCTCTAAAAGGCAAAGACCATTTTCACTAATCAGATGTGAAAAGCTCAACATTTACAAGGAAGATATATCAACTTCCGTTTGTTTTCATCAATATTCTTTTTAAAAACTATTCCAAATATTTAAAAAAAAAAAACTTTTCAAAAATATATTCTTTATATTTATAGTCCATATATTGTTCATTTATAGTCTATATATTGTTCATTTATAGTCTATATATTGTTCATTTATAGTCTATATATTGTTCATTTATAGTCTATATATTGTTCATATATAGTCATATATGATCAGCTTTATATATATAAACAACATATAAATTGGAATTATTATTCAGTCTAATATGTATACTTTATATATATAATTTATATATAATCATATATAGTACAATATATAAGGGCCGGGTTAGCTCAGTCGGTAGAGCGTTCGGCTAAAAACCACAAGGTTCCTAGTTCAATACCCGCCCTCGCCAACTCAGCGTATGAGTAGCACAGGGATCTGTGCGGTAAAGTAAGGAGCTGATGGTAGGTGTGGCGCTCCACTTCAGATGCTAAAATAATCTCCTTGGTCTAGCGCTAGAGAAAAGGAGATAGACTTCCTCACTGCATGGCTATTACCGACATTAGGCCGTCCCGACGACTTTACTTTACTTATATATAATTATATATAGTCTATATATGTTCATATATAGTCTATATATAGTACAATATATTCTTTATATTTATAGTCCATATTTCATATATTAGTTTGCTTTTGAAAACTTAGAGATATTTTTTTAGATTTTCAAAACTATCCAAATATTTCATATATTAATTTGATTTTTAAAAACCATTCCAAATAGTTTGAATTTCACTTTATATCTATTCGTTTTTTTCCTTCTGTAAAAGGCAAAGATCTTTGTTCACTAATCAGATGTGAAAACCTCAACACTTACAAGGCAGATATATCAACTTTTGGGTTAAATCGAACTTAACGGACCTAAATTCAACTATTGTATGTCACCCCACCAAAAGAAAAAAATACCAAAAATCAAGGAATTTAATGAAATTTTCAGTGTTGCTATATTAATAAATAAAAGATGTAATGCACCAGTTATTTTATTTAAAAACTTTTACATTTTTCAGGTCAGTTAACTTTGAACCACATATCTTTGAGGCGTAACACAGAATCTCAAAGATACGTGTTTCAAAGTTAATTGACCTGGGAAAATGTAAGTTTTGAAATAGAATAACTGGTGCATTATATTTTTTATTTATTAATATATCAACACTGAAAATTTCAGTATATTCGGTTAATTCCTTGATTTTTGGTATTTTTTTTTTCTTTTGGTGGGGTGACATACGATGGTGGAATTTATGTCCGTTAAGTTCGATTTAACCAACTTTTGTTTGTTTTCATTGTTTTTTTTTTTTTGTTTTTTTATCTTTAATTTTTAACTGAAGTTTTTCTTTTCCTTTTTTTTTTTTTACACGTTGCACTCCAAGAAAAAAAGAAAAAAACTTTCCTGACAACAAACAAGATTCTTTAATCAGTTTAAGGGTAAAAATAATAATAATAATAATAATAATAATAATAATGATAAATAGAAATGGAGATATTTTCAGCTGATTTTTCTGCGTCTTTGCCTCCACCCCTACCGCCCCTTCCCCTGTGTGCCTGTTTTCTAATGAGGGTGGTGGTGGTGTTGTCCAGATTAAGAAGAAGACAGGTGACATAGACACACACACAGCAGATGGCAACAGGTAGGCAGAAGTCAACAAAAGAACAGATTCCTCATCTGACAATCACTTTCTCACTCCCACACTCACTCCTCTTCCCCCTCCCCCAACCCCGGTTCACTGCATTTTCTCTCTCTTCTCTCCACACTCTCTCTCTCTCTCTCTTTCTCTTCACTCTCTCTCTCTCTTTCTCTTCACTCTCTCTCTATTTGTTTTCTCTCTCTAATTCATACTGTATTTCAAAACTCTTTTAAAAACATGACCCAGCTTGTGAACAGAGCACTGTGTGTGTATATATATATATATATATATATATATGAGTAAGAAAAGGTGGAATGAAAACATCTATATATTATATATATATATATATATATATATATAATAACAATTTTAAAAGGCTGTAGGGTGGGAGGAATTAATTCAAATTAGCATTTACTTTTCTAAAACCTGCCTCCATCTTTTAGTCACTTTGCCTGTTAGCTTTTTCATTCTTTCTTTTTTTTTTTTTTTCTTCTTTTCTTCTTTTTTTTCTGATTTGGAAAAAGAAATTCTTTGCCTTCCATTTTGTTAATTAGTCTGGATCTGATCGTGTTGATAAGAAAAATTGATAAAAATTCAGGTAATTAAGTATCCTGCAACACACACACACACACTTTATCTCTCTCTCTCTCTCCACTTAAGGTGTCCTATTATTTAATCTAATTCTTTCTATTGAAGATATGAAGTTAAAGACAATATTGTACTAAGGCAAAGGTTAAAACATGACTTAAATAAAAAAAAATGACCTCCCTTTTCTCTCTGAAGAAAATATTTTAAGCTACGAATAAACAAAATTATAAAACAAAAGACAAATAATGGAATATCAACAGCCATTTTGAATATCTCACACAACTGGTTGTAGAGCCTTGATGTTGGTTGGTTGGATTTTACAGCATGTCAACCCTTGTTGGGTTATTTTATGCCAAAGAAGTTTCATTTTTATTCATTCTTGATGGGTATTCAAATTTCTTTGTTTTTTTTGGTGTTTTTTGGGGGGGTTTTTTTTCAAACTTTTTTTTCTAAAAGGGTTGGGGTTTGCCATAAGGGCAATGTAGTTGGGGCAATCATATAGATGCTAGGGTTTGGCATGACTAACCGTTCTAATCAGATGTGTGTGATTCCCTAACCTTTAGGCATAAATTAACCCTAGATTGGTTGACATGCCATTAAAATCAATCAATAAAAAAAAGTTGAGAAAGCTCTGGCAGTTGGTTTTTTAAATCTATTACAATGCAAATGTAAATGAAAATGAGGTAATGTCAGACAAACGGATTTTTTTCATCCCGAAATATTAAGAGAATAAATCAAAGGTTAACAAACAACATCATAGTTACCTCATTTTTCTTTACACTTGCATTGTGATAACCTTCAAAACCAACCACCAAACCAAATATAAACACAATGCTTCAAGCAAATTATAAAACTTTTTAAAAAACTTTTTTTTAACTAATTTTTATTTAGTTTATTCATTTAATTTTTTTTTATTGTTCTTTTTTCTTTTTTCAGTTTTAAACTTGTTTTTTTTTTTAAATTGGTTCCATTCACTTCATGTGACAATTGACTTTTATTCATGTTGAATTTCTTGTGTCTGGCTGAATCATTTTAACTTTAAATATTAGTGAATGTCAGCAAAAAGGTGTCTTGAGTCAGTAACACAATCAAGACTCTTTGGTCTTTTTTACTCAAATGTTAACGACTCGACAGGTAATGAATGAATTTAACAGCTGACAGTTAAGATAAAACATTTTACAATAGTTTTCCTATGCGATGACATGTTGCACAAAACCTGATACAGCATTTAGAATTTTAATGAAAGAAAATGTTTAAAATCAAACATTCAAAGTATTCAAGGTATTTAGAAGTCTTCAAATTAAGATTCATTCTATGTATTAATGATTTTGTATATAATTAAATATTCATTGTTAAACTTAGGCAATTCCTGAGGGTATTGTGACGTAAGCAATGATGTACTTTCAGTTACAAACAGACAGGCACCAAATCTATATTATAATAAGATAAGTGTACCATATATCTAACCGCCCTGTCGTCTGGGGATTAGAATGCACCGCCTGCACCTCTGCAGAGGGATAAGACTCCTCCAATGAGGCCACCTGTTGGCCATGGGTGGCGACCTGTGATGCTTAGGGATAGAAACCAGGTTGAGCAGGCCATGACTTGCAATACTCCACTTTGGCCCTTTCTAGTGCTAGACGAACAGTCGGAGAGGCCCCCTCCGATCAACCGGCTGGTCATGTCAAGCCCTAGCACCTATATGATTGCCCTTATGTCAAGCCCCAACCCCTTTTTATCACATGTGTGCTAGAAGGTGGTGGCTGAGGGTCTACATGTCCTGGGAATGACATTAAACTCTATCTGATCGTGAGGTTCCAGTTATGGAGGTTTGGGGAATGTGGAGCACCCCTTCATCACCATTGCTCCCTGGTCCACTCTGACCCGGAGTGGTAGTACTTGTTAGGGTCCCATCTATGGGTTAAATAGAAAAACATGAGTTTTCAAAAAATTGAGTATCTATTAAGAATGAATTTTATTTCAAAATTTTGTCGGCATTAAATGACCCACTGAGGTTGATATGCTGTAAAACAAAACGAACCAAACCAAGCCCATTTTGCTCATATTCACTGCTTGGTTGTTCTGTGTGGAGAAATTCAATGGCACACCTCTGCTTTCATGTCAGATGCCGTTTTGCCAGACTGCCACTCAGCTGTTTATCTGTAACAAGGAAGGTTCAACATCTACTGCCACACCATCAACAACCACCAAACCAAAAACCATATATATAAACATCTGTATCAAAAGTTTCCTTTCTCTACCAGTGAATCTCACCAACAAGTCTAAGACAGGAATATCAACAAATACTGCAGAATCTATGAAAGAACCTTTTTTTTTTCTTTTTCTTTTAATGTTAGATGAATGCACAACTAATTATTATCTGATCAGTTTTGTTGATTAGTTTAAAATCTGGCTTGAAGGAATCTGTTTGCAGACAATTTAATTATTCGTTGTGAGAAAATTAGAAGAAGGATCTGATGGAATAGCAATTAGCAATCAATAAATGTGAACGAAAAGTGACGGACGGACGGACGATGTTAGTGTTGCTGCTGAAATACGAGCCAAGATAGATAAGCACACTCAACAGAAAAGTGCGGATATGAAAGTAAAAATAAGTGTGTAATTTGATAGCAGATCAAATACACACTTGGAAAATATAATCAGATTTGAAAATGAATAAATAAAACAGACATAACATATATGCAAAGAAGAATTGGTTTTATGTTTCTAGTTTGAAAGTTTTACATAAATAAACTGATATGTATTAATCTTTCCTTGTGTATATTTACCCATTGCCTCTCAGAGATGCTGATAAGTACGCGTCCTGCATCCCTGACACACAAAAATCTTAAAGGATGCAGTAAAATCATATCAGTGCATCCCAGTGTTTTTCTTTTTCTTCCCACACCATTTCAAGCTAACTGTAAATACATTTCAATAGTTCCTTAGAAATGAATTACATGGTATAGGTTACAAGATAGGAGTTAGACAGCTTTAGTTGGGACCCATAAATTTTCCAAGGGATTCCTTCAAAGCAGGACACTAAATCAAAAAACTATCAGCATCACTGACCTCTACTACCATTATCCTATTGACAGGAATTGCAATAGGCTGACTGCAGAGGTTGGTTGGTTGGTTGCTACATCATGTTAACCTGTTTGGGTTATTTTATGCCGAAAACATTTTGTTTTATTCATTCTTGAAGGGTATTGAAATTTTTTTTTTTTTTAATCACATTTTTTTCTATTTAACCCATAGATTGGACCCTAACAGGTACTACCAATCTAGTTTAATGGACCTGGGAGTAATGGTGATGAAAGGATTCTCCACCCTCCCCAGAGCTCCAGAATTGGAACTTCACCATTAGATAGAGTTTAACATCATACCCAGGACAGGAAGAACCTCAGCCACCACCTTCTAGCACATATATGATAAAAAAGGTTGGGGCCTGCCATAAGGGCAATAGGGTTGGGACAATCATATAGGTGCTAGGGCTTGACCTTGCCAGCTGATTGATTGGACACAACCTCTCTGACTGCCTGTCTAGCCTAAGTAAGGGCCAAAGTGGAGTGTTGCATGTCATGAACTGCTCAGCCACTAGGATTCCATCCTTATGCATCACGTGTTGTCCCCCCCCACACACACACACACAGCCAACAGGTGGATTTTACCCTTCTGCAGAGATGCAGATGACATATTCTCTGGTTGTTAACTATGAAATGCTGATTAGAATCCTTCATTCCTTCCTAGATAGAAACATCAATTTAATAGCTTGAAAATGTTTTTGGACTTGAGTCTTTGTAATCAACCACAATAATCCCTTTATCCGCAATAGTCTTTCTGCCACCACGGTAATCCTTTTCTTGCAACAGTCTTTCTGCCTGCAACAATATCACAGTAGTCTTCCTTTGTACTGAAATTGCCACTGCTCAAATCACCCAACAAGCTCCTTTTATCCAATTGTTCTCATGGGCCTAATTTGCATAGGTGCCCCCCATGTTCACACCAAGAACAAGACAGAACGAAACTACACCCTATAAAGCCACCCGTCAGTGGCGGCTATGTTTCTTTAGTTTGGTTCAGGCAAAACCTGACAAAGTCAAACAGATGCGTTTTGCCGGAAGTAAGTCAGCTTGTTCCCCACAAATAGAATAAGAATTTCTTATAAAAATCAAAGTTAACACATCAAAAGTTCAGTGTGTGTGTGAGATAATCATTATCATATTAGAATTAATGCTTCATATGTAGTTAATTACTAGTTTTGTCTTCCTAGTTAAATTACTAGTTAATTACTAGTTAATTACTAGTTTTTGTCCTAGTTAATTACTAGTTTTTCTTTCTAGTTAATTACTAGTTGATTACTAGTTTTGTCTTCCTAGTTAATTACTAGTCTTCCTAGTTATTACTAGTTTTGTCTTCCTAGTTAATTACTAGTTAATTACTAGATTTGTCTTCCTAGTTAATTACTAGTTTTGTCTTCCTAGTTAATTACTAGTTTGTCTTCCTAGTTAATTACTAGTTTGTCTTCCTAGTTAATTACTAGTTTTACTAGTTTTACTAGTTTTGTCCTAGTTAATTACTAGTTACTTACTATTACTAGTTTGTCTTCCTAGTTAATTACTAGTTTTGTCTTGCTAGTTAATTACTAGTTTTGTCTTCCTAGTTAATTACTAGTTGATTACTAGTTTTGTTTTTGATAAAACAAATTTTTCCTTGGTAAAATTTCTATCTTCTATTAGATTTTAATATAAGTAGCTATTTTCACATTTAAAAAGCTTAAATCTTTCAAGTCTTTTTTTTTTTTTAATTTTTAGGCTTCATCTACACTTCATTGACTTCAAATTAAAAAGTTAAGCTTCGTTTAGGCTTCCTTGACACTAAATTAAAACTTTAGGCTTCATTTATATTGACTCCAAATTATTAAAAAAAATTAGGCTTTATTTAGGCTTCATTGAATCCAAGTTAATTATATGCATCAGTCAGGAATTGAACCAGGGCCACCCATGTGGCAGGTGAGTATTCTTCCACTGAGTATACTTAAAATGCTACATGCCACATGAACACCCACATGGGAGGCTTGTGCAGAAGACCCATGCTACCTGGTGCCTCTTTGTCAAACAAGGAGTAAAAAAGAGGAAAGAAGCCGCCATGGAAAAGAGAGCCAAAATGAAGGAGAAACAACAGCAACTCCAGCAAGCATCACTGTTTGTTTGCAGGCACTGCACCAGAGATTGCCATTCAAAAATTGGTCTATTCAGCCACTCACGCAGTTGCAGATTTAAAAAATGGACACTACGCTATCATCTTTAGTAAATGGAAGTATGCCAACACATACTTAAAATACTCTGCTTTTGGAATAAAGAAATTTCTATTTTATTTTTTAGCATGAATTTTCATTTGAATATCATTTAGATAAAAATAGATAATTCCACACTCTTAAATGATCATCTGAATTCAATTTGTTTTAACTTATTCTATTTTCTCTTTTTTTTTTTTTCTCTTTTTATAAATGATAGGTGTCCTTGCTGGAGATATCATCTTGGAAAATTGTTATAATTACAGAGAATTTGATCCACACTGAGGATTTTATGCTCTACTTATTAATCGTTTTTATGTGTCTTTTCAGGCTGAACAGGTTATGTTTACCGTTCGCGATTTGTTTGAAGTGAAAAAGAAGGAATTGGAAGAAGCTGCCGCAAAAGAAGCTGCTAAAAACGCCCAGGCTGAGGTAAGTTACTCAATAGGACTTTTTTCTTCTTTTTTTTTTTTAAACTTTTCATATCTATTTATTTTTCTTTATGATCCACATGTTTTTATTTATTAAATTTTAATTTTTTCAATACTCTCTATGTAGTACATGTCCTGTAAGAGATGGGAAAAATCTATTATTGACATGTAGTGTAGTATAATTTAAAATGGTGTCGAAAAACCATTTTGTCATTAAGTTTGACAGATGGATGATCCAGGGACTATTTGAGACCGGAACTTTGATTGGATTAGAATGTCACAGGATCGAACGACACTAAGAAGTCAACAAGAAATTACCGAAGGAGAGGGCTGAAATTTCCAACTGGCAGGTGCTCTACCAGCTGAGCTAAACCAGCCATTGACTTTACTAAATATATATATATATATATATATATATTCAGTCCAGTACTGATAATATGGTACAGATGTTTTGTTTTTTGTTTGGGGGGGGGTCAAATTTTTTAAAAAAAAGTTGTTTTTTAAGCTTATATGTCACTTTAGAAAATAAAACTTTATTCAATTGATTCTGCCAAAGACGACGTAACACTTGGCCTAAATAAGCTCTACTGCCAACGCCCAAGCTTCACCTCTGTATTCTACAAGAAGACGTCAAATTTATGTTTCGCAACCTTGAGAAGAATTCTGACAAACTAAGTCCGTCGTGTTCACTCTTCGCAACTTGTCTCGTGCCCACCTCGAACTCATCACATTTCACCTTCTCTGCTTCCGCCCACACACACACAACATGCCACTCGCTGTTTCTTCGACTGACGGACCGTTGTCGGCTCATCACAGGTTTGTGGGTTTTGCTGTTGATCTCGCTACATCAATTTAAGAATTAATGGTTTTATGTTCTATGATTATTTCATTATATAAGTCCTTCATCAATGATTGTAAATGGTCGCCTCTCAGTATCAGTGATTAACTAGTCAACCGGCCGTGCATTTGGGTTGTTGATTTGCTGAGGTTTAAACCACGTGACCTCGCTTAGTCTATAAATGTAAGTGTTGTATTGTAACACAGCTTATTTACAGAATAATCCAAAAAATGGTTTGTTAAGCGCAAACTGTACTTACTTATTGTTTGCATATTGTAAATGATGCACATTTGATAAAAAATAGTTCACTAAAAACATCGAAAATTGATAACATTCAAGAATTTACTTGTAAGATCTGATGTTTTCTAAAGAGAGTTGGAAGAAGAAAGTGGTGAAGATTATTTACAACAAAAAGGACTAATGTGGGCAATGATTAATTACTAGCTGATATATATATATATATATATATATATATATATATATATATATCCATTTGATGTAAAGTTGAATATCTACTGTAATTTTTTTAATTTTTAAAATTTGAATTTAAATTTAAATTTGAATTTTTGTTGGTTCTATAAAATAGTTCAACCATGAAGGTGAGTAATCAATACATTTATTAAAATGATCTGTGGAGAACTTATGGAAATATATCCCTTTTTTTTTAATAACCTTAATCTATGGGTATTTGGTATTTATAAAATGTAAACTATCTTTTTAAAAAGAGTAGGAAAAAAAAAACATTCTGTATCATGCCTGTTCTTCTTATCGTTCTTGGTGGTTGAGAGATCTTCCATTTCAACCACCATTTTGAGGAATGTATTGATTACTTCCCTTCACGGATGGACTCTTCACTAAAGGCAGAGTTTTCGACCTTCTAAAATGGCTCATAAGAATTTTTTTTTTATGTATTGAGTTTTATAGAAACTCACACCAAATATTTACTTATTGACTTAAAAATTATCTAAAACTTTTTAAATTTTTTTTTTACTGTTGTCCTCATTTTTATTGTGGTAGTTATTAACACAACATTTTGATTGCTGTAACCTCTGACCTTCCTCATGTGTTTCCTGTGTATCCGAGTATAGTAATGATCCAACCTGGGAAATTATTTTGAATAGTTTGACCCTTGATCAAACAGGCATTTAAAAACTCTAAGTTCTCATTCAAAAGATGATGTCATTGTTTTTTGCATTCCTATCAATCGTACATGTCTCACAAAAAGAATCATTTAGAAAAAGTTCTTCGACACCAAACTATTCAAAATGACTTACCAGGTTGGATCATTACTATACTCGGATACACAGGGAACAACCGAGGAAGGCCAGAGGATACAGAGGCCTAAACATTGTGTTTATACATACCACAATAAATATGAGGACAACAGTCCGAAAAATCAAAATTATTCACATCAAGTCTCATCTCAAAAATACAGACAAGTAAAACTTTTTTATTCAATTTTTTAATAAAAAAAGAACAAGGCATTTTCAAACATTCAAAAGTTATACATTTCATATTTTGTGGACACCCCCCACCAAAAAAAAGGGATACACAAAATATTGTGTGTACATGGTGTTGCCTAAAAAATAGCAAAAAAAAAGTGTTGTTGAGGCCGTGAGATTCTTCTTTGCTGGCAAAGTCTACAAAAACTTGCCCAAGATTCTGTGGATCACCCACAAAGACTGGACGACTGGTGTTGACTGTCCTCAACCGGCAAAGATTGAATAGAGTGGATGATTTTCCCAACCCTATTGCCCTTATGGCAAGCCCCAACCCCTTTTTTATCATATGGGTGCTAGAAGGCGGTGGCTGAGGGTCTACATGTCCTGGGAATGACGTTAAACTCTATCTGATGGTGAGGTTCCAGTTTTGGAGGTTTGGGGAATGTGGAGCACCCTTTCATCACCATTGCTCCCTGGTCCACTCTGACCCGGAGTGGTAGTACCTGTTAGGGTCCCATCTATGGGTTAAATAGAAAAATGTATTTATAAAAAAATTGTATTATCCACTAAGAATTGATTTATTTCAAAACTTTATCGGCATTACATGACCCACTGAGGTTGATATGCCGTAAAACAAAACAAACCATGAATAGAGTGGACCTAGGAGTAATGGTGATCAAGAGGTACTCCACACTCCCCCAGTGCTCCAACATTGGAACATCACCATTAAATTCAGTTAAACGTCATATCCAGGACATAAGATTTCTCTAACAATGTACAAAAAAGAAAAGCACTGAAATTCTACATCAACCAAATATTTACTTCTTTACGGAATTTTCATAACCGCCTAAGATTTATGCACATTTATTAAGTTAATTTTTTTTTTTTTTTGTTTTTTTCTTCAGTCTTCCAACGATGGTGCTAGTGTAGATAACGAAGGTGAAAAGGCCAAGGGGAAAGCAGAAGACGATCACGTCTACTCAGTAAGGAAAAAAACCCTCCTCCTCTTCCTCTTCTCCCTCCTCCTCTCTGGCAGCCTTTTATTGTTTGTCTGTCAAATTTCTTTTACTTTTTTTTATGGTTCTACTTCTTCCTTTATATTTCACATTGTGCTTTTCTATTCAGCATTTTGATTTTCTTCACAACGTTTAATGAATGTCTTGTTAAAACAGTTAAACCTAAGATTGCATGTGGAATTTGAAGATGAAATTTAAAAGCTAACAATTTCTTTTTATCATTATTTTATTGAAAGTAAAAATAAAAATAAACAAAATAAATCTTATTTTTAAAAAAGGATGCAGCAACATGAAGCATTGATTGAACATCAAAGTGTATCATTCGTTTCGATTATCACAATCAAGTAAATACAAAAATTTTACAATTTTGAATCGAGTTTTAAGATACTAAAACACTTAAAAGTATTGACTCATTTCTAATGGAAATACCCTAACAGGTTTACATTTCATTTTTTTAATATGTAAAAGAGTTTTTTTTTATAGTATTAAACATAAAAGATAAAGCCTTATTGTTACAGAAACAGTGACATATACACATGCACACAAACATATCTATAGAGTGTCTGAAATGATAACTTGTGAACAATAACTTAAAGCATTAGGGGGTCGACAGGGAGTGAATTTATTACTTTCCATTTATAAATACTTTTATAACATAACAAATATTATTAGATCACATAGACTAGTTGCCAGATAGCAGAATGTCTGGTGAGTGTGATGGTAATGTGTCATTCTCATGTTCAAAACATAGGGGTCATTTGAAATATATATCAGATTATTACCGTCCCTCACAATCCTATAACCCACCACCAGAACCTTTCCTCTCATGAGCCCTAAATTGACTCATCAAACCTGCTGCAGATCCACAAAGTTTGGTGCAAATATGACATAGGAAGGACATCCTTCCCGTTGTATCAGATGATAAAATTTGATGCTTATGCACCACCATATGTCTCTTTATATAATATATATATATATATATATATATATATATATATATATACACACACACACACACACACACAGTGATACTGATAGCTTTTTGATTTAGTGCGTCCTGGGATGCACATATTTTGCTTTGAATGAATTTCCGGGAAAATTTATGGGTCCCAACTAAAGTTTCTTAATAAATTGTAGGGTTTTAATTTATGATCTGGGGAAACAGCTAAAGCCAGCTAACCTTGTAACCTATCTTGTGTAATTCATTTTTAAGAAACTATTGAAATGTATTTACAGTTAGCTTGAAATGGCGAGGGAAGAAAAAAGAAAAACACTGGGACGCATGGATATGATTTTACTGCATCCTTTTAGATCTTTGTATGTCAGGGACACAGGATGCGTACCTATCAGCGTGTGTGTGTGTTGTGTGTATATATATATATATATATATATAATTTAGCCAGCTCATTCACCACAGATAGGATTTCACACAAGGTTACAAGTGTGGGGTCATCCTTCGAGGATAAAACTTGTTGCTCCGTTGTAATGGATCAGGGAGTAATGGTGATAAAAGGGTACTCCAGAATTGGAACTCCCCCATTAGATTAATTCATTTGGGGAGGAGGTTAAAAGGAAGTTGAATTTGGTTACAAGGAGTGGGGCATCTAGTAAAAATGTTTAAGAGAAGCCCTGCTTTAAACTCTTCTACACACTATCACCTACATTAGATAAAATAAGAGTTATTACTTTTGGAGTAACCCTCTTTAAAGCATAGCATGCAGGCTCTTGATCATCACTAGGCAATGGTGGAAAAAGGTGTTTTTGTAGCTGAACACTTGCTCTATCTAACGTTTTATTTATGTCAGAAATATCTAATCAATTTATGAGTGACAAATGAAAATTAAATTTGTTTAATAGGAGTGCAACAAATCAAGTAAAAAGTTTAAGAGAAGAAGGCGTATTTGAGAATATTAGTGTTTGAGAATATTAGTGTTTGTTTGAGAATATTAGTGAGAGAAATAAATATAAGCAACCAAAGTCGGGGAAATTAAAATTAGTTTATCAATGAATGAACCTCATCTAAAATATCTAAAATAGGAACGACTTGGCTTACAGTAATTGCTGCTATGGATACGTGTGTATGTGTTGGTCTAATTTGTATATTTGTCAGCATTCCTCGTGTTTTGTTGAAATTCAAGACAACCCAATTTTTATTCAATCCAATCTATTTGCAATAAGGAACCAACAACATTCATCATTAATTAATTTTTGGATTAAATTACAAAGAAAGAAAAAAAAGAAACTGAATGGACGAAAGGAAATCAGGATTTGAAATTCTAAAACATTTTTAGAACACATCTTGATTTCCTATTTTATTTGGAAAATTAGTTTTGTAGTCATTTTCAATTAGCCAATGAATTAATATATATATATATATATATATATATATATATGTTTAATTGGAGTCGTACCTAATTTGAAATTAATTAATTAATAATGAATTAGGCGGAATACCTATTAAATGTATGGCTAAACAAATCGAGAAAAATCAATCTCTGTATGTACATTTCGGCCTATTAGGCCTCATCAGCAGGCTATAGATCGGAAGACCGCCCTGTGCGTGATTTGAAACCGGACACAGGGCGGTCTTCCGATCTATAGCTCTGCTGATGAGCCTAATAGGCCGAAATGTACATACAGAGATTGATTTTTCTCGATTTGTTTAGCCATACATTTAATAGGTATTCCCGCCTAATTCATTATTAATTAATTAATTTTCAAAATTAGGTACGACTCCAATTAAACACTTATCTCCAAAAAATTATCGGCAAAAAGCCATTCTAAAACAAACCTTGTTTACAACTTACCACATCGTCGTGTAATAAAAGTCACTAGAAGAGGAATGTTAACCTACTCTAAACAAATCATAAAATCTAAGAAGTTCGTTGGTGTTGGGGTTATGGATCGGCCTGTCAGCTTGGCAGTCCGGTTTCAAATCACGCACAGGGCGGTCTTCCGATCTATAGCTCTGCTGATGAGCCTAATAGGCCGAAATGTACATACAGAGATTGATTTTTCTCGATTTGTTTAGCCATACATTTAATAGGTATTCCGCCTAATTCATTATTAATTAATTAATTTTCAAAATTAGGTACTCCAATTAAACACTTATTCTCCAAAATTATCGGCAAAAAGCATCTAAAACAACCTATATATATATATATATATATATTAATAAAGTCATCCACAAACCTCTTCAGTGTGGCTAGACACAACTGTCCTTGGGTAGGGTCGAACTCAGACTGACCGCATATATATATATATATATATATATATATATATATATATATATATTAGAGAGAGAGAGACATGCTGATAGGTACGCGTCCTGCATCCCTAACACACAAAAATCTAAAAGGATGCAGTAAAATCATATCCATGTGTCCCAGTGTTTTTCTTTTTTTCTCCCCTCACTATTTTAAGCTAACTGTAAATACATTTCAATCGTTTCTTAGAAATGAATTGCACAGGATAGAGTGACCTATTGTTGGTATCAGCCAGACACTATCACTAGACCAGGGAGATTGTTTTTGTTTCTAAGGTGGAGTGCCAAGCCTATGATCAGCACTCTACAGATCCATGCTGTACTACTCATGCAGAGTTGGCAAGGGCTAGTATCGTGTCCAGAACCTTGTGGTTCCTAAGCAGATACAATTCTGACTGAGCTATTGCTTGTATACAAAAATGATTGTGTGTGTGTGTGTGTATATATATATATATATATACACACACATTTTTTCTCAAATATTAGGCCTGCATAGAATCTTCCAGGAAAAAAGTAGTTTTTAACTAATTTTCAAAACACAATATTATGAACTTTGGCCTCCTATGGGAAAATGGCATGAAAGAAATGCTGTTGTTATTTACATTTTTAAACTAGACTTATTGCCCATCATATACAGTGGTTCTTGAATGACTCTGAAGTCAAACAATTTGAGAGAAAAAAGGCAAAGTTGTCAAACAAATTTTCAGACTTTGAATACATGAGTCAAGCTGATGAAAACAAAAATCTTATGCAAATGATGCCAATGCAATCCAAATACGGATGAATGGCTGGTCAAATCTACCCAAGCAGCATCAATTAGCATCAGTTACTATCTTGAACAAGTGTCTGATATTGTTTACAGTTTTATGTTATCTGTTGTTTAAATACCTGTCTTTCCATATTATATATAACTGTAGGTACACAGTGATGCTGATAGCTTTTTGATTTAGTGCATCCTAGGACACACATATTTGCTTTGAATGAGTCCCGGGAAAATTCATGGCTCCCAACTAAAGCTGTCTCTTACCTTTTAACCTATCTTGTGTAATTCATTTCTAAGAAACTATTGAAATGGTGAGGAAGAAAAAAGAAAAAGACTGGGAAGCACGGATATGATTTTACTGTGTCCTTTTAGAATTTTGTGCATCAGGGACGCAAGACATGTACCTACCAGCATTGCTGGGTACATATATAGGCATTCATCTGATGGTCAAGAACGCATAAATCCACTCTACACTATTTCTTATGGGAAATATTGTTTTAGTTCTTGAACATGATTTTCTAACGAATTATGTTCTAGAACCGAGGTGCTACTCTACAATCATTTTTGGGCTTTGTATATAAAATACAAAACAAGTATCTGGTCTGCAATCTTAGTGTTGAATAAAAACTCTGTGATATGTTGTTTTTGTTTTTTTGTATTACAAAGCAATGAACACTGAAGTTTTTTACACAACACATGTGATGATGATATCAAAAATGTTTCCAAAATTGAAATAAACCAACAGTAATAATGATTCATAAGCAAAAATTTGAAAAACTTTCTCTACAAAAGGATTGACTGGATTGATATTTATATTTACATATATGACCATCTGTTACACATCTTGTTTTAGACAGTTTTTTTTTTGTTTCATACACCCAATTGTCTGTATCAATAAGGCTTACTTAGTAAATAACCAAAGATTTTTTTTTTTTCATTGTACATATGAATATTTCATTTATGCTGCATTTAATTTCTCTTAACAACATTAACACTCAACAAGATTAAATTTCAATGTTTTAACAGCAAATTCTAACACTTTCTCTTCATTTTCTTTTTTGGCTTGTTTTTCTTTTTTCTTTTTTCTTTTTTTCTTTTTCTTTTTTTTTCTTTTTTTCTGTTCCTTGTGGCATTGTGTGCATTTTTCTTTCAACATTTTTCTTTTGCTTGAAAAAAAAAAAAAGTCTTATTTTTTAATTACCTTTTTCCTTAACTTTTTTTTCTTTCTTTCTTAACTGTATTAAATTGAGACCATATGTCTTAAGATATTTCATTAAATCCGGTTGGTCTAAGTTACAAGATCAACCCATTCTGTTTTCCCTGGGATTCATTCTTTCTCTACCATGAAAATTGCAGATTTGAGCCAAATTTGATAAGTATATTCTTTCAATGGGACACACACAAAATTATAGGATACTAGTTATCATCATCATCATCATCATCATATCACGCTAGTAGCACAGATATCCATGACAGTCTCTTGCTAACCATCCCTATCATTCATTGCCCTTGGGAGCTCCTCTGTGCAGCATCAATATCCACGCAGAGCTGATCAATGTATGCCTTTGCTGGATGGCCCACACTGACGTGCCTCACACTGGTGTGCCCATGTGTTGGTTTCCACTGGAAACTTATAAGTTTGTCCTTGCTTCTCCAGCAGTGTCCAGCATGTCTTGTTCATCTCACTTGGATGCAGAGGAGTAAGACTCCCCCAATGAGGCCACCTGTTGGCCGTGGGTGGCGACCCGTGATGCTTAAGGATATAGCCCAGGTGGATGAGCCGTTCATGACTTGCAATGCTCCACTTTGGCCTTATCTTGGGCTAGACGGGCGGTCAAAGAAGCCCCCTCTGATCAATCGGCTGGTCACATCAAGCCCTAGCACCTATATGATTTTCCCAACCTATTGTCCTTATGGCAAGCACCAACCCCTTTTTATCATATGGGTGCTAGAAGGCGGTGACTGAGGGTCTACATGTCCTGGGAATGACATTAAACTCTATCTGATGGTGAGGTTCCAGTTCTGGAGGTTTGGGGAATGTGGAGCACCCCTTCATCACCATTGCTCCCTGGTCCACTCTGACCTGGAGTGGTAGTACCTGTTAGGGTCCCATCTATGGGTTGAATAGAAAAACATGAGTTTATAAACAAAATTGTATTATGCATTAAGAATGAATTTATTTCACTACTTTGTCGGTATTAAATGACCCACCGAGGTTGATATGCAACAAAACAAACCAACACAACCTTTCTTGGATAGTTTATATGATAGAGAGAAGTGACCATACATCTGCTTTCTTGTGGGGTGTTGTTTCCACATTTTGTTTAAGATCACACACAGCATTCTTCTGCAGTTCTAATCTAGCTTATTCTCTAGGCATTTTTGTTACGGTCCAAATGGGAGTCATACAATAGCACTAGTCGTACCAGCCACTATAAATGATGAAGATGAAAAAATAAATGTTACCCACAAAATTTAGTTGGGTTGATTGATTGATTGATTTTAATGTCATATCAACTCTTCTAGGGTTATTTTATGCCTAGAGGTTAGGGAATTACATTCATTGTACATTTATACTTACTTGTGTACTTGTTTGTTAAGAGTTTTTTTTACCCACAGTTATATGATATATTTTTTACCCACAGTTATATGATATCAAGTAGTAAAGTAGGTGGAGTGGCCTATTGTTGGTATCAGCCGAACAGTGAGGGAGTCTATCCCCTTTACCAAGAATTCCTATTCAAATTATTCTAGTCCAATTTTTGTGTATCTGATAAATGGCCAATTAGAAATTATTCAAAAACAACTATTCACAATTCACACAGCACTAATGCCCTTAGGAAAAGGTATGAATCCAACTATTCTCCCCCCCCCTCCTGCTATGGGTAAATAGTAGGGTAGACTGGGCTATTTAACCTTGGTATGGTAACCAGCATCCAGTATCTGCGCAGAGTTGATCTATGTATGTCTTTGCTGGACAGCCTACTCTGGCGTATACATGTGATGGCTCCCACAGAAGAACGTCACTTATGTGTTCTTCCTTGCTTCTCCAGCAGTGCCCAGCATGTCTTGTTCGCCTCACGCGGATGGTTTGTGTAATATGGGGCAGGTGGCCGTACAGCTGTTTTCTTGTGGGGTGTTGTTCCCACGATTCGTTTAAGATTGCACACAGCATTCTTGTGCAGCTCCCATCTAGCTTATTCTCCAGGTGCTTCGTTAGGACCCAAGTGGTGCAACCATACAGTAGCACTGATACAACTACAGCTTGGAAGAATTTTCGCTTTAACTTGTCAGTGAGATTGGATTTCCTTATCACTGACAATCTATTTAAAGCAGCCCATGCCTTTCCTATGCAGAATGGGCTCTAACTTTGATATGGCAACCAGTCTAGGAGAAGGAACACTGAATTAAAGTAGAGTGTTCGGCTGGGAACCTCAAGGTACCTGGTTCAATACCGGCCCTCGCCAACTCAGCGTATGAGTAGCACAGGGATCTGTGCGGTAAAGTAAGAAGCTGATGGTAGGTGTGGCACTCCGCCTCAGATGCTAAAAACAATCTCCTTGGTCTAGTGCTAGTGAAAAGGGGATAGACTCCCTTGCTGTATGGTTGATACTGACTCTAGCCCCCCCCCCCCCCCGACGACTTTTTTTATACTCTGCTTAAAAATTGACCATGTGTCATATCTTTTGTAGTGGAGGGTTTGGTAAATACATTTATAACCATACCATAATTCTGTAGTGTAAAAATGATTTTTTTTTTTTTTAATGTCATATTTTTTACATATGGTCTCAGATCTTTTCTGTATTTTTTTGTTTTGGTTTTGTTTTTTTTTTGTTTTTTTTTTTTTTTTTTTGTTTTTTTTTGCATATTGTTTTTGTTTTGCACCTACCTTCCTATTCCTAACTCAATTAATCTTTTGGTAAGTATTTTCATTCTACCTTGGCTGAGGGTTTCGCTATGCAACAATGAAAAAAAAAAAAACCAAATAGACACCATGTCTACCGTGAGCTCGATGGGATTTCTGCTTCCAACTGACAAGCAGATATATCAGATTAACAACTTAACTACCACCACAGCCACCACCACCATGTGTGCGTGCGTGTGTTTACACCTCTCCTTCCACTGCCCCACCCTGCAGAAATTAACTGTCTTCTAATTTGAACCCTTTATTTCTTTGCCATGATTATCAGGTGCCACCCAACAATAAACCTGTTGAGAAGATGGCCACACAAAATCTGTTGGACCTCGAATCTGATTTAATCACAATACAACAGGTAGGAGACGATAGAACTTGTGCATTTTGAACATCACCATCCCCCACACGGTCCTTTATTTTTTATTTTTTATTTTTTTTATTTTTTTTTTTTTTTTTTGACAACTGATGATACAAACTGACTTTTGGAAATGGAGTGGCTGCAGAAAATTTTTTCAATTATTTCAATTCCTTGGTGTCTGAACAAAATCATCTTTTCCTTTTTTTGAAATCAACATAGAAACAAAATCAAAAATCTTTGTCGTCTTCACTAAAATCTTTAAAAGTCTTGTTAACTGTAGAATCAATATCATACTCACTTTTACAGGAAGGCTGTGACTAGCGTCCAGTCACCAGACAAGAAAAAAAAGTAATTGAATACAAGCTCTGTACAAACTATCAGAACACAGTCAAGTGTATAAATGGATAAAATATCCACGCTAAAGCTAGAAGCCAATGAGAATCCTGGGAATGGACTTAGCCAAGCTACTCAATGGAATAGCCCAACCTGCTATTTAAACCACATACCAAGTCTGGATTCTCAAAAACAGATTCAACTTGAAACACAGCTGAATACTGGTCACTCAAAACAAATCTCTACATTAACATTTGTTGATTTTTAAAATCAAGAATATTCTGATTGGCTCAGAAAATTGACCTAACAAGGTCAAGTTTACTAAATTTGGTATCATGGAGCTGAACCTTTTTAAAATATTCATTCATTTAAAATGTAGTTTTTTAGTTTTTGAATGCTGTAAAATTGAATCATTCTCTGTAATTTATCAATAATATTAATAATAAATTTAATTTGATAATGATAGATGCATACATTATCTGTAATATATAAGTCGTCATCAGGGTGGCTTAAAGTCAGTATCAGCCAGACAGTGAGGGAGTCTATCCCCTTTTCACTAGCACTAGACCAAAGAGATTGTTTTTGCGTCTGCGGTGGAGTGCCACACTTACCATCAGCTCCTCACTTTAACGCACAGATCCCCGTGCTGCTTGTACGCCGAGTTGGTGAGGGCCAGTATCGAACCAGGAACCTTGTGGTTCCTAGTCGAACACTCTATCAACTGAGCTAAACCAGCCCTTATCTTATATATAACACTTATATGTGATATTATTTAATTTTGTAAAATTGAATTATAATCTGTAATTTTTGCCCATAAGATTAAGATCTCTTTAGAATCATTCTTGATTTAAAAGAAGATGATTCTATAAAATCTTCAAATGATTCAAAACTTAAAATGTAAATGAGACTTGATAATTAGTATTATTTGTATTATTCGGACTATTGTCCTCATGTTCATTATCTGTACAACTTTTCGGCTGATGTGCCCTCCATCCTTCTTCAATGACAGTTATCTCTAGACTGCATGTTCAATCCTGGCCAGGGGCAGCAGTAACATAGAATAATAATTAACACAGCTTAACACCTCTACCCCAGCTATGGTTAGCAGAATGAGAACAGGAAACCCCATGGACTGAATAAAGGGTTAAATTCAAAGTTCCGTGATGGCTCCTGATTACGACAAGAAGGTTCCCAAGTCCGAGAAGTTTCCGAGTCTACAAGAAATACCTGAAGAGGCCAGAGGGCACATCAGCCAAAACGTTGTACAGATAACAATGAAGATGAGGACAATAGTCCGAATAATCAAATGATACTTAAAATGAAGAATTTCTATGTTCACTATAATCTTGATGATTACAATCAATTCTTTATTTAGTTCAGCTCATGTGTTTAACCGATTAGAATTAATGTGCGTCTAAAATTTGATTCAGTTTTTCTGTTTTATTAATTTTAGTAAGAAAGTAGGATACATGTTCATCGATCCTGTGAAGACAAAGATTGTAGAGAAAATAGAATGATAGGAAGATTTGAAATACAAAAGTTTAAAAGACAAATAAGTGAAATAATTCAATTATACGCTAGAATTTGTCTTCAATATTTGTTTATCTTTTTTTTTCCTCTTTTTTTTTTTTTTCTTTTAATCTAAATTCTGATACACACACACACATATATAGTTATTTCTTATAAGTCTAACATAAACAAAGGGGGACCACTCTTGACTGATAAATTATTTATTTATTTATTCATCTACTAGGAAAAAAGAAGACGGTGTTAGGGTTTAGGTTAGTTTACTGGGAAAATAAATAATTTATCACTCAAGAGTGGTTCCCCTTTGTTTATGTTAAACTTATAGGAAATAACCTTATATATATATCCCACCATCCATTATTTATATATAATATAAAGAACTAATTTGATTTCTATCCGCCAACTTTCTTTTACTAATTTCTGGTCAATACTAATTTTTTTTTTTTGAATTGCCATTTTAGAATAGTCTAACTAAACTAATCCATATTGATATCTGTAATTTTAATTAAAATCTTTTCTTACATCTTTATAAAAAAAATCCACACAATTCATTTTTCATTCTTTAATTTATTTATGAGTCAACTTTTAGAATATGCTGCATATTAACTGAATTTAAATCCTCCACCATTAGTAGTGGATCTTATTCTTCACTTTGGCCTTTTCTAATGAGAGTTAGACTAGATTTCACTTTGTATAAACTTTCATTAATTCTACAAGAATTATGGAGGAATTGCTATTTTATTTGGAGTCAATGAAGCCTAAAGTTCTGACTCAGATTCAATGAAGCCCCTCAATGAAGCCTAATTTTTTTAAATTTGGAGTCAATATAAATGAAGACTAAAGTTTTAATTTAGTGTCAATGAAGCCTAAATGAAGCCTAATTTTTTTTAAATTTGGAGTCAATATAAATGAAGACTAAAGTCTTAATTTAGTGTCAATGAAGCCTAAATGAAGCCTAATTTTTTTTAAATTTGGAGTCAATATAAATGAAGACTAAAGTCTTAATTTAGTGTCAATGAAGCCTAAATGAAGCCTAATTTTTTTAAATTTGGAGTCAATATAAATGAAGACTAAAGTCTTAATTTAGTGTCAATGAAGCCTAAATGAAGCCTAATTTTTTTTAATTTGGAGTCCATATAAATGAAGACTAAAGTTTTAATTTAGTGTCAATGAAGACTAAATGAAGCTTAACTTTTTAATTTGAAGTCAATGAAGCGTAGATGAAGCCTAATTTTTATTTTTATTTGGAGCCAATGAAGCCTAAAATGCGAATTTTACAAATTGATGCTTTATGCAAATATGACATCCCAATGATACAAACTTGAATTTGCATTAAACGTCTTTTATGCAAAGAAAAGGATCAAGAAAAGAAACTTAAAAATCAACTTCTTTTTGAAATTCTAAAACAAATTCTAAAAGTTTTAATAAAAATATTGATGACATTCAGGTATTTCTTTTTGTAATCATTTTTGTCTAATATTTCCGCTTTGATGAGAAAATCCCTCAACTTTGGTAGATGAAGAATTTTTGCATCAGTTGCATTTTGATTTCTTGTTGCATCTTGACCAAACTTTGTTGTTAAGAATAATAGAATAGATTCATTATTTCTAACAGATTTGGATTCCTTTTTTTTCTACTTCAAACTTTTTATTAAAAAGTTTGAAGGATTTGTTAAATGTTTTGTTATCATTACTAGTTTAACTATGCCATCCCCCTAAAAAATGATAGTAGTATTTAATAATAATAATAATAATAATAATAATAATGAGATGACCTGGACATGGCTTGTGTGTGTCTGTGTGTCTGTCTGTGTGTGTGTGTATATATATATATATATATATATATATATATATATATATATATATATAATATAAAGTAAATGTATTGAATCCGACGTCATTTGTTCTTTCTAAAAAATTTCAATTCATATATATATATATATATATATATATATATATATATATAAGAAAATTTAAAAAAACAAGTGTTCACATATAAAAACATCCATCATTTTCTTCACCTCAAGAGACATCCTGATGAAGGTTCTAAACATCGATAATTAAATTCATCCCATTTTACTTGTTTTTTCAAATTTTCTTTATATTGTCGGATTTAATTTCCATATTTATATATATATATATATATATATATATATATATATATATATATATAGTCATCCACAGACACTGTGTTTTGACATTTCTTGTCTCTTCAGTGTGGCTAGACCCCAGCAACTACTTCTAGCCGGGAGCAAAAACCCAACTGAATTTTCATCAGTCCAGTTCCTTAACCTCTCGGCCGTCGGCAGCTGCCTGTAAGGAGCTGTGTTTTCAACTGATAAATACATACATTGGTGTATATATTTTTTCACAATCACCAGAGAGTTCAAATTTGTAAACAACAGACGATCCTTGCTTTTATTGCGTTATCAGTGAAAGTCAATTAAAGTTGCTCCTAGAGAGCTCTACCAGGTTTTGGGAGCATTTATTATGATGAATTTTAATATATTTGACCCAATATTTTAAGAAATTAGATGTGTGTATATATATATATATATTCATTAATCAGTGTATTGATGCTTACATGTTTTGATATGTTTGATTTTTTTTTTATTAATTCATTATTTTTGTTCTTTCTTGCTTATTTCCTTGTCTAATTTTCAGGGCATGGATTCCATTGGAACTGCCTTAGCTCACTCCAATGCGAGCAGCCCATTTGGAGCTGCAGCAGCGCAGGACAATGCAGATCCTTGGAATATCAATAATCAAGCTGTATCTGGATCAGTCATTCAGACTGGATCGGTCAGTCAGACTGGATCAGTCATTCAGACTGGATCGGTCAGTCAGACTGGATTGGTCAGTCAGACTGGATCAGTCAGTCAGACTCCTAGCCCACTCCTGCAACCACCACCCCCAGTTGTTCGTTCTAACTCCGCAGGGGTTAGGATACCTTCTCGTGGTTCTCTGTCTTTGCCTGTGGTGGGCCAGCAGTCTCCTGCTGGCTCGGTCAGTCCTCAAGTGGCCGCAGCAGCTTTTCCGATGCCAGTTTCCAGTGCCTTTCCACCAATGGTTTCTCCCGGAGCCGCTATGCCTTCTGGAATGTTCCCCGTCTCATATGCAGCAGCGGCAGCTGCTGCTCCATCGCCCCCTTTCGCTTCCGCAGTTGTTGGTAATCAGATCATCATGCAATCATCCCCAAAGGTTTGTGATTGTTTTATCTTAATTGGCATCCTGAAATAAAGATTTACATAGTATATGGTGAGAATAATTTGCATAATGATTTTAACAAAACTGGGTTTAATAAATAATTATTTGCTTTTAATGATTTCTAATAGTATCATGTTATTCTCAAACATATTAAAAACAATCCTATATTAAAAAAAAAATTATAGAGAAATAATATTAAAATAAGTGTAATGTTTTTATATTCATTCTTATTTAGTTTTGTTAGTCTTTCTAATTTAATATATTTTATTACATCAAAACTTAAATACTTGCATCCAGAGGGAGCATACTTTTGCTTGTATATATGAGATGAACATAAAGTGATAAGACAAACAGGAATATTTATTTTATGTTATTTCTGATTTCAACTAGTCTCAACTTTGGGCCATCGTCAGAAGCAAAAGTTCTTCTGAAAAAAAATTGTTTTTAGAAATTTTTTTAAATTTTCAAAGTGTTTAATAAGCCATGAAAGAAGGTGTATAAAATGTACTGATAAAGTGACATGTCCATTTTATTGAGTAAAAACCATCTTCTGGTTAAATTTGCTTGGATTGTTTTTGGTTTTTTTTATATACTTGCTGAATTTTTGAAAGCTGTGTGTGTGTGTGTGTGTTTTGAGTCAAGGTAGATTGGACATGGAGCCAATGCCTGGTTACCGACAGTTTCTCGCCTATGCGATCTTCAGACCAAACTTGGTCTGAAGATTACATAGGCGAGGTGTTGACTCCATGTCCACGCTACTTAAATATAAACGCTCTATCAATGATATTGAGCACTGCCTACTTAAAGATATACCACCCATATTATAATATATATATGAGTATGATAAAAGGATATGAAAACAACACAATATGCTGTTAAAGTGAAAATATTTTATATCATATTCATAGCTAATATTGAACAATATTTTGATTTTTAAAATCATCTTCAGAGTTTTTATTTTAGACAATAACCATACCTTTGATTTTAAAGGTGCTAAAATATTAACTCACATACACAACAGAACACTACCGTCCAATAATATAATAATTATTATATCCAATAGTTAATAATTCATGACTATAATCTAATATAATATATTCATGACCATTTATTAAATCTAATATCATAATCTAATATAATATATTAATGAAATTTAACTTTCAATAATCCAAAATATATAATTATTATATCCAATAGTTAATAATTCATGACTATAATCTAATATAATATATTCATGACCATTTATTAAATATATCAAATATAATATATAATGACTATTTAACTTTCATAATGTGTTTATAAATCCAATAATATAATAATTATTATATCCAATAGTTAATAATTCATGACTATAATCTAATATAATATATTCATGACCATTTATTAAATCTAATATCAATCTAATATAATATATTAATGACTATTTAACTTTCATAGTGTGTTTTATAACAATAATATAAAATTATTATATCCAATAGTTAAAATTCATGACTTAATCTAATATAATATATTCATGACCATTTATTAAATCTAATATCATAATATAATATATTAATGACTATTTAACTTTCATAATGTGTTTATAATCCAATAATATGATAATTATTATATCCAATAGTTAATAATTCATGACTATAATCTAATATAATATATTCATGACCATTTATCAAATCTAAATCTAATGACTATTTAACTTTCATAATGTGTTTATAATCCAATAATATAATAATTATTATATCCAATAGTTAATAATTCATGACTATAATCTATATAATATATTCATGACTATTTATTAAATCTAATATCATAATCTAATATAATATATTAATGACTATTTAACTTTCATAATGTGTTTATAATCCAATAATATAATAATTATTATATCCAATAGTTAATCATACATATAATAATTAACTTTTTAAAATTTTACATTATTTAAAAACAAAAATGTTATTTTTCTGTTTCAGCTGGCTGCCAGTCCAAGCTGCGTTCTTCCAATCGTAACCGATCCTTTTGGTGATAACCTTTTCTCCTCGAGTACGTCAACCCAGGCGCCCATTCTGACGACACCAATGCCGGCCTCTCAGCCAATCCTCATCCAACCACCTGCCATGCGGCCAGCATTTGCCGTGTTCCAAACACACGCAGGGACACCGTCATCCTTTCATTCAAACTCCTCATCCGGAAGTTTCCTCGGAAACAGTCCGAGCAAATTCGATGCCTTTTCTGCTGACAACACCTTCAGTAGCCTCAGTTTCAATTCCAGCTTTGTACAGCAACAACAAACATCACTTCCTTTTCAGGAACCGGTACTGACGAGCCCAGTTACACACAGCCCACCTACTGCTGCCGCTGCTGCCGTTAATGTTTCTCCTGGTGCAGCTGTCCCGGAGGACATCCCTGATGCACCTCCTGCTACTGCAGGCACTCGTATGTCACAAGATCAAAGCCTGTTTGAAGATCTGTGCAATTTTGGAAGCAAGCAACCCCACAAAAAACCTGCTGAGCTTTTCCCTAAATTGGAGCCTCCCTCAAAGAAACTAAGCGAACTCCAACAGGAACAGGAGAAGGACCCACAAAATCTTACAGCCACCTCACCAATGGCGACCCCATCACCGTTGCCAAACGACA
>CM042142.1:73051130-73066130 GCA_023376005.1 Doryteuthis pealeii
TAAAATTCAAAAATCTTTTAAAAGATATCTGTCATTTGATACTTGAAACATATCCTCATATTTTAATATATATGATTTTTTAGAAGAAAAAAATTTTGAATAAAGAATTTTTTAAAAATTGATCCAACTGTTTCTGAATTAAAAGATGTATTTGTCTGAATTTTTGAGATGAGGTTTGATAATTTGTATTATTTGTATTTCTCGGACTATTGTCCTCATCTTTTTTTATTATATATATAACATTTCAGCCGATCTGAACTTTGTCAGGTGTTTCTTTTCAAACTCTGGAACCTTCTTGTTGTAATTGGGAGCTTCACAGAACTTTGAACCAAACTCTTTATGGTTAGTGGACTGAGAACAGTCTACTTCCATGAATTGAATAAAGGATTCAGTTTGAAGTTCTGTGAAGGCGCACGATTATGACATGAAGGCTTACAAGTTTGACTAGAACGTTCCTGCGTTTGAAGAGAAGGTTTCAGAGTTCAACAAGAAACACCTGAAGAAAGTTGGAGGGCACATGGACCAAAACTTTGTATCTATAATAATAAAGATAAGGACAATAGTCTGAGAAATCCAAATAAAAAAGATGGATCTTTGGAATTCTTCCACAACTTTAGGAATATTTATTTTGATTGTAAAATGTTCCACTAGAATTAATCAAATCCTGGTATTTTTGGTTTAGAAGAAAATTAACTTTGGCCATAAAAATTGATAGAGATAAAGATGAAGACAACAGTTTGAAAAATCAAAATTATTCACATGAAGACTCATTTTAAAAATACAGACAAATAACAATATATATATTACTTCAATAACTGATCGATAATTCACTGACACAAAACAAAACAAAAAAAAGGTGATGGGTTGCAGCTTTTTTTAATTTTATTTTATACACTTTGGTTATTCAGGTAAATAGTTGCAGTTGATTATATTTTGCCTCTTCCTCTTAAATGAGGATTGTTGTTCTTGCTTGTTCGCCATTTTTTTTTCCCATCTTTACAGATTAATATTCAGTATTCTCACCTGCTTTTATTAACTATATGTAAAAGTTCCCAGCTCCTTTTTTGAAAACTAGAAACTAAAACACAAATTATAAAACACTTATTTTTTTAATTTATAAACATTGCTGGAAACTTTTGCACAGAGTTAATTTTCTCACCAATCTAATTGTTGGGTTTCTAGGTATTTATTAACCCTTTTACTGCTGTATTTTCCTATTTTCCAATAATTCCCACTTTTGAATTTTCCAACAAAAAATAATGACCAATAATGATAATTAAAAAAAAATGTTACTTTAAAATTATATTTTCACATTTCATTTTATGTTCTGGGTATGTCACTAAACTAAATCCAGTGGTGAGGCTCCAATTAAATAATAATAATAATAATAATAAAAATGAGTAAAACTATTAATTAAATAATAGTGAATATACTTCATCTAAAGAAGAAGAAGAAATTAATCTTAAATTTTTAGATTCAGTATAATAAAAGTCAACCTTTTCATCTTCATTAAAATAAATCTATTACACCATAATAAAGGAATATTGATTTTCTTAATTTACCTGGGGAGAGCAACCTTACCACATTTTTTTCTCCTCCATTACTAATCTCCTCAAATTCTCTATTTGTGCTTATAAAGTATTCATCATTTTTTTTTCATTTTTTTTTATATAAAAGTTATTATCTTAGATATTTAAAACCAGGCAGAATTTCTTCAAAAGAGAGTTTCATTTTGTTTCGTCTTTTTTCTGGAATAATTGAAAATGATTTCTCCTTTAATCAGAGAGGTTGATTCTAACTTCTGAAATTTAAAGGATTAGGAATTCTATTTTTCCAGTTGGTTATCTAATATTAAAGAAAATAGATTCAACTAGTTGAAGTATTTATCTACACTGGGTACAATGGGAAACAAATATTAAAAATCTATTCTACGTAATTCGTTTTTTAACAATATCCGTTTTTAAAATCTTCAGTGAAAAAATTAATAAATTTTATGTTATTAAATGAAAGAATTTTTTTTTTTTTTTTCTTAATATTAAATATTTTGTTAGCAAATAATTCTATTAAAGACATTTTTTTTTTTTTTTTTCCATATTGAATAATTTGCACTTAGATTTATTTTTCAAACCAAATTCTTCCTTTCCTTTCCAAAGCTGTAAAAATGTCAATGACATTTAAGATTTATTTATTAAGCATTTTTGTTTTTTGTACGAATTGTTAGTTCTGATTAAATGCAATGATCCTGTGGAATTATCTTTTTACATCTTTAGGTTTGGTTTGTTTTGTTTTGTTTTATGGCATATCAACCTCAATGGGTCATTTAATGCCAATAAACTTTTGAAATAAATCAATTCTTAATGGATAATACAATTTTTTTATAAATACATTTTTCTATTTAACCCATAGATGGGTTTACATCTTTAACTTAAAGAACTACCTATGAACCTAATTAGTAATATTTAATTAAAATGTTATCAATTATTTTAATAAGACAAATGTCATTTGGTAATTAAAATTCTGTACGATTAGTTACATCTTACAACAAAATGGCTCCTCATTAAATATTGGTTATTTTTAGAGACACCTCCCATCCCCCATCCTGATGAACACACTTCTCTTTTCCTATGAAGAATAAAAGAATTATTTATCCAAAACAATAAATGTAATTATTTTACATGTCTAGTTTGAAGAACTACCTAAAAATATAATTAGTAATGTTTAATTAAATGGGAATAATGATTTTTTTTTAAAAAGAAAAAAAAGAAAAAGGAAATGAAGTTCATTTTTCTTTTGAACTTTGGAAAATTAATTTCTCTCCAATTAATTCTGGATTTCAGCAAAATCACTTCCCACTGATTAATTGATTGTTGGAAATTACTTCACAATGAGAAACCTTCTTTTTACACATGTATTTATCCTCTACGTCTAATAAAAAACCTTTTGCCTTATCTATAAAGAACAGACAAAATATTCCCAGTTATCAATATATGTATTTACCAACCCCTCTGCACGAGCAGGATGCAACACAAGGTCAATTTTTTAAGCGGAGTTTAACAGGTTTCAATTCTGAGATTTCCTTCTCCTAGACTGGTTACCTATCAAAGATTATAGAGCCCAAGTCTGCCTACTATTTACTCATAGCTGGCAGAAGTGTAATTGAATGCATACCTTTCCTAAGAGTATTAGCGCTATGTGAAATACAAACAGCCTCATCCAAAATTTGAACTCGGGTTGACAAGTCCATTTCCTATGTCTAAACATTACATCATGCGCCTCACAGTTATCTATATAGGTTCTTTCCTCTATGTCTAGTAAGCATGCAATATTAATTCAGTTGATCTACATGAAGGGGAGTCACCAAACTACAGCCCGTGGGCCAGATCCTGCCCATGAAGACATTTTATCAGGCCTGCCAACAGTACTTGAATTTGTTTGATAAACATTTGAAAGCAATTCTCTTGATTGAATATAGCAATTCCAAAACAAACACTGACAATATTTGAAAGGCAAACTTCAGTTTCACAAATCTTATGCCACTCATCCATGAATATTATAACATGGAAAGATAAATTTTGTTTTACATCTTTTCCTCAGAGCTCTCGTTCTGGATAGCAAGTATTGAATACAATTTTATCAATTATCTGGCCCACTGTGAAAAAGTTTGGTGATCCTTGACTATATTAAACCTTTTGGCTTATTTATAAAAAATAAAAAATCAATGTGAATTCTTTGGTAGATGAAACAGAAAGTAGTGGAAAGTGTGGATATAACAACACAGACAGCTGAATTCAGTTGATATTTCGCCTCATTATTGGATGAAGCTTTTTTGAAACTTTATTGACATAAGTACTTGTACGTTCTGCTTTTATAGAAGTACCATTCCCTACACACCTACTCCACCCGACTTTCTTTCACCCCTCACCCATTTACCTTTTCACTATAAAAGCAGAATGTACAAATACTTATGTCAATAAAGTTTCGAAAAAGCTTCATCCAATAATGAGGCAAAATATCAACTGAATTTAACTGTCTGTGTTGTTATATCCAAACTTTCCTCTATTCTCAACTACATTTTGTCGGATTTATTCAAATCCTTCACTCATATATATATATATATATATATATATATATATATGGTGATTGCCACTTCTTCACAGAATAAGACCATTTCTACAAGTAGTTCAGTTGTGAGCAACTTGTTTTTATGTACCCTGTCACACATATGAAGCCCTCAACAGACAAGCCCTGCCACACAGGTCAGTCTTGAATGTAGGAAATGTTTCCATGACGTCTGTCATATGTCGCTTCAGGATGGAGTGCTCGAGCCGCCTTACCTCAAACTTCTTACAGCTACCATCGGCCTGTCTTTCCAAGAGGATGTGTACCCAGCCCAACCCCTTCTGTCAATTGGTCCTTATCACTGAAACTGACTTCCACAAGGACATTGATGTCGACCCCATATCGAGACGCTCCCCTGTCCCAACACCAGTTTGTCGTTTGGGGTTTCCCGATCTCTCAAGATTGAGAAGTGTCCAGACATTCCAGGTGGCTATTCTTAGCCTGGTTTTTTTTGTAATATATATATATATATATATATATATATCTTATTATAATGGAGATTGTCTGTTTTTCTGTCTGTAACCGAAACTATATTACTAATCGAGTCACAATTAACATAGTTATTTACATCACTTCCTTCCTGATTTTATTTATATTTAAACCTCAATCATTAATAAAATTGCTTCACCTTTTTATTAGTGTTGTCCATATCTACATACTGTATTTACCGCGTACCCCACTTGTACGGGTCAGGCACAAAGTCCCTATTAACGTGGGACCACCCACAAACCGAAGCTCATGGAGTGGCAGGTGAAAATTGCGTCGATCCCGTCGGCATTCCCCCTCAAGGGGGGCGCCTCAGGCACTGGGCAATAAACCCAGCCCTGCCCCTTTAAATCGAGGGGCAGGTGTTGCCTGGGGGATGGCCCCCTGGGATCGACGCCGTTAATTATATCAATGGTCCAGAGGCCGAAGCCACTGTTGACCATATCAACATACGAATAACATGCTATTGTATTTATATATACAAAAAATAGCGGTTTGCAGTGTGAACGGGAAGGCTAATTTGCATATTGATATTAAAAATGTGATTTTATTAAATATGTGCTTAGTATTATTGATTTCTAACCATTTGGTTTTATCTTAATGAATATAAGCAAAAATCTCTTCCATGAATCTCAAATGAAATCCATTAACAAGAAAAAATAAGTGTAATTTTATTCTCTATTTCCTAATTTAACTAAATAGTTAAATAAGTAAAATTCAGCAATGAAAGACGGCAGTGATGGAAGAGTAAGTTTCATTTCTATTTTTCTATTATACCCCACTCTGTTTTAAATCTTTTTATCTGCATTCTTATTAGACTTTCTAATTTAATACGATATTTCATTACATTAAAACTTAAATACTTGAACCCGGAGGGTGCATATATTTGCTAGTATATATAATTCACTCTTCATGAAACAGAAAATAAAAAATATTACAAATGAAAATTATAAACATTTGTTAAAAAGAATAAACTGTCCATGCTGATGTTTCAGTTTAAATTTTGACTGAAAATAAATGTGATATTTAAATTTATTTTATTTTTTTTTATTTTTTAGGGGAGTATCAAAAACACTTAGTCTAATGGAAATCATGGATGGGGCTGTTTGAATTTAACTTTGCCCTGATGCTTTTGGGAAAGGCATGAATCTGTCTGTTCTCCCCAATCACCACCTAGTTTTGAGTAAATGGTAGGGCTGACTGTGTTCTTTAACCCTTGGTTAGGCAACCAGTTGAGAAGAAGGAAAACTGAATACAAACTTGCTCTATGTGACTTAAAAAATTGACTGTCATATCCTGGCTATTGTAAAGGGTTTGGATAAATACAAAAACTATTATAGAACTATTGTAGAAATTAATAATTAACCCTTAATATCTTTTCTCATGTAAATTGTATTAAATACTAGTAAATTAGTTATGTTTTGTAATTTAATATTCAGTTAATTTATTTGGGGGTAAATGGAAATTAAATTTGTTAACTAGATGTAATTCATCAAAAGTTTGAGAAGCCCAAGTTTATAAAGTTTTTAAATCTTTATAAAAAGAAATCTTTAAACTAATCCGAAATTCTAGCATATCTTTTTCTTAACAATACCAGTTTCCAATATTTATTTTTTCATCCATTCATTGGAACTACTTTTTCTCAAGAGACATTTCTACACCGCAATTTTTTTTTTTTTTTAATTTAATATATTTTTATTAGAAATCAATTTTATTGGATTTAAAAGATTTTCTTTTTTTTCTTTTTTTTTTTTTTTTGAATTGTAAAAAAAATACTTAACAAAATTCAAACCTAAGACAATTCACATTTTTTTTTTTTTTTTAACATTAGTCTTTTTTTACCAAGGGCAGATAACTTTATACGAAATAACCCACGCTTCAATTACCAAGCTTTGTTTAATCTTATACAAGGTCACAAGGTATTACATAGATACTAATAAGGGGAAACAAAACTGGTTATAATTTTAAAATATTTTTGTCTATTCAATAATTTTCTAATTCTGTTTTTTTTTCTCTTGTAGGAACCAATTTATACTGCAGTGAATAAGCAGAAATAAAATGGAGGAAGAAGAAGAAAATTCCTAATGAAATCAAGTGATATGAAATGCAACTGCCAAATGGAACAGTTAAAAGAAAATGTATTAGAAAAGGAGGAGATGAAAAGAAACAGTATTCATACACAATTACCAAAGAATCAAGGATGAATGGTCAGAAAGTGGACAATAATATTCAAAACAAACATTTTATTATATATAAAAAAAGGAAAATGAAGACAAAAAAAAAGAATTAAGAGAAAAAAAATGATATATGCAGAAAATTCTAAGAAAATTATCAAAATAATAATGTGAAACAATTTGTTTTATGATCGGCTCTCTGACTTATTTTTAAGTATTTAGATGAGAAAAAAAAAAAAGAAATCAAATTTTTATTTGATAAAAAGATTATAAAAAAGATTTATTTACTTACTTTTTTTTTTTTTTTTTTTTTTTTTTTTTTTTTACATACCAGTTTTTTTCATTCATCATCAAAAGAAACAACAAAACAACAAAAAAAAAAAATCTTTCTCAGATTTTTTCTTAAATCCATTTAGTTGCAATTTTTTTTTTTTTTCTTATTGTTGATCTTTTTCATAAATTTAAATGAAATGATGCTCATCTTTCTCCCTCTTTCCCCACTCCACCCCCAAAATGTTAAAATTGTTTTATTTTATTAAAAAAAAAGTTCAATTACAATGACCCACACCCACCCCACTTCCCCAATTATAAAAAAAAAAAGAAAATTTTGTGTCACAAATTATAATTTGAATCAAACCAAAAATCTTAGAAGAAATCCGAAAAAAAGAAAATAATCAAAACTTTCAACAGAAAAAAATGAATAAATGAATGAACTGGAAAATGTGTTTGTTGATTTTTAAAAGAAAAGAAAAAAAAAATTTTTTTTTATCAGAATTCATTTTTAAGAATCTCTCGGGAAATAAGAAAAAAGACGCTTAAAAAAAAAAAATTTAAGCATCTTTTTTATTTCCCCAGAGATTCTTAAAAAGAAAAGAAATTTTTTTTCTCAATTGTTTACATAACAAATAAACTCAAGAAAGAAACCAGACAATTTGGATTTAGCTCTCTCTATATTCTATTAAAATTTGTATATTTTCAATAAAGATACTAAAATTCTCATCAATATATCATAGCCCATCAGTTTAGCTCAGTCCTTAGAGCATCTGGCTCAGAACCACAAGGTTTTGGATTCAATACCAGCCCTCACCAGCTCAGCACATGGGTAGCACAGGTATCTCTGCGATAAAGTGGGGAGTAGATGGTAGGTGTGGCGCTCCACCTTAGATGCACAAACAATCTTCCTGGTCTAGCACTAGCAAAAGGGGGATAGACTCCCTTGCTGATACTGACAATAGGCCACTCCATCGACTTTACTTTTACTATAAACATTTTTTTTTTTTTTTTCAAATTTGAGTAATACACTTGAAGGATTCTTTCATTTTCTGCCATCGTTCAGTGTACTAAAGACAATGGCTTACTGTCATATTTTTTTTTTTTTTTTTTCTTATCTGCATCTGCATGAGTAGCAGAGCTGTCCAATTTTTGAATGGCAGTCTCTGGTGCAATGACTGCACATGAACAGTTGTAGGGTTCTAACTTAGTGAATAAAGCAAGTTTCCCATCCAATTTTCAAGTGGACAATAATTTTGTGAGATCTGAATATCAATTTTTAATGATTTAAAATTCTCAGCGATAACATATGAAATGTTAATCAGAATTCTTCATTTCTTCCTAAACAAAAACGTCAATATCCTTTTGGATCATCGGATTCATAGAACATTGGTTTTTTTTACTAAAATTTGAACATTTTGGATAAAGATTTTATCAGTAACTCAAAAACAACAAAAAACATTAAGTTAGAATATTTTGTGATATAAGTGATATTAATAA
Organism: Doryteuthis pealeii; assembly: GCA_023376005.1. NCBI lineage: Eukaryota > Metazoa > Mollusca > Cephalopoda > Myopsida > Loliginidae > Doryteuthis > Doryteuthis pealeii. The sequence continues at coordinate 73,059,680 of CM042142.1, forward strand.
CATAAAAAGTGTTGCATATATATATATATATATATATAAAATGTTCTGGTTCCAACGGGAGAGAATTTGATATTTTTAAAAAAAAAGAAGAAGGTCCGCAAAATGTATTATGTTCTCAGAAAAAAATTTTTATTCTTTTTATCTTACATACACGACACGTGTTTCTGATCTGTTGTCTTCTTCAGGCATTGAGTTATTATTTTGGCAGAATATGTCCGATATTTGATAGGTTGTGTGTGTTTCTGCAACTTTTCTATTATAATGAAATATTATAATAGAAAAGTTGCAGAAACACACACAACCTATCAAATATCGGACATATTCTGCCAAAATAATAACTCAGAAACAAGTGTCGCGTATGTAAGATAAAAAGAATTAAAAAAATTTTTTGAGAACATAATACATTTTGCGGACCTTCTTCTCTCTCTCTCTCTCTCTCTCTCTCTCTCTCTCTCTCTCTCTCTCTAGTTTAAATGTTGTGTATTTTGGCAGTAAGTTATTTTGTAGGCAGGTATTGCTGAATAACATGGACTACTTCTTCATGATCTTCAGTTGTAGTTTTTCCAGTCTTCTGGCTATTTTTCTCAGGCCAGGATCCAGTTGGTATAGGATTTGTCGTATACCAACTTGTCAAAATCGCTAGGGTAGATAGTATGGGACAATCTGATCTAGTTTGCAAGGCATTCTGGGAAGGGTGATTGAGTTGTGTGCCCATGTGTATGATTCCACAAGAGAACATTTTTCCCGCAGTGAAGCCCTGTATGTCTTGTTCATCTTACTTGCATTGTTGAGATAAGTGCCATCTTTTGTAGTTCTCATCTACCTTTTTCTCCAAGCATTTTGTTAGAGTCCAAGTCATATGACCCTACAATAGTATTGACACTTGTACAGCTTGGAAAAATTCCCCATTTTATCAGAGAGATGAGATTTCCATATAATTGATAACCTGTTAATAGCAGTCCATACCTTTCCCTTGCGTATGTTAACATATTAATTAAACATACTAGGGTTATTTCCTATAAGTCTAACATGATCAAAGGGGAACCACTCTTGACTGATAAATTATTTAATTATTTATTGATCTACTAGGAAAAAAGAAGACTGGATTAGGGTTTAGGGTTAGTTTAATGGGAAAATAAATAAATAATTTATCAGTCAAGAGTGGTTCCCCTTTGATCATGTTAGACTTATAGGAAATAGCCCATAATAGATTAAATAAATTAATTGCCTGAATTGTTCAACTAAATAAATCATAGACCTCAATCCTCACCCGGGGATTTTGAGGGTCAGATTTGGTGCTGGAAGATCTTTTACATGACACAAAAGTGGGAGAGTTAGAAATATCAATTACCGTGTTTACCCGAAAAAAAGAACTACCTGCCAAATACATACCTTGCATGATTTTTCAGGGTGATTTTAGAATAAGCCCTAGTTGAGAGCGGCAGACAGATGAAAGCAATAAGCACTCTTCACAATACCATCATGCGACACAAATACTTGGCATCCCCCCCAAAAAAAAAAAAGCCTTAGTGTTAAGTTTTTTATGAAAATTAATATAATCCCTGTCTTATTTCTGGGGAAACATGGTACATGCACAAGTTTTTCTTTGTTTAGTTTTAATCCCTTTAATCCCAGTAAAATCCAAGATAATCTCTTTAAACTTCAGACAGCTGTTGACAATCTTGTGGATTGGTCAGGTAAGTGACAGATCAAACTCAACACATATGAGTGTAACATGAGTGTAACATGCTCCAAATTGGGAAAAATAATCTAAAACACAAATACTCTTCTGTGAAAAAAAAAAAAAATTCCAATGTGAGTGTTATGATTTTGTGGCCATCCTTTAGGCTTCAAGAAGAGCACAGAGATCCTTTGTATTAAGCAGAGCTCGATCCTTAGTGAAGAATCCTTCATCAATGATAGCAAATGAACGTCTATCAGTATCAGCGATTAAGTAGTTAACCAAGCACGTATTCAGGCTGTTGATTGGCTGAGGTTTAAACCATGTGACCTTGCTTAGTCTATAAATTTAAGTTGTAGATTGCAGCACGGCTTATATACAACAAATAATCCAACAGTGAGAGAATTGCTTAAGACCACAAAACTGGGAGAAAAAAAAAGATCTGGGTGTGAATGTGAACCTTGAAATAAATCAATTTGTAATTGTAGACAGAGCAAGTTGTTCCCTAAAATATAATTAGACTTATTCTCTTAAATTCCAACCATTTACACTTATCTATCGTTTATAATAGGAAGGGAGTTCAAAGAAAAACAAAATACAGAGATAAGAACAGGGAAAAATTGAACAAATAGAATTAAGCCAGACAGGAATAAAAATATAAAATGCATGAACTGGCATTGGGTTTAACTGTAAGCAGGCAAAAAGATGACTCCATATACAGATTAAAATAATTATCACAGGAGGAAGGGAGAAGATTTATGAGTATAGCATTAGCACAAACCTGCCCACTTACCTCGTGGCAAATAAGGATAAATAGTAGTAGTTTCAACTTTGTCCAATATAATGTAGGGTCCTGAAGAGATTGTGAACCACATGGACACTGAGTTAAAAAAATTTCCAAACATTAAAATTCAAGTTAATAAAGCAAATAAAATCCTGGGATTGATATGTTCAACATATCTAACTCTGGTTTTGACCAGAGGGTCCGGTGGTTTCGGCCCTGGACCATGTAAACTAACATTGTTGATCACAGGGGGCCATCCCCCCAGGCAACACCTGAAGGGATCAACACAATTTTTCACCCGCCACCCATGAGCTTCGTTTTGTGGGTGGTCCCACGTTAATAGAGACTTGTGCCTGACCCATACAAATGGGTATGAGGTAAATACCTAGATATGTTAAAAAAACATTAATATAAAAAAAACACATAATAATATTACACATACTACTAATAGAATACACATAACCTCGTAGATTAGGATTTGCAGGGTGAGTCAAAAATGCGATTTTGTTTAGGACAGGTATAATTACCAATACAGGAATATGTATCATACATCAAAATGAAGCTGATTCTCTATGAGTCACATCCCTACTTCTCCACATAGTCACCATTTCTCTCCATAGCAATGTTCCACCTTTGAATGTGAGCAGGTCACCAAACTGCAGCCTGAAGGTCACATGTGGGCCTTGAGATCCATCCCAACATGCAAAATTTTCTCTTCAATCTTTTCATGTCACATGTATTGCGAGTGATTTAAAAACAATTTGTTTGGTCTTCAGTTCTCACACAAGCATCGTTGGTGAGGCCTCCACAGACAACCGGTTCTCCTAGCTAAGAAAAGTCATTCAGCCCACCCCCCGACAGTGACTTCCTCCTCAACGGCCGAACCACTTTAATCAACAGGTGTTGGAATATAAAGTGTGCTACAATTCCCCACCTAAATTTATAGACTGGGCGAGGTTACATGGTTTATTCCTCTAGCCAATCAAACAGCTATAATGCGTGGCTGATTCACTACTTAAACACTGATACTTTCATGGTCCACTTGTAAACCATTGACGAAGGAACTTACAATACTGAGGCTTCTTTATCAGAGGACTACCAAGGATTTCCACTGGACAAGCACTCTTGCTCAAAGATTAAAGGATGGCCCATAAGATTGTAAAACAAGGGGGTGACAAGAGGCTCCAATCACTTGTGAGGCAATCACTTTTTCTATACGCTCATTTGAAGAGATGAGTACTGTGTTTCCCCAAAATAAGACACGGCTTATATTAATTTTCACTCCAAATAAAACACTAGGGTTATTTTTTGGGGATGTCTTATTCTTCATATATTGAAAAATTACATTACAAAGTAGAAAAATTACAAATTTTTTTAGATAAACAGAAATTATGAAAAATGATCTACATATGATCATTGACAAAGGCAAGTGTTTATGTCACATGATGTGATTGTGAAGAATGCTTATTTCTTTCATCTGTCTGCTGCTCTCAACTTGGGCTTATTTTAAGGAGAGGGTTTATATCAAAATCACGCTAGGTCTTATTTTTGTTGGTAGGTCTTATTTTTGGGAAAACACGGTTGTAGTAGTTTCCTGACTGAACATTGATCCTGGTCATCTATATCTAAACATATATAAAGGGCAGTTATGTATGTCTGGAGGAAACTTCGAAAATAAAACAATTAATGACAAAGTAAATATATATATATATACATTCACTATCACCATGGCTTGGTTTTTGAGCAAAAATAATGAAGATTTTATTTATATTTGGGAAGATATTTAAAAATTAAAATTTCTATAATAACAGAAGGTAATTGAAATATGATGTTGATTGATTGAATTGCCTCATTTATATTGTATTTTTAAAAATTGTAAATCATTGAATGGAAATTTCTTACTATATTGTTATATATTTACGTAGGGATTTTATGGGCATCCAGTGAGGATCTAACTTGTGATAAGTAATAATGGATCTGTGAGACGTTTTTAAAAATCCCCACTCTACCCAGGTGATGCCGGGTAACCACTTCTAGTTGACCTAAGGTTCATCTGCCTAGAATCTGGTGAAATGCGTTTGTTTTACTGTGGAGTTTGACCTCTCTGATTTGAATGTAGTTTTATTGTTGCAGAGTTATACAACTCTCCAATTGCTAAACAAGTTGGGAGTTTGATAATGAGTTTTCTTTTTTTGGTGGAGAAAAAAAAATTGTTTCTTTTTAAAGTCCAATTATTCTATTTATTCTATCCATGGATTTTGTGGATTCTTATGAATCAATTACACATTTAAAAGGTAATCTGAACATTAGCTACATAAATGAGAGTAACTCTCCTAGTTTGTTTCATTTTGAAGAAGCCGTTTGTTTCGGTCGACCATTTTCATTTCACCGTAAATCTACACTGAAAATACAAATTTGTTTGAATCAATACAACTGCATGTTATAACATGAAAATATCATAAAATGAGTTCTTAATTGTGCTTGCACATTATTTGAAATGACTTAATTGTTATTAAGAACACATTTTATGATATTTTCATGTTAAAACATGCAGTTGTATTAAATCGAACAAATTTGTATTTTAAGAGTAGATTTACGGTGAAATGAAAATGGCCGACCAAAACAAATGGCTTCTTCAAAGTGAAACAAACTAGGGGAGGTTACTGTCATTTATGTAACTAATGTTCAGATTACCATTTAAAATTCCTAAGTTTTAACTTAAAGTCCACATGTTTGTTTTTCATTAATTGGACTTTGAGTTTTAGTCTTACTTACATATCACTGACGCTACTTATTTTTTGTCTCTTTCTCTTTCCCTTTTTTGCCCCTCCCTTTTCCTTAGTACACCTCTGGACATTTTAACATTAAAATTTATTTGCAATAATATTAGATAAAACTTGCAGGACCTGTGGATATACCACAGTATGATAATTTAATCATTACAACATTTGATATGTTTACTTAAGAGCTATTTCAAAATAGTTCAATATCTAAAAAGTATATTAGTCTTGATTTAATTCTCTCTCACTCTTTTTCTTTCTTTCTTCTTTCTTTCCTTCTTTTCATGTTTTTATTATGTTTTAATGAAACAGATTAGCATTATCGCTTCCATGCGCTCATATCAATTATGGAATTGGTAAACCAAGTTCAAATCTTAGGCAAGTCTACTTTACTTTGCACTAGTGTCTTTGTGAAAGGCATGAATCCATCTATTCCCTTCCTGTCTCATGTATAGGTAAATAGTGGGATGCATTGGTACGGCAACAGATTTGGAGAAGGAAAACTCTCTATTCAAAACATTTGTACTTTGCCCGAAAATTGACTAAGTGAATGGGTTGGGCATGTATATTCACATACAGATTTATATCTTTATATAAGTAAAAGTAAATAAAGTCGACGGGGCGGCCTAAAGTCGGTATCAGCCAGTCAGCGAGGGAGTCTATCCCCTTTTCAATAGCGCTAGACCAAGGAGATTGTTTTAGCATCTGAGGTGGAGCGCCACACCTACCATCAGCTCCTTACTTTACCGCACAGATCCCTGTGCTACTCATAACGCTGAGTTGGCGAGGACCGGTATTGAACTAGGAACCTTGTGGTTTTTAGCCGAACGCTCTACCGACTGAGCTAACCCGGCCCTAATATCTTTATATAGCAATAGCATAATCTTTACAGATCACTGCTATCCCTCACAATCCTACAACCCCACCATCAGAATCTTTCGTCTCATGAATCCTCAAATGACTCATCAATCCAACTGCAGATCTACAAAGTTTGATGCAAATGCGACACAGGAAGGACGTTCTTCCCATTGGATCGATTGGAAGACCAGAAGCCAACTTAAAAACTTTGTTACAGATTGTAAAGTCACATTGTTCCTGAAGTGTGCAGGAATTCTCCCTGGTGAGATTTCTGATGATCCAGCCTTAGACAGCAGAATCTGACCATGTTTGACATTTCCAACCCTCCGTGTTTTCACCAATATAACA
>CM042142.1:73071130-73094399 GCA_023376005.1 Doryteuthis pealeii
CTTGGTTAGGCAACCAGTCTAGGAGAAGGAAAACTCTGAATTCAAATCTGCTAAACTCTGCTTGGGGTGGTTACTACTAGAATAGACTCAGTACTAATTAGTGATCTATTTCACTAATTATTCATTCATCCGTATCAACATAATTGCCAAAACAATTTAAAAATTTTTTTTTTTTTTACATCTGACATAATAATTAAATCGGTAAATTTTGTTGATGAATAAAACTAATTTCAGGTGGATCAATTTTTTTGTTTTTGTTCTTTTAATTAAACCTTAATTTATTGTTTTGACGTTCCTACAGCAGATGGTGAACTGTGACACAATAGACATCAATGGTTGGTTGGTTTGTTTTATGGCCAAACAACCCTGAAGTTAAGCAATGATTAACCTGTTCAGTACTTATTTGGGTGACCACTTAGCAACGGCTGGTGCTGTAAGCAACCTAAAGGAGATATGTGTGCCCTATCAAAACCAAGATTTGTAATTTTTTTTTTTTTTTTGTCGGCGGGACGGCCTTATGTTAGTTTCAGCCAGACAACAAGAGAGTCTATCCCCTTTTCACTAGTGCTCAACCAAGGAGATTATTTTAGCATTTGAGGCGGAGTACCACACCTACCATCAGCTCCTCACTTTGTTGCACAGGTCTCTGTGCTATTCATATGCTGAGTTGGCGAGGGCCGGTATTGAACCCAGAACCTAGTGATTCCTAGGCGGACACTCTACCGACTGACCCATTAATTCTTGACAACTGACAAGAGTAAGGCTCATATGAGACTGTTTGCTTATTGTAAAGTCTTTTACCAGAAACATTGCAATGGAATGGTTTCTCGCCTGAGTGCGTCCATTTGTGATGATGTCAGTTGCTGTTATGTTCAAAAAGGTCTTGCTTCAAATATCACAGTGGCCATTCAAAGCCGAGCTCGTTCAGGATCTCTGAACACATCTTGAAAGCTGTGAATCTTGTAAAACAGAAGTCACAATAACCACATTCCCCTTTTATACAATTATTACACATGAGCAGCAACATCTTTACAGCTGAATGAGAAATATGGATGATTCTTTCCAATTTAATGACAATGATAAAATAAAGAAATATCATAAAACACCTTCTTCCCCAAGGAGGCTTGAATGATAGATAAGAAATGAATCGTCTTCAGAAAATAATATACCCCCACTTTTCCTTGTCTTCTATGTTGGGGGTCAAGTGGTAGTAGGGCCTGCCATTTTTACACTAAATGAAAGGTCAGCAAGTAAAGGTTTTGACAACAGTTGCTGAGTAGTTGATGAGCTACGGAGGGGGGGGGAGAAAAGAGGGAGAAGGAAGGTAAGGGGGAGGAAGAAGGAAGAGCAAAGGGAGAGAAAGGAGGAGGAAGAAAAATGGAGAGAAAGGAGGAGGAAGGAAAAGGGAGAGAAAGGAGGAGGAAGGAAAAGGGAGAGAAAGGAGGAGGGAGAGAAAGGGAGAGAAAGGAGGAGGGAGAGAAAGGAAGAGAAAGGAGGAGGGAGAGAAAGGAGGAGGGAGAGAAAGGGAGAGAAAGGAGGAGGAAGATAAGGGGAGAGAAAGGAAGAGGAAGATAAGGGGAGAGAACAATTGTAGAGAATTGTCAACCAATGTGAAGATGAATGAAATAATGGTTCAAATGTTTTTTGTTCTTAAACAAGTCTTTTTACTAAAAGAAAAATTATTAAAAAAATATAAAAGGAAGAAAAAGCAAAGGAAATTTTTTTAGAAAATGAATCGGGTGGGGTGGGGGATGTCAGCATAAATTATTTGGAAGTAAACAAATTGCTTTCATCATTTTTAAATACTTATCACCAATCCGAACGAGATAGGACCGGTTAATTCTTGGTTTTTGCTTTTCTAAATAAAGAACTTTTCTTTTTTTTTTTGCACATCTGAATCTAAGGGATGTTCCAAAAATAATGCCTCCTATTCATTTATATCTATTCTGCTAATAAAACAACAAGAGATACAGAGGCACAATAACACTGTGGGATAGAGCAAATTTTCAGCTAGAAAATAAAAGGAGGTGCACTTAGCATAACAGTTATAGTCATAAGAAATGGAAACTGGCAACCCGAGATCAAATCTGAATAAAGCTATTTGTGTTCCACTTTGCAGTAATGTCTTTAGGAAAGGCATGAATCCACCTCATCTAGCCCCACCCCAGTTATAGGTAAATAGTAGGGCAGACTGGGTTCTCTAGCCTTGGTAAGGAAACCAATCTAGGAGAAGGGAAACTGAATTCAAACCAGCTGTATGTATTTACTTGACCCAGCTGTACTCCACTTAAAAACTGACCTTGTGCCACATCCTGCTTATGGTGGAGTGTTTGGGCAAATAAATACAAAATTCTATTTTTCTATAGTCATCATTATTGGCTATGCATTTCAGTCAGTGATAAACAAGAGCCTCACTCATAACAAGGTTGGCCCCCAAAATAAAGCCTCCTCCTATTTTACTGTTTCACAATGTCAAAGGTGGGTGTTGATGGTGTGGCAGATGTTGAACCTTCCTCGTTACAGATAAACAGCTGAGTGGCAGTCTGGAAAAACAGCATCTGACATGAAAGCAGAGGTGTGCCCCTGAATTTCTCCACACAAAACAACCAAGCAGTGAATATAAGCAAAATGGGCTTGGTTTAGTTCATTTTATTTTACGGCATATGAACCTCAGTGGGTCATTTAATGCCGACAAAGTTTTGAAATAAATTCATTCTTAATGGATACTCAATTTCTTTTTCTTTATAAACACATTTTTCTATTTAACACATAGATGGGACCCTAACAGTTACTACCACTCTGGGTCAGAGTGGACCAGGAAGCAATGATGATGAAGGGGTGCTCCACATTACTCAGACCTCCAGAACTGGAACCTCACCATCAGATAGAGTTTAAAGTCATTCCCAGGACATGAAGACCCTCAGCCACAGCCTTCTAGCACATATATGATAAAAAGGATTGGGGCTTGCCATAGGGTTGGGACAATCATAGAGGTGCTAGGACTTGACATGGCCAGCCAATTGATCAGTGGGAGCAAAATGGGAATGACAAGCCATATTCAATACAGCAGTGAACACACAAAAATGAAGAGCACTTTGATCAGCTCCTCTGCTCAAATCGGGTCAATGAAAGATGGGTTATATGAACATTTTCCTGATGATGATATAATTATTGCTGCTATGAAAAAATGGATAACATCTACTGAGAGATTTTTTTTTTTTTTGCTGGCCAAAAATGCAGAGCCAGTGGTGATGATGACTATGAGGGGTAAAACAATATTTGCTTGCTGAAAATTTGTTATTAGGTTTTCTGTATGTTATAATTCCCATAGGAATAAATAGAATACTTTACTTTTAATGTGTCATCATTAGAATGCTTTTCAAAGATACCAATTTCTTGGGGAAGTTCATATACTGATAATAAAACACCACAACTTATGGAAGTTATTATCCAACTGCTTTAAAAGACAGCAATATACATAAATAATAGATTATAATGAAGATTGTGTGTTTGTCTGTAATAGAAACTATGTCACCACCGACATCACAATTCCCTTATTTATTTTCATTATATTCTAAATGGTTATCAAATAATCATTATTAAATCTTAATTAGCATCTTATTTATTAACAATGTCTCTACTAAGGTCTAGCTGAGATAGATTTGCCTCAAAACAGCCCATATCTTTAATGTGTTTAAAATCCTATGATGTGTCTTATATATCATTAAGAAATAAATATTTACATAGTATATGGTGTGAATAATTTGCATACCGTTTTAATGAAACAGTTTTTAATAAATAATTATTTGGTGCTATTGATTTCTAATATTATTTTTTTTTATTCTCAAATATTTAATAGCAATCCTATGTATGATTTTATATAGAAATCAATTAGAATAAAGTAAAAATAAGTGTAATCTTTTTTGTGTTTGTATTTAATTTCATTAGTCTTTCTAATTCACTATGAAATTTAATATTAAAACTTAAATACTTGTGATCGGAGGGCACACATTTTTGCCAGTCAACTTAATAACCCTACAACAAAACAATGTTCATTTTTAATTTATGCGCAAAAATAATATAATGCATATTTTTTATTCTATTTTTTCTAACATATATTTAATAACATATTTTGCTAGTAGCAGATAAGTGACAACCATTTTTTTTTTTTGTATATGAATTATAAAATCTGAAGAAGGCAATTTTGTTTCTTTTATTTGACTTCCAATTAATTTATGACTTAACAAGAAAAAAAAATTCTTAAACTACAGTCGAGGCAAATTCCATGCCAAAAACCCAATGTGATTGGTTGTGTTTTTCATAAAGACTCTGATCAGTGAAAACATGAACAACACTATCAAGCGAATGTTTTTTCTTGTGCAGCTGCAGGCCACTGAGCTGAGTGAAGCTCTTGCCACACACCTCACAGAGAAAAGGCTTCTCTCCAGTATGTACTGTTTGGTGGTACTGCAGCCCAATACGTGTAGCAAAGCTCTTGAAGCAAGCCTTGCACTGGAATGGCTTTTCCCCAGTGTGTGTCCGCTCGTGCGTCTTCAGTGATGTGCTCTGCGTAAAGCTTTTCCCACAGACGCCGCACGTAAACGGCTTCACACCTGTGTGTGTCCGCTTATGTTCCTGTAAACTATGACTTTGTGTGAAGTTTTTGCCACACACATCACAGTGGAAGGGCTTCTCTCCACGATGTGTTCGGTCATGTCTCTTCAGACTGCTGCTCATTGTAAAGTCTTTACCACAAATGTTGCAGTGGAATGGTTTCTCACCAGAGTGTGTCCGTTTGTGACGCTGCCAGTTGCTGTTATGTGTAAATGTCTTGTTGCAGATATCACAGTGGAATGGCTTCTCCCCACTATGACGCAATTTATGGGAATGCAAACTGTGACTCTGAGTAAAACTTTTGTCGCACTGGTCACACTGATATGGCTTCTCACCTGTGTGTAGTCGCATGTGTTGACGTAGGCTGCTGCTTTCAGTGAAGCGCTTCTCACACACCTGACAAGGATAGGGTCTCTCTCCACGATGTATACGCTTGTGCCGTTCCAAGCTGCTACTTAAAGTGAAACTTTTACCACACATTTTACAATGGAATGGTTTCTCACCAGTGTGTATGCGTACATGGCCTTTTAAAGTGGTACTGTGTGTAAAGCCCTTCCCACAGATTCCACACTGGTAAGGCTTCTCACCGGTGTGTGTTCGACTATGTTCCAGCAGGTGACCACGTGAAGTGAATGACTTATCACAAAATTCACAGGGGTAAGGTTTCTCTCCCGTGTGTGTTCGTTTGTGCTGTAATAGGTTTCGACTGCGGGTGAAATCTTTGCCACAGCTGTTACAGTGAAATGGTCTTTCACCTGTATGAGTCCGCTTGTGCTCCAAAAATCTGGTAGCCCGTAAGTAGTTTTTACCACATATTTCACAGTTGTATTGTTTTGATAGACGTAAATTTGTAATTTCTTCTTTCTTTACTTTGGGACTGAAATGAAAATTTAAAAAATCTGGTTAAAAATAAATCAGAGATTCAAAACATTTTGTTTAAAAAATAAGAAATCATCTTTTTGAATGAAGTTAAAAAGTAAACGCTCCTAATGCCATCTAACAATAAAACAGAAGAAACATTTTGGTCAACATCAATATTTTTGTTTATTTAGAAATTGAGATATCTTTCTAAGTTGATTAAAAAAAAAATTTTTTTAATGTTCTTGATAAACATGAATGAAAATATTCATACAAAAATTGTATCAAAAGTTGAATAATAAAAAATAAATGACAAAGGATGTTTTTTTTATTAATTTTAATGGCATGTCAATCAATCTAAGGTTATTTTATGCATCGGGGTTAGAGAATCATGTTCCATCTAATACTTTTGCAGTTATATGCTGTCAAATATTCTTATATAATATGAATAATTTGTACACAGTTATATGGTTTTAAGTATTCCTGTCTAATACAAAAACATACATGATTATATGGTTTCAAGTAATTATTTCTATTTATTAATAGTCATCTGTTTGCAAATAGTTATAAGGTTTCAAGTAACTAATAATAATAATCCTTAGTAAACAATTATAGCTTCATGTAACTATTCTTAATACAAATAATTTACAGTTATGTGGTATCAAGTATTCCTATTTAATACAAATAATTTTCAAACAGATCTATTTGAACCATAGATGAGACCCTAACAGTTATTACCACTCCAAGTCAAAATGGACGTGGGAGCAGAACTCGTTTTAGGGTCTCATCCCCCCCCCAATCTATGATATGAAGCCCCCCCCCCAATCTATATAAGATGACAGAAAACTACAACTGTTAACAGTATAAATACAGGATAAAATGAAGGTCTTTTGTGAACAAATATATGCAAGGAACTCTTGCAGTTTTATGAAGATAAGAATAACAAAGTGAATACAGAAAACTGGTACTAAAGGAATACAAGAATAGGCATGACTGGGCAGGAAAGGTGATCCACTGAGAATTGTGCAAGAGATTAAGATTTAACCAACATACTAATGGTATATGCACAAACCAGAATAGAGAATGAGATACATAAAATCATAAAATAATTAGCAAGTAGAAAAGATGTTGTAATCTAGGGGATTTTGCTGTTCCAGCAGATCTCAGGGTGAAAATAAAATGAAAATATAGACAAATACTTGGATCTGGCCAGAGACATAAAAAAAAAACTGTGGAATATGAAGGTGACAGTGATACCAATTGTAGTTGGTGTACTGGGAACAGCTTCCAACATCTTGGAAAGGTGACTGGAGGCATTGGAAATCAGAGGAAGAATTAAGACTATCCAGACCACAGCATTGTTAAGATCAGCTAGAATAGTTAAGAGTCCTGGAGATCTGAGTGACCTAGCTGTCATTCAGACTTTAGTGAACCCCCCCCCCAGTTAAAACTGGTGTTAAAAATTTGCAAGGAGTATGATATTAATAATAATAATGTTTAAGACAAATACGAGATATGTCTGAAAAGTAATGAGACTGTTGTCACAAACAATTCATTTAAAATCCAAACAACAAACTGTTATCTCCTCCAAAGTAGTCCCCTCTTGAATCTAATACACTTTCCCATTCTTCTCTGTCACGCTTCTCTGCCCTGCTGGAAGGATTCTTCTGGTATGTCCTTTAGCTCTGTTGTTACGGACATCTTGATGACCTCAACTCATTCAAAACGGGTCTCCTTGACGATCAGCTAGGGAAAAAGAAAAAAGTCACAATTTGTCTTGTCACAACTATCATCCCTTCCTGCGTACTTCCCAAGCTGAAGGGGCTCATCAAGGGAACCTGTTTTGAATGCATTGAGGCCATCAAGAGGTTCGTAACGATGGAGCTGAGAGACATACCAGAAGAATCCTTCCAGCGTGACAGAGAATGATGGGAAAGAGCATTAGATTCAAGAGGAGATTATTTTGGAGGAGAAAACATTTAGTTTGTTGTTTGGATTTTAAATGAATTGTTTGTAACAAGTCTCAGTACTTTTTAGACACACCTTGTATTTAATGTTAAAATACAAATAATTTTCAAACAGATCTATTTGAACCATAGATGAGACCCTAGAATTTTTCAAAATTATCATTAGAATTTTTCAAAATTATCATTCACTAATTTTAAATCAAAATGCATCACCCGTGTAAATATGAAGTTTTAGAAGTATATTGATAAATATTAATAATTAAATATTAAATATTTTGTAAGTGTTCATCTTTCCTCTAATTGTATCTAGGCAAAGTTTTGGATTTTCCTATTACTGTCCACTGACTTTACCATTACTTCATTCCTTTTCTTTGATGACAAACTAAATATTTCTGGATATAGAATTAAAAAAAATGATGATTAAGCATAGAATCTTGCAAATTAAATTTTTTTTATTTTTACTTTAAATTTGGGTGCATATCGCATAAATGCGTCCTGGCCTCCTACACCCTAAAAAATGCTAAGCGGTGCCTGCTGAAAAACTGACCCTTGCTACTATTTAACTCCCTAGCTGTTTGAAGGTGTTATTCACAAAAATTTAATGCAATATGAAAGCGATGTTTTACCACCCCCCCGTCTTTTCTCGACAAGTAAATGTAAATATTTTACCCCCCACCCCACCCCACCTCGTCTTTAAAATATTTTTTTAGCACTTTGAAGGCGTATTTATCGATAAATAACTTTTTTAGTGGTTTGAAGTTGTTAAAAGTAAGCCACCCTAGGTTTTTTATCAACAAGTAAATGTTTTAAAGAGGGAGGGGTTAAAATATTTACATTTACTTGTCGAGAAAAGACTTGGGTGGATGGTAAAATATCGCTATCATATTGCATTAACTTTTCAGGAAAAATGCCTTCAAACAGCTAGGGAGTAAAATAGTAGTGCAGGTCAGTTTTTCAGCAGTCACCACTTAGCATTTTTTAGGACAGGAGGCCAGGACGCATTTATGTGATAATACCCTAAATTTGTTTTGTCCCATTTCAACAAACGATTGGTGAAAATCAAAAAAGGAATTGTCAGTGGTCAAGAATTAAAGACAACCATTACTGATAAAAATTGTATTTCTAAATGATTTATTTCAAGAAAACTAAAAAAAAAAACAAAAAAAAAAAAAAGAGAAAGAGAACATTTTTGAAAGGGTCAAGGGTCACTAACCTTTCTGTCCCAGAATCAGCATCATATTCTTGTACAGCTGCCATGCACCTGTCATGGTCAACATCAGTGAAGATGCTGTCAAAAAGTATTGAAATTAATATGAAATAGTTGGCATAGACAATTGTAAAAAAAAATAATTTCGGCTGAAATGATAACAGAGATTTAAGGTGTTAAATTTAAAAAAAAAAAAAAACAAAAGAATAAAAATAGACATTAATAACAAAATGTGTTCAATAATTTAATATCACATGATAGAAATATTTGACAGTTTTTCAATCAAAATGACTTCATTCAAAATATGAATAAGATGAAATTCTCTAAAATATACCAAAATATCAAGAATCAAAACTTTGATTGTAGAAATATTCAAATTTGTAGGAAATTTTAAATTTGAGTTAAAAACTGGGAAAATTTAGAAATAAATTTAGTTTGTTGATACAATAATTATTTCAGAGGAAGCATAATGGTTATTGTCTTAGAAAAGGGTTAACCAAACTACAGCCTGCAAAGGCATTTTATCTGGCCCGCTGACAGTATTTTGCATTCTTTGATTTGGTTAAATTTGTTTTTGTGCATCTTACACCACTCATCCATGAATATAACATAAATTTTGTTTTACATCTTTTTCTCAGAGATTTTGTTCTGGCTAGCAAGTATTGAACACAATAATAATGTGGCCTGTGCTCATTATTTTTTCAATTATCCGGCCCACCATGAAAAAAGTTTGGTGATCTCTGTCTTAGAATATGGAATTGCCCACCGGAGTTCAAATCCTGGACAAAGCTGTTTCTATTTCATTTTGCACTAATATCCTAGGGAAAGGCATGAATCCATCTGTTCTACCCCTAGCTATGGGTAAATAATAGGGCAGACCAGGTTATTTAGTCTTGCTAAGGCAACCAGAGAAGGAAAACTCTGAATTCAAACCAAGTGTACTTCACTTAAAAATTGACCTTGTGTTGTATCCTGTTCACGTTGGAGAGGTTGTGTAAATAATAAATAAATACAAACAAATTGTCAATTTTTTTTTTGTCACACAATATTCTAAAATTAACAATCAATTCAAGGAACTTTTCATAATTAAAAACAAAAAAACTTTTAATAAATAAAATCAATTTTGTCCACTATCACTAGGAATCCCAAACTGGCCTGTTAAAAATGCGAAAACAGGTTAAAAGAATAAAATTTCCTAAAATTCTAAATTATGATATCTCGACTTTTATCAAGATTACATTTATAAAACTAGAATTTACCGTATTTGACAGCATATAAGACGCACCCCCATTTCAGCAGGTCAGATTCAGAAAAAAAAGTTTTTAGTGTATTTAAGCATATATTGTTGAAAACAATCTAGCTGTGCATTAGACAAGCAGAAACATAGCTGTATAAAATCAATTTGGCAGTATAGGGTAGGTAAAATTACTGAGCATAAGCTGTGTTAGTGAGCATCATAGAGAATATTAGCCTAGGCCTACAGGAGGTCTCAAACTTCACCTACGATTTATAAGACGCAGGGCAATTTTCTGAGCCAAAATTTTTGAAAAAAAGTGCGTCCTATATGCCGTCAAATACGGTAAATAAAATTTAATCTTTCTTCTTCATAATGACTAGCAAATATATGCACCCTGAGGGAGTATAATCGAAAAATAGAACAACTGAAACTTACTCTTCCATCAATCTCGTCTTTCATTGTTATTTTTTCTAATTTAAGTATTTAGTTAAAAGAGGAAGTAAAAAAATAAAATGACAGTTATTTGTTCTTGTTAATGGATTTCATTTAAGATTCATTGAAGAGATGTTTGCTTATATTCATTAAAATAAAACCAAACAGTTAGAAATCAATAATACTAAGCATATATTTATTAAAATCAAATTTTAAATATCAATATGCAAATTAGCCTTCCTGTTCACACTGTAAACCTCTATTTTGTTGTATATATAAATACAATTGCATGTTATTAATGTGTAGATATGGTCAACAGTATTAATAATGTTTAACAATTTTATTAATAATAGAGGTTAAAATAAAAATAAAATCATGAAGAATGTAGCGTAAATAACTAAGGGAATTGTGACTTGAGTAGTAATAGAGTTTCGGCTATAGACAGAAAAACACACAATCTCCATTATAATAAGATATAATACTTTCTTGTGTGATGATTAGTTTTCTATTGAAGACTTCTTTGTAGTATGTCACTATTTTTGTTTTTTTTCCCGATTTTTTGTAATCTTTTTTTAGAAAGTTATTATTTAGGAAGTTTCAGTGAGTTAAGTGTGGAAATGAAATTTGTATGAAAAGCTTGACCGTGGGTGGCGACCCGTGATGCTTAAGGATGGAACCCTGGTGATTGAACAGTCCATGATATGCAACACTCTACTTTGGCCCTTACTTAAGCTAGATGATCAATCAGCTGGTCATGTCAAGTCCAAGGACGTATATGATTGTCCCAACTCTATTGCCCTTATGGCAAGCTCCAATTCTTTTTTTATCATATATGTGCTAGAAGGCGGTCTCATCTATGGGTTAAATAGAAAACATGAGTTTAAAAATGTTTAAAAGAAAAATTGATTTTAAATAAAAATTCATTGTCATCAAGAATGATCTCACTGAATTTTTACGAGGCCTGATAATTTGTATTATTCGGACTATTGTTGAAGGGGGCCTCTCCGATCGCCCGTTTAGCCTAAGTAATGGCCCCAGGGAGTCTTCGGGAATCTTCGCTAGTAGTTACTGTGAAGAATCAACAGCCCAAAGATAAAGTATAGCATAAGCATATCACTGCCTCATTAATAAAAGTTGCTTTACTGTATCATTTCAACACTGTTTTGTAATGTTTATTTAAAGAAAGCAGTGATGCTGATAGCTTTTTTGATTTAGTGCATCCTGGGATGCACACATATTTGCTTTGAATGAGTCCCCAGGAAATATGATGGGTCCCAACTAAAGTTTCTTAATAAATTGTAGGGTTTTTATTTATGATCTGGGGAAACAACTAAAGCCTTCTAAACCCTACCTTGTAACCTACCCTGTGTAAATCATTTCTAAGAAACCATTGAAATGTACTTACAGTTAGCTTGAAATGGTGAGGGAAGAAAAAAGAAAAACACTGTGACGCATGGATATGATTTTACTGCGTCCTTTTAGATTTTTGTGCATCAGAGATGCAGGATGTGTACTTATTAGCATCTCTGAGAGTAGAAGAAAAGAGAGTAGAAGGAGAGGAGTTGAGGAGTTGAAGAGAGAGAAGAAGAGAGAGATAAAGAGAGAGTAGAAGAAGAGAGAGATTAAAAGAGAAAGTGAAAGTAGAAGAAAATAGTGTTTATTATTCTTTATACTTACTTTCTTCTTTCTGTAAGATTTCTAAAACTGAATCAATGCATTGGGATCGATTATCTTCTTTGAGATTTTCCAAGAATTCCAAGAAATAAGATTCCGCTTTACTAAAAACAAAAAGAAGAAAAAGATTCAAAGTTTAATTTGTTGATTATTTGTTTGGTTTTTTTTTTGGTTTTTTTTATTGCCATCAAATCAGAATTGAAATCCAAGCAAAAACTTAATTTAAATTTTTCAAACAAGAAACATTCATGAAATAGGATTCTGTAGCAAATGCAAAATGAGATCAGAGGGAAGTGTAGTGGGAGATTACAGAGATTGAACTCACATCCTCCTGATCGTGAGTAGTGGCTCGACGTCAGACTACCTCATTGGTGCATATGTGGGATCTTCACCAGACTACCTCATTGACGCGTATGCAAATTCCTACACTGCGCGATTGACCTGGATGTGGGATCTTTGTGAGACTACCTCATTGGCATGTATGCAAATTCCTACACTGCGCGATTGACCTGGATGTGGGATCTTTGTGAGACTACCTCATTGGCATGTTATGCAAATTCCTACACTGCGCGATGACCTGGATGTGGGATCTTTGTGAGACTACCTCATTGGCATGTATGCAAATTCCTACACTCGCGCGATTGACCTGGATGTGGGATCTTTGTGAGACTACCTCATTGGCATGTATGCAAATTCCTACACTGCGCGATTGACCTGGATGTGGATCTTTGTGAGACTACCTCATTGGCATGTATGCAAATTCCTACACTGCGCGATTGACCTGGATGTGGGATCTTTGCTCATTGGCATGTATGCAATTCCTACACCTGCGCGATTGACCTGGATGTGGGATCTTTGTGAGACTACCTCATTGGCATGTATGCAAATTCCTACACTGCGCGATTGACCCGCACTGAGTTAGTTGCGTTCTGATATTGCTGATGAAAATGCAGATGTGTGAACAAGTGGCGAGTGAGCTTTCGCGGAGGACTGCTAGAAAAATTATTGCAGGCTGCAAGGACTTGGTCAGGGGACATTGGCAGTTAGGAGAACATCTTTTTTCGGCGGAGAGATCCGGCTGTCTGACCCGAAAAATTTCTGTTCACTTATTATAGATTCTCAATATAATAAAATGCAAATAGATAAACGGTCCCCAGCCACATCCAATATTTAATTTTAAAATGTTTCTATTTATTTTTTTGGATATAAGGGTTGAGTTAAAACAGTTCTAAGTGTTGGTTGCAGGTTCAATCCTGGTCAAGGGCGATAATAACATAAAATACTTAACACAGCTTAGCACTAGTACCTGGTCATGGTTAACAGAATGAGAACAATCTACCCCCATGGATTGAATAAAGGGTTCTGTTCGATGTTCCATGAAAGTTCCCAAGTTCAACAAGAAGGTTCCCGAGTTTGAACAGAAGGTTCCCTAAGATCAACAAGAAACACCTGAAGAAGGCCGGAGTACACATCGGCTGAAACATTGTGTATATAACAATAAAGATGAGAACAATAGTCTGTATAATCCAAATAATACAAACATTTTCTTTTTTTTTAATTTTTAACAATAATTTTAGCAAAATATTTATCATTATCTTCTAGAGGTGCTCATAGTGTATTGGCTACCGTCGTAGGAAATGGAGATGGCGACCCAAGTTCAAATCCTGGATGAAGCTGTTTGCATTTCATATTGTGCTAATACCCTATGGAAAGGTCAGCATCCAACTATTCTACCTCCGGCTATGGGTAAATAGTAGGGCAGAATGGGTTAGACAATGGGTTTAAGAGAAGGAAAACTCTGAACTGAAATCTGTTACACCAGGGGTCACCAAACCATGAACCACGGGTCGGATCTGGCCCAACGATGGTACTTAAATTTATTTGTTAAAACGCACGCAATGTGATACCATTTAAATTTAAATATCATGTTAACCTTACTAAATCCTCATGGACTTGACTAGGGAATAAACCCATTGAACAAAATTGACTGATAAACATATGAAAGCAATTCTCTAGATTGGACGTAGCAATTCCAAATCAAACATTGACGATATCTTGAAAGGCAAACTTCAGTTTCACAGATCTCACTAAACCTTTCTGCTAATGTTGCGTTCTTTGATGATGTTTTGAAAATAAATATGTTGGTTAAATTAGTTTTTGTGTATTTTTTGCACCACTCATCCATGAATATAACATGGAAATAATAAATTTTGTTTTACATCTTTTTCTCAGTTTTCGTTCTGGCTAGCAAGTATTGAACACAAAAATAATGTGGCCCGCGTTGGTTATTTTTTCAATTTTCCAAAAGTTTGGTGATCCCTGTGTTACATGGATGTGGCTGGTGGGGGGGACACTAATCACTGAGAAACTTCACAAGTAAATGCACCACATGTGGTGCTGGCTTTAGCTACATCAGATGAATGTCATCACACACACATTCTGACATTTTATAACTTCATCTTCTCAAAAAAAATTTTCTTCTATTTCCTCAGCAAGGAACTTCTGGACAAAATGGTTTTATTACTTTTGTACAGAAATCTATTAATAATGGAGATTGTCTGTATTTCTGTCTGTAACAAAAACTATGTCACAGCTTATGTCACAGCTTACATCACAATATTCTTATGCTATATACACCCAAAATTTGAGTAAGCAATTTAAAAAATTGTATTTTTACTCTCGTCCTTTTTTTTACAATAACAAGAAGTTAACTAAAAAGTTTACAAATAAATAAATACCTATGATTTTGTGGAAAATTGATGTGGAAAATATTTAAAAAAAATTGTTTGATTATTACATGCACGCAACATTTTATTTGAGAGGGACGGGGCTCAGTTTTCATTTCAAATTGTTTTATTTTTTTTTACTCCTTTAATAAATATGAGGATTTTGCTTACTTAAAACCCTCTGACATTGAATTTTTAACTCCCACCCTCTCAGGCAATGTCTTTCAAAAATTAATTTTTACGACGCCCGGAGGGTGTTTTCTGTTGCTAGTATATATAATAGAGTCAATGTGCAGTTCTACAACAGTATGAATAACTACTCAATTAGTAGTGACTCAACCATAAAAAAATACTATGTAACAACTACAAATAACCCTGCATATTTGTATCTTTATATGTGTTTCATTGGACTAGTCCAACTATCATGTAGGGGAAATATCTTCCTTTACAACAGAACTGTTCTATATACCTTTTGTAGGAAGCACATGGTGTAATGGTTAAAGTCATGGGAAATGGACTTGTCGACCCGAGTTCAAATCCTGGACGTGGCAATTATTTCACTAATACCCTTGGGAAAGGTATGAATCCTACTCTCCCTCCAGCTATGGGTAAATAGTAGGGCAGACTGGGCTCTTTAACCTTGGTTAGGCAACCGGTCTAGGAGAAGGAAAACTCTGAATTCAAACCTGTTGAACTCCGCTTAAGAAATTGACCTTGTGTCGCATCCTGCTCGTGCTAAGGGGTTGGTAAATATGTATATACCTTTTGTAGACTTAAAGGGATTTTTTCTATTGATATAAATGTTTAAAGACCAGAATAAAGTGTAATCCAAAAGTGGATTAACTGGTGACTATGAAGATTTGATAGATTGATTGATTTTCATGGCATGTCAACCCATCTAGGGTTATTTTACGCCTAGAGATATTATTTGAATTCAAATCTGGACGGTTAGATTTGATTGACATTTAATAACCTTAGCATTGATCTCCACTTCCTGTTGTGAGGTGAAGTGTGAGACAGGCTTTTAGTTTAGGCAGTTTGAGTAAGACCGTTGAATGATGAAGACAGGCTGGCTCAGCTCCCAGGTGTGATTATGTTCCAGTGGTTAAGAATAATTAATAAAATGTGAATTCATAAAAGAACTATTTTATGTGGTTTAATCAAAAACAAACCAACAACGCAAAGCATCTTAACAACATCTTAAGATGAAGAAAAAGCAGAACCAAAGAAATAGCCAGCTAAAAATAGATACCAGCCAAGCAACAGATGAAGTATAAACAACAATTAATAATAGTTACTTGAAACTATAATTGTTTACTCAGCAATCAGGTATTATTATTATTATTAATTACTTGAAACCATATAACTGTTTGCAAACAATTGACTAATCATCAAATAGAAATAATTACTTGAAACCATATAATTATCAGAATTAGATAGAAATACTCGATATCATGTAACTGTCTGCATAAAACGCTTGATAAATAACTACACAAAAAAAATATGAAATAAAACATACAATGAATGCAATTCCCTAACCTGTAAGCATAAAATAACCCTAGACAGGTTAATATGTCATTAAAATCAATCAATCATTTATATACATAATAATGGGCAGTTTGTATGTATGTATGTCTAGATGAAACTATGAAAATAAAACAATTAATGACAAAGTAAATGTATATACACATCAAATATCGCCGGTTCTTGTTTTTTTTTTTGTAAAAATTATGAAGATTCGATTTATATTCAAAGATATTTAAAAATTAAAATAGACATAGAAATAGCATTGAAATTCTACTTAAAAATGTCCAGCATTTCTAAATCTCAAAAGTAAACAAATCAATACACAAGGTAATTTTTGCCCAACTCTACTACCCAGTTGACACTGGGTAGTTGCTTCTAGTATAAGATAAGGAATGTATAGATATTAATTTTAAGGTTCCAAAATCCTACTTGTTGATTGGCCAACAGGACAATGGCCTTTGTGAATCTAAATGTTATTAAATTACTTTCATTCTTTGGTCAGTAAAATTCATAACGTCTATTTTAGTACAATGAATTGGTATGGTATGGATAAATTAAAATGGAAGAATGGAAGAATTACAAGAAAATATTTCCTGGTACAGACAACAGGATGAGGGTTGTTTTAACAAAGGGTTGATATGCTGTAAAATAAAACAACCCTTTTCAGGTCATTTAATGCTGAATCAAGACCTTTTAACAAACAAAGGATTTAGTGTTGCTTTAACTCTTAACATCCTGTTGAGAATTTTCTAAGTCCAGAGCCCATTCTTATAAGGATTTATAAAAAATGGCTAAAAATGGCCTTTTTCATTTAAAGTTACCTGTTATTTTCCCTTAAATCAAAGACTTCTCAATATGTTTAATATTATATTTAAACAAAGGCTATCATTTGGGGTTAGATTAGGAAAATGAATGTGACTTCCGGAATGAGGTGGTATAGACATTAAGAGTTAAGTGGTCACCCAATTATTGAACAGGCTCATTGCTGCTTTAACTTTGCTGATCTAGTGGGAACCGGTGTTTTCAGTTTGACTTGACTGTAATCACAAGAGGATAAAAAAAAAACCCACTTGAATAAATGTTGCATAATTGTGTGTGGCATGGGTTTTTGACAAGCCCTGTAGCGAGAATTCTAAGGTGCCATTGTTTTTCAGATCAGGGAATGGAAAAAATACCAGCAATGGTTATGGCCCCAAACTGACCCCAGAGGCGTGAAGCTCACAAGTCATGTGATAGAGTTAGTTAGGTAATCAGTTTTCAACCAGACGTCAGGCAGAAAGGATCTCTCTGCTGAGGTTGTAACTCCCGCGCGGTGAAAATGGGCAATGCAGAAATAAATCTTTGATCAAAGAAAAACAAAGTCTTGTAGTTGATTAATGCATGACTTAAAAAGAAGCCCTTAGTTAGAGTCAGCAACCAGACAAGAACATAGTAAGAAGATAGAAGAGACGACAAGATGACAACCGGCCAAAAAGAAAGAAGATGAAACAACCACTAGACAAAGAAGCAAGTAAGTCATGACTCTATCTGTCTGTCTCTTTCTCTCTATCACCCGAAGACTCTCTCTATCACACGAGAACAAGTAAAACAGATGCACATCTTATTTTCTTTAATTATTTTCAGTAGACTTATCATTATTATTATTAGTATTATTATTATTATTACTATCATTTCACTCCTTGTGAGTTTTTCACACCAGCGTTAGCTGATGGTCATTCACTGGAGTCTGAGTGATAATAAGTCTCCACAGGTCTCCAGGACTTCTGAGTATTCTAGCCGATCTCAATAATGCTGTTGTTTGGATGGTCTTAATTCTTCCTCGGTTTTCCAGATCCTCCAGTCTTTTTTCCAAGCTTTTGAGGACCGTTCCAAGTGCACCAACTACAATTGGTATCACTTTGACCCTCATATTCCACAGCTTTTTCAATTCTCTAGCAAGATCCAAGTATTTGTCTATCTTTTCGTTTATCTTCACCCTGTGATCTGCTGGAACTGCAAAATCTATCATTTGACAAGTTCTCTTTTTCTTGTTAATCAATACTAGGTCTGGTTATTATTATTATCATTATTACTATCAGAACTGGAGCCTCGCCATCAGATGCAGTTTAATGATATACCCAGGACATAATAATTTCTGGTTAATAAAAAAAAAAAAGAAAAAAAAGATGCTAGGACATTAAAGACAACATGTCATCAAATTCCTGTTGGGACCATCTCTTTTTAAAAGTGCCCTGGGATTTTTATAAACATTCCTTTTTTTCCTTTTCTTTTTATAAATTCAATGTGTTTTAAATACAAAGTTATTGTTTTATAGGGGGCAGAATAAAAATGTCCCAATAGCATTATTATGCAATAACTAGGATTATATCCAGAAATTAACTGGTATTTTCTTGGAGAAGTTGGGATGTATCCATCCAATATTTTGGATAGAAAGGATTAAAATTACTGAAAAGCGGGAATTAAGCGACGTAAAGGCCGAGGCAAATATGGATTATGTGCTTAAAAAGAGATTGTTAACATTTGGAACTAAACAACTCATAATTTCAATTTCATGCCTCAAGAATTCAAGGAAAAATATGCTGCTTGGCGAGCTAATAAGCTTCGCCTTGGCGCCACAGTGTCGCACGTCAATTAGTGAGTTCAATCCTCATCAATTGCACCACATTTGTGGCATGTACCAAATTAATTTAAAGTTAGAAAATAATCAAAGAATGCTTGAGATTTTATTAATATTATTATAACTGAAGAATTTTTTTTTATAAGCTTAAAAGAATGGTAAATATGTAAAAAAAAAAAAATCTATTTCCGAATAGAACATTTAAATCATTATTTTTTGTTGTAGTTATTAGAATGGCTTATGTAATAATTCTGATGGGACGTACAAAGGTTAGGAGGTGGTATATATTCTTCATTTGAGTACATACTTATTAGTTTGGTTTCTTCCACCATTGAAAATATTGGAAAAAATAAGATTATTATATCAGGGTTTTTTTTGTAACAAACATGAAAAGTGTAACAAAACTACAATTAGTCAGAGTTGAGAAAATTAAACATAAATTATAAGTTGACTTTTATATATATCTACAGTCTACACACAGTGTTTAATGACCAGACCAACATAAGTATATTAAATTTCTTTCTCTTAATCTTAGGCAGATTAATTTCACATTATTGAACATAATATCACCCTTTCAATTTAGCCTTGTGTCATACTAAGCTAAGTAAAGATCTATACATCCTAAAAAAACAAATAATGTTTGTTATTTTATTTTAAGTTTGTTTTTCCAAGGAATATTGAAACAAATTTCAAATCCTTAGAATTGGCACATGTATTTATTGTTTGTATTGCAAATTAATTATCTCTCCCCTTAGAAAGAAAAAACAAAAACAAAAACAAAAAAACGAAGAAAATAATTAATTATAGAAAAATGAATTCATTTTTAATTCTCTGAGTATTGATTTTGCAAACAAGAAAAAAAACAAAAACAATATTCCTGGACGTTTTTTAAGAAAACATTTTCTTTGTCTAAAAATAATATAAATAGATAATCAAAGTACTTCAAAACATGTGTATCTCTAGCGAAAGTATTATTTTTTTTAAATTAAAAAAAAAAAAAAACAAAAAAAAAACTTGAGTTTACGTTGATATATTTTTGAAATATTTTTTTAAAATGTCTTTGTTTTGGAAAAACAACGTAATTATTATTCGTGATTTTAATTGTTTTTTTGCTTCTTCCCAAGAAAATTCAACTAAGACATATTGAAAAACAAATTATGACAAAAAGTCGAGACAACCACGTTAAACCAAATTGTATAAATAAATAAAATTAAATTTAAATATTGTTGAAAAAAAAAAAAAGAACAAAAAATTTCGTTTTTAAAAATAAAATCGTCAATTTCTTTTAATAATGACATCATTTTTTAAAGCAAATATATTTACTATATCTACATAAAGTAAATATATATATATGATGATGTTTAGGTATGTAAAAGCCTTTTTCGAGTAGTCGACTTGTTATTACGTCAAAAATATTGATTCTAAAGAATTGACATATTTTAATTTTAGCATTTCGTATTCGTGGGGTCAAGTTTGTTTTCCTTAGGAGAGAGGGATTATATTGTTAAAAAAAAACACTTGATGAATATTTTTTGATTTTTTTTTTGTCTTAGAAAGTTTGGCTTAGCCACGCCCAGATATTTTTATAGATTTAAATTCAAGATTAAATAAATCTAAAAGTATTAACATAATTTTTTTAAAAAAGAAGGAAAGAAAACACTAAGAAAAGAAGACAAAGAAAAGTAGAGTTTTTTGTTTTTAATAAATAAATAATGAATTCTAGAATTAAGCAAGAACTTGTTAAATATCAACGGATAGAACAAATAGACATGGGGTCGAAAGGTCCACATTTCCTGGAAATTTCATCCAAATTTTTTTGGGTGTTGAGGTTCATTTAACAACACATGTTCAATCCGAAACATTTGATTTTAAAACCAATGCAAATAAATCCCCCGCCCCTTAAAAAAAAATAAACAAGCAATTCAGTGTAAAATACTAGTAAAAATCCGTGCCAAAAAAATTAAAGGTTGTTAATTATTAAATGAACAAGCAAAATAAATATTTATTTACAAAAGTTTTTTTAACACACAAGAACTAGATTCGAAATATCTTTTAGTTTTCTTCAAGAAACCAATAATGGCCTTTCTTTTATTTTTATTAATTAATTTTAATTAAATTAATTTATTTCATATTGGGTATAATTTCTGTAGTATCAGGGATTTTACAAGTAGATTAACTTGAAATCGATTTTGATTAAATCAAATTTTAATCAACACGGGTAAACAAACATAAATAAATAAATAGTGTTATCATCATCAACACAATACCCGGCAACAATAGTTGAAGAATTACGAGCCACATACAAACACTTTACATAGAATCACAAGTTTTTGGTTTGTTTTCTTATTTCCTCCCCCAGTTATATATTTAGGTATTGTTTTTTGTTGTTTTTACCTGCTTAATGTTAGTCCATGGGTGGCAAAGTATCAATCAGCTGAATCTTTAGTTCGTCGGCCATCTTGCCCCTTCCCACCTGATTAAAATATAAATATCAGCGACCTTTTTTGCCGTCCACTTGGGATGATCGATCTTGGGTCGATTGAATTTCGATCAAAATGGCGATTATATATTATTACTAAAAATGTAAAAGCAAAAGCGAGTTATTATCGCATAAAGAGGAGCGAATCCTTGAATACGTAACAAAACTTACAGAGCTAGGCACGCAACTTTTTTCAAGGGAGATAACTCTATGCCTGGCAACAGGATCACACACACTCATTGGATTTTGCAGAAAACATATTCTTAGTACTATCAAAATTTAAGTATCGACCTGCTGTAAGATATATATATATAATATATAATATATATAATATATATATTCATAGATGCTTTTTAGATATACATATTAACAGCCATTTATCTTGGTTTTTTAACCTGAATTTTCTTATCCTAGACATGAAACATTTGGTAAATATTCTTATTCCTTATTCTAAGAAAATTATAGATGCTGGTTGGTTGAATTTTAAGGCATGTCAACCTTTGTTGGTTTATTTTAAGTTAAGATGTTATTCTATTCATGCTTGATGGGTATTCAATTTTTTTCAAATTCAATTTTTTAACACATTTTATAAACTCACTTTTTTCTATTTAACCCATAGATAGGCCCAACAGGTACTACCACTCCTGGTCAGAGGGACCTGGGAGTAATTGTGATTAAAGGCACTTCCACATTCCCCAGAACTCCATAATGGAACCTTCACCATCAGATATAAGTTTAACGCCATACCCAGGCCATTAAGACCCTCAACACCACCTCCTAGCACATATATGATAAAAAGAGTTAAGGGGTTGCCAAAAGCAATAGGGTTTGGTAATAATATAAATACTAGGGCTTGATGTGACGAGCCGATTGATCAGCGGGGGTCTCTCCAACTGCCATCTAGCCTAAGGGCCAAAGTGGAGTGTTGCATGTCATGGACTGCTCAGTGGGGTAGGTTAATTTTTCACACTTTTTAATATTTCAAATTCTCTCAAATTGTGTATTAGTATAATGAATACTGATACCAAAAACTGGATCAACTTACTTATATGATTGCTCGAGGAAATAGCATTAAAGATTGTCTACTAAAAATGCACCCTAAAATCTCGTTTTGCAATATTTAGCCTAAAAATTGTTGTTAGAAAATTTAGCAATTTCAAGTATTTAAAATGGAGAAGGTTGTCATTTTTAAACAAAGTGAATAAAAATATAACTAGAATTCAAATTGAAAAATATGCACCCCATCACCATCGACACCACTGATATGCTGCTTTTACCTAATAATTAAGCTGTATCAGTGATAACATCTTTAAAAGATTGAAATCTATTTCCTCAAACGAAGGCAGTTTGAAGAAAAATGTTTTGTGGGTAATCTTTATGTTAATTTGCAAATTTTTGCCACATGGGAGATGATACATTTCCAAAATTGACCTACCCTACTGCCTCAGCCACTAGAGCTCTCCATCATTAAGTACAACAGTTTGCCACCCACAGCCAACAGGTGGCACCATAGGTGGGTCTTACCCCTCTGCAAAGTGCAGTTGATGATTCTAAAGTCCCAGTCAATAGGGCTTAAAAATTATAGACTATGAAATAAAATAATTCAAAAAAACAATCCAATTATTATTATCTGTCATCGTGATTCTAATCAGTGTGTGGGGGGTTACAGTCAAGTCTGACTCAAGGTTCCAATCAACAGTCCTCAAACACTCCCAATTGTAATCACGCCTCCAAAATCCAATATATTTTCTTTGTCCGCTCGTCTCGACAACAAAATACTACTGCAGTCGTTCTGTCTGTCTGTGAGAATAAGTCTTTAAATACACCTCAATTTCACCACATCCAGGCTCCTCACTCATAAGTTCCGCGCAGCATGTGCGACACTCGTCAGCACGGCGCGACCACTACATCCCGGGCCAATCTTCTCTCTT
>CM042142.1:73094499-73166999 GCA_023376005.1 Doryteuthis pealeii
AGCGCTATTGGACAGTGCGCAGGGATAGACCCTCGCTGACTGGCTGTACCGACTTTAGGCCGCCCGTCGACTTTTATTTACTTTTTACCTTTATATAAAGGAATAAAATCTGTATGTGAATATACATGCCCAACCCATTCCCTAGTCAATTTTCGGGCAAAGTCAAAATGTTTTTGAAAATAGAGAGTTTTCCTTCTCCAAATCTGTTGCTTACAATGCATCACTATTTAATCTATAAACGAGAAAGGAAGGGAATAGATGGGTTTCATGCCTTTACAAAGACACTAGTGCAAAGTAAAGTAGACTTGCCCTAAGATTTGAACCTTGGTTTTGCCATTCCCATAATTGATATGGGGGGGGGGAGCGCATGGAAGCGATAATGCTAATCTGTTTTCAATAAAACATAATAAAAACATGAAAAGAAGGAAGAAAGAAAGAAAGAAAGAAAAAGAGTGAGAGAGAATTAAATCAAGACTAATATACGTTTTTTAGATATTGAACTATTTTGAAATAGCTCTTAAGTAAACATATCAAATGTTGTAATGATTAAATTATCATACTGTGGTATATCCACAGGTCCTGCAAGTTTATCTAATATTATTGCAAATAAATTTTAATGTTAAAATGTCCAGAGGTGTACTAAGGAAAAGGGAGGGCAAAAGGGAAAAGAGAAAGAGACAAAAAATAAGTAGCGTCAGTGATATGTAAGTAAGACTAAAACTCAAAGTCCAATTAATGAAAAACAACATGTGGACTTTAAGTTAAAACTTAGGAATTTTAAATGGTAATCTGAACATTAGTTACATAAATGACCAGTAACCTCCCTAGTTGTTTCACTTTGAAGAAGCCATTTGTTTTGGTCGGCCATTTTCATTTCACCGTAAATCTACTCTGAAAATACAAATTTTTGTTCGATTTAATACAACTGCATGTTTTAACAGAAAATATCATAAAATGTGTTCAATAACAATTAAGTCATTTCAAATAATGTGCAAGCACAATTAAGAACTCATTTTAGATATTTTCATGTTATAACATGCAGTTGTATTGATTTCAAACAAATTTGTATTTTCAGTGTAGATTTACGGTGAAATGAAAATGGTCGACCGAAAACAAACGGCTTCTTCAAAGTGAAACAAACTAGGGAGTTAACTCTCATTTATGTAGCTAATGTTCAGATTACCTTTTAAATGTGTAATTGATTCATATAGAATCCACAAATCCGTGATAGAAATAATAGATAATTGGACTTTAACAAAGGGAACAATTTTTTTTTCTCCACCAAAAAAAGGAAACTCATTATCAAACTCCCAACTTGTTTAGCAATTGGAGAGTTGTATAACTCTGCGACAAATAAAACTACATTCAAATCAGAGAGGTCAAACTCCACAGTAAAACAAACGCATTTCACCAGATTCTAGGCAATGAACCTTATAGGTCAACTAGAAGTGGTTACCCGGCATCACCTGGGTAGAGTGGGATTTTAAAAAAGTCTCAAGATTCATTATTACTTATCACAAGTTAGATCCTCACTGGATGGTCCATAAAATCCTACTAATATATAACAATATAGTAAGAAATTTCCATTCAATGATTTACAATTTTTAAAAATACAATATAATGAGGCATTAATTCAAATCAATCAACATCATATTTCAATTACCTTCTGTTATATAGCACATTTTAATTTTAAATATCTTCCCAAACTAAATCAATTTCATTATTTTGCTCAAAAACACCAAGTGATGTATATATATATATTTACTTTGTCATTAATTGTTTTATTTTCGAAGTTTCCTCGCAGACATACATAACTGCCTTATAATATGTTAGATATAGTGCCAGGATCATAGTTCAGTCAGGAAACACTACAACCGTTTTTCCGAAAATAAGACTTCCCAAAAAGAATGAAGATTTTTCAGCGTGATTTTGAATATAACCCTTTCCTTAAAATAAGCCCTAGTTGAGAGCTGCAGACAGACAAAGAAATAAGCATTCTTCACAATTACATCATGTAAATGTAAACACTTGCCTTTGTCAATGATCTAATGTAGATCTTTTCATAAATTTCTGTTTATTTCTTAATGTAATTCAAAGTATTTTATATTATTAAAGCCTGTCTTATTTTGGGGGAAACAGGTACTCATCTCTCTGCTGGTGTTTTTTAATGAGATAACAAAAAATATATATATCATGATATTTGACATACTGAATTGACTAGTATTATGCGTTATTCAACTATTGTCCCATTGTTATACAACGTTTCGGCTGAATGCCTCCGGCCTTCTTCAGGTTTTCTTCTCGACTCGGGAATTTCTTTTCGAACTCGGGACTTTTGTCGTATCGGGAGTCAAGGACTTTGACCTAACCCTTTATTTTAATACTATCTTAGCCTCATCTCAACATCAGAGAAATACTGATTGACCTTTTAAAATTGTGTAGGGAATCATCCAGATGAAAGCAACGTGGTTTTATAGAAATCGAGGATGGAGAAAGCAGAAACTTAGACTTCTGAAATTTCTGAAACTGAAGATCATGAGTTCCATCTGCAGTTTAAATGGTACTTCCAAATGTTGTAGCAGGAGATGAAGTGAATTGCCTCACAAGGCTACAGATTGAACTCACAGCCTCCAGATAGTGAGTGGTGACTCTTGGTGAGTCTCTTGTCACCCCCTGTTGTTACAATCTTATGGGCCATCCTTTAATCTTTGAGCAAGAGCGCTTGTCCAGTGGAAATCCTTGGTAGTTCTCTGGTAAAGAAGCCTCAGTATTGTAAGTTCCTTCGTCAATGGTTTGCAAGTGGACCATGAAAGTATCAGTGTTTAAGTAGTGAATCAGCCACGCATTATGGCTGTTGATTGGCTACAGGAATAAACCATGTAACCTCGCCCAGTCTATAAATTTAGGTGGGGAATTGTAGCACACCTTATATACTCTAAATATTCCAACACCTGTTGATTAAAGTGGTTCGGCCGTTGAGGAGGAAGTCACTCTCGGGGGGTGGGTGAATGACTTTTCTTAGCTAGGAGAACCGGTTGTCTGTGGAGGCCTCACCAACGATGCTTGTGTGAGAACCGCGAAGACCAAACAAATTGTTTTTAAATCACTCGCAATACATGTGACATGAAAAGATTGAAGAGAAAATTTGCATGTTGGGATGGATCTCAGGCCCACATGTGACCTTCAGGCTGCAGTTTGGTGACCTGCTCACATTCAAAGGTGGAACATGCTATGGAGAGAAATGGTGACTATGTGGAGAAGAGGGATGTGACCCATAGAGGATCAGCTTCATTTTGATGTATGATACATGTTCCTGTATTGGTAATTATACCTGTTTAAACAAAATCGCATTTTTGACTCAACCTCGTAGTTGGGATTTGCAGGGTATGTGTATTCTATTAGTAGTATGTGTAATATTATTATGTGTTTTTTTATATATAAATGTTTTTTTTAACATATCTAGGTATTTACCTCGTACCCTATTTGTATGGGTCAGGCACAAAGATCTATTAACGTGGGACCACCCACAAACCGAAGCTCATGGGTGGCGGGTGAAAAATTGTGTTGATCCCTTCGGTATTCCCCCTCAAGGGGTGCGCCTCAGGTGTTGCCTGGGGGGGATGGCCCCCTGGGATCAACAATGTTAGTTTACACGGTCCAGGGCCGAAACCACCGGACCCTCTGGTCAAAACCAGAGTTAGATATGTTGAACATATCAATCCCAGGATTTTATTTGCTTTATTAACTTGAATTTTAATGTTTGGAAATTTTTTTTAACTCAGTGTCCATGTGGTTCACAATCTCTTCAGGACCCTACATTTATATTGGACAAAGTTGAAACTACTACTATTTATCCTTATTTGCCACGAGGTAAGTGGGCAGGTTTGTGCTAATGCTAATACTCATAAATCTTCTCCCTTCCTCCTTGATAATTATTTTAATCTGTATTGGAGTCATCTTTTTGCCCTGCTACAGTTAAACCCAATGCCAGTTCATGCAGTTTTATATTTTATTCCTGTCTGGCTTAATTCTATTTGTTCAATTTTTCCCTGTTCTTATCTCTGATTTGTTTTTCTTTGAACTCCCTTCCTATTATAAAACGATAGCGAAGTGTAAATGGTTGGAATTTAAGAGAATAAGTCTAATTATATTTAGGGAACAACTTGCTCTGTCTACAATTACAAATTGATTTATTCAAGGTTCACATTCACACCCAGATCTTTTTTTCCCCTGTTTTGTGTCTTAAGCAATTCTCTCACTGTGGATTATTTGTTGTATATAAGCCGTGCTGGCAATCTACAACTTAAATTTATAGACTAAGCAAGGTCACATGGTTTAAACTCAGCCAATCAACAGCCTGAATACGTGGTTGGTTAACTACTTAATCACTGATACTGATAGACATTCATTTGCTATCATTGACGAAGACCTGATGAAGGATTCTTCACTAAGGATCGAGCTCTGCTTAATACAAAGGTCCTCTGTGCTCTGCTTGAACCTAAAGGATGGCACAAAATCATAAACACTCCACATTGGAAATTTTTTTTTTTTTTCACGAAGAGTATTTGGTGTTAGATTATTTTTCCAATTTGGAGCATGTTACACTCATGTTAACACCATATGTGTTGAGTTTGATCTGTCACTTACCTGACCAATCCACAAGATTGTCAACAGCTGTCTGAAGTTTAAAGAGATTATCTTGATTTTACTGGGATTAAAGGGATTAAAACTAAACAAAGAAAAACTTGTGCATGTACCATGTTTCCCAGAAATAGACAGGGATTATATTAATTTTCATAAAAAACTTAACAACTAAGGATTTTTTTTTGGGGGGGATGCCAAGTATTTTGTGTCGCATGATGGTATTGTGAAGAGTGCTTATTGCTTTCATCTGTCTGCCGCTCTCAACTAGGGCTTATTCTAAAATCCCCTGAAAATATCATGCAAGTTGTATGTATTTGGAAGGTAGTTCTTTTTCGGGTAAACACGGTATTCTGATATTCTAACTCTCCATTTTGTGTCATGTAAAAGATCTTCCAGCACCAAATCTGACCCTCAATCCCCGGGTGAGGATTGAGGTCTATGATTTATTTTAGTTGAACAATTCAGGCAATTATTTATTTAATCTATTATGGGCTATTTCCTATAAGTCTAACATGATCAAAGGGGAACCACTCTTGACATAGATAAATTATTTTTTTTTCAGCATTAAAAGCTAAACCATCCAGTCTTCTTTTCTAGTAGATCAATAATAATTAAATATTATCAGTCAAGGATGATGGTTCTCCCTTTGAATCATGTTAACTTTATAGGAAATAACCTAGTATGTTTAATAATATGTTAACATACGGAGAAGCGGGAGAAGGGGTATGGACTGCTATTGAACAAGGTTATTCAATTATATGGAAATCTCATCTCTCTGATAAAATGGGGGATTTTTTTCCAAGTGTACAATGTCAAGACTATTGTAGGGTCAATATACTTGGACTCTAACAAAATGCTTGGAGAAAAAGGTAGAAGTGAAACTACAAAAGATGGCACTTATCTCAACAATGCAAAGTAAGATGAACAAGACATACAGGGCTCTACTGCGGGAAAATTTCTCTTGTAATCATATACACATGGCACACACTCAATCACCCTTCCAGAATGCCTTGCAACTAGATCAGTTGTCCCATACTATCACCCTAGCGATTTTGACAAGTTGGTATAAACGACAAATCCTATACCAACTGGATCCTGCCTGAGAAAATAGCCAGAAGACTGGAAAACTACAAAACTGAAGATCATGAAGAAGTAAGTCCATGTTATTCAGCATACTGCCTACAAAATAACTTACTGCAAAATACACACATTTCAACTAGAGTTAGAGAGAGAGAGAGAGAGAGAGAGAGAGAGAGAGGAGAAGAAAGTCCGCAAAATGTATTATGTTCTCAAAAAATTTTTTTATTCTTTTTATCTTACATACGCGACACTTGTTTCTGAGTTA
This sequence comes from Doryteuthis pealeii, assembly GCA_023376005.1. NCBI lineage: Eukaryota > Metazoa > Mollusca > Cephalopoda > Myopsida > Loliginidae > Doryteuthis > Doryteuthis pealeii. The sequence goes on from CM042142.1 coordinate 73,100,489, forward strand.
TTATTTTGGCAGAGATATGTCCGATATATTGATAGGTTGTGTGTGTTTCTGCAACCTTTTCTATTATAATATTTGCATTATAATAGAAAATTCAGAAACCACACACACCTATCAAATATCGGACATATTCTGCCAAAATATAACTCAATGCCTGAAAGAAGACAACAGATCAGAAACAAGACGTGTCCGTGTAGTAAGATAAAAAGAATAAAATTTTTTTGAACCTAATAGATTTTGCGGACGCTTCTTCTTTTTTTATTCTTTTTATTTACATACAACGACACGTGTTTCTGTCTGTTGTCTTCTTCAGGCATTGAGTATTATTTTGCAGAATATGTCCGATATTTGATAGGTTGTGTGTGTTTCTGCAAGTTTTCTATTATAATGAATTTATAATAGAAAGTTGCAGAAACACACACAACCTATCAATATCGGACATATTCTGCCAATAATAACTCAGAAACAAGTGTCGCGTATGTAAGATAAAAAGAATTAAAAAATTTTTGAGAACATAAATCATTTGCGAGACGCTCTTTCTCTCTCATCTCTCTCTCTCTCTCTCTCTCTCTCTCTCTAGTTTAAAATGTTGTGTATTTTGGCAGTAAGTTATTTTGGTAGGAGGTATTGCTGAAATAACATGGACTATCTTCTTCATGTCATCAGTTGTAGTTTTTTCCAGTCTTCTGGGCTATTTTTCTCAGGCCAGGATCCAGTTGGTATAGGATTTGTCGTATACCAACTTGTCAAAATCGCTAGGGTAGATAGTATGGGACAATCTGATCTAGTTTGGCAAGGCATTCTGGGAAGGTGATTTGAGTTGTGTGCCCATGTGTATGATTCCACAAGAGAACATTTTTCCCGCAGTGAAGCCCTGTATGTCTTGTTCATCTTACTTGCATTGTTGAGATAAGGCCATCTTTTGTAGTTCTCATCTACTTTTTCTCCAAGCATTTTGTTAGAGTCCAAGTCATATGACCTAAAATAGTATTGACACTTGTACAGCTTGGAAAAATTCCCCATTTTATCAGAGAGATGAGATTTCCATATAATTGATAACCTGTTAATAGCAGTCCATACCTTCCTTGCGTATGTTAACATATTAATTAAACATACTAGGGTTATTTCCTATAAGTCTAACATGATCAAAGGGGAACACTCTTGACTGATAATTATTTATTATTTTATTGATCTACTAGGAAAAAAGAAGACTGGATTAGGGTTTAGGTTAGTTTAATGGAAAATAAATAAATTAATTTATCAGTCAAGAGTGGTTCCCATTTGATCATGTTAGACTTATAGGAAATAGCCCATAATAGATTAAATAAATTAATTGCCTGAATTGTTCAACTAAATAAATCATAGACCTCAATCCTACCCGGGGATTTTGAGGGTCAGATTTGGTGCTGGAATCTTTTTACTCATGAACAAAAGTGGGAAGAGTTAGAATATCAATTACCGTGTTTACCCGAAAAAATAAGAACTACCTGCCAAATACTACCTTGCATGATTTTTCAGGGTGATTTTAGATAAAGCCTGTTGAGAGCGGCAGACAGATGAAAGCAATAAGCACTCTTCACAATACATCATGCGACACAAATACTTGGCATCCCCCCAAAAAAAGCTTAGTGTTAAGTTTTTTATGAAAATTTAATTAATCCCTGTCTATTTCTGGGGAAACATGGTACATGCACAAGTTTTTCTTTTGTTTAGTTTTAATCCTTTAATCCCAGTAAAATCCAAGATAATCTCTTTAAACTTCAGACAGCTGTTGACAATCTTGTGGATTGGTCAGGTAAGTGACAGATAAACTCAACACATATGAGTGTAAATGAGTGTAACATGCTCCAAATTGGGAAAATAATCTAAAACACAAATACTCTTCTGGAAAAAAAAAAAATTCCAATGTGAGTGTTATGATTTTGTGGCCATCCTTTAGGCTTCAAGCAAGAGCACAGAGATCCTTTGTATTAAGCAGAGCTCGATCCTTAGTGAAGAATCCTTCATCAGTCCTTCGTCAATGATAGCAAATGAATGTCTATCAGTATCAGTGATTAAGTAGTTAACCAACCACGTATTCAGGCTGTTGATTGGCTGAGGTTTAAACCATGTGACCTTGCTTAGTCTATAAATTTAAGTTGTAGATTGCAGCCGGCTATATACAACAAATAATCCACAGTGAGAGAATTGCTTAAGACCACAAAACAGGGGAAAAAAAGATCTGGGTGTGAATGTGAACCTTGAAATAAATCAATTTGTAATTGTAGACAGAGCAAGTTGTTCCTAAAATATAATTAGACTTATTCTCTTAAATCAACCATTTACTTCGCTATCGTTTATAATAGGAAGGGAGTTCAAAAAAACAAAATACAGAGATAAGAACAGGGAAAAATTGAACAAATAGAATTAAGCCAGACAGGAATAAAAATATAAACTGCATGAACTGGCATTGGGTTTAACTGTAAGCAGGCAAAAAGATGACTCCATATACAGATTAAAATAATTATCACAGGAGGAAGGAGAAGATTTATGAGTATAGCATTAGCACAAACCTGCCCACTTACCTCGTGGCAAATAAGGATAAATAGTAGTAGTTTCAACTTTTGTCCAATATAATGTAGGGTCTAAGAGATTGTGAACCACATGGACACTGAGTTAAAAAATTTCCAAACATTAAATTCAAGTTAATAAAGCAAATAAAATCCTGGGTTGATATGTTCAACATATCTAACTCTGGTTTTGACCAGAGGGTCCGGTGGTTCGGCCCTGGACCGTGTAAATAACATTGTTGATCCCGGGGGCCATCCCCCAGGCAACACTGAGGCGCACCCCTTGAGGGGATACCGAAGGGATCAACACAATTTTTCACCGCCACCCATGAGCTTCGGTTGTGGGTGTCCCACGTTAATAGATCTTTGTGCCTGACCCATACAAATAGGGTACGAGGTAAATACCTAGATATGTTAAAAAAACATATTAATATAAAAAAAACACATAATAATATTACACATACTACTAATAGATACATACCCTGCAAATCCCAATCTACGAGGTTGAGTCAAAAATGCGATTTTTTTAAAAACAGGTATAATTACCAATACAGGAACATGTATCATACATCAAAATGAAGCTGATCCTCTATGGGTCACATCCCTACTTCTCCACATAGTCACCATTTCTCTCCATAGCGATGTTCCACCTTTGAATGTGAGCAGGTCACCAAACTGCAGCCTGAAGGTCACATGTGGGCCTTGAGATCCATCCCAACATGCAAAATTTTCTCTTCAATCTTTTCATGTCACATGTATTGCGAGTGATTTAAAAACAATTTGTTTGGTCTTGGTTCTCACACAAGCTCGTTGGTGAGGCCTCCACAGACAACCGGTTCTCCTAGCTAAGAAAAGTCATTCAGCCCACCCCCGAGAGTGACTTCCTCCTCAACGGCCGAACCACTTTAATCAACAGGTGTTGGAATATTTAGAGTATATAGGGTGCTACACAATTCCCCACCTAAATTTATAGACTGGGCGAGGTTACATGGTATTCCTGTAGCCAATCAACAGCCATAATGCGTGCTGATTCACTACTAAAACACTGATACTTCATGGTCCACTTGCAAACCATTGACGAAGGAACTTACAATACTGAGGCTTCTTTACCAGAGAACTACCAAGGATTTCCACTGGACAAGCGCTCTTGCTCAAAGATTAAAGGATGGCCCATAAGATTGTAACAACAGGGGGTGACAAGAGACTCACCAAGAGTCACCACTCACTATCTGGAGGCTGTGAGTTCAATCTGTAGCCTTGTGAGGCAATTCACTTCATCTCCTGCTACAACATTTGAAGAAGTACCATTTAAACTGCAGATGGAACTCATTGATCTTCAGTGTTCAGAAGATTTCAGAAGTCTAAGTTTCTGGCTTTCTCCATCCTCGATTTCTATAAGAACCACGTGCTTTCATCTGGATGATTCCCTACACAATTTTAAAAGGTCAATCAGTATTTCTCTGAATGTTTGAGATGAGGCTTGAAGATTAGTATTATCTGCGTGGACTAAATAAAGGGTTAGGTTCAAAGTTCCTTGATGGCTCCCGATTACGACAAGAAAGTTCCCGAGTTCGAAAAGAAAGTTCCCGAGTCCGAGAAGGTTCCCGAGTCCGAGAAGAAATACCTGAAGAAGGCCGGAGGGCATATCAGCCGAAACGTTGTACAAATAACAATGAAGATGGGGACAATAGTCTGAATAACGCAGATAATACTAGTCAATCAGTATGTTCAAATTATCATGATAATCTTTTGTTATATATTTTTTGTTATCTCATTAAAAAACACCAGCCAGAGAGATGAGTACCGTGTTTCCCCCAAAATAAGACAGGGCTTATATTAATTTTCACTCCCAAATAAAACACTAGGGCTTATTTTTTGGGGGATGTCTTATTCTTCATATATTGAAAAATTACATTACAAAGTAGAAAATTACAAAATTTTTAGATAAACAGAAATTATGAAAAAGGATCTACATTAGATCATTGACAAAGGCCAGTGTTTACATTACATGATGTAATTGTGAAGAATGCTTATTTCTTTCGTCTGTCTGCAGCTCTCAACTAGGGCTTATTTTAAGGAAAGGGTTTATATCAAAATCACGCTGAAAAATCTCACTGGGTCTTATTTTTGTTGGTAGGTCTTATTTTCGGAAAAACACGGTTGTAGTAGTTTCCTGACTGAACTTATTGATCCTGGTCATCTATATCTATACATATATAAAGGGCAGTTATGTATATGTGTATGTCCGGAGGAAACTTCGAAAATAAAACAATTAATGACAAAGTAAATATATATATATACATTCACTTGGTTTTTGAGCAAAAATAATGAAAATTTGATTTATGTTTGGGAAGATATTTAAAAATTAAAATGTGTATAGTAACAGAAGGTAATTGAAATATGATGTTGATTGATTGAATTAATCGCCTCATTTATATTGTATTTTTAAAAAATTGTAAATCATTGAATGGAAATTTCTTACTATATTGTTATATATTTATGTAGGATTTTATGGACCATCCAGTGAGGATCTAACTTGTGATAAGTAATAATGAATCTTTGAGACTTTTTAAAATTCCCACTCTACCAGGTGATGCCGGTAACCACTTCTAGTTGACCTATAAGGTTCATCTGCCTAGAATCTGGTGAAATGCGTTGTTTTACTGTGGAGTTTGACTCTCTGATTTGAATGTAGTTTATTGTCGCAGAGTTACAACTCTCCAATTGCTAAACAAGTTGGAGTTTGATAATGAGTTTTCCTTTTTGGTGGAGAAAAAAAAAATTGTTTTTTGTTAAAGTCCAATTTATCCTATTTATTTCTATCACGGATTTTGTGGATCTTATGAATCAATTACACATTTAAAAGGTATCTGAACATTAGCTTACATAAATGAGAGTTAACTCCCTAGTTTTTTCACTTTGAAGAAGCCTTCCGTTTGTTTCGGTCGACCATTTTCATTTTCACCGTAAATCTACACTGAAAATACAATTTGTTTGAATCAATACAACTGCATGTTATAACATGAAATATCATAAAATGAGTTCTTAATTGTGCTTGCACATTATTTGAAATGACTTAATTGTTATTAAAGAACACATTTTATGATATTTTCATGTTAAAACATGCAGTTGTATTAAATCGAACAAATTTGTATTTTCAGAGTAGATTTACGGTGAAATGAAAATGGCCGACCAAAACAATGGCTTCTTCAAAGTGAAACAAACTAGGGGAGGTTACTGTCATTTATGTAACTAATGTTCAGATTACCATTTAAAATTCCTAAGTTTTAACTTAAAGTCCACATGTTTGTTTTTCATTAATTGGACTTGAGTTTTAGTCTTACTTACATATCACTGACGCTACTTATTTTTCTTTCTCTTTCTCTTTCCTTTTTGCCCCTCCCTTTTTCCTTAGTACACCTCTGGACATTTAACATTAATTTATTTGCAATTATATTAGATAAAACTTGCAGGACCTGTGGATATACACAGTATGATAATTTAATCATTCCAACATTGATATGTTTACTTAAGAGCTATTTCAAATAGTTTCATATCTAAAAAGTATATTAGTCTTGATTTAATTCTCTCTCACCTTTTTCTTTCTTTCTTTCTTTCTTTTCTTCTTTTCATGTTTTTATTATGTTTTATGAAACAGATTAGCATTATCGCTTCCATGCGCTCATATCAATTATGGAATTGGCAAACAAGTTCAAATCTTAGGCAAGTCTACTTTACTTTGCACTAGTGTCTTTGTGAAAGGCATGAACCCATTATTTCCTTCCTGTCTCGTGTATAGATAAATAGTGGGATGCATTGGTAAGGCACAGATTTGGAGAAGGAAAACTCTCTAATTCAAAACATTTGTACTTTGCCCGAAAATTGACTAGGTGAATGGGTTGGGCATGTATATTCCATCAGATTTATTCTTTATATAAGTAAAAGTAAATAAAGTCGACGGGGCGGCCTAAAAGTCGGTATCAGCAGTCAGCGAGGGAGTCTACCCTTTTCAATAGCGCTAGACCAAGGAGATTGTTTTAGCATCTGAGGTGGAGCGCCACACCTACCATCAGCTCCTTACTTTACGCCACAGATCCCTGTGCTACTCATAACGCTGAGTTGGCGAGGACCGGTATCGAACAGGAACCTTGTGGTTTTTTAGCCGAACGCTCTACGACTGAGCTAACCGGCTAATATCTTTATATAGCAATAGCATAATTTTACAGATCACTGCTATACTCACAATCCTACCCACCATCAGAACTTTCCTCTCAAGAATCCTCAAATGACTCATCAACCAACTGCAGATCTACAAAGTTTGATGCAAATGCGACACAGGAAGGACGTTCTTCCCATTGGATCGATTGGAAGACCAGAAGCCATTTAAAAACTTTGTTACAGATTGTACAAGTCACATTGTTCCTGAAGTGTGCAGGAATTCTCCTGATGAGATTTCTGATGATCCAGCTTAACAGCAGAATCTGACCATGTTTGACATTTCCAACCCTCCGTGTTTTCACCATATAACAGGTGTTCCTTTGAAGTTGATGCTTGAGGTTTTCGTATTTATATAAAAAACATATGGGAGTAAAATGAGGAAATTAATCCGACAGTATGTGGAAAAAATGTAGAACAAATGCGGGATGTTACAATTGATGGAGATTTATAAGTCAAAGTGTCGATGTTCAAACATTTCGGTTTATAAAGAAACCTTCTTCAGGACAATGAAACTAGTCGAGGAGAAAAAAGGATTTATGTAGTTAAAAGATGGATGTTTTGAATGCATTGAGTTTTTCTACACGTTTTCCAAAACTCAACACATTCAAAACATCCATCATCTTTTTAACTACATAAATCTTTTTTTTCTCCTTGACTAGTTTCATGTTGTTCTGAAGAAGGTTTCTGTATAAACCGAAATGTTCGAACATTGACACTATGACTAATAAATCTCCATCAATCGTAACTGTTGCATAGGGCCAAATTCGAGTTGTAGTAGTAGTCGTTAGTAGCAGTAGTCGTTGTTAGTTCAGAAACAACATATGCAAGTTGTATTGTCACAAAGGGGTTGTTTATTCCCTTCTAGGCTCGTGGGTTCTTTTTCAGAGAGAAGGAGAGAGAGAGAGAGGTCAAATTATTCTATCGTAAATCATGTTCAGTACTGCTATACACAACTCATTATGGGGGAACTTGGGAAGCCCTGTCTGCCCTTTTCGAAGGGCCAGTCGAAAAAGACTGATTTTTCTCTTCTTCCGTTTCTCGTCCCGGGGTGGGAGGGTCACCCACTTCTGCTCGAAACTCAAAACTTCCGTTTTTATTTTAAAATCTAGTTCCGGGGTCATTCGTTGGTCAATTGTTGGCCCTCCGTTGAGTGTTTACCCTTCCAAATTTTAACCTTTGTTCTTATTTCTTTTTCTTCTCTTTCTCCAGAAATCCGATTACCATTATTCTTTTCAATCCCCAAATTCCCTGTATAATAATAATTACGCTACAGTAAAATCCCATGTTTGTTCTCTATTTTCTCCACATAAAGACACATATACATGCACACACATATACATATAGCACTATGTCCTTTTAGTTATAAATATTTTTTTGTTTTTTTCTATTTCTTTTTATTTTGAAGGTACATCTTATGTACATCCAATGAATTCACCTGTAATTACTTTTTCAAAATGATTTTTTTTTTTTTGTGAAATGAAAAAAAAAAACATGAAAGTACATTTGGAATCTTCAGTTTTATTCTTGTTGCAATCATTAACAAAAAAAAAAAGAAAGTCTTTTTAGCAGTCTCCATATTAAATTTTTGTCATTCAATACTTTTCTGTTTTTTTTATGGTCACTAAATTAAAATGAGACATGTTCTATTAGGTAGCAAAATAACTGGGTGTATATATATATTATATACATACACACATATACATACATAATATATATCTTTAAATGTCTTTAATGTATGGTATATTATATATATATATATATATAATATATATATATACACACATTATATACATAATATATATCTTTAATGTCTTTATGTATGGTATATATATATATATATATATATATATATTATATATATACCACATATATACATAATATATATCTTTAAATGTCTTTAATGTATGGTATTATATATATATATATATTATATATATTATATATATATACACACATATATATACATAATATATTCTTTAAATGTCTTTAATGTATGGTATATATTATATATATATATATATATATTATACAATACACATATACATACATATATATATTTAAATGTTTAAGTATGGTTATATATATATATATATACACATACACATATACATACACAGAGATGCTGATAGGTACAAGACCGTGACGCACAAAAATCTAAAAGGACACTGTAAAATCATATCCATACATCCCAGTGTTTTTCTTTTTTCTTCTCCCATCATTTCAAGCTAACTGTAAATACATTTCAATAGTTTCTTAGAAAGGAATTACACAGGATAGGTTACAAGGTAGGAGTTAGATGGCTTTAGTTGTTTCTCCAGATCATAAATAAAAACCCTATAATTTATTAAGAAACTTTAGTTGAGACCCATAAATTTACCTGGGGACTCATTCAAGCAATATGTGTATCCCAGGACGCACTAAAATATAAAGTTATCAGCATCACTGCATATATATATATAATATTATATGTGTGTGTAAGCTAATCCAAATGACTGATTTGTAAGGATGATTCTATTTGGGATCTTCAAAATCTCACTGTATGCTCTTGTAGGTGCAAACATATATTCATACAAGGATTTTTATAATCCCTAAAGAGAGCTCAATGTATAATAATCAAAATTAGATTATATACAGAGCAATATTAATTTTCAAAGAAAGAAAACTTAAACAAAAAACTTATATATATATATAATATATATATATATATATATATGCCATACATTAAAGAATTTTAACCCTCTCAAAATTTCATAAACCTTTTTTTATTTAGAATGGAGGATTTGAACTGTACAGATTAAAATGATTCTGCTAATATTTTTACAGTTGCCATTTTTTTCTACCTTAAACACAGAAGAAGAAGAAGAAAAAGAAAAAAAAATGTTACATGACCAGAATTCATTTGATTTACCAAATCCTTAAAGTCAAAGAATACCAGGAATCTTTCTTTGAAATGATGCAAATTATTTACAAATGCACATGTTGAAATCCTACATGAATCTTTCTTTCATTTTTTCTTTTTTTGTGAACTTTTAATATCTAGATAAATTTGATAATTTTAAATAACTGTTCATCATGTTTGTTTTAAAATGTTTATAAGAAAGTTATATACAAATGGTGACTAAAATGAAGGCAAAAGAAAAAATGACAACACATAATTAGTCGTCCGAGATGTGTTGGTTGTTGGTTGGACTTTTATGGCATGTCCCTTGGGTCATTTCATACAAAGATTTGTTTTTTTCATACTTGATGGGTACTCATTTTTTTTCTATTTTAACCATAGATGGAGTCTAACAGGTACTATCACTCTGGGTTACAGTTGACCTGGGAGTAATGGTGATTGAAATCCTCAGAAATAGATGCATGGATTGGCAGGTGAAAGTCTTCAATACTGGTCAGGATTTCCATTCTACCCTTCATGTGTGGGTGGGGGGTGAGTTTATCAAAGGATCCCAGCCTATATGATGCCCAATGTGCAATAGATTAGTTGTCATGCGAGTAGTAAATGTGACATGAAAGTCCACTGATATATATATATATATATATATATATATATTTATATTTAATTTATTGAGTTTTTTTTTTAATAATAAGTTTTATATGTAGCACGTTTAATAAAAAACTCAACAAATTAAATAAATAATAGCTCTCACAATTTGTGGTTGAGCACTGTATTTTCTTGTTGTTTCATCACAAAAAAAAAATTGATTTACATATATAGTTATAAATATATAATATATAGATATATAAGAGAGAGAGGGAGAGAGAGAGAGAGAGAGAGGTGTGGTTTGGTAAGGGTTGGAGAAGTGGACATCCTCCTGCGAGAAGAAGACAGATGAAACAAATCTATTGTTGTGTTGGACAAAGAGAGAAGAAGAAAAAACTGCGGCAGTGACCAAACACAGCAAGAGGGATGGGGGTGGGGGCCGGAAGTGCCGCTTCTTGGGAATAAGCTCATTTCAAGTCATAGAGTGCACAATATCCTAAATTTAAATGAGTTTCCAATGAGTGTAGCCATTATCTCATTAGAACAGAAACCATTCTCACTTTCTATGTAGGGGGATGAACAAATCAAAATAATCTTTCTTAGAAAATAAAATTGGACACATAGCCTAGTAGATAAAGGAGTTAGGTTAAGACAGTTCTAAGTGACAGTTTATCTCTAGACTGCAGGTTCAATCCTGGTCGGGGCAGCATTAACACAGCTTAACACCGCTATCCAGCTATGGTTAGCGGAATGAGAACAGGATATTTTCTTACTCAATCTTTGGATTACATATATATATAAACACATACTCATTTATTATATATATATAATATATATATATATTATATATAGATATTCATACATACAAATATATATAACACATACTTATTCAGACTAATATATATATATTTTATATATATATATATATATACACATATTCATACATATATACACACATTTATAAAATATACATATTCATACATATATACACATTTATAACATATATTCATACATATATACACATTTATAAACATATATTCATACATATATTACATTTATACATCATATATATACACATTTATACATACATATTTACATATTCATGCATCTATACATACATATTTACATATTCATATATACATACATACATATTCTATGTAATATTGCAAATTGCAAAACACAAGTTTCATAAATGAATAATGTTTATGAAATTGTGTTTTTCAATTTTTACAATATTACATACTGTTGGCTTCACTTCCATTTTTTCTTCACACATATTTCCTATGTATTCCTTGAAGCTGATGTTGAACTTCAAAAATTGTTTGGTTTTAAATCTTTCCTTCTATTTTAATGTCAAAATGAAATAATTTTTCAGTTAATAGACATCCAAATTCTGTTCATCTAAAATATTCTTAAAAAAACAACTTTTTACCTAAAAGATCAGCCAATACAATAAAAAAACTTCTTTTATTGACCATTCACTTCATACAAGAACTTTCTGGCTTCACTTATAAAATAATTGAACCATGTCACCTTTAAGCACCCCATCTGCGATCTTGGTCCAAATAATTTTTAAAGTTCATTTCAAAACTGATTTAAACATTAGAGGCACGTGGTCTAATGGTTAGAGTTGTAGCAACTAATCGACCCGAGTTCAAATCCTGGACAAAGCTGCAAGTTCCCATAGCACTAATACCCTTGTGAAGGTATGAATCCAATACTCTCCTCCAGCTATGGGTAAATAGTAGTGCAGACTGGGCTCTTTAACCTTGGTTAGGCAACCAGTCTAGGAGAAGGAAACCTCTGAATTCAAATCTGCTAACTCCGCTTGGGGTGGTTTATACTAGAATAGACTCAGTACTAATTAGTGATCTATTTCACTAATTATTCATTCATCCGTATCAATATAATTGACAAAACAATTTTAAAAAAATTTTTTTTTTTTTACATCTGACATAATAATTAAATCGGTAAAATTTTGTTGATGAATAAAACTAATTTCAGGTGGATCAATTTTTTTGTTTTTGTTCTTTTAATTAAACCTTAATTTATTGTTTTGACGTTCCTACAGCAGATGGTGAACTGTGACACAATAGACATCAATGGTTGGTTGGTTTGTTTTATGGCCAAACAACCCTGAAGTTAAGCAATGATTAACCTGTTCAGTACTTATTTGGGTGACCACTTAGCAACGGCTGGTGCTGTAGCAACCTAAGGAGATACGTGTGCCTATCAAAACCAAGATTTGTAAATTTTTTTTTTTTTTTGTCGGCGGGACGGCCTTATGTTAGTTTCAGCCAGACAACAAGGGAGTCTATCCCCTTTTCACTAGTGCTCAAACAAGGAGATTATTTTAGCATTTGAGGCGGAGTACCACACCTACCATCAGCTCCTCACTTTGTTGCCAGGTCTCTGTGCTATTCATATGCTGAGTTGGCGAGGGCCGGTATTGAACCCAGAACCTAGTGATTCCTAGGCGGACACTCTACCGACTGACCCATTAATTCTTGACAACTGACAAGAGTAAGGCTCATATGAGACTGTTTGCTTATTGTAAAGTCTTTTACCAGAAACATTGCATGGAATGGTTTCTCGCCTGAGTGCGTCCATTTGTGATGATGTCAGTTGCTGTTATGTTCAAAAGGTCTTGCTTCAATATCACAGTGGCCATTCAAAGCCGAGCTCGTTCAGGATCTCTGAACACATCTTGAAAGCTGTGAATCTTGTAAAACAGAAGTCAATAACCACATTCCCCTTTTATACAATTATTACACATGAGCAGCAACATCTTTACAGCTGAATGAGAAATATGGATGATTCTTTCCAATTTAATGACAATGATAAAGAAATATCATAAACACTTCTTCCCCAAGGAGGCTTGAATGATAGATAAGAAATGAATCGTCTTCAGAAAATAATATACCCCCACTTTTCCTTGTCTTCTATGTTGGGGGTCAAGTGGTAGTAGGGTGCCATTTTTACACTAAATGAAAGGTCAGCAAGTAAAGGTTTTTGACAACAGTTGCTGAGTAGTTGATGAGCTACGGAGGGGGGGAGAAAGAGGGAGAAGGAAGGTAAGGGGAGAGGAGGAAGATAAAGGGGAGGAAGAGGAAGAGGAAAGGGAGAGAAGGAGGAGGAAGAAAATGGAGAGGAAGGAGGAGGAAGGAAAAGGGAGAAGAAAAGGAGGAGGAAGGAAAGGAGAGAAAGGAGAGGAAGGAAAGGGAGAGAAGGGGAGGGAGAAGGGAGAGAAGGAGGAGGGAGAGAAAGGAGGAGGGAGAGAAAGGGAGAGAAGGAGAGGGAGAGAAAGGAGGAGGAAGATAGGGAGAGAAAGGAGGAGGAAGATAAGGGGAGATAAAGGAGAGGAAGATAAGGGGAGAGAAGGAGGAGGAAATAAGGGGAAGAACAATTGTAGAGAATTGTCACCAATGTGAAGATGAATGAAATAATGGTTCAAATGTTTTTTGTTCTAAACAAGTCTTTTTACTAAAAGAAAAATTATTAAAAATATAAAAGGAAGAAAGCAAAGGAATTTTTTTAGAAAATGAATCGGGTGGGTGGGGGATGTCAGCATAAATTATTTGGAGTAAACAAATTGCTTTCATCATTTTTAATACTTATCACCAATCCGAACGAGATAGGCGGTTAATTCTTGGTTTTGCTTTTCTAAATAAAGAACTTTTCTCTTTTTTTTTTGCACATCTGAATCTAAGGGATGTTCCAAAAATAATGCCTCCTATTCATTTATATCTATTCTGCTAATAAAACCAAGAGATACAGAGGCACAATAACAGTTGGATAGAGCAAATTTTCGCTAGAAAATAAAGGAGGTGCACTTAGCATAACAGTTATAGTCATAAGAAATGGAAACTGGCAACCCATGATCAAATCTGAATAAAGCTATTTGTGTTTCACTTTGCATTAATGTCTTTAGGAAAAGCATGAATCCACCTCATCTAGCCCACCCCAGTTATAGGTAAATAGTAGGGCAACTGGGGTTCTCTAGCCTTGGTAAGGAAACAATCTAGGAGAAGGAAACTGAATTCAAACCAGCTGTATGTATTTACTTGACCCAGCTGTACTCCCACTTAAAAACTGACCTTGTGCCACATCCTGCTTATGGTGGAGTGTTTGGGCATAAATACAAAATACTATTTTCCATAGTCACCATTATTGGCTATGCATTTCAGCCAGTGATAAACAAGAGCCTCACTCATAACAAGGTTGGCCCCCAAAATAAAGCCTCCTCCTATTTTAATGTTTCACAATGTCAAAGGTGGGTGTTGATGGTGTGGCAGTAGATGTTGAATCTTCCTTGTTACAGATAAACAGCTGAGTGGCAGTCTGGCAAAACGGCATCTGACATGAAAGCAGAGGTATGCCCCTGAATTTCGCCACACAAAACAACCAAGCAGTGAATATGAGCAAAATGGGCTTGGTTTGGTTCGTTTTATTTTACGGCATATGAACCTCAGTGGGTCATTTAATGCCGACAAAGTTTTGAAATAAATTTATTCTTAATGGATACTCAATTTCTTTTTCTTTATAAACACATTTTTCTATTTAACACATAGATGGGACCCTAACAGTTACTACCACTCCGGGTCAGAGTGGACCAGGGAGCAATGGTGATGAAGGGGTGCTCCACATTCCTCAGACCTCCAGAACTGGAACCTCACCATCAGATAGAGTTTAAAGTCATTCCCAGGACATGAAGACCCTCAGCCACGGCCTTCTAGCACATATATGATAAAAAAGATTGGGGCTTGTCATAGGGTTGGGACAATCATATAGGTGCTAGGGCTTGACATGGCCAGCTGATTGATCAGAGGGGGCAAAATGTGAATGACAAGCCATATTCAATACAGCAGTGAACACACAAAAATGAAGAGTACTTTGATCAGCTCCTCTACTCAAATCGGGTCGGGTTATATGAACATTTTCCTGATGATGATATAATTATTGCTACTATGAAAAAATGGATAACATCTACTGAGAGATTTTTTTCTTTTTTTTTTTTTTTTTTTGCTGGCCAAAATGCAGAGCCAGTGGTGATGACTATGAGGGGGTAAAACAATATTTGCAAGCTGAAAATTTGTTATTAGGTTTTCTGTATCTGTTATAATTCCCATGGGAATAAATAGAATACTTTACTTTTAATGTGTCATCATTAGAATGCTTTTCAAAGATACCAATTTCTTGGGGAAGTTCATATATTGATAATAAAACACCACAACTTATGGAAATTATTATCCAACTGCTTTAAAAGACAGCAATATACATAAATAGTAGATTATAATGAAGATTGTGTGTCTGTAATAGAAATTATGTCACCACCAACATCACAATTCCCTTATTTATTTTCATTATATTCTAAATGGTTATTAAATAATCATTATTAAATCTTAATTAGCATCTTATTTATTAATAAGGTCTAGCCGAGATAGATTTGCCTCAAAACAGCCCATATCTTTAATGTGTTTAAAATCCTATGATGTGTCTTATATATCATTAAGAAATAAATATTTACATAGTATATGGTGTGAATAATTTGCATACCGTTTTAATGAAACAGTTTTTAATAAATAATTATTTGGTGCTATTGATTTCTAATATTATTTTTTTTTATTCTCAAATATTTAATAGCAATCCTATGTATGATTTTATATAGAAATCAATTAGAATAAAGTAAAAATAAGTGTAATCTTTTTTGTGTTTGTATTTAATTTCATTAGTCTTTCTAATTCACTATGAAATTTAATATTAAAACTTAAATACTTGTGATCGGAGGGCACACATTTTTACCAGTCAACTTAATAACCCTACAACAAAACAATGTTCATTTTTAATTTATGCGCAAAAATAATATAATGCATATTTTTTATTCTATTTTTTCTAACATATATTTAATAACATATTTTTGCTAGTAACAGATAAGTGACAACCATTTTTTTTGTATATGAATTATAAAAATCTGAAGAAGGCAATTTTGTTTCTTTTTATTTGACTTCCAGTTAATTTATGACTTAACAAGAAAAAAAAAATTCTTAAACTACAGTCGAGGCAAATTCCATGCCAAAAACCCAATGTGATTGGTTGTGTTTTTCATAAAGACTCTGATCAGTGAAACTCTTTCCACATAATGAACAACAGAATAGACTATCAAGCGAATGTTTTTTCTTGTGCAGCTGCAGGCCACTGAGCTGAGTGAAGCTCTTGCCACACACCTCACAGAGAAAAGGCTTCTCTCCAGTATGTACTGTTTGGTGGTACTGCAGCCCAATACGTGTAGCAAAGCTCTTGAAGCAAGCCTTGCACTGGAATGGCTTTTCCCCAGTGTGTGTCCGCTCGTGCGTCTTCAGTGATGTGCTCTGCGTAAAGCTTTTCCCACAGACGCCGCACGTAAACGGCTTCACACCTGTGTGTGTCCGCTTATGTTCCTGTAAACTATGACTTTGTGTGAAGTTTTTGCCACACACATCACAGTGGAAGGGCTTCTCTCCACGATGTGTTCGGTCATGTCTCTTCAGGCTGCTGCTCATTGTAAAGTCTTTTTACCAAATGTTGCAGTGGAATGGTTTCTCACCAGAGTGTGTCCGTTTGTGACGCTGCCAGTTGCTGTATGTGTAAATGTCTTGTTGCAGATATCACAGTGGAATGGCTTCTCCCCACTATGACGCAATTTATGGAATGCAAACTGTGACTCTGAGTAAAACTTTGTCGCACTGGTCACACTGATATGGCTTCTCACCTGTGTGTAGTCGCATGTGTTGACGTAGGCTGCTGCTTTCGGTGAAGCGCTTCTCACACCTGACAAGGATAGGGTCTCTCTCCACGATGTATACGCTTGTGCCGTTCCAAGCTGCTACTTAAAGTGAAACTTTTACCACACATTTTACAATGGAATGGTTTCTCACCAGTGTGTATGCGTACATGGCCTTTTAAAGTGGTACTGTGTGTAAAGCCCTTCCCACAGATTCCACACTGGTAAGGCTTCTCACCGGTGTGTGTTCGACTATGTTCCAGCAGGTGACCACGTGAAGTGAATGACTTATCACAAAATTCACAGGGGTAAGGTTTCTCTCCTGTGTGTGTTCGTTTGTGCTGTAATAGGTTTCGACTGCGGGTGAAATCTTTGCCACAGCTGTTACAGTGAAATGGTCTTTCACCTGTATGAGTCCGCTTGTGCTCCAAAAATCTGGTAGCTCGTAAGTAGTTTTTACCACATATTTCACAGTTGTATTGTTTTGATAGACGTAAATTTGTAATTTCTTCTTTCTTTACTTTCAGACTGAAATGAAAATTTAAAAAATCTGGTTAATAATAAATCAGAGATTCAAAACATTTTGTTTAAAAATAAGAAATCATCTTTTTGAATGAAGTTAAAAGTAAACGCTCCTAATGCCATCTAACAATAAAACAGAAGAAACATTTTCGTCAACATCAATATTTTTGTTTATTTAGAAATTGAGATATTTATAAGTTGATTAAAAAAAAAATTTTTTTTTAATGTTCTTGATAAACATGAATGAAAATATTCATACAAAAATTGTATCAAAAGTAGAATAATGGAAAATAAATTACAAAGGATGTTTTTTTTATTAATTTTAACGGCATGTCAATCAATCTAAGGTTATTTTATGCATTGGGGTTAGAGAATCATGTTCCATCTAATATTTTTGCAGTTATATGCTGTCAAATATTCTTATATAATATGAATAATTTGCACACAGTTATATGGTTTTAAGTATTCCTGTATAATACAAAAACATACATGATTATATGGTTTCAAGTAATTATTTCTATTTATTAATAGTCATTTGTTTGCAAATAGTTATAAGGTTTCAAGTAACTAATAATAATAATCCTGAGTAAACAATTATAGCTTCATGTAACTATTCTTAATACAAATAATTTACAGTTATGTGGTATCAAGTATTCCTATTTAATACAAATAATTTTCAAACAGATCTATTTGACCCATAGATGAGACCCTAACAGTTATTACCACTCCAAGTCAAAATGGACGTGTGAGCAGAACTCGTTTTAGGGTTCATACCCACCCCCCATCTATGATATGAAGTCCCCCCCCCCCCCATCTATATAAGATGACAGAAAACTACAACTGTTAACAGTATAAATACAGGATAAAATGAAGGTCTTTTGTGGACAAATATATGCAAGGAACTCTTGCAGTTTTATGAAGATAAGAATAACAAAGTGAATACAGAAAACTGGTACTAAAGGAATACAAGAATAGGCATGACTGGGTGGGAAAGGTGATCCAATGAGAATTGTGCAAGAGATTAAGATTTAACCAACATACTAATGGTATATGCACAAAGCAGAATAGAGAATGAGATACATAAAATCATAAAATAATTAGCAAGTAGAAAAGATGTTGTAATCTAGTGGATTTTGCTGTTCCAGCAGATCTCAGGGTGAAAATAAAATAAAATGAAAATATAGACAAATACTTGGATATGGCCAGAGACATAAAAAAACAAAAACTCTGGAATATGAAGGTGACAGTGATACCAATTGTAGTTGGTGTACTGGGAACGGCTTCCAACATCTTGGAAAGGTGACTGGAGGCATTGGAAATCAGAGGAAGAATTAAGACTATCCAGACCACAGCATTGTTAAGATCAGCTAGAATAGTTAAAAGAGTCCTGGAGATCTGAGTGACCTAGCTGTCATCCAGATTTTAGTGAAAACCCCCCAGTTAAAACTGGTGTTAAAAATTTGCAAGGAGTATAATAATAATAATAATAATAATAATAATAATGTTTAAGACAAATACGAGATATGTCTGAAAAGTAATGAGACTGTTGTCACAAACAATTCATTTAAAATCCAAACAACAAACTGTTATCTCCTCTAAAGTAGTCCCCTCTTGAATCTAATGCACTTTCCCATTCTTCTCTGTCACGCTTCTCTGCCCTGCTGGAAGGATTCTTCTGGTATGTCCTTCAGCTCTCTTGTTATGAACCTCTTGATGGCCTCAATGCATTCAAAACGGGTCCCCTTGATGATCAGCTTGGGAAAAAGAAAAAAGTCTTAATTTGTCTTGCCACAACTATCAATCCCTTCCTGCGTACTTCCCAAGCTGAAGGGGCTCATCAAGGGAACCCGTTTTGAATGCATTGAGGCCATCAAGGGGTTCGTAACGATGGGGCTGAGGGACATACCAGAAGAATCCTTCCAGCGTGACAGAGAATGATGCGAAAGTGCATTAGATTCAAGAGGGGACTACTTTGGAGGAGAAAACATTTAGTTTGTTGTTTGGATTTTAAATGAATTGTTTGTGACAATAGTCTCATTACTTTTCAGACACACTTTGTATTTAATGTTAAAATACTTTTTTTTACCATTCTATTCTGCATTTTATGTTTAGAATTTTTCAAAATTATCATTCACTAATTTTAAATCAAAATGCATCACCTGTGTAAATATGCAGTTTTAGAAGTATATTGATAAATATTAATAATTAAATATTAAATATTTTGTAAGTGTTCATCTTTCCTCTAATTGTATCTAGGCAAAGTTTTGGATTTTCCTATTACTGTCCACTGACATTACTTCATTCCTTTTCTTTGATGACAAACTAAATATTTCTGGCAATAGAATAAAAAAAAATGATGATTAATCGTAGAATCTTGGAAATTAAATTTTTTTAAATTTTTACTTTAAATTTGGGTGCATATCGCATAAATGCGCCCTGGCCTCCTACCCTAAAAAATGCTAAGCGGTGCCTGCTGAAAAACTGACCTTTGCTACTATTTAACTCCCTAGCTGTTTGAAGGTGTTATTCACAAAAATTTAATGCAATATGAAAGCGATATTTTACCCCCCCACCGTCTTTTCTCGACAAGTAAATGTAAATATTTTACCCCCCCACCGTCTTTTTGAAGGCGTTTTTATCGATAAATAACTTTTTTTTAGTGGTTTGAAGGTGTTAAAAGTAAGCCACCCTAGGTTTTTTATCAACAAGTAAATGTAAATATTTTAAAGACAGAGGGGGTTAAAATATTTACATTTACTTGTCGAGAAAAGACTTGGGTGGATGGTAAAATATCGCTATCATATTGCATTAACTTTTCAGGAAAAATGCCTTCAAACAGCTAGGGAGTAAAATAGTAGAGCAGGTCAGTTTTTCAGCAGTCACCACTTAGCATTTTTTAGGACAGGAGGCCAAGATGCATTTATGTGATAATACCCTGAATTTGTTTTGTCCCATTTCAACAAATGATTGGTGAAAATCAGAAAAGGAATTGTCAGTGGTCAGGAATTAAAGAAAGCATTACTGATAAAAATTGTATTTCTAATGATTTTATTTTTAAAAAAAACAAAAACAAAAACAAAAAACAAGAGAACATTTTTGAAAGGGTCAAGGGTCACTAACCTTTCTGTCCCAGAATCAGCATCATATTCTTGTACAGCTGCCATGCACCTGTCATGGTCAACATCAGTGGAAGATGCTGTCAAAAGTATTGAAATTAATATGAAATAGTTGGCATAGACAATTGGAAAAAAAAAGAATTTGGCTGAAATGATAACAGAGATTTAAGGTGTTAAATTAAAAAACAACAACAAAAAAAAACAAAGAGTAAAAATCGACATTAATAACAAAATGTGTTCAATCAACCATGAAGAATCAACATAGCATAAGCATATCACTGCCTCATTAATAAAAGTTGCTTTACTGTATCATTTCAACACTGTTTTGTAACGTTTATTTAAAGAAAGCAGTGATGCTGATAGCTTTTTTGATTAAGTGCATCTTGGGATGCACACATATTTGCTTTGAATGAGTCCCCAGGAAATATGATGGGTCCCAAGTAAAGTTTCTTAATAAATTGTAGGGTTTTTATTTATGATCTGAGGAAACAATTAAAGCCTTGTAAACCCTACCTTGTAACCTACCCTAAAGAAAAACACTGGGACGCATGGATAGGATTTTACTGCGTCCTTTTAGATTTTTGTGCATCAGAGATGCAGGATGTGTACTTACTAGCATCTCTGAGAGTAGAAGAAAAGAGAGAGGAAGAGAGAGTAGGAGAGAGAAGTTGAAGAGAGAGAAGGAGAGAAGTTGAAGAGAGAGAAGAAGAGGGAGGTAAAGAGAGAGAGGAGAAGAAGAGGGAGGTAAAGAGAGAGAGAGATGAAGAGAGAGATTAAAAGAGAAAGTGAAAGTAGAAGAAAATAGTGTTTATTATTCTTTATACTTACTTTCTTCTTTCTGTAAGATTTCTAAAACTGAATCAATGCATTGGGATCGATTATCTTCTTTGAGATTTTCCAAGAATTCCAAGAAATAAGATTCCGCTTTACTAAAAACAAAAACAAGAAGAAAAAGATTCAAAGTTTAATTTGTTGATTATTTTTATTTTTTTATTTTTTTTTTTTATTGCCGTCAAATCAGAATTGAAATCTAAGCCAAAACTTAATTTAAATTTTTCAAACAAGAAACATTCATGAAATAGGATTCTGTAAAAAATGCAAAATGAGATCAGAGGGAAGTGTAGTGGGAGATTACAGAGATTGAACTCACATCCTCCTGATCGTGAGTAGTGGCTCGACGTCAGACTACCTCATTGGTGCGAATGCAAATTCCTACACAGCGCGATTGACCCAGATGTGGGATCTTCGTGAGACTACCTCATTGGCGCGTATGCAAATTCCTACACTGCGCGATTGACCCGGATGTGGGATCTTCGTGAGACTACCTCATTGACGCGTATGCAAATTCCTACACTGCACGATTAACCCGGATGTGGGATCTTCGTGAGACTACCTCATTGGCGCGTATGCAAATTCCTACACTGCACGATTAACGATTGAGATTCCACGATGTGGGATCTTCGTGAGACTACCTCATTGGCGCGTATGCAAATTCCTACACTGCACGATTAACCCGGATGTGGGATCTTCGTGAGACTACCTCATTGACGCGTATGCAAATTCTACACTGCACGATTAACCCGGATGTGGGATCTTCGTGAGACTACCTCATTGACGCGTATGCAAATTCCTACACAGCGCGATTGACCCAGATGTGGGATCTTCGTGAGACTACCTCATTGCGCGTATGCAAATTCCTACACTGCACGATTAACCCGGATGTGGGATCTTCGTGAGACTACCTCATTGACGCGTATGCAAATTCCTACACTGCACGATTAACCCGGATGTGGGATCTTCGTGAGACTACCTCATTGCGCGTATGCAAATTCCTACACTGCACGATTAACCCGGATGTGGATCTTCGTGAGACTACCTCATTGACGCGTATGCAAATTCCTACACTGCACGATTAACCCGGATGTGGATCTTCGTGAGACTACCTCATTGACGCGTATGCAAATTCCTACACAGCGCGATTGACCCAGATGTGGGATCTTCGTGAGACTACCTCATTGGCGCGTATGCAAATTCCTACACTGCACGATTAACCCGGATGTGGGATCTTCGTGAGACTACCTCATTGACGCGTATGCAAATTCCTACACTGCGCGATTGACCCGGATGTGGGATCTTCGTGAGACTACCTCATTGACGCGTATGCAAATTCCTACACTGCACGATTAACCCGGATGTGGGATCTTCGTGAGACTACCTCATTGGCGCGTATGCAAATTCCTACACTGCACGATTAACCCGGATGTGGGATCTTCGTGAGACTACCTCATTGGCGCGTATGCAAATTCCTACACTGCGCGATTGACCCGGATGTGGGATCTTCACGAGACTACCTCATTGACGCGTAAACAAATTCTTACACTGCACAATTGACCCGGATGTGGGATCTTCGTCAGACTACCTCATTGGCGCGTATGCAAATTCCTACACTGCGCGATTGACCCAGATGTGGGATCTTCGTCAGACTACCTCATTGACGCGTATACAAATTCCTACATTACGCGATTGACCCAGATGTGGGATCTTCACCAGACTACCTCATTGGTGCGTATGCAAATTCCTACACTGCGTGATTGACCCGCACTGAGTCAGTTGCGTTCTGATATTGCTGACTAAAATGCAGATGTGTGAACAAGTGGCGAGTGAGCTTTTGCGGAGGACTGCTAGAAAAATTATTGCAGGCGGCAAGGACTTGGTCAGGGGACTTTGGCAGTTGGGAGAACATCTTTTTTCGGCGGAGAGATCCGGCTGTCTGACTTGACAAATTTCTGTTCACTTATTATAGATTCTCAATATAATGAAATGCAAATAGATAAACGGTCCCCAGCCACCTCCAATATTTAATTTTAAAATGTTTCTATTTATTTTTTTTTGGATATAAGGGTTGAGTTAAAACAGTTCTAAGTGTTGGTTGCAGGTTCAATCCTGGTCAAGGGCGATAATAACATAAAATACTTAACACAGCTTAGCACTAGTACCCAGTCATGATTAACAGAATGAGAACAATCTACCCCCATGGATTTAATAAAGGGTTCTGTTCGATGTTCCATGAAAGCTCCCAAGTTTAACAAGAAGGTTCCCAAGATCAACAAGAAACACCTGAAGAAGGCTGGAGTGCACATCGGCTGAAACAGTGTATATAACAATAAAGATGAGAACAATAGTCTGTATAATCCAAATAATCCAAACATTTTCTTTTTTTTTAATTTTTAACAATAATTTTAGCAAAATATTTATCATTATCTTATGAAGGTGCTCATAGTGTAATGGCTACCGTCGTAGGAAATGGACATGGCAACCCAAGTTCAAATCCTGGATGAAGCTGTTTGCATTTCATATTGCACTAATACCCTATGGAAAGGTCAGCATCCAACTATTCTACCTCCGGCTATGGGTAAATAGTAGGGCAGAATGGGTTAGACAACGGGTTTAAGAGAAGGAAAACTCTGAACTGAAATCTGTTACACCAGGGGTCACCAAACCATAGCCCACGGGCTGGATCTGGCCCAACGATGGTACTTAAATTTGTTTGTTAAAACGCACGCAATGTGAGACGTTCTGATACCATTTAAATTTAAATATGTTAACCTTACTAAATCCTCATGGACTTGACTAGGGAATAAACCCATCGAACAAAATTGACTGATAAACATTTGAAAGCAATTCTCTAGATTGGATGTAGCAATTCCAAATCAAACATTGACGATATCTTGAAAGGCAAACTTCAGTTTCACAAATCTCACTAAACCTTTCTGCTAATGCTGCGTTCTTTGATGATGTTTTGAAAATAAATATGTTGGTTAAATTAGTTTTTGTGTATTTTTTGCACCACTCATCCATGAATATAACATGGAAATAATAAATTTTGTTTTACATCTTTTTCTCAGTTTTCGTTCTGGCTAGCAAGAACTGAACACAAAAATAATGTGGCCCGCGTTGGTTATTTTTTCAATTTTCCAAAAGTTTGGTGATCCCTGTGTTACACGGATGTGGCGGGGGGGGGGGGACACCAATCACTGAGAAACTTCACAAGTAAATGCACCACATGTGGTGCTGGCTTTAGCTACATCAGATGAATGTCATCACACACACACATTCTGACATTTTATAACTTCATCTTCTTAAAAAAAATTTTCTTCTATTTCCTCAGCAAGGAACTTCTGGACAAAATGGTTTTATTACTTTTGTACAGAAATCTATTAATAATGGAGATTGTCTGTATTTCTGTCTGTAACAAAAACTATGTCACAGCTTATGTCACAGCTTACTTCACAATATTCTTATGCTATATACACCCAAAATTTGAGTAAGCAATTTTAAAAATTGTTTTTTACTCTTGTCCTTTTTTTTTTACAGTAACAAGAATTTAACTAAAAAGTTTACAAATAAATAAATACCTATGATTTTGTGGAAAATTGATGTGGAAAATATTCAAAATAATTGTTTGATTATTACATGCACGCAACATTTTATTTGAGAGGGACGGGGCTCAGTTTTCATTTCAAATTGTTTTATTTTTTTTTACTCCTTTAATAAATATGAGGATTTTGCTTACTTAAAACCCTCTGACATTGAATTTTTAACTCCCACCCTCTCAGGCAATGTCTTTCAAAAATTAATTTTTACAACGCTCGGAGGGTGTTTTCTGTTGCTAGTATATATAATAGAGTCAATGTGCAGTTCTACAACAGTATGAATAACTACTAAATTAGTAGTAACTCAACCATAAAAAAATACTATGTAACAACTACAAATAACCCTGCATATTTGTATCTTTATATGTGTTTCATTGGACTAGTCCAACTATCATGTAGGGGAAATATCTTCCTTTACAACAGAACTGTTCTATATACCTTTTGTAGGAAGCACATGGTGTAATGGTTAAAGTCATGGGAAATGGACTCGTCGACCCGAGTTCAAATCCTGGACATGGCAATTATTTCACTAATACCCTTGGGAAAGGTATGAATCCTACTCTCCCTCCAGCTATGAGTAAATAGTAGGGCAGACTGGGCTCTTTAACCTTGGTTAGGCAACCGGTCTAGGAGAAGGAAAACTCTGAATTCAAACCTGTTGAACTCCGCTTAAGAAATTGACCTTGTGTCACATCCTGCTCGTGCGGAGGGGTTGGTAAATATATATATACCTTTTGTAGACTTAAAAGGATTTTTTCTATTGATATAAATGTTTAAAGACCAGAATAAAGTGTAATCAAAAAGTGGATTAATTGGTGACTATGAGGATTTGATAGATTGATTGATTTTAATGGCATCTCAACCCATCTAGGGTTATTTTATGCCTGGATATATTATTTCAATTCAAATCTGGGCGGTTAGATTTGATTGACATTTAATAACCATAGCACTGATCTCCACTTCCTGTTGTGAGGTGAAGTGTGAGAAAGGCTTTTAGTTTAGGCAGTTTGAGTAAGACCGTTGAATGATGAAGACAGGTTGGCTCGGCTCCCAGGTGTGATTATGTTCCGGTGGTTAAGAATAATTAATAAAATGTGAATTCATAAAAGAACTATTTTGTGTGGTTTAATCAAAAACAAACCAACAACACAAAGCATCTTAACAACATCTTAAGATGAAGAAAAAGCAGAACCAAAGAAATAGCCAGCTAAAAATAGATACCAGCCAAGCAACAGATGAAGTATAAACAACAATTAATAATAGTTACTTGAAACTATAATTGTTTACTCAGCAATCAGGATTATTATTATTATTAATTACTTGAAACCATATAACTGTTTGCAAACAATTGACTAATCATCAAATAGAAATAATTACTTGAAACCATATAATTATCAGAATTAGATAGAAATACTCGATATCATGTAACTGTCTGCATAAAACTCTTGATAAATAACTACACAAAAATATGAATATAAACATACAATGAATGCAATTCCCTAACCTTTAAGCATAAAATAACGCTAGACAGGTTAATATGTCATTAAAATCAATCAATCATTTATACATATATAATGGGCAGTTTGTATGTATGTATGTCTAGATGAAACTATGAAAATAAAACAATTAACGACAAAGTAAATGTATATATACATCAAATATCACCGGTTCTTGTTTTTTTTTTGTAAAAATATATGAAGATTTGATTTATATTCAAAGATATTTAAAAATTAAAATATACATAGAAATAGCATTGAAATTCTACTTAAAAATGTCCAGCATTTGTAAATCTCAAAAGTAAACAAATCAATACACAAGGTAATTTTTGCCTAACTCCACTACCCAGTTGACACTGGGTAGTTGCTTCTAGTATAAGATAAGGAATGTATAGATATTAATTTTAAGGTTCCAAAATCCTACTTGTTGATTGGCCAACAGGACAATGGCCTTTGTGAATCTAAATGTTATTGAATTACTTTCATTCTTTGGTCAGTAAAATTCATAACGTCTATTTTAGTACAATGAATTGGTATGGTATGGATAAATTAAAATGGAAGAATTACAAGAAAATATTTCCTGGTACAGACAACAGGATGAGGGTTGTTTTAACAAAGGGTTGATATGCTGTAAAATAAAACAACCCTTTTCAGGTCATTTAATGCTGAATCAAGACCTTTTAACAAACAAAGGATTAGTGTTGCTTAACTCTTAACATCCTGTTGAGAATTTTCTAAGTCCAGAGCCCCATTCTTATGAGGATTTATTAAAAAAATGGCTAAAAATGGCCTTTTCATTTAAAGTTACCTGTTATTTCCCTTAAATCAAAGACTTCTCAATATGTTTAATATTACATTTAAACAAAGGCTATCATTTGGGGTAGATTAGGAAAATGAATGTGACTTCCGGAATGAGGTGGTATAGGACGTTAAGAGTTAAGTGGTCACCCAATTATTGAACAGGCTCATTGCTGCTTAACTTTGCTGATCTAGTGGGAACTGGTGTTTTCAGTTTGACTTGACTGTAATCACAAGAGGATGAAAAAAAAAACCACTTGAATAAATGTTGCATAATTGTGTGGTGGCATGGGTTTTTGACAAGCCCTGTAGCGAGAATTCTAAGGTGCCATTGTTTTTCAGATCAGGGGATGGAAAAATACCAGCAATGGTTATGGCCCCAACTGACCCCAGAGGCGTGAAGCTCACAAGTCACGTGATAGAGTTAGTTAGGTAATCAGTTTTCAACCAGACGTCAGGCAGAAAGGATCTCTCTGCTAAGGTTGTAACTCCCGCGCTGTGAAAATGGGCAATGCAGAAATAAATCTTTGATCAAAGAAAAACAAAGTCTTGTAGTTGATTAATGCATGACTTAAAAAGAAGCCCTTAGTTAGAGTCAGCAACCAGGTAAGAAGATAGAAGAGACGACAAGATGACAACCGGCCAAAAAGAAAGAAGATGAAACAACCACTAGACAAAGAAGCAAGTAAGTCATGACTATCTGTCTGTCTCTTTCTCTCTATCACCCGAAGACTCTCTCTATCACACGAGAACAAGTAAAACAGATGCACATCTTATTTTCTTTAATTATTTTCAGTAGACTTATCATTATTATTATTAGTATTATTATTATTATTACTATCATTTCAATCCTTGTGAGTTTTTCACACCAACATTAGCTGATGGTCATTCACTGGAGTCTGAGTGATAATAAGTCTCCACAGGTCTCCAGGACTCTTCTGAGTATTCTAGCCGATCTCTATAATGCTGTTGTCTGGATGGTCTTAATTCTTCCTCAGATTTCCAGATCCTCCAGTCTTTTTTCCAAGCTTTTGAGGACCGTTCCAAGTACACCAATTACAATTGGTATCACTTTGAACCTCATATTCCACAGCTTTTTCAATTCTCTAGCAAGGTCCAGGTATTTGTCTATCTTTTCGTTTTCTTTTATCTTCACCCTGTGATCTGCTAGAACTGCAAAATCTATCATTTGACAAGTTCTCTTTTTCTTGTTAATCAATACTAGGTCTGGTTATTATTATTATCATTATTACTATCAGAACTGGAGCCTCGCCATCAGATGCAGTTTAATGTTATACCCAGGACATAATAATTTCTGGTTAATAGAAAAAAAAAAAAAAAAAAAAAAAAAAAAGACATCATCAAATTCCTGTTGGGACCATCTCTTTTTTAAAAGTGCCCTGGGATTTTTATAAACATTCCTTTTTTTCCTTTTTCTTTTTATAAATTCAGTGTGTTTTAAATACAAAGTTATTGTTTTATAGGGGGCGGAATAAAAATGTCCCAATAGCATTATTATGCAATAACTAGGATTATATCCAGAAATTAACTGTTATTTTCTTGGAGAAGTTGGGACGTATCCATCCAATATTTTGGATAGAAAGGATTAACATTACTGAAAAGCGGGAATTAAGCGACGTAAAGGCCGAGGCAAATATGGATTATGTGCTTAAAAAGAGATTGTTAACATTTTGAACTCAACAACTTATAATTTCAATTTCATGCCTCAAGAATTCAAGGAAAAATATGCTGCTTGGCGAGCTAATAAGCTTCGCCTTGGCGCCACAGTGTCGCACGTCAATTAGTGAGTTCAATCCTCATCAATGGCACCACATTTGTGGCATGTGCCAAATTAATTTAAAGTTAGCAAATAATCAAAGAATGCTTGGGATTTTATTAATGTTATTATAACTGAAGAATTTTTTTTTAAAGCTTAAAAAGAATGGTAAATAAATAGATAAATGAGGATTTTCGGCTGAGCCTTTCTTTTGTAAATGTAAAAAAAAAATCTATTTTCGAATAGAACATTTAAATCATTATTTTTTGTTGTAGTTATTAGAATGGCTTATGTAATAATTCTGATGGGACGTACAAAGGTTAGGAGGTGGTATATATTCTTTCATTTGAGTACATACTTATTAGTTTGGTTTCTTCCACCATTGAAAATATTGGAAAATCTTATTTATTATATCAGGGTTTTTTTTTTGTAACAAACATGAAAAGTGTAACAAAACTAAAATTAGTCAGGAGTTGAGAAAATTAAACATAAATTATAAGTTGACTTTTTATATATCTACAGTCTACACACAGTGTTTAATGGCCAGACCAAACATAAGTATATTAAATTTCTTTCTTTAATCTTTAGGCAGATTAATTTCACATTTATTGAACATAATATCACCCTTTCAATTTAGCCTTGTGTCATACTAAGCTAAGTAAAGATCTATACATCCTAAAAAACAAATAATGTTTGTTATTTTATTTTAAGTTTGTTTTTCCAAGGAATATTGAACAAATTTCAAATCCTTAGAATTGGCACATGTATTTATTGTTTGTATTGCAAATTAATTATCTCTCCCCCCTTAGAAAGAAAAAACAAAAACAAAAACAAAAAAACGAAGAAAATAATTAATTATAGAAAAATGAATTCATTTTTAATTCTCTGAGTATTGATTTTGCAAACAAGAAAAAAACAAAACAATATTCCTGAACGTTTTTTTTAAGAAAACATTTTCTTTGTCTAAAATAAATATAAATAGATAATCAAAGTACTTCAAAAACATGTGTATCTCTAGCTGAAAGTATTATTTTTTTGAAATTAAAAAAAAAAACAAAAAAAAAAAATTGAGTTTACGTTGATATATTTTTGAAATATTTTTTAAAAATGTCTTTGTTTTGGAAAAACAACGTAATTATTATTCGTGATTTTAATTGTTTTTTTGCTTCTTCCCAAGAAAATTCAACTAAGACATATTGAAAACAAATTATGACAAAAAGTCGAGACAACCACGTTAAACCAAATTGTATAAATAAATAAAATTAAATTCAAATATTGTTGGAAAAAAAAAAAAGAACAAAAAATTTCGTTTAAAAATAAAATCGTCAATTTCTTTTAATAATGACATCATTTTTAAAGCAAATATATTTACTATATCTACATAAAGTAAATATATATATATATGATGATGTTTAGGTATGTAAAAGGCTTTTTCGAGTAGTCGACTTGTTATTACGTCAAAAATATTGATTCTAAAGAATTTGACATATTTTAATTTTAGCATTTCGTATTCGTGGGGTCAAGTTTGTTTTCCTTAGGAGAGAGGGGATTATATTGTTAAAAAAAAACACTTGATGAATATTTTTGATTTTTTTTTTGTCTTAGAAAGTTTGGCTTAGCCACGCCCAGATATTTTATAGATTTAAATTCAAGATTAAATAAATCTAAAAGTATTAACATAATTTTTTTTAAAAGAAGAAGGAAAGAAAACACTAAGAAAAGAAGACAAAGAAAAGTAGAGTTTTTTTGTTTTTAATAAATAAATAATGAATTCTAGAATTAAGCAAGAACTTGTTAAATATCAACGGATAGAACAATAGACATGGGGTCGAAAGGTCCACATTTCCCTGGAAATTTCATCCAAATCTTTTTTGGGTGTTGAGGTTCATTTAACAACACATGTTCAATCCGAAACATTTGATTTTAAAACCAATGCAAATAAATCCCCCGCCCCTAAAAAAAAAAACAAACAAGCAATTCAGTGTAAAATACTAGTAAAATCCGTGCAAAAAAAATTAAAGGTTGTTAATTATTAAATGAACAAGCAAAATAAATATTTATTTACAAAAGTTTTTTTTAACACACAAGAACTAGATTCGAAATATCTTTTAGTTTTCTTCAAGAAACCAATAATGGCCTTTCTTTTATTTTTTATTAATTAATTTTATTAATTAATTTATTTCATATTGGGTATAATTTCTGTAGTATCAGGGATTTTACAAGTAGATTAACTTGAAATCGATTTTGATTAAATCAAATTTTAATCAACACGGGGTAAACAAACATAAATAAATAAATAGTGTTATCATCATCAACACAATACCGGCAACAATAGTTGAAGAATTACGAGCCACATACAAACACTTTACATAGAATCACAAGTTTTTGGTTTGTTTTCTTATTTCCTCCCCCCAGTTATATATTTAGGTATTTGTTTTTGTTGTTTTTACCTGCTTAATGTTAGTCCATGGGTGGCAAAAGTATCAATCAGCTGAATCTTTAGTTCGTCGGCCATCTTGCCCCTTCCCACCTGATTAAAATATAAATATCAGCGACCTTTTTTGCCGTCCACTTGGGATGATCGATCTTGGGTCGATTGAATTTCGATCAAAATGGCGATTATATATTATTACTAAAAATGTAAAAGCAAAGCGAGTTATTATCGCATAAAGAGGAGCGAATCCTTGAATACGTAACAAAACTTACAGAGCTAGGCACGCAACTTTTTTCAAGGGAGATAACTCTATGCCTGGCAACAGGATCACACACACTCATTGGATTTTGCAGAAAACATATTCTTAGTACTATCAAAATTTAAGTATCGACCTGCTGTTTATATATATATATATATATAAGATATATATATATATATATATATATATATATATATATATTCATAGATGCTTTTTAGATATACAATATTAACAGCCATTTATCTTGGTTTTTAACCTGAATTTTCTTTATCCTAGACATGAAACATTTTGGTAAATATTTCTTATTCCTTATTCTAAGAAAATTATAGATGCTGGTTGGTTGAATTTTAAGGCATGCCAACCTTTGTTGGTTTATTTTAAGTTACGATGTTTTATTCTATTCATGCTTGATGGGTATTCAATTTTATTTAAACTCAATTTTTTAACACATTCTTTAAACTCACTTTTTTCTATTTAACCCATAGATGGGCCTTAACAGGTACTACCACTCCTGGTCAGAGAGGACGTGGGAGTAATTGGGATTAAGAGGCACTCCACATTCCCCAGAGCTCCATAAATAGAACTTCACCATCAGATAAAGTTTAACGCCATACCCAGGCCATTAAGACCCTCAACCACCACCTCCTAGCACATATATGATAAAAAGAGTTAGGGGGTTGCCATAAAGACAATAGGGTTTGGCAATAATATAAATACTAGGGCTTGATGTGACGAGCCGATTGATCAGCGGGGTCTCTCCAACTGCCCATCTAGCCTAACTAAGGGCCAAAGTGGAGTGTTGCATGTCATGGACTGCTCAGTGGGGTAGGTTAATTTTTTAACTTTTTTAAATATTTCAAATTCTCTCAAATTGTGTATTGGTATAATGAATACTGATACCAAAAACTAGATCTCTTACTTGTATGATTGCTTGAGGAAATAGCATTAAAGATCGTCTACTAAAATTCACCCCAAAATCCTCGTTTTTGCAACATTTAGTCTAGAAATTGATTAGAAAATTTAGCAATTTCAATATTTTAAATGGAGAAGGTTGTCATTTTAAACAAAGTGAATAAAATATAATTAGAATTCAAATTGAAAATATGCCCCCCCCATCACCACCGACACTGCTGATATGCTGCTTTTTACCTAATAATTAAGCTATATCAGTGATAACATCTTAAAAGATTGAAATCTATTTCCTCAAACGAAGGCAGTTTTGAAGAAAAATGTTTTGTGGGGTAATTCTTTATGTTAATTTGCAAATTTTGCCATATGGGAGATGATACAGTTCCAAAATTGACCTACCCTACTGCTCAGCCACTAGAGTTCCATCCTTAAGTACCACAGTTTGCCACCCACAGCCAACAGGTGGCTTCATATGGTGGGTCTTACCCCTCTGCAAAGGTGCAGTCGATGTATTCTAAAGTCCCAGTCAATAGGGCTTAAAAATTATAGACTTATGAAATAAAAATAAAGATAATTCAGAAACAATCCAATATTATTACCTGTCATCATGATAGATTTTAAACTATTTCTCTGAATGTTTGAGATGAGGCTTGAAGATTAGTATTATCTGCGTTATTCGGACTATTGTCCCCATCTTCATTGTTACTTGTACAACGTTTTGGCCAATATGCCCTCCGGCCTTCTTCAGGTATTTCTTGTTGGACTCGGGAACCTTCTCGGACTCGGGAACCTTCTCAAACTTGGGAACCTTCTTTTCCTGAGTTCGAAAAGAAGGTTCCCGAGTCCGAATAACGCAGATTTTAAACTATTTAAAATTTTAAAAAAATGTCATTGTGACATTCCTTCAGTTCCAGTGAAGTGAATTTAAAAAGAAACAACAATTATGTTTTAGATCATTGACTTAATGGAATGCCAACCCATCTGGGATCATTTTATGCCCAGAGGTTAGGTAATTGCATACATTCATATACATTTATATTTACATTTTTATTGGTTTTTTTTAATAGATTTTAGCACAGTTGTTGAAATGAATGATAATTGGGGGTCTATCATTTCCTTAAACATGGTATAAACATAAATATTGAAGAAATTCCGACAAAAATGATAGGCATTTACCACATACCCCACATTGTATGGGTTAGGCACAAGGCCCTATTAATGTGGGATCACCCACGAACCGAAGCTCATGGGAGGCGGGTGCAAAAATCGCATTGATCCCATCGGCATTCTCCCTCAAGGAGTGTCCTCATGCACCAGACAATAAACCCAGCTCTGCCCCTTTAAATCGAGGGGGCAGGTGTTGCCTGGCTGTACTGCCCCCTGGGATCAAAGATAGCATACATTCATATACATTTATATTTACATTTTTATTGGTTTTTTTTAATAGATTTTAGCACAGTTGTTGAAATGAATGATAATTGGGGGTCTATCATTTCCTTAAACATGGTATAAACATAAATATTGAAGAAATTCCGACAAAAATGATAGGCATTTACCACATACCCCACATTGTATGGGTTAGGCACAAGGCCCTATTAATGTGGGATCACCCACGAACCGAAGCTCATGGGAGGCGGGTGCAAAAATCGCATTGATCCCATCGGCATTCTCCCTCAAGGAGTGTCCTCATGCACCAGACAATAAACCCAGCTCTGCCCCTTTAAATCGAGGGGGCAGGTGTTGCCTGGCTGTACTGCCCCCTGGGATCAAAGATAGCATACATTCATATACATTTATATTTACATTTTGTTTGCATTTCACATAGCATTAATACCCTTGGGAATGGTATGAATCCAATTCTCCCTCCAGCTATAGGTAAATAGCAGGGCAGACTGGGCTCTTTAACCATGGCTAGGTAACTAGTCTAGGAGAAAGAAAACTCTGAATTCAAACTTGTTAAACTCGGCATAAGAAATTGACCTTGTGTTGCATCCTGCACGTGCGGAAGCATTGGTGTATGTATATATATATATATATATATATATATATATATATATATATTTACATTTTTTGTGTTGTTTCTTCAGAGGTTTTAGCACAGTTATATGATATCAAGGGCCGGTTTAGCTCTGTCAATAGATAGTCCGGCTAGGAATCACAAGGTTCCTGATTTGATACCGGCCCTCGCCAACTCAGCATATGAGTAGCACAGGGATCTGTGCAGTAAAGTGAGGAGCTAATGGTAAGTGTGGCGCTCCACCTCTGATGCTAAAATAATCTCCTTGGTCTAACACTAGTGAAAAGGGGATAGAAAAGTGGTGAATTGCAGCACGGCTTATATTACAAAAATATTCCAACAATCTACACAACGTTTTGGCTGATGTGCCTTTTAAGGCTCCCGATTACGACATGAAAGCTCCT
The DNA here is from genome assembly GCA_023376005.1 of Doryteuthis pealeii. Lineage (NCBI taxonomy): Eukaryota > Metazoa > Mollusca > Cephalopoda > Myopsida > Loliginidae > Doryteuthis > Doryteuthis pealeii. Next base: position 73,135,662 of record CM042142.1, read on the forward strand.
GAGTCTGACAAGAAATGCCTAAAGAAGGTTGGAGGGCTCATCAACTGAAAGGTTGTGTAGATAACAATAAAGATGAGGACAATAGTCCGAATAATTTAAAAATTATCAAGCCTCATCTAAAAAATTAAGAGAAATAGATCTATTTGAACCATGGATAGGACCCTAACTATTCCGAGTAAGAGTGAACCTGTTAATAATGGCAATGATGGGGTGATTCCATTCCACCCTCCAGAGATCCCAAACTGGAACTTCATCATGGTATACAGTTTAGCCTCATACCTAGGACAGTGTTTTTTTTGGGGTTTTTTGTTAAAGAAGTCTTACCCCCTGTTGCAAGGAATGTAGACAAGTATATTCTTCTCAGCTCCACCCACAATACTTTCCAAAAAAGTATGATGCTGCTTTTCACCTGAGTACGTGCAAGAAGTCTGTCTACTAATCACACACCCTTATTGTTACAACCTGTGTATGTACTAATCTGTACTAGCAGGACCTGTGGATATACCACAGTATGATAATCTAATTATTACTTAAGAGCTATCACTAAATACTTCAATATGTAAAAATATAATAATCTTGATTTCAGTCTCATTTTTTTCCTTTCTTCTTTTCATTATATTCGAATTGAAACGGATTAGTGTTATTGCTTCCACGAGGTCACCACCACTCTCTATCTTTCCCCTACTCTCTTTCTTTCTTATTAAATTTTTTCTGTGTTGCATGACCTTTTTCTTCCCTTTCTTTCTTTATAATAAAAACAGAATGGTCTATTAATTAGCTGATATGATGACGTTCATAAGAAATAAGAATTTAGTGCATAAGCAACACCAGATAATCAAGATTTACATATTTGCATTTCATCTTTGGACAGTCTCATTTTTAACCAGAGTGTATTGCAAGATGATAACGGTTGTACAATTAAGGAACATGAGTATCTATTATTATACTAAAGCTCAATGAATCAATGATTGCTAAAGGCTTTTTTTTTATTTAATGATACAAAATTTATATTAAAATATTCCTTAGTTCTTAAGTTATGTTTGAAAAAAAAATCCATTTTAATTGATTCTAATTAGTTGTAATTTGCAATAAAGTCAAAAACTGGCACATCTCTTACTCACATTCTGCCTGTTACTTTCCCCCTCTCTATGCATATCTTGATTACCTCTTCATTATGTATGTTAATTTCTCTGTGAGTGTAGTGATTGGAGAGTGTGAAATATATTTGTATGTTAAGTTTCAGAAGCAATTAGCCACTAGCTTATTACAAGAATTAGGTCCATTTAAATTTAAATTAGGTCAAACGTTTCCGTTCTTAGAAATCTAACAAAATGAATATTATTTGATTATTCAGGCTATTGTCCTCATCTTCATTGTTATCTGTACAATATTTCGGCCAATGTGCCCTCCGGCCTTCTTCAGGTATTTCTTGTCAGACTCAGGAACTTTCTCAGACCCAGGCACATCGTCTGAAACGTTGCACAACTAACAATGAAGATGAAGACAATAGTCCAAATAATCCTAATCATCAAGCTTCATCTAAAAAATTCAGAGGAATCTTAAAAAATTATTTTAATGTTTTCTTTTTTTTAACTTTCCAGTCATATTTATTTTTTGAAAAATGTAATTCGCTTTACAAACTCACTTTTCCCTAATCCCAAATATCTACCTCGAGCTCAATGGATGACCCAATGGGTAACGTTTTGTCTAGTTAATATATAGATGTGATTATTTCCTTTAATCCATTTATATTACCAGTGTACATCTAATCTTGAGTAAATTGAAACATGTTCAGCATTTTGCATTTTTATCTCCAAGGTTGAGTTGTAATAATAGTTGTTAGCCATCATTAGCTCAGAGAAACAACATACGAAAGTTGTATAGTCGAAAAGGGGTTGTTTATTTCTTTCTAGACTCTTGGGTTCTTTTTCAGAGAGAAGGAGAGAGAGGGTAAGGTCAAGCTGTTCTATCATAAATCACGTTCATGCGCACTGTTCATTGCTAGCCTAGACACATCACTTTTGACTCTGTAACCAAAATATATACATTACTAGGGTGACTCAAAAGTTTTGCAATATTTTGGTAAAGTCATAATTCGGCAGCTTCGGATTTGCTACCATAACTCAAATATAAATGCTCTATCAATGATATTGAGCACTATCTGCTTAGAAATATAGCACCCATATCCACAAAACATTATATATTTATGTTTTTTTTTTAATTGTAAGGATTTCACATATACTTCATATATTTGATGTCAAGGTTATAAAAATTAATGTATTGGGTTTTTTGAAACATGAAAGAATAGTTAAACTAAGAGTTCAAATGGGCTAATCTGAACAAAGTATGTAAATCAACTGCATTTCTTGAATATTAGTCCTTTTGAAATTTTAGTTTCACTATTCTTTCATGCTTAAAAAAAAAAAGTACATTTATCTTTTATAACCTTGACATATATATATATATAATATATATATATATATATATATATATATATACACACACACACATATATATATATATAAAAAATAAATGTACGTTATATATATATATATATATATATATAAGGTTAATACATAGTGAATGCCATTTTTTTTGCAAATGTAATTTTCAAAGTAACTGTTATGTCCACACTACCCCTGCAGTTTAGAATAATGAAAGTAAAACAGAATTTCAACACTAATTGGAAATCTGGTGAAAATAATGTAAATTCAAATTTTGACTGGAAAAGTGAAGTAGGACGAAAGGGTACAAACATACTTAACGCTAAACGTCCTTGATGCTTGATTTCTTCCATCACAGTCACCATTTCAAAACAGCACACAGCATCCTTGAGTAGTTCTGATCAGGTTTTTTCACAAGGTATTTTGTTCAAAGTCCAAGTCATGCAATCATACAATAGTACTGCTATGGCTACAGCTCGGAAGGATTCCCATTTCATTTATTTCATCAGAAAGATCAGATTTCCATATGGTTTCTAACCTGTCAATAGCAGTCTATGCTTTACCTAGGTGCATGTTGTCATGACTTTCAGTAGATGAGATATTGCTACCAAGGTATATGAACTGGTCTATTAATTTCAGAGGCTATTTTGCTCAGTTGGTAGAACATCCACCCAGAAACCACAAGGCTCCGGGTTCAATACCAGTCCTTGTTAACTCAGTGCATGAGTAGTAGAGCTTGGATCTGTGTGGTTGAGTGCAAAGCTGATGGTAGGTGTACACAGAAACAATCTCTAGCACTATTGAAAAGAGGATAGACTCCCTGTTGTCTGGTTGATACCGACAATAGGCCACTCCTCCAAACTTTACTTACTATTATTCAACTTGATTGCCACTTCAAGATACTGTTAGTGTATGAGTAAAGTTGGTGGAGTGGCCTACTGTCGGTATCAGCCGGACTGCAAGGGAGTCTATCCCCTTTTCACTAGTGCTAGATCAGGGAGATTGTTTTTGCATCTGAGGTGGAGCGCCACACCTACCGTCAGCTTCTAAGTTTACTGCACAGATCAGATTACTCAATCTGTGCTACTCATGTGCTAAGTTGGTGGGGACCAGTATCAATGGATACAAAAAAAAAAATTTGTAAAACATATTCATCTTTTATAGCAAAAACTAAAACAAGTCAATTTGAAAAAAGCAAATTTATTTTGTCACGTTTAACTTATTTCTTACGATGCTCCCCATCATTACCTTTATATTTGTGCCGATATTTTATGCTGGAGACGACTGTCGGTTGTTTCGGGAAGGCAGTGATCCCGTCAAAGAATGTGTCCGTTTCTGGATCAAAGCGGATCGCCTCGAGCTGTATGTGTAAGTTACGAGGTAAGTCAAGCTTTGAGAGATCTTCATAGGATGACGTATCGTGTACAGGGGTCTGGAAAAAGTGCACAATGTCTGAAATATGGCATGTCATTCAGATCCGAGTTGGGAATATTGTGATCAAATTCATCCATACATTTTGTGAGAAACTGAAAGAATAAGAAAAAAAATTAAATCAACTTCAAAATTTATGCAAAATGTTTGGATTATTTGGGCTATTGTCCTCATTTTTATTGTTATATACACAACCTTTCGTCCGATGTGCCCTCCAGTCTTCTTCAGGAGAAATGGTATCCAAAATTAACTGACAAACTCGTCAACCCTTTAAAATGTTTCAGTTTTAGTAATAAAAATAAAAACACTGATGGCTTCGTTTAAAAAGCACACTTAACCCTTTATCTAACAGAGCACCCCAAACTACCCAATGATCAAAATGCCGGACTGCCTGAAAACGTCCGAGATCATCAGCTCTTAAATGATGGTTTAGACCGAATGAAGTTGGAATTCCTGAATGATTGTTTATTTACATCAGAGACATTGTAAGCGTCTAATGGCAGTCGACTTCACTATTTAGTGCTGTACAAATTTTGGGAGAAAAACATGATTTTTTTCATGGATTTTGAAAAGGGAGAGCGAGCTACTGAGGTAAAATTTACCTCATTTTGTAGAAAATTCAATTCAAAACAATGTAAGTAAGTAAAGTCGTCGGGGCGGCCTAAAGTCAGTATCACCCAATGCGAGGGAGTCTATCCCCTTTTCACTAGCGCTAGACCAAGGAAATTGTTTTGGCATCTGAGGTGGTGCACCACACCTACCATCAGCTCCTTACTTTACGCACAGATCCCTGCGCTACTCATACGCTGAGTTGGCGAGGACCGGAATCGAACTAGGAACCATGTGGTTTCTAGCCGAACGCTCTACCGACTGAGCTAACCCGGCCCTAAACAATGTAAGTGATACTATTTCTCTGAATGTTTGAGATAAGGCTTCATGATTACTATCATTACTAAAGAAGGCCGGAGGGCATATCACCGAAACATTGTACAGATAACAATGAAGATGAGGACAATAGTCCGAACAATGCAGATAATAATAATATAAGTGATGGTTGAAATACATTAAATTAAACATTTTTTTTCTCTATTTTGATTTTTCTGAAACCCATTGTTTTAAGCACTAAAACAATGGTAATTCTAGCATATATACGATAAAAAGGGTGGAGGGGTTGCTATAAGGGTAATAGAGTTGGGCCAATCATATAGGTGCTAGGGCTTGACATGGCCAGCCAATTGATCAGAGGGGGCCTCTTCGGCTGCCCATCTAGCCTACATTAGAGCCAAAGTGGAGTGTTGCATGTCATGGACTGCTCAGCCACAAGGGTTTCATCCTTAAGCATCACGAGTCACCAACAGGTGGCCTAATTGGGGGGAGGGGAGGCTTACCTCTCAACAGAGGTGCAGTCGGTGTATTCTAAAGCCCTAGCCGAAAAGGTTGGTCTTTAGTTGAGAAAAAGCAAAAAATAGGGCCGCTTGGTCCTGGGGAGTCCCAACCTGGAACAATACTCCCCAATCCCAACATCATATAAAAGAGATTTAATAAGATGTTCATCTTACAAGCAATTTCTCCTTTCACTTCTGGATGCTCCATGAATTTGGCCTTGAGCCAAACTCGGTTTAATCAAACTGATATTCATATTTTACATAACTGGTAAACTTACTTTGAATTTCAGCACACGATCATCTAACGAAGTTGCTTTCCAGTCTGCGGATTCTTTAAAAACTTCAGAGGTGATGTTTTGAATTCTCTCTTCAACGTCAGTGGGTGGTTTGTAACCCCTCACTGTCCTTACTGACCTAAGAGAGTGAACAAAAAAGAAAAAACAACATTAAAGGGTAAAAATTAGGTGTGTAAAATATCAATTCAAATTTCATATATCTCCTTATATAATGGAGATTCGGTGTCTGTAACCAAAACTATGTCTCTTTATCCACAAGTATTTAATTTATAGTCAAAACCATTAATACATAGAATAAATCTTATTTATTAATGAGGTCACTATGAAAATCTGAGTTATATTTGCCTCAAAACAACTCAAATTGTTAATGTGTTTAAAACCATGCAATGTGTCTCATATATCACTAAGAAATAAAGGTTTACATAATATATGGTATGGTTAATTTGCATACTGGTTTTAACAAAATTGGGTTTAATAAATAATTACTTGGTGTTATTGATCTCAAATATTATTGTTTTATCCTCAAATGAATTAAAAGCAATCCTATGAATGATTTTATATAGAAACCAATTAAAATATAATTAAAATAAGTGTAATCTTTTTATATAATTCTTGTTCTATTTCATTAGTCTTTCTAATTTAATATATTTCATTACATTAAGACTTAAATACTTATACCAAGAGGTTGCATATTCTTGCTAGTAAATATAGTGAATCGAAAAATCACTGTGATCAAATTTTGTCCCAGAAAAATGTTTTATGCGAAAGATATCATACAGAAATAGGTTTGCAATTATATATTCCAAAACTGTTGCATGAACCTGGCAGTGTTTTGAAGTTTGTATTTACCCAACCCATCCACTACAGGCAGGATGTGACACAAGGTCAAGTTTTAAGTGGAGTAAAGCTGGTTTGAATTCAGAGTTTTCCTTATCCTAGACTGGGTGACTAACCAAAGCTAAAGAGTCCAGTCTGCCCTACTACTTTACTTTAAGGTAGGTGGGGAAAAAGACGGATTCATATTTTTGTGAAGTGAAATGCAAACAGTCCCATCAGGGATTTGAACTTGGCTCACCATATCCATTTCCCATGATTATAACCATTACACAATGAGTGCCTCCACTGTTTTAAAGTTACTCCAAAAGCTAACATTGAAAATTTTAAGGTATGGAAGATGAAAAAGATTGCATTTTTTTTTCTTCAGGACAAGAATTTCTGTTTGTGGTGATTCTTACTGGGATTACATTTACCATAGCAATAAACTAATGGTTAGAATTGTAGGAAATGGACTCGTCTACCAGAGTTCAGTTCCTGGACGAAGCTGTTTGCATCTCACATGGTACTAATACTAACCCCTCCACATATGCAGGGGTTAGTATATATATATATATATATATATAGTATATTAGGAAAAATGAAAAAACACAGGTTTAAATGGGTTAAGTGGTGAGTTTATTGGCCGACGATGCAGTGTTTCGATCTATTAATTAGATCATCTTCAGGGCATTTGTACCAACAAATGCTTGACGTGACCATCCGATTGATCGGAGGGTGTAAGTAAGCTGAGGCTGTGTGAAATATTTAAGCAATGCTTAGTAAGGCATCCCATCATGGTGCAATGGTTAGCAAGCTAATCATGCAGATCCATTACTACTGAATAGCGAGTTAAATCCTTGTTGGACACCCCATACTTGCAACCTTTGTCACATCCTACAGTGGCGAATAGATTCAGTAAATATTTACCTTCTCCTGGGTGTGTTTGATAAATAAATCAATGTCAAAGAAAACTAACTGCTACAGAATATTACAAAAATAAACTCGACTTTAATGGCATGTCAACCTATCTATGGTTATTTTATGTCTAGAGGCTTGGGAATCATCTTCATTGTTAAGTCAGCATAAAATGTTTAGGATAATCAATTACCATAAAATTCCGGAAACACTAGACAGTAGTTTGACCGATTAGGTCTCATCAGCAGTGTATACTGTGATCTCCTTCACTGGAGATTGAGCCAGTGACCACAGAATGCTAGCTTACACTGCACACAAGGATCGTGTTGTCATGTTAAATGTGCAACCACTTAACCTTAATGTGCCTTGTAGCAATACAGTGGATAAAGTTACCTCTAGAGCCACATCTTCCCAAGTTGGTGGCATGCATCTGCGAGATCCTAACCTCATGGGCAAGGAAATATATATATATATATATATATATATATATATATATGGTGATTTTACAGAATAAGGCCATTTCTACAAGTATTTCAGTTGTGAGCACGCAGATGGCCCGCGGATCCATTTTGTTTTTATGTACCCTGTCACACATGACACACATGACATACAGGCCCTGTCACACAGGTCAAACTTCAATATGGGAAATGTTTCCATGGTGTGTCATATGTCGCTTCGGGAAGGAGGGCTCGAGCCACCTTAACTCAAAGTTTTTACAGCTACCATCGGCCTGTCTTTCCATGAGGATGTTTATCCAGCTCGCCCCCTTCTGTCAATAGGTCCTTATCGCTGAAATTGACTTCCACAAGGGCATCGATGTCAGCCCCATATCGAGATGCTCCCCTGTCAAGATATCAGTACGTAGTTTGGTGTTTCCCAGGTTCCCATGATCAGGAAGTGTTCAGACATTCCAGGTCGCTATTCTTTGCCTTATATATATATAGTTAGAGGAAATAATATTTCCTTTATTTATATATCTTATTATAATGGAAATTTGGTGTCTTTCTGTCTGTAACCGAAATTACATCACAGTTTATGTCACAATATCCTCAAGAATTGCATGTTTACCAATGAGTATTCAATCTATAGTCAAAATCATTAATACATAGAATAAATCTTATTTATTAACTGTATCTCTATGGAAATCTGAGTTAGATATGCCTCCTAATCAGTCCATGTTATAGTACATTTAAAATCCTGCAATGTGTCTTATATATCACTAAGAAATAAAGGTTTACATAATATATGATGTGGTTAATTTTATATACTGGTTTTAATTAAATCAGGTTTAATAAATAAAAATCAACATTTTCTTAAGAAAATTCAGTTAATTTTCCACCTTGTTTGAAAAATACAGGTAAGTAAATGAAAAACAATATTTAAGTCTGCTGCTGAAAAATTCACCTGAAAATTAGAAGAGGAGGGGGTGGGGTGATTAATTGCAACTTACGTCCTTTTCTTGAGTGATGCCGTTCGACTTAAAGCTGAGGGACCATCAAATTGAGGATTAATTTTTCTCACTTGTGTTTCATCTTCATCAACTGGTAATTCTTTCTTTCGACCAAAGAATACATTTCTTATAGATGTCTTTAAAAAAAAAAAAAAAACATAAAAATTACTTTAAAATTTGTTTAGTACAATTCAAGTACAAATTCTTTATGATTAATTTTCTGAAAATAAAATTGTTAAAAAAAATCTCAAAATCACTAAATTTGTCTGGTAATTACTTTGCCTGGATGTGTGGTCAAAAGTAATATGCGTTACGATTTTTGTGGCCATTTTTAAGCTTCAAGTAAGAGCACTTTGCAGTGGAGATCCCTTGTGTTAAGCAGAGCACGATCGTTAGTGAAGAAACCTTTGGTTGTTCCTTGGTGTCCCTTAGTGTTGGGTATGATCCTTTGATTGTTCCTTAGTGTTGGGTAAAATCCTTGCAATGAACAAAGTCCTTGGTTGCAGGTCCATATGTGAATGTTGAATAACATGCAAATGAATGGCTTTCAATATCAGCAATTAAATAGTTAACTAACCACGTATTCAAGCTGTTGATTGGCTGGGTTTAATTCATGTGACCATGCTGAGTCTATAAGTTTAAGAGGTGGTTTCCAGCACACCTTATATACCAGAATATTCCAACAATATGACCATTATATACATTCATATAAGTGGGAATAAAATAGGAATTAAATCCGATAGTATAAAGAAAATAGACAAACACAGAGTATTCCAAAAGATGAGTTTTATTCTTAATAGTGAAGTCTATGTTACAATGTTTCAGTTTTTGCAACCTTCATCAGGACTTGAGGTGAAATGTTGTATCATCCATAATCACCACACAACATTTCACCTACCTCAAGTCCTGATGAAGGTTGCAAAACACTGAAACATTGTAACATTTGTATATTTCAAATAACTTTTGATAAATATTCAAGCTAAAACTGTGTTCTTATTGTGCCTAATTTATAAGTTAAACTTTAATATTGTCAGTGATGTAATCTCAAGATCATAAGGTATTTCGGGTTTTGCAACATCATACACCTTCATCTGGGTAACTCAGCTAGAGTTGATCAGCCACCAACTTTAGGGAATAAGATCTCAGCAGCAAATAAATCATATGGTGAACACTGAGGTGCTTTATATAGAGAAGCACAGTGGAACTTCTAATCATGTGCGACTCCGAGCTATCCCTCTCCCATAAAAAAGGAGGAATCCAAGCAAATGGTCCCCCCCCACTCTAGAGAAATTGGAAGCCTGGAGATGCTCAGAATGGATTAATTAAAGGGTAAATTCAAATAATCTTTAAAAAAAAGTTTTAAAAAAAATGAATATATAGGGTTTGGTACTATCAGCAGTTTCAGGTATTCGCTAAATACCATAGAAAAATTGGTGCATATCGCATAAATGCGTCCTGGCCTCCAGCCCTAAAAAATGCTAACTGGTGCTTGCTGAAAATCCAACCTGCGCTACTATTAGACTCCCTAGCTGGTTGAAGGCATATTTATTTAAAATATGTGACATATTACATTTATTTTGAAAAAACGCCTTAAACCCTAAAAAAAAAAAAAAAAAAAAAAAAAAATTAAATATTTATATTTACTTGTCGAGAAAAGACTTGGGTGGGGGTAAAATATCGCTTTCATATCGCATTAACTTTTTGGGAAAAACACCCTTAAACAGCTAAGGAGTTGAATAGTAGGCACCGCTTAGTTTTTTTAGGGCAGGAGGAGGACATTTATGCAATAATACCTGAAAAATTTGCCCGCGGATAATGGGGAACAACTGCATAGGTAATAATAAAAACAATAATTCTTATTAACGATTTAGAAGAGTTTGTCTTCTATAGACAGACAAAAAGTTTAATGCAGAACTACCAAGTTTGGTATGCATAGGATGGGATTAGTTCCCTTACTTGCCATGGTTCTTCCGTTAGGCACTAGGTGGCATTGCGACCAGTAGTATAAAAAAAGTCAAATTCCCTCAGACCATCCAGCCATCAGGGGTAACACACCAATTGTATCTCCTGTCTATTAAGATATGGTGGATAGGGCTTGGCCCCCGACAGGCAATCCATGTACCTGATACATGAGAGCTTTCTCACCAGTTGATTGGGTGGTTGGGTTTTACAGCATGTCAACCCTTCTTGGGTTATTTTATGCTGAAGACGTTTTATTTTATTCAATCTTGATGGGTATTCAATTTTTTTTAAACTCATTTTTTTCTATTTAACCATAAATGGGAGCCTAACAGGTATGACTACTCCAAGATCAGAGTGGACCTGGGAGTAATGGTGATGAAGGAGTAATCCAGATTTCACAGAGCTCCAGAACTTCACCATCAGAGAGTTTAATGTTATATCCAGGACACCAAAATTCTCAACCACTGCCTTCTAGCACATATATAAAAAGGGCTAGGGCTTGCAATAAGGGCAATGGGTTTGGGACAATCATATAGGCGCTAGGGCTTAATGGGATCAACTGATTGATTAAAGGGGGCCCCTCTTTGACAGTTTGTCTAGTAAGTAAGGAATAAAGTGGAGTGTTGCATGTCCTGGACTGCTCAGCCAGCCTTAAGCATCACGGGTTGCCACTTATGGCAAACAGGTGGCCCAATTAAAGGGGCCTCACTTCTCTGCAAAGGTGCAGTCAGTGTATTCTTCTAAAGCACCAGCCGACAGGACTCTGCAACAGTTGTATCATTTGTGTACATGATATAGGTCTTTGCTCTCTTATTTAGTCTGTGTATTGCTCACAGGATCCTTTACAAATCCGTAAGTGGTATCATTATTTTAAGCCTCAAGACTTTACATACAAAAGTCTATTTGCTTATAGGACATTCCTTCTTATATAGACTATGTAACACCTATTTCTGGTATCTATTCTGTTTTGAATTTCTTCAATTAAGTTTTGCTCAGACAATAAAGTCTACCTGTTATTATGTTAGGTTTGGTTTATTTTACGGCATATCAACCTCAGTGGGTCATTTAATGCCAATAAAGTTTTGAAATAAATTAATTCTTAATGGATACACAATTTTTTTTTTATAAATACATTTTCCTATTTAACCCATAGATGGGTGTTATTATGTTATATACTGTCACTGGACCTGACAAACAATAAGGAAACACACATATATTATAATATATATATATATATATATATATATATATAATATAATAATATATTTACAGTGATGCTGATAACTTTCTAATTTTGTGCATCCTGGGATGCACATATTTGCTTTGAATGAGTTCTCGGGAAAATTTATGGGTCCCAACTAAAGCCATCTAACCTATCCTTCTAACCTATCATCTGTAATTCATTTCTAAGAAACTATTGAACTGTATTTACAGTTAGTTAGGTGAGAGAAGAAAAAAGAAAAACACTGGGATGCATGGATATGATTTTACTGCATCCTTTTAGATTTTTATGCATCAGGGACGCAGGACGCGTACCTATCTGCATCTCTGTATTTATATTCTTCAATATGTTTAGCCAGAGAGTTGTCGAAGAGAGTTTACACATACAAAGAAGCTGTCAGTAGTTCTGACAGGGAGTGATCTGCTTCAACCAAAGTTTTAAGAGTTTACATAACTCTTAAAACTCCCACATGGCCATACTTCTTTGAACATGACACCCACGCAGTTTTTCTGCAGACACACCTCCTTGCCCATGCTGCTTGTTTTTATTGTTTATGGGCTACACCCATACATTTCTTGTTTTTGTCGTAAGCCCAAGTTGACATCCCCACACTTCCTGTGTCTATGCATTGGTCATCACACCCCTCTTCCTGCTGTCACTTTGTTGATCACAGCCAGATATTTTTCCGGTTCTCTATGGTCAAGGCAATACATTACAATTATGTCATGAATTGTTCTTCAATCTTTATACAGTTGAGGCAAGAGACCAACCTACGTTCATCTCACATCCCAACAAATACAGGTTTTAATGTTATATAATGTTTATTCCATCATCGGGTATATACATGAGAGAGTGGAGACTCAGGTGATAGAGAGAGGGAGAGAGACAGATACAGAGTTGAGATTTACTTGTTCTTCATTTCGGTTTTACTGCTTAGCTATTTTCTTTCTATGGTCGTCATCTTGTCCTCTTCTTGTTGCTGTCTCTAAATTAAGGGCTTCTTCTGGGCTAACTTTTTAGTCATGCAAATTAATCAACTCACAAGACTTATTTTCGTGATCAAGATTTATTTCTGCCCATGTTCTTCAACCTCAGCAGAGCATGTCCACTCTGCTTCAATTCTCAGGTTGAAACTAAATCTAAACTAAATCACGTGATGTGTGAGATTTGCGCCTTTGGGGTCAAGGTTACCAACGGACCTGGTATTTTTCCACTTGGCCCACTTGAATTCACGCTACAGGGTCCCTCAACAATCCACGCCACCACACAATTATGTAACATTAACTTACATTTTTGTTCCTCATGTGGAAAGGAGATAACATTAAGACATGGTCTCAGATCATAATCTATGGCAAGATCTAATTGTACTATTACTACTACTAACTGTCCATCATATCCGATGATGGCACCATGCAAATCTGTTTTCTCTATTTGATTCAATCTCTGGCTGCATCTTGCCTATGGGAATGTTTCAAGTCTTGAGGACTCTCTTGATATTGTTTTTGTACCTGAGCTTTGGTCTACCAATTCCATGTGATCCCTCTCTCAGTTGAGAGTACAGAATCTGCTTTGGCAGTCTGTCATCCCCAAGTCCATGGTACATGCCAGGAAGTCCAGTTTTCTTCAGGATGGTCCTGTTTGAAACTTCTGCCACCACTTGACATTTAATATACTGTGCAACTGACACATCATGTAGACATATAGTCTGTGGGCATCCGTTTTGTATACCATCCAGGCTTCCACACTGTAGAGGGGGGTTGAGTGGTGCAGTATATTGTCCAAGGAGATTATTCACATTTAATTAAACATTATAATTTATGGAGAGTTTATCGATTTTAAACATTTTTACTTTTTTGTATTTCTAACTAAACAATAATGCTATTGTGGGGATTAAATTTAAATAAAATTCAGATTAAAAAAAAAAAAAGAACTCCATGAGCCTTCACCGGAAGAACCCTCTGAGCATTTGCAGAAAAAGGACCCACTTCCGACCCCAAAGAGAATCTCTCAACCATTCGAATTTAGGCCTTAACTGTGTCAAGACACTACTACTGGTTAGGGAGAAATTTCCTTGCCACGTGGTGGCTATGACCGGTGAATAAAGCCTAAATCATAAAACCACCTTTTGTCTTTGTCTCTTACTTTTCGTTCTTTGAATTCCTTCCTTTTCAGCGCGACCACCAAATGAGATGGGGTTAAAAGTAAACCCTAGGAACATGCACCAAGAATAACCAGCTACCTTTTTTAACCTAAAACACAAAACCTTTTGCCACCCCACACTATATTATTATTTTGGATATTTTCAAGATATGCATTCCAGAAATTTTCAGCTTTTTTATTTTTTATTTTTTTTAAAGAATGCTCCCATCAAATTAACAGCAGGAGCCAGTCTCATGCACTCTTTTGATTTGCTTTTTTTTTTTTTTTTTTTTTTTGGTGGGGGGAAATAAATGTTGTTTCATCAGAATTCTGAAATAATCTTCTTTTACAATAAATTATTTTGGTCATCTTTCAATGAAAGTTCTCAAATTTTTATTATTGAAGAAAAAAGTTAATTCATTGTTAAGAAAAAAGTTAATTGAAACATTTATTGAAAAATTCCTAAAATAATTTATTGTAAAAGAAAATTATTTCAGAATTCAGAAGAAAAACAAGTTTATTTTCACGAAAAAAAAAAAATCAGATCAAAAGAGCGTACGAGGCTAGCTTCTGTTGCTAATTTGAAGGGCTTCATTTATAGGATAAAATCCTATATTTTATATCCAAATAAGGATAAACACAAACATGATTCTTTTTAACAAACTTAAGAAAAGAGATTAAAAAAAGAGATTATACATTTGTCAGAGTTCAATTGGACAAATCATGGTGCTTACAACTACGTCCGCGCTTCAAAATAGAATATCAAGATTGGAGCCACCTTAGAATTATTTAAGAGACACACCAAATCAACAAAACACTCAGATTCCATCTCCACTCCGAGGCGACGCTACCACGATCGCAGTCACTAAACTTTCAATCGAAGAAACAGACATCTCAGAATTAACTTCGAGACAACATTTCGACTTGCTGATTACCAAAACAAACGTCAACCTTCTGAGTCAGTGTTTACTACTATCTACCATCATCATCATGCTACTGTGTTCTACATCACTAATCCATTTTACAGGTCGTATTCACCAAAACTTTATTTCCTATCGAACTTTGCTAATTCTACATACAAATTTTATATTGTAAACATTATACACTTCTTATCAAACTTTTCTAATACTACATACACATATTTGCATTCATATCAATGTCGTGAACATTCACATATTTTTTGATTTATACAAATTTATTCACCGAATAAAATTTTTTGTTATTTATAAATATATGCCTTGTCTTTGTCATTTCTCCGTATTTTCTGCCTAAACTGTGTCTTGTTATTTTATTGTCATTTAAATATTATTTGTGACGTCGGGACACGCAACACCGGCCTCTACACATTCCTTTAAAAAACAAAAGTTGAAAAATTCGGGAGTGCGTATCTTGAAGGTAACCATTATTTTACATCTTTAACTTGGAAAGCACGCACACTTCAAATTAAACATGCATAACACAAAGAATCAATGTTTTATGTTTTCTGCTAGAATTATTATATAAATTCTTTGTCCTTTAAGCCAAAGGGTAATTTTAACGTTTTGTCCTCCCGGGCTCCTGCCTTAATTTACGCTATGCTTTTATTAGCCGGTGCCAAGCGTAATTCTGGCCAAACGTAGATATTTTCCGAGTGTGCGTTGTATACTCATGTATGTATGTATATCTAAATCGATGTGCCCATAAAATGGGAGGGGGGCATTATATTATAATATCTACATATATTTGCTGATAAAAAGCGAGAAACACAGCACGGTAAATATTTGAAATTTGAATTTGGGTTTTGTACAAATTCATCGTAAAAAAAAAAAAAAATGAAACGGTGGAGGGTTGTAAAATATCTACATTAATTTGCCGATAAAACATGAAAATATCTACGTTCGTGCCGGAATTAGGCCTGATGCCGGCAAGTAAAAACATAGCGTAAATTAAGGCAGGAATCCGGGACGACAAAACGTTAAAATCACCAGCTAAAGTCATTTTAATTCATGTTTTTAATTATAGAAAATTTCTATAATTAAAAACGTGAATTAAGATGACAAAAAAATGTAAACAAAATAAACCAATTTTAGAAATTTTTCGACATTGTTTAATTTTGTTTTTGTACCATTTTCCCTCTATTTATTAAAACCACGCAAACAAAAACGATTTTAATTTTATTTTCTATAAGTCTACATATTTAGATATCCAGAGTGCAAATAATAAATATGCAGTGTGACAAAAGTTTACAAGAATTATTTACGATTTCTCAACAAAATGCACGTGTTTAGGGGTCATTGAAAAGGAGAAAATAAATCACATGGCTAAAGTAAATTGAATGAACAGAAAGAAAAAAAACCACAAAAAAATACATGTAAAGTAAAACCTTGTCTTCTTACTTGAATTAATGGCTGGTGCCTGTGCTTTCCTGAAGAACTGAGTATTTCCAAAATAACAGGACATGTTGACGTTAACCTTGATCGAAACACGGCCATTTTGCTTTTGATGCAGGCAGAACTAAGCGCAAAATATATTGTTTGAGAATTATCAACTAGTCACTCCTAACAGATTCAGATGAATTTAAAAGGGATATACTTTGCTAAAAAAAAGAAACAAAAAGTTTAAATAATATTTTATGCTTCATTCTGTACCATTAATAATTTTCATATACAAATCTTTCCATGATAAGACTAGGGAGAAGTTTAGTAATTTTAGATTGAAAAAGAAAAAATTAATAGTTCTAAAAAAGTGATTTATATGAATAAAGGGAAGCAACTTTTTCTGTATTATTTTTATTTGGTATATAATTTGTATTTTATATATATTTATCATATTTATTTTGTATTTATATATATTATATCATTTTGTTTATATATAATATATAATATATATATATATATATATATATATATATATATTATTTTATATATATTTATTATATATTTATTTTTCATATTTATTATTTTTTATATTTATTTTTAAAAGTATTTATATATTATTATTATTATTATTATTATTATTATTTGTTATTTATTATTTTCATATATATATCATTATTTATTTTATTTTTACTTATATTTATAAATGTTTATTATTATTTGCTGATGGTAGGTGTGGCGCTCCACCTCAAAGGCAAAAACAATCTTCTTGGTCTAGCGCTAGTGAAAAGGGGATAGACTCCCTCGCTGATTGGCTGATATCGACATTAGGCCGCCCCGACGACTTTTTTCTTTTTTTTTTATTATTTATTTTTTTATTTTCATATATATTTACTTCTAAATTAATTCATTCATTTATTGCATGTCAGTCATAATAATGAAATAGATTGCGAACTTTAGATTACTGTGTATTATCAGCTTATAAAATTTAGTGTCCGTGTTCTCTTGAGATAATTGCTGTCATTTATTGACGTGCATGCAAGACACGAATAAAGGGAAGCAACTCTTGTACATTTTAAAAATGCTTCTATAAATATCATTACAATAAATTGTAGTAAAATAAGATTCATTTGAACTTTTCTCTCGTACGTTTTTCTCGCTTTAAAATCTATTGATATTTTTTAGTAATTTATTTATTTAGGCCTTAAAAACAGTGACCTCTTTATGCTGTTGTCTGGATGGTCTCAATTCTTCCTCTGATTTCCAGTTCCTCAAGTCTTTTTTCCAAGCTTTTTTAGGAACGTTCCTAGTGCATCAACTACAATTGGTATCACTTTGACCCTCATATTCCACAGTGTTTTCAAATCTCTTGCAAGGTTTGGGTATTTGTTTATCTTTTTGTTTTCTTTCATCCTTTTTTGGTAGTTCTGTTCAATTGTTTCTCTTTTCTCCTTTTTTTTATCACGAACACGGCACACTTTTCGATGACAAATTCCGTTCCTATATCCCGACTATACATTCTTATGGTTTGTATACATATATTTACCAACCCCTCCGCACGAGCAGGATGTGACACAAGGTCAATTTCTTAAGCGGAGTTCAACAGGTTTGAATTCAGAGTTTTCCTTCTCCTAGACCGGTTACCTAACCAAGGTTAAAGAGCCCAGTCTGCCCTACTATTTACCATAGCTGGAGGGAGAGTAGATTCATACCTTTCCCAAGGGTATTAGCGCTATGGGAAATGCAATTACCACATCCAGGATTTAAACTCGGGGCGACGAGTCCATTTCCCATGACTTTAACCATTACACCACGCGCTTCCTACTTCTTATGGTTTGTATAAGGGTTTCCAGTTATTTTTCATTTTTGGAAACATCTTGATATCATCCATGTGCATAAGGTGATTCATTTTTTTCATGTGATTTTGTAATTTGTAGCCCCCTGTACATTTCGTAAGTATATAGTTGAAAAGCGTCATTACTATAACAAATAGCAATAGTGAGAGTAAATCTCCCTGGAATGCGCCTCTTTGAATTTTCACCTCTGCTAGGGTTTGTCTTCTTGCTTTTGCCTATCCATATATCAATATTCGGGTTCCATAATTGAACGACTGTTATTATCTTGTAACACTGTCTGAGACCGTCCAAATCGTCCAAGATGAAATGCAAAAATGGTAAATCCTGATTCTGGTGTTGCTTCTCTACAGAATTCTTATTTCTTATGAGTGTCGTCCCCCCAGCTAAATAATGGACCATTCTGTTTTTATCATAAAGAAAGGGAAAAAAGGACATGCTACACAGAAAAAATATAATAAGAAAGAAAGAAAGAAATAGTGTAGGGGAAAGATAGAGATAGGTGAGGAGCGCGTGGAAGCGATAAAGCTAGTCTGTTTCAATCGGACATAGCGGAAAGATAAAAAGAAGGAAAGAAAGAAGGAAAAAAAAAGAGTGAGAGAGAATTAGCTCAGTCGGTAGAGCGTTCGGCTAGAAACCACAAGGTTCCTAGTTCGATACCGAATACAAATAAAAGTAAGAGGTTTTACGCACAATATTGATCTATGATTGAATAGAACTAAAGAAAAAGAAAAAGGTAACAAAAGATTAATCACACGAGAGTTATCTGCCCTTTGATAATGACACAGCTCGCGTTCTTTAAATTCCGTTTTATAGTTTCTTCCCTTGTATTAATCTTTTATCAAATATTGAACTATTAAAATTAAACAAAAGGGAAAAATATTATATATATATATATATATATATATATATATATATATATATATATATATAAAGGAGTAGAATCTGGTTTGGTATGTACGTGTCAACTTATAACTCAGAAAAGAGATATCATTGAGTTAAAATCACGCATACACTTTTATATGTTTCTAATAAGGAAAAATACATTTAGTATTTGATTTTTACTGATTAAATGATATAATTCAATAATTAAAAAACTATCGATTTGTGGCACTCTTTACAATTCTTCGTAAGTAAATACCAAAAAAAAATCACGTACAAAGCCACCATGTTTAGATACCACGGAATTCCACGAGTGAATTTTAAAAAAATGCTTTTTCGAAAATTATTGTTTTATTATTTAGTAATAATTGTAAAAAAAAAAAAAAAAAAAAAAGAAAAACTTAATTTTTTGGAAAAACTAAAAAAAGTCATGAAAATATGTCAAATTAAGATGTACCTTTTTAAAAATATTATTCTGAATGTAAACCAAAAAAGAAATTGAAATAAGAAAAAATATACATTTTTAATTCTAAGCTTATTTTCTATTGTAAGTGTTGTGATGTTAGTCCCAACAGTAAAAAGAAGTCAAGTCGAGATAGGGTAAAATAAGACAAGTGTATTTACAATCAATGGTACATGTACGACTAGCTTGTCGTTAACGGGAACAGTTCTCCCTTTACACTCAGTGTCTCACTATTTATAGTGAGAACCGGTGCATGTTCTCCACTGTAGGAACGGCCGGTACAACAGTAAGGACACACTTTTATTTCTTAGATTCCTTTTATTTTACATTTGTATAGGTGTGACACAATAGTTAAGTGCGAATATGGTCAGAGAAAAAAAAAGGTGGGGGGTTAGAATGTGTTAAGCCCAGGCATATGTATATGGGTGGGTGTTTGTCCTTTAATGACACAAAGGATTAGGCTGTAAAGTTTAAGAGAACTGAACGACCACCATGAAGTTAAGCCAGTTAGAGATAATATCTTTGGGTAGCTACGTTTTAAGAGAAAAATGCTGTTTTTATGAGAAAATCTGTTTTGAGGGAGTTAATGGTCTAAATAGTGGGGACACTCAGACTGATAAAAAAAAGTAATTGCTTTAACTTTAAGAGAGATCGCAGACAAGAAGTCTAGAAAAAAATTAAGTACCGAATATCTGGGTGGTCAAATCCATGGGTGTGTGTGGGGTGGAATTTACATATATTCAGCCAGTTCAAGTCCTTGAGTTAGTTTCAGACCGGCAGTCGGGGTGATAGTGTCGTCTCATTAGCGTCCTGTTATCAGACTTTGTGTTGTGTTTTTAAAAAATCCTTATGAACCTGTCTCTGACTTGTGCCCTTCAAATCGACCAGCACAGAGCAATTGCAACTAGGGGTCATAGAAATTGTGCAATGAAGGTACACGAGGCAGACCAGGTATTATTACATAGGGTAAAAAAGAAAATAGATTAAACGAATACATTTTTATCACTGTAACAAAACAGGCAATTGAGAACTAGTCTTTAGAAAATAAAATTATGTTTTAAACTACTCTCGAGTGTAGGGTTTACATTTTTTTAAATAAAACAAAAAAAAAATCCTAAAATGAACGAATATTATAATACGCAACTTCTAAGCTTCTTTTATTGTTAGAATTAATTTTAATCAGAATAACTCCAATTTTTTTTTTAAAGAAATAAACTCTTCATAAAATAAGCGAATAATTTCTTTATAAAAACGAATACTTTTTCCCCGTAACTCAACTAACAATTAAGATATGTTGGAAATTTATTAGGGGACAGGCGATCCAGCTTCACCGGCTATCAGCAGCCCTCTGGAGATCACGTGGGGTCAGTTATAAAAGCAAGTCCCTAACTTCTCTCGTCCTCTTCTTCTTCCGACCTTACTAGGTCCAAGGTGGGGCTTCTAGAATTCAACAAGCCCAGGACAATCTGAACTCTCTGCTTCTCACCCGTACACTTAGCCTCTGTCTCGTCAGTGGTTCCACTAGGTGAAAAGCAAAGTTAAGCAGCATTAGCATTGCGCACACATGACGGTTTATGAACGTCTGTTTCTTACACCCACAGAAGTAGAGCCGAACTTCTTGAATATACTTTACTACTACATATTAACATTGGGACTAAGGCAACAGAACTTTGTTACCGAATAGACTGAGATTCACGATACAAATTCCACTTACAAGCAATATTTCTGCAACCCTCTAACTTCCCTAAACTTCCCTACTTACCAGTAATGGACTTGTCCAATCTTAATTGAACTGTTTGAACTCTACCAAATACTAACCTCCACGTTTTAAAATTTAACATTTATATGTTTGTATAAATGCCTATTTATACATTCTGACTGTACATTAAATGCTTTTTTGTAGTAAATATAACTGGTCTTTCAAATCTCACCGCCCAACTTCTCTTTGCTACGATTAGTAATTTGTGTTTTATTCCCCTACACTCCATAGGGGTTTAGATTTCATTTTATTAATTTTCATAGAAATGAATTAAAATGTTTATTACCTAAGGATTTATTTCGTAGAACAAGATATATTAATTTTTAATCAATGTAACTGAAAACCTTTAAAACATTAAGAAAAGAAATAAACTATTCATAGAATAAACGAATAATTTTCATTTGAATTAATAAGCGAAATTTTCCACCTACAAATAAGGACATTTTTAATTCTTGGCTTCTTTTTATTGTTCTATTTTTATAGGTAAAAAGAAAGTAAATTTAAAATATTAAATGCAAAAATAAAAATTTCATGCTGTCACTATTCAAATTGTATTTTTTAATTATCTTCACGAATATAAATCAAATTTTCATTATTTTGCTCAAAAGCCATGATCTGATGATACTGAATGTGGATATATATACTTTGTCGTTAATTGTTTTACTTTCGTAGTTTCCCTTTGACATACATATATACACACTAACTACCCTTTATATAAGTATAGACAAGCTACGCCCCATTTCTTCTAAAGTATGATGATCAAAAGCGTCGTAATCCGTGTTTTCTAAGTTAATAAAATCTCAGAAAATGTTTATATCTTTTTTGCGGGCCACTGTAGAAAAATATCGTCCAATGAAAAACCACACTAATACCCCCACCCACCCGCCCAAAACAAACTAAGACTAAAAATGAATTATTCAGATAAAACACTTTCTTTTATCTCATCAGTTATATTTATTTATTCAGCATTTTTACATTAATCAACAAAATCCAATTCACATTCAGTGAGTGAAAGAGTTTAATCTACCAATGTCAATTTTAAATGTTTAGAAATGTTTAAGCTGAATTTTTTTTCTCTTTTATTATCACATCCTTAGAAGATTAAGCTACGAAAACGAATAAAATAAAAAAAATGCCCACAAGAGTAATATTGTACCGTATTTTACTGCTTTAAAAAACTAATAAGGCATCCGTACGAATAAATTAGACAAATTGTTATAAAAAGAAGTTAAACAAAATATAATTCTCCATAGAATTATCGGTAATCTGAACATTAGCTACATAAATGAGAGCAACTCCCCTTGTTTCTTTCACTTTGAGGAAGCCGTCTGTTTTGGTCGGCCATTTTCATTTCACTGTAAATCTACACTGAAAATACAAATTTGTTCGAATCAATACAACTGAATGTTTTAACACGAAAATATCATAAAATGTGTTCTTAATTGTTCTTGTGTATTATTTGAAATGAACTTAATTGTTATTAAGAACACATTTTATGATATTTTCGTGTTAAAACATACAGTTGTATTGAATACGTTGAAATGAAAATGGCCGACCAAAACAGACGGCCTCCTCAAAGTGAAAGAAACTCTCATTTATGTAGCTAATGTTCAGATTACCGAATTATCTTTAATACCTGTAAAATGTGAGTCGAATGAACAAAATGATTGTTAATTGAGGTGGAGGAGGGATTGGCGCATGACAACAAAACAATAAGAAAAAAAAATGTGTTGGGATTAAAATAAGATTTAAAAAAAAAAAAAAAATTCCCACGAGCTTTCAGTGGAAGGAGAAAAAGGACCCACTTCCGACCCCAAAGAGAATCTCTCGACCATTCGAGTTTAATTCTCAAGTTACTACTGGCCAGGGAGATATTTCCTTGCCATGTAGTAGTTATGACCAGTGAATAAAGCCTAAATCATAAAACCACATTCTGCCTTTGTCTCTTTCTTTTTCCTTCCTTTTCCTTCTTTCCTTTTCAGCGCGACCACCAAATAAAATGGGGTTAAAAGTAAATCCTAAGAACATGCACCAGGAATAACAAGCCACCTTTTAACCTAAAACGTTAAAACCTCTCGTAACCCCATACATGTCTTCAGAAATTTGAGGAAAATGCGAAACCTTATCTTTCATTTGGACTATTTTCCTCATCTTTATTGTTATATACACAACTTTTCGGCCAATGTGCCCTCCGGCCTTTTTCAGGCGTTTCTTTTCGAACTCGGAACCTTCTTGTCGAACTTGGGAGCCTTCATATCGTAATCCGGAGCCTTCACGGAAATTCAAACCGAATCCTTTATTTATTCCATTGAGGTGTTCCATAACCAGGTACAAGATCAAGCTATGCTAAATATTCTGTTATTATCACCTTTGGCCAGGATTGAACCTGCAACATAAGAAATGATTGTCACTTAGAATTGTATTAACTCAACCCTTATATTCATTACGCTACGTGTCCAACTGGACAATACTTCGAATAATCCAAATAATAAAAAATATCAAGCATCATCTCTTAAATTCAGACACTTATCTTTTATTTAGATACCAAAAACGTTATCAAAATTCAATAATTAACCGAATTAAAAAAAAACCCAGTGCTTTAGCTGGTGCGCATTTTTGTATATACCTAGATAGTGGTAATTTATTTACCAAAAACACGCTGCTCTGTCGGCTGGCGCTTTAGAATACACGAACTGCTCCTCTGCAGAGGGATAAGACCCCCTCCAATTAGGCCACCCATCGGCCATGGGTGGCGACCCGTAATGCTTAAGGATGGAACCCTGGTGGCTGAGCAGTCCATGACATGCAACACTTAACTTTGCCCCTTACTTAAGCTAGACGGGGGATCTGAAAGATCCCACCGATCAATCGACGGGTCGTGTCAAGCCCTAGCACTTATATGATTGTCCCAACCCTATTACCCTTATGGCAAGCCCCAAACCTTTTTATCACATATGTTCAAGGAGGCGGTGGCCGAGGGTCCTATGTATGACGTTAAACTCTATATGATGGTGAAGTTCCAATTCTGGAGTTCTAGGGAATTTGGAGCACCCTTCATCACCATTACTCCCAGGTTCACTCTGACCCGGAACGGTAGTACCTGTTAGGGTCCTATGAGTTAAATAGAAAAATCGAGTACCCATCAAGAATTAATAAAAGAAAACATCTTCGGCATAAAATAACCCAACAGGAATTGACATGCCATAAAATCCAACCAACAACCAACCGACCAACCAACCAAAAACATGGGTCAAATGGGAGGCAGTAAGGATATATTTAATTCCGGACCTCTCACCAGGCCGGACTGACATAAACCAAAGCTTATGCGGGACCAGTGCAAAAAATGTGTAGTTTCGTCGGCATTTCCCTTTTGTGGCACCTACGTCGCTGAACAATAAACCCGGCCTTCACCCCATTTTAGTCAAGCGGCTGGTGCTGCCTATTGGGAAGGCTCCCTGGGACCAGACTAAAATTATATTTTCTCACTCGTCATATAGAAGAAGAATGATAAGGTAAGTTTAAATTCAACAAGAAGGTATGCGCTGACGAATTGAGGTCATGAAGTGACAAACAACTTCTGATAAGATGATGGAAATTTGCTTCGTTTCGATGTCAAAAAGGACATAATTACTTACTTTCTTGAATCTTACTCTTACTTATATGTTATCTTAGGGGCCGGGTTAACTCAATCGGTAGAGCATTTGGCTAGAAACCACAATGTTCCTAGTTCGATACCGGTCCTCGCTAACTCAGCGTATGAGTAGCACAGGGATCTGTGCGGTAAAGTAAGGAGCTGATGGTAAGGTGTGGCGCTCCACCTCAGATGCTAAAAACAATCTCCTTGGTTTAGTGCTATTGAAAAGGGATAGACTCCTTCGCTGACTGGCTGATACCGACTTTAGGCCGCCCTATCGACTTTACTTACTACTACTTATATATATATATATATATATATATATATATATGTGTGTGTGTGTGTGTGTGTGTGTGTGTCATCCACAGACACGTGTTTCGATGTTTATGTCTCATTAGTGCGGCTTAAAAAAAAAAAACTACTTCTAGCCAGGAGCGTAACCCGACAGGATTTTCGTCAGTCAAACTCCTTACCCTCACGGCCGTCAGTGACTTAGTAAAGAGGTGAACAATTAAATGATACATACTTTCGTAGATATGTTTTTACAATCACCAGAGAACATATGTCTGTAAACAACTGCCTTACGCTAGACGGTGAAAATGATATATATATATATATATATATATATATATATATATATATATATATACCAACCCATCCGCACGAGCATGATGCAACACAAAGTCAATTTATTAAGCGGAGTTTAACAGGTTTCAATTTAGAATTTTCATTCTCCTAGACTGGTTGCCTAGCCAAGTTTAAAGATCCCAGTCTGCCCTACTATTTACCCATAACTGGAGGGAGAATATATCGATTCATACCTTTCCAAAGTGTATTAGCAAACAGCCTCGTTCAGGATTTGGACTAGGTTCGACGAGTCCATTTCCTACGACTCTAACCATTACACTACACACCTCCATATCTAATTATTTATATATCAATACTCGTGTTCCTTAAAAGTACGATCGTTATCATCTTGCAACACCCTTTGGTTAAAAATGAGGCCATCCAAGATGAAATGCAAAAATGTAAATCCTGATTATCTGCTGTTACTTATCCGCCAAATTCTTATTTGTTATGAGTGTCGTCACCTCAGCCAAATGATGGACCATTCCGTTTTTATTATAAAGAAAGGGAAGAAAAAATACATGCTGCACAGAAAAATATAATAAGAAAGAAAGAAAGAAAGAAGAAAAGAAAGAGAGTAGGGCAACAAAGAGAGAGGGGTTGAGCGTGAGGAAGCGATAACGCTAATCTGTTTCAATAAAACATAATGAAAAGATGAAAAGAAGGAAAGAAAAAAAGTGTTAAATCAAGATTATTATACTTTTTACATATTGAAGTATTTAGCAATAGCTCTTAAGTAAACACATCAAACATTGCAATAACTAAATTATCATACTGTGGTTTATCCACAGGTCCAGCTAAATATATATATATATATATATATATATATATATATATATATATATATATAAAAGAGAGTTTTATAATTTGCTTGAAGCATTGTGTATATATTGGTTAGGAGGTTGATTTAGAAGGCTATCACAATGCAGGTGTAAAGAAAAAATAATAATACGGTAACAATGATGTTGTGTGTTAACCTGTATTTAATTCTTGAATTTTCGAGATAATACCTCTTTTTCAAAAAAAAAAAAGAAAAAAGAAATTCATTTAAATAGAAATGCCATAACTAGACTACTTCAGTTCCAGTGATCTTTTGAAAAAGAGATATTATCTCGAAAATTCAAGAATTAAATACAGGTTAACACACAACATCATTGTTACCGTATTGTTATTTTTTCTTTACACCTGCATTGTGATAGCCTTCTAAATCAACCTCCTAACCAATATATTCTAAATCAACCTCCTAACCAATCAACCAATCAATATATATATATATAATATATATATATATATATATATATATATATAAAGTCCTGCTAATTCCAATAAATATCTTTATACTTATTTACAATATTGTTGGTGTAGAGAAGTTTAAACAAACACTAGGAATTATCGTTTTGCCGACTTATGAGATGAGGAATTATCATTCCTAGCTGGACTTACCTATATCATATATTATTATGGCTGGGTTAGCTCAATCGGTAGTGCATCCGTCTAGGAACCACAATGTTCAAAGTGTTATATACTTCTCTTTTACTTCTTATTCTTGTCGTCTATTCCTCCGGCCGTCTTCTGATCGTCTAGTCTTCTGGCCGGATCTGGTATATCTTCTAAGGTCTCGTCTGGTCTTCTATTGAGGGTTCCGTGTCTGGTTCTGTTGGGATCACTACTTATCAAAAGCCTTGTGCTATTGTTAGCTTTTAGTAATAACAACAAGACTTCGATTTACAATGATGTTACTTTATTCATGAACCCCAGACCAGATAATCACGCAGTGAGCTCACATCTTGCTAGCTTCGCTTCTAAGTCCTAACTGCAACTCTTCCAACTGACTAACTGAGTTGCTTACTCCTTAAACCGGAAGGGCTTCTATTGCCTTCCGTTCTTACGTTCCATCCCCAGAACGCAAGGTGAGAGTGAGGTCAAACGCTGTCACTCACTCTCAAGGCCATCAGCTGTACTGATCGCCATAAGGATTTCTATACTACCTTAAAAAGATATTAGGGATCCATAATTATGTAACAAAAGTTCTATACCGACCGTCGACAATTCAGCGCATGAGTACCACAACTTGGATCTGTGCGGTAAAGTGGAGAACTGATGATAGATATGGCGCTCCACCTCGGACGCAAAAACAATCTTCCTGGTCAAGCGCAAGTGAAAAGAGAAAAGACTCCCTCACTGTCTGGCTGATATCGACAATAAGCCACTCTGCCTACTTTATTACTTACATAATAGATTGGCGAAACCTATTATAGGCAGGTAGCGTAGTATAACTTAAAACGGTGTCGAGAAACCGTTGGGGTATTTAGTTTGAGTGATGGGTAATGACCCAGGTGTCGTTTGAGACAGTGGCTTTCATTGGACTAAAATCACGTGATCAGATGATACTAGAATTTTAGAAACAACATAACGTCAGTTAATGGTAAATCGCCGATGCGAATTTGTTTAGTCTTCAACCATGTTCTGATTCACTGATTCCCCGTGGGGGGATTGCCACAGGTAAGAGAAGTTGTCATAAGAGAAATTATGTGCACATAAAAATTGTTGTCTCGTTGTTATTTTTCATTCCACTTGAGAAGAATAAAAAAAACACGAATGACGAATGAGAAGCAACACGAAACAAACAAGATGTTGGATTATTTTGGAATATAAGGTGTGCCACCACTTAAACTTATGGACTCTGCGTGGGCGCGTGGATTAAAGCCAGCCAATCAACATGCTCGAATATGTGGTCAGTTAACTATTTAATCGCCGATCTTGAAAGCCGTTCATTTGCATATATTCGCCACGGACGAACGGATCAGCAACCAAGGAACAACCAAAAGATTCTGCCTAACACCAAGGAATAACCAAGGACTCGGCTTAGCACAGGGATTCTTCACTAAGGAACAACCAAAGGATTCTGCCTAACACTATGGAACAACCAAGGATTCTTCACTAAGGAACACAAGGGATCTCCACTGTAAAGTGTTCTCACCTGCAGCCTAAAAAATGGCCACTAAAATCGTAACACAAAATGACAAAATGGTGGACGCAGAAGACACAGAGACAGAGAGATATGGACGACCAGAAGAACAAATGAGGAGCGTTTCGCTGGCCAATATCGAAGCAAATTATAAAAGCGAATATAAAGGAAGAATGTAACACATTCAGTTTTAAGGGTCCATAAACTGACTTAGGATGAATAAATCGGGCCAAAACAAAAAAGTACACAGTATTAATGCAGAATAGCGCACGAGTGATAATATTATTAGATTATGTATAAAAAGCATTACATTTCACGGAAATACCCGAAACCTTTGAGGCGCAAGGGTTACGGTTTGTATTAGTGTTAGGGTTAGTTTTAGGGTTAGGGTTACTTTGGGAGTTTCCGTAATCTAATACTATTTATACGTAAAATACGATTCTTATGATATTATTTCTTGCGTGCTATTCTGCATTTGTGTCAAGTAATATTACATATTTTAAAGTTGCACTCACATTTAAAATATTTCTCTACAAACTCTTTTGAATTTTTTCACAGGAGATATTAATTTCTTATGATATTCCTAATAATAATAATAATAATAATAATAATAATAATAATATATTTGAGCTAGTTTAGTAGGTCTGAAACCTGTCAGCTGTTCCTTATATTCCAAACATTCATCTTAATTCAACAGAATATTTATAATTATTCCAAATGTTATCCAACTAGCCTTAAAGCAGTTCAGAGATGGGGCATTCACTATTGATGATGGTAGTGTATTCCATGTATTCACCACTCTGTTACTAAAATAATTTTGTCTTGCATTTGTTTTGCAATTTTTAAAAAGAGTTTTAATTTATGACCCCTGGTATTGATTTTTGAGCAACATTTAATAGATCAAAGCTGGTTGAATAAAATCCATGTGTATATTTATTGACTTCAATCATATCTCTTGTTCGTCGATAAACCAAACTTCGAAAGTCAATCTTCCTAAGTCTTTCTTCATACGAAAGGTTATTTTAATTTATTCACTACGATAGTAGCTCTCTACTGAACTCCCTCAATGAGTTTTATGTCCTTGTTTAGTCTTGGACCCCAGATATAAAATATATTATTTGCAAATATTTATTATGTGAATTTATTATTAATTAGAGTTTGTAGCAAATGGTTTGGCATAATCATTTTAAATGATAAAAGACAGAAAACTTCTTTAAAAAGGTAAAAAGGGATTAATTTTCATATTAAACTATTATTCACATGGAATTAAACATTACTAATTATGTTAATAGGTAACTCTTCAATCTGGAGATCTAAAATAATTAAATAGAATTCGTTATTACTTCGGATGAAAAATTTTAAGCTTTGTTAATGACATCCGTTCTCTCTGAATATCAAGCGGCTTAATTACCTCCCTTAGTTAGTTTAGATTATTTAGTTACCTCCCTTAGTTGAGATTACTTTAGTTTTACTGTTGTTTCATTTTGGTGATAAAAAATAATAATGTAAGCTGAAAACCTTTAAAAATTTGTCAAGGGATTACCCTAACGATTCCTGAAAGGTTCGTTGAAATTGGGTCAAAACTATCGGAGTCTTCGTGTTACGGACAGCAAACCTGGTGAATTATAATCAGATTATCCACTATTATATTCCGATTAATTTCCTAATCCCGATTTATAATCCTAATCTTAGTTGTCATAACACTAAAAATGAGAACAGTCGTGTGAATAGATTATCGTATAAAAAAATAAACAATACATCTTTCGTGAATAATTTTGATTTTGGGACTGTTGTTTTCATCTTTATTGTAGTAGTTATGTGGGGGATTAAAATCAAAACTAAACTAAAATTAAAATAAAAAACAACAACAAACTCCCATGGGCCTTCACCGGAAGAACCCTCCGCGCATGTGCGACAAAAAGGACTGTACACCGACCACCAAAATAATATCTCGGCCATTCTAGTTGAGGCCTTAACTGGTCTGGTCGCTCCTACTAGCCAGTGAGATATTCCCTTGCTACAGGCGACTATGACCCGGTCAATAAAGCCTAAGTCATAAAACTACCTCATGCCTTTGTCTATTTCCTTTTCGTTCCTCACAACCAAAGTGAAATGGGGTACAAAGCAAAAACCCCTAAGAACACGCAACCAGAATATCTAGCTACATTTAAACCTTAAAACACCCAATCCTCTTCCTTATTAACACTATGTTTCGACCGCTGTATTCTCCGGCCTTCTCCAGGTGTTTCCTGTATATTCAAGTATAGTAATGATCCAACCTGGGAAATCATTTACCATCAGCTCCTCACTTTACCGCACAGATCCCCTGTGTTACTCATACACTGACTTGATGACGGTCGGTATACAACCAGGAACCTTGAGGTTCCCAGCCGGCTGAGCTAAACCGGTCCTATATATATATATATATATATATATATATATATATATATATATATATATATATAGGGTAAGTAAACAAACGAATGGGTTTATTTTTTATATGGCTTTAAGCCGACAATTTTTGGAGAATATGTACTTAATTGAAGTCATACCTAATTTTGAAAATTAATTAGTTAAAGATTAATGAATTTAGGCGGGCATATATGTTCAAATGTAAGGCTAAACAAGTCGAGAAAATGTCAATCCCTGAATGTACATTTCGACCTATTAGTTCTCATCAGCAAGGTTATAGACATGGGAGACTGCTCCGTGTGTGACTCGAAACCTCGACTGTCAAG
>CM042142.1:73171999-73527243 GCA_023376005.1 Doryteuthis pealeii
AAGATGCTAACAAATTTGGCACATAGGCCGTACGTTGCTTACGATCACCACTGTTACAAAGCGGTCACCCATCAAAACATCGACCTGTAACTGCCGCTGGTCTGTGTACAAAGAAAACGCTCGACGCTTCATACTGATGTTATCAAGTTTATGCAACAAATACCGCGAAAACTTTACAAAGGAAGAAATAGATAACATTCAATAAAAGATAATCACAAATACATTTCAATAGAAATGGAAACAACAGAAAGAAATGGTCATGCAAATTCTTACCGTGTCGCCTAGCAGTAGTAAACTATGCGTAGGGTTGGTATATAGATTCTGATTCCTTTACCCATTTCCGCTTTGATAGATAGTAATGAATTTAAGGGTCAGCAGTAACTGATAAAGATGGGACTTATAAAAATCAACTGAATTATTCTGTAGTGATTGTCTGCCCTTGATGGGATAGACTTGCGTCCAAAAGGGTTATCTTCCCTTACTTCGAGGGTTTCACCAATAGGTGGCTGGGTATTTAAACAGCAGCCTGGGGATTTTCTCTCTCTTTCTCTTGGTCTAGCATACACGAAACATGGGCTAGACGCGTGGTATCTGTGTCCATTAAGTGGAAGGGCTTTGCTCTCCAACCATCAGTAAGTGACTCACTTATTTTTCATTAACTTTCTTACTTCTAAAGAACTTTAGTTCTATCAGTCATTCTCCAGATGCTCAGACAATAAAGTCTGTATTTATTGTTATATGTATCTCTTTGTTCGGATTCATTTATGTATATTTCCACCTACGTTGAAAGGTTACACTAAGCCTTCTAACGTATTGTAAGAACACACATATTCATTCTTATAAATCTAAGGCTAGATATTGTAGTGGTAGTCAAATTGGTAGACAAAAATACCTATGTAAAAATAAAGTTTAGCTAACAGGTCAATTTAGTGACCGTTACATGGCCAACACCTACATCGTCGCTTGGTGTTCATAAAACAACACTCGCTTTTATCTTTAGCTATGAATTACTAACACAATCTATTACACAATTTCAAACCTTATATTCAGACGAGTGTCTTTACTTGTCTGGGACATTTGTTTGCCGGGTGATGTAAAACGGTATAAACTCAGCTCTAGGGACCCTTCCTATAAGGCAGCACCTGTCTCCTTTATCTAAAAGAGATAACTGAGTGCCTGAGGCTTCCCAAACTAGAGATGCCGACGGAACTATCTAACAAGAGGATTGTTTCCTGTGGGCTTCCACATTAAACAGACCTTGTGTTACATTCTAACAAGATAACTTAACTATCTAACAAGAGGTTTGTTTCCTGTGGGCTTCCACATTAAACAAACCTTGTGTTACATTCTAGCCTTCTCAGCCGTTGAATAAATACTTAAAATGTAATTAATTAACCAAATCCATCCGGGCAAGATGAGGCACAAGGTCAATTTTTAAGTGGAGTATAGCTGGTTTGAATTCAGTTTTCATTATTCAAGTTGCATTACTAAAATTAAAGAACCCAGTATGTTACAATTTACCCATAGCTGGAGGGAGAACTGAATGATAGGCGTGAAAAAACAATGACGTCTTTTTTAATGAGATTTTAAAAACCTATTCGACTTCTGTTTGATCAACTGTCAAACTATTAGAAATAATTTCCCAGGTTGGATTATTATCATACTCAGATACACAAGAAACATTTGAGGAAGGTTGTAGGATACAGCGGCCAAAACGTTGTACTTATACATACCATAATAGTCCGAAACATCAAAATTATTCACATCAGGCCTCATCTCAAAAATACAAACAAATAAACTTAAAACACTTCATTAAAATATTTTTCTTACACCTGCTCCTAATTAAAAAAAACAAAAAAACAAAACAAAACAAAACAAAAAAACAAACATCGGCACTGGGTTGAAGAAAACATTCAATAAATGACTTTAATCGATTATATCGATCCCAGAATGAGGAGGCAGCTTGCATTTGAGTATTACAATGAGAATTTGGACAAAATCATAACGTTTAAATTCTGATGTGACTCAACCAAGAATAATCACAACATCTTAGTAGGCTGGAGTTTTAGAATACACCGACTGTTCTTCAGCAGAGAGCAATGGAGCCACCTGTTGGTCGGGATGCTTAAGGATGGAATCCTGGTGGCTGAGCAGTCTATGACATGCAACACTCCACTTTGGCCCTAACTTAGGCTAGACGGGCGGTCGGAAAGGCCCCCTCCGATCAATCGGTTGGTCATATCAAGCCGTAGCATTTATATGCTTGTCCCAACCCTTATAACAAACCTTAATCCTTTTTATCATATATGTGCTAGAAGTGAGGGGGGCCCATGTTAATAATCATTTTATTTTTACAAATCTTTTTTTCTCTCGTTCATTTTTGCATTGGGGATTTTTAATATATATATATGTATATATATATATCATAATTCCTCCCTCTGCCGTGAATATGTACATATGGGTTAGGTGTAGGAGTTTCATAGAGATAATGAGAAGTTTTAGTGACTGTTGTGCGAATTGATTTTATGGTGAAAGAAAAATCGTAGAACGAATCAGGTCACGATTGAGAATAATAAAGTTAAATTGTGATGACCAGCCTTTTTCCACTCCCCTTTTTAGACCTTGTGTCGCATTTATGTATATCTATATACGTAATAAATATATATATGTGCTAGAAGGCGGTGGCGGAGTATCTTGGGTATGACATGTCTAATTCTGGAGCTCTGAGGAATGTGGAGTACCCTTTCATCACTACTGTTCCCAGGTCCCCTCTGGCCCGGAGTGGTGGTACTTTTTAGGGTCTCATCTATAGCTTGAATATAAAAAATAAGTTAAAAATTTTTTTTAAATTAAGTTAAAAAAATGAGTACCCATTAAGAATGAATAACACAAAACGTCTTCGGCATAGAATAACCCAGCAAGAGTTGACATGCCTTAAAATCCAACCAACCAACAACCAAAATCCTTTTAAATTCTGACGCAACTCAACCAAGATTAATCACAATTTCCTAGATCAAATATCCAAGAAAGTATCTGTTATGAATCTATCACGATTGTTATTATTATCATCACCAGGAAGGCCTTCTGACAACACGAACCCCCCTTGATTCTCTCTCGCAATCCGTCTCTATCCGCCATCGCTTTTGGTAAATATTCTAGAACAGCTTCTCAAACTTTTAGAAGTTGTGGACCTGTTTACATTTTTAGATCAATGCACGGACCGGTGTATAAAATTAAAGAATTTGTTAAACTTCGAATAAAAAGTATTTATGCAGGCATGTTAAAATTAGCTTTATCTAATACAGAAATGTACCATCAATATCAACTAAACCCCAGTGTACACGAAATATGGGCATCTGTGTCCATTGAGTGGTGGTACTTTTTGCTTCAATGGGAACTGTGAGACTGCTTCGTATTTGTCAATTTGTCAAGTCTTGGTTCGATAGAAGAGAGCTCCGCGTAGGTTAGATTTGTTTCAGTAAGTGCAGTTGACTTGCACTCAATAGCTGTCCTATCGGAAATCCGATAGAGAATTATCTTCCCCTGCCACTAGAGGGTGGATAGCCAACATACGATGTTGGCGCCAGAATCAAATCCCATCACTTATCAGGGACCAGTTACCGAGGAGAGACGCTAAAATAATCGCTCCCATCACCTTGTCCTTAACCAGCATACTTTCTAAGGCTGTCACAATAGCATACTAACAGAAGGCTGAGGAACTAAATTTCCATCAAAAGGGCACAACTGACCAGACGCAACGTTTAACAGCATTCCAAACCAGCGAGTAGAACACCTTTCTAGCGCATTTCACCAAGAACTCTTTATTGCACCTCTCAGATAAGTCTGTAGCAAATGCCATTAAAATTTGCAACAATTTCTGTACTTTTTGATAATACGTGTGTCTGCATTTTATATTCCTGTTTGTTTCCTTCTTTCGTCCGAACAATAACCACTACCGGAGAATAAGGGCTCCGACGAATCCCCGTAAATACTCTTAGTCCTACATTTGAAAGCAGTATTTTCTTGGTGACCCAGGTTTTCAAAAAATAACACTAGAATAAGGGAACATATATTAAAGAAAAGCATATTCTTATGAAGTACAGAGTTGTTTCTATTCATGGGATGCAGAGAAACACAGGTGAGAGATCATTTTTTTTTGTAGGAAGCGCGTGGTGTAATGTTTAAAGTCATGGGAAATGGACTTGTCGCCCCGAGTTCAAATCCTGGATGTGGTAATTGCATTTCACTTTGCGCTAATACCCTTGGCAAAGGTATGAATCCTACTCTCCCTCCAGCTATGGGTAAATAGTAGGGTAGACTGGACTCTTTAACCTTGGCTAGGTAACCAGTCTAGGAGAAGGAAAACTCTGAATTTAAACCTGTTAAACTTCGCCTAAGAAATTGACTTCGTGCGGAGGGGTTTGGTAAATATATATTTTTTTTAAAATTTCTGATTCTTTCTTTTCTGATGTCAAATATGTGTGAAAATATGCAAACACATGGATTATTTGGACAATTTTAATAAACCTGGTATCATTTTGTAGGACTAGGATAACTGTATTATAATATTATAATGATAATTAATTAAAAAATTGATGATGCCATAAGATGGGTAAATGTACAATAAAAGTGATCAATGAAAAAAAATTAACAATTTCAAATAACACAAACTCACACATCATTTTATAGTATATATATATTGTAATTCAAATTATTTACTTTACTTTCTTCACTGCTTCTAATTATATTCATTGTTATGTTGATAACTTTGGTTTTTATAAATGTGGCAGTGCTGAAATTTCAAAAAAGAAAATTAACTTACTATAAAACAATGTAAGGAGAAAGATGGTAAAATAGCCATCGTAGTAAAGAGCTGAGAATGAACAAAGTTGATATTTTTAGAAATATATTTCTAATTTTAGTTTATAGGTAACGTTACCGTACTTCAAAAATATACAAATTTAAAAAAAATAATGTGTGTCACCTGCAGACCGGCAACAGACCCAAATGACACATTTAAAACTTTGAGAATAAAGTAATTTCCATTCCGATATTTAAAATGAAGGATAATTTCGTGGGGTCTGAATTCGCACTAAACGTGTTGTACAGGAGTTAACACCCCTACAAGATGGACTGACTCATAGCCTTATAAGAGTCGACGTAGTCGGGAAAAATATATTCGGACGAAATCACTGCATTTGACTACAGACATTTGACCCTCCTCATTCTTGTACGCTTGTCTTGTGATTGTACTACTTATTGTTTTATGTATAAGTATCTGTTAGCACCAGATACAAGTGCTGAATAAAATATATATCAAGCACATTATTTCTCTGTGTATCTTTTACCACCTCAACGATACAACAAAACATCATTTGTTTTAAAATTATATATATTCTTCATATAACGGAGATAACTATGAAATACTAATTAGAATTCTTCTTTCCTTCCTAAATAAAATCATCGGCATTATCATAGACAGTAATCATAACGGTAAGCGAACGGATTGATGGCTTGTCTAGTTAAAAATAAAAATAATGGATTTCTCTTCGGTCAGCATTTTGGTTTCCCGTGTTGTGTAATTAGCAAAGTTAACAAAAAATGGTTTCTTCTTCAACCCAAAACTGAATGATAAATTTGCTTTTATCACCGCTCGATAATTTTTCTGATTTCTTTCATTCATTTTCTTGGCAGACGAGTTATAGACGCCATGTTGGATTTTGATAGCGAAAGAAAAAAATCGAAGTAATGAGAAACTAAAAATATTGTATTTGTGCTTTGCGTCCTTAGGAAGAAAAAAATAAAGGGAGAAAGAAAGAGAGAAAGAATGAAACAGAAATAAATAAAAAAGAAAACAAGAGTGAAAGAAAGAAAGTGGAGAAAAAAGAAAAAAAAAAAAGAGAAAGAACTGAAAAAACAAACAAACGAAAAATTAAAAAAAGAAAGGAAGAAGAAAGAAAGA
Organism: Doryteuthis pealeii; assembly: GCA_023376005.1. Taxonomy (NCBI): domain Eukaryota; kingdom Metazoa; phylum Mollusca; class Cephalopoda; order Myopsida; family Loliginidae; genus Doryteuthis; species Doryteuthis pealeii. The sequence goes on from CM042142.1 coordinate 73,177,962, forward strand.
AAAAGAAAAAGAAAGAAAGAAAAAGAAAAGAAGAAAATGAGAAAAAAGAAAGGAAACAGGGAAAAAGAAAAATAACAAAAAAAGAATAAAAGGAAGGAAGAAAGAAATTGGAGGAAAAAGAAAGAAAATAGAAAGAAGGAAAGAAAGTGGAGAAAAATAAAGAAATTATTCCAAAGTAGAGAAATGTAAAAATAACGTCGTCGGGGTGGCCTAAAGTGGGTATCAACCAGACAGCGAGGGGGTCTATCCCCTTTTCAAAAGCGCTAAATTAAGATTGTTTTTGACGTCTGAGGCGGGTGCTACACCTACCATCAGCTCCTTACTTTACCGCACAGATCCCTATGCTACTCATATGCTGAGTTGGCGAGGGCCGGTATCGAACGAGTAACCTTATGGTTCCGAGTCCGACGCTCTACCGACTGAGCTAAGAGAGAGAGAAGAGAGAGAGAGAGAGAGAGAGAGAGAGAGAGAGAGAGAGAGAGCAAATAAATAAAATCGATAATTACTGATTTTCTCCTGATTTTTTTTTTACTTTTGATGTCTTATAAAGTTCTTTTTTTCAAAAGCTTCTGTTTTTGTTTTTTTATTCTTAACACATTCTCCTCTCTCTTTTATTGTCAGATATTTTACCCTCTCTCTCTCTCTCTCTCTCTCTCTCTCTCTTCTCTCTCTCTCTCAGCTCAGTCGGTAGAATCAGTAATTATCATGATCTCTCTCTCTCTCTCTCTCTCTCTCTCTCTCTCTCTCTCTCTCTCTCTCACACACACCTTTTCTTTTCTGCATTTTTTGTTAACTCCAGAGATGTGTATTACCACGCCACAAAGAGAGAGAGAGAGAGAGAGAGAGAGAGAGAGAGAGAGAGAGAGAGAGAGAGAGAGAGAGACTGGTCCCAGCAATTTTTACATGTTTTTTTCATTAAACAATAGTAACACTAAAATCGAGGAAAATAATTTCAATCCCATTTGTCATTCACTAATCCAATTTGAATCCCTTTTCCTAGTTGCGATATTCAGTATGGTATTAATTCGGTGGTTATTTTTCTCTCGTCAATAGAAGCCCTCTCCCCATAGATGAGTAACAGTTGTGTCCTGACTGAAATGTTTGATCCTGGACGTTCACCAATGAGGTTAATCCACCCAGTATCAAGTGAAGCGTCACATTGACCCGCTTTTGAGTTCATCCGCCTTGCTTTATATTCACCATGCTGCATACTATGGTTTCCAATGTTACACACTTGTAGGACTCGTACAATACTCTCCTCCACCAGAATCTGATATCAAGTGACAAGCCGGTGGGAAAAGAAAAACAATTCTAGTGATTTTTTTTAAAGAAAAATTATTTATGGGTTTATCGATTAGTTTACAGAAATTTTTTTTAAATATGAAAAAATAAGCTTTTTTTTTAGATTTACGACGGGGGATAATAACTAAAAAAATGTTTTTGAGCTCTCTTTTCTTTTTTGTTATTGTTGTGGGAAAGAACATAGCACGGATTATGTTTTTAGAAAATATCTAATAATAATAATAATAATAATAATAATAATAATAATATAATAATATATTTTCAGCTAGTATATTAGGTCTGAGACCTGTCATCTGTTTCTTATAAACATTCATCTTAATTCCACAGAATATTTATAATCTTTACACAGATTATCTAACATTGCCTTAAAGGAGTTTAGAGATGGGGCATTCACCATGGTAGTTTATTCCATGTATTCACCATTCTGTTACTAAAATAATTTTTATCTTGCATTTGCTTTACAGAATTTTTTTTATAGAGTTTTAATTTATGACCCCTGGTATTGATATTTTGAGCAATGTTAAGTAGATCAAAGTTCTTTGAATAAAATCCATGTGAATATTTGTAGACTTCAATCATATCCCCTCTTGTTCGTCGATAAACTAAATTTGGTAACTCAATCTTCTAAGTCTTTCTTCATATGAAAGGGTTTTTTAATCATTCATTACTTTAGTAGCCCTCCTTTGAACTCCCTCAATGAGTTTTATGTCCTTGATTAGTCTTGGACTCCAAACACATTAGCAAATCCCAAATGAGGTCTTACCAATGCTCTGAATTATTTTTTCAGCGTTTCTTTATCCATGTATTAATATGACCTCCGTATTAACCCTAATATCTTATTTATTTTAATAATTTAGAATTAGAGAGTGTTATAAGCCAACCCTAACTATTTATCAAATTATGCTATACCAAAATATTATAGTACCCATTGAATATTAGATATTTTAAAACCTTGTATTAGAAATATTCAAAGATTAAAATCGCCGTCAGAAACAAAAAAAAAAAAAAAAAAAAAAACGCTACTGTTGCCCACATATAAAAAAAATAAGACGAAATTCAAAAAAACAACATTACCGTATCTAAAAATCGAACAACTTAAGACTATTTCTTTAGATTAATGTACATTAACCCTTGCTGCGCTGGATTTGGTTTGGTTCGGTTTGTTTTGTTTTATGGCATATTAACCTCATTGGGTCATTTAATGCCGACAAAGTTTTGAAATAAATTAATTCTTAATGGATACTAATGTTTTTTTTATATAAACACATTATTCTATTTAACCCATAGATGGGACCCTAACAGGTACTACTACTCCGGGTCATAGTGGACCAGGAAGCAATGTTGATGAAAGGGTGCTCCACATTCCCCAGATCTCCAAAACTGGAACCTCACCATCAGATAGAGTTTAACGTCATTCGCATGACATGAAGATCCACAGCCACCGCCTTCTATTCATATGATAAAAAGGGTTGGGGCTTTCCATAAGGGTGCTGCGCTGGAACCGAATATACCTCGGTGCATGTGCACATGAGACATGAGAAACGAAATAACGAGTCTTTGACAGTGGAGTACTTTACGAAATTTTCCACATTTCATATGACGTAGTACGCACTTTTTATTTTTACTGACCAATAAAAAGAGATCGCGAGAACTGATTTTGTGGTAAAATAATCTCATTATTAAAGAGTTACCTGCCCTTTAAGGGATCATACCCTGTTTATTGCCATCTTTGTTTACACCTTGTGTGTATTGGAAAAATGATAGTCAAGTTATCTTCCCTTTGCCGCTAAGGGGAAAATCGCCAACCTCCTGTTGGCGGGGAAAATCAAACCTTCACTTATCAGGGAGCAGTTACCGATGAGAGACGAAGAACTTTTTATTGCACCTCTCAGGTAAGTCCTGTAGCAAATGCCATTAAAATTTACAACAATTTCTGTACTTTTGATAATATATGTGTCTGTAATTTATATTCGTGTTTGTTTCCTTCTTTCGTCCGAATAATAACTACTACTACCGGAGAATAAGGCTCCAACGAACCCCCCGTAAATACCCTTATGTGTTCTTTGAGTTGAATAAAACCTAAATCACCCAATGGGATTTTCTTCAGTCTTGTTATTCACTACAATTTATTTGTGGTGATTAATAGAAATAAATAAAACAAAAATAAAACGAAATTAAATTACATATGAAAAATAAATAAAAATACACAAAAAAATAACAATCTCCCAGAAGGCCTCAGAACGGAAGAGCCATCTGGGCATGTGCAAAAAAAACCCCGAATTCTTGGCGCTAAAAAGAGGAGTCAGCCTTTTTTGCCCCAAGACTTTGAAGTGGAAACACCTATTGAATTGCTCGGGAAAATATGTCCCCTCAAAGAAATAGAGTGAATCAACGAATAAAAGTTTTACCCTGAGTATCCTCATCTTTGTTTAGTTTCCCTCCTTTTCCTAAATTTCCTTTCAGCTTACCAGCCCACAAGAAGAAAGAACCAACTATATTGGGTTTTAGATACGACTACAAGCAAATTATACCACATAGAATTGAAAACCAAACCACTCCCCCATATATTTATTTTGACAATTTTGTTTTTCCTTTTTAAAATCGAACATGAATCGCAAAAGATTCTGATCAGTTTTTAGAATGAAATATCTAGCAATTAGGAAATGCCTTCGTTTCTCGATAGCATCAATTATTACAAGAGCCTATTTCTCTGTCGATGCATAGTTTAATTCACTGCCTTGTAGTAATCTTGAGTAAAAAGCAACTGGTCGATTGACAGAGTACTGCCGATAAAAAGATGTGTGATGCATCAGTTTCCACGACAAACATCAGATTATCACTAATTGCGGTCAAGTTGGCATTTACCGGGCCAGTCTTTCCGTGTCTGGAAGGCTAATGAACCCTCCCCCCTGATAATGGAAAGGACATTCCAACTTTTTTACTTTTTTTGTCAGAAAACCTACTGATACACCTCGTATAATATACAAATATTCCAATGATTTGTTCTAAGGATTTCGGGTTTGGGACAATGGACCATTCTGTTTTTTATTATAAAGAAAGAAAGGGAAGACAAAGGACATGCTACAAAGAAAAATATCACAAGAAATAATGAAAGAAAGAGAATGGGAGAAAAATAAAGAGAAGGGGTTGAGCGCGCGGAAGTGATAACGCTATCGAACATAATGAAAGAAGGAAAGAAGAAGAAAAGAAGAGAGAGAGAGAGAGAGAGAGAGATGAGAGAGAGAGAGAGAGAGAGAGAGAGAGAGAGAGAGAGAGAGAGAGAGAGAGAGAGAGAGAGAGAGAGAGAGAGAGAGAGAGTTAAATCAATTTTATTATACTTTTTACATATTCAACTATTTTGTAATAGGTCTTAAGTAAACATATCAATTTTCTATCATAAGAGAAAAGAGATATTCGGACTCTTAAAATTCCCCGGTGATAAGCAAGTAATTTCGGATGAAAGAAGACGATAACATCAGTTGAAAATTAAAGAAACATATATTCAAATGGTACAAAAAGGGGTTGCAAATTTAGTGGCATTTGCTAACAAACTTATCTTGCTGAGGGTGAGGTAAAGGTAAAGGTTGCGCCGGATGAACCACTCGCTGGTTGATAATAAAGGTGAACGCTAGAATACTATTCTACTCGCTGGTGATAGCGCTTGAAAACGCGACTCGCCTGGTTGAATGCTCATACGATAAGTGACTTTCGTCAAAGAGTTTAATTTTGGCGCTAATATCCTATTGGCGATTCCCCTGGCGACAGGGGAGATAATTCAACTATGATTTTTCCGACAATCAGAAAAAGTATCAGGGAGCTGTTATACCTGGTAATACTCAAATTGACTTAAAAAGCGAAGATCCGAATCTTTTCAGCCAGAGCGGAATTTTTCGTTAATAATAATTTGCTCTTAATTTTATTCATTAAAAATTGTTACCATGGATAAGAATTAAAATGTCATTGTATTTTAATTTTACTTTTTCATTATTTTTCTTTCTTTTTTAAATATATATATATATATATTCATCTTATTAGATAATCTTTTTTTTCTAAATGCATCTGATAACCTTATTATAAAAAGGGATATTTTAGCATTGGGTATTTTTATAAAATATTTAGTTTAGAATATAACCCTAACCCTAACCCTGACCGTAACATTAACCGTAACACTAAACCTAACCCTAAAACTAACCCTAACCCTAACCCAAGTGTCTCAAAGTTTTTGGGTATTTCCGTGAAATGTAATGCTTTTTATGTGTAATATAATGATATTATCTCTTCCGCGCTAATCTGCATTAATATCCTCTTTTCTTTTATGAAACTACTAGTAGTGGCTACCCGGCGTCGCCTGGGTTGAGGAGGATTTTTTAAAGTTAAACCCGCAGATCCATTATTACTGAATCGTTAGTTGAATCCTCGTGGGATGCCCCATTTAAATCCCTATGTAAAAAATAGACCTTGCATTTATCCAGCTACTCTGAAAAGAAATGTTAATGTCTACTATCTAAAATATCAAATGAAAAGAAAATCCATGCTGTTATCATTTAAATTTTTATTTTTTAATCATCTTCATGAATATAAATCAAATCTCTATTATTTTTGCTCAAAATCCAAGCCCTGGTATTAATGTGTATATATATTTACTCTGTCATTAATTTTCGGAGTTTACTCCAGGCATACATATACACACAACTGCCCTTTATATATGTATAGATGATCATATGCGTCGTTAACAATGTCGAAAAGATCCGGATCTTTTTGATCAGAGCCAAATCGTTCGTTCATTTAACTGACCTGTATGTTTATGAACGCGTTCTATGAGATCGATATATCAATAGTGGCCAACAGCATAGCACCATATCAAGAATTCTGCTAGGTGGACGATATCTGGCATCTAGTCTTCATAATCTAGCGATTTTGGTTCGTATGTTGTAAACGGATTTTTGGTACAAATGCAGAATAGCGCATAATAGATAATATCATTAGAATCGCATTTTACATATAATAGTATTAGATTACGAAATCTCACCAAGTAACCTTATCCTAACAGTAACCCTAACCATTACCCTAACCCTAACCCTAACCCTAACCTAACCCTAGCCCCTCAAAGGTTTCGGGTATTTCCGTGAAATGTTATCTTTTTGGTACAAATAATGTTCAATATATGTGAAATGATAATAGAAAAACTTTTTGTCATAGACGCAGTGCCACACCAGGATATTGATCTCGCTATGAAAAAATCAGAAATCATCAATAACTTAAAATTGATTGACTTTAAGATTGTTTTGATAGCATCTTTGGATTCCTTGGGTAAAATTGCTTTAATAAACGGATTTTTTTAGGATTAGGCAAGCTCTAGAACACATTTTATAGACAAAAAGTCGCCATTTTTCGCCTACCCCACCAAATTTGGAGAGTTAACATCGACATTACTCCACCAATTTTTGGAATTCGAAGCTCAAATTTTGGGGATTGCTAACGTTCACATAATCTACCCCTGGAAAAAAATCAGAAAAATTGAAGGGGGTGTGTGTGACAGTTTTACTTTTTTATGGATGATTTCACATGGAATTACCCCTATGCTTTTATTCAGCCTGTCAAAATTTTATTCACCCCCAGAGGTTATATAGACCACTTTGAGGAGGCGCCCGTGGTATAATGGTTAGAGTCATGAGAAATGGACTCGTCGACCCGAGTTCAATTCCTGGACGAAGCTGTTTGCATTTCACATGGCGCTAATACCCTTGGGAAAGGTATGAATCCAATTCTCCCTCCAGCTATGGATAAATAGCAGGGCAGACTTGACTCTTTAACCATGGCTAGGTAACCAGTCTAAGAGAAGGAAAGCACTGAATTCAAACCTGTTAAACTCCGCTTGAGAAATTGGCCTTGTGTCGCATCCTGCTTGTGCGGAGGGGTTGGTAAATATATATATGTAGACCACTTTGATAAGCCCTGTTCTAAAGGAAAGATACCAAGACTTTATTATTTCTGGTAGAACATTAAACAATCAAAACGAATATTATTAGATATTATTCATTACCAAACTCTACATCATTAAAAACCAGTAACGAAAAGTATGAATATGTACACATTTTATACATGTTTATTCAATTTTATTTTTGTTTACAGAGGTGTTGCAGGAGGAGATCCCATGGCGTAGTGGCTAACGTGCTGGACTGCGACATCATAGTAAGCGAGTTCGAACTCCAGTCTCGCTATTACGTTCACTTTCGAGCTAATACCGTTTGGAAAGGTAAGTATTTACCCAACCCGTTCACCATGGGTAGGATGTGACACAAGGTCGCAGGTATGGTGTATCCAGCGAGGATGGAACTCGCCATTGATTTTGTAATGGATCTGCGAGACTAGCTTGCAAAACTATTATACCACGATGGAAACGGGTTGGAAAGCCCTTATGACTTCTTCTTTCTGTTCTTACATTTGCAGATTATAACAACAGTGCCGTATATAATCATATCGATGAATATTGTTAAACCAGCGACGAAGAAGGAAAAGTTGTAACTTTTCAGTTGGAAATAGAACCTGAAAAGTGAAAAAGAAAAGAACATCATCAGTCAAACAATTTCACAAGATAACATTTACGGTTATTTCCAATAAGTCCAACATAAACAAATACCCTTGGGAAAGTTATGAATCCAATTCTCCCCCAGCTATGGATAAATAGCAGGGCAGACTTGACTCTTTAACCACGGCTAGGTAACCAGTCTAAAGAGAAGGAAAGCACTGAATTCAAACCTGTTAAACTCCGCTTAAGAAATTGGCCTTGAGTCGCATCCTGCTTGTGCGGAGGGGTTGGTAACCACTCTTGACTGATAAATCATTTATTTATTTTCCCATTAAACTAACCCTAAACCCTAACCTTAACCCTTACCCTAACCCCGTCTTCTTTTTTCCTAGTAGATCAATCAATAAATAAATAATTTATCACTCAAGAGTGGTTCCCCTTTGTTTATGTTGGACTTATAGGAAATGACCAATTTAGTTTAATAAATATTTTCGGTATTTTTTTAAAAACGCTGTGGGCAGGTGCGTTGTCATACTCTCATACTCTCTATAATAATACTCTCTAATTTCAATACTCTCTTATTCTAATACTTTAATTTTAATACTCTTTTATTCTAATACTCTAATTCAATACTCTCTTATTCTAATACTTCTAATTTTAATACTCTTTATTCTAATACTCTTTAATTTCAATACTCTCTTATTCTAATACTTTCTAATTTTAATACTCTTTTATTCTAATACTCTTTAATTTCAATACTCTTTATTCTAATACTCTAATTTTATACTCTTTTATTCTTCTCAATATATTCTAATACTCTAATTTTAATAATCTTTATTCTAATACTCTCTAATTTCAATACTCTCTTATTCTAATACTAATTTTAATACTCTTTATTCTAATTCTAATACTCTCTAATAATTTTAATACTCTCTTATTCTAATACTTTCTAATTTAATACTCTTTTATTCTAATACTCTCTAATTTTGATACTCTCTTTCAATACTCTCTCATTCTAATACTCTCTAATTTTGATACTCTCTTATTCTACTCTCTAATGTTGATACTCACTTATTCTAATACTCACTAATTTTGATACTCTTTTTTAAGCTTACCTGCAACGGGTCCTGATATAGAAAATCCAATTCCGAGACAAGTAGCACACAATCCCCAACTGAGACCGTACAAGTCGGGACCAACAATCTTCAATAGAATAATCATATTAAAAGCCACGTGTGCACCAAGCATAAAACCGGCGACGATTAGTACAGCGAGCGTCTTCCAATAGACATCTGTGAAACCGAGAAGGAAGAATGCTGCACCGCAAAGAAGGCTGGTGAATGCGAAAAATAAAAAACTGGGAATTTTGAAACGGGAGATAATTCCAACGACGCCTCGACCAACGGCATTGGAGAGGGAATAGTAAACTAGGAGAGAAGCACCAGTATCTTTTCCATAATCTGAAAGAGAAAAAAAATAAAATAAAATAAAAATAGAGAATTACTTGTCGGTATTTTTGTTGGGGGCCGTGGTGTAATGGTTAGAGTGGTAGGAAATGGACTCATCGACCCGAGTTCAAATCATGGACGAAGCTACAGTTCATAATATCCTTAGGAAAGGTATGAATCCAACTACCCTCCCTCCAGCTATGGGTAAAAAGTAGGGCATACTGGGCCCTTTAACCTTGGTTAGGCAACCAGTCTAGGATAATTTATTTGTCTCATACCCCAGCTGTATGGACTGGGCACAAGGCCTCGTTTTAATGTGGGCCCACCCACAAGCCGAAGCTAATGGGTGGGAGAGAACAGAAATTGCGTCGATCCCTTCGGCATTCCCCTCAAGGGGGGCGCCCAGGCGCTGGGCAATAAACCCAAGGGGGCAGGTATTGCCTGGGGGGATAGCCCCCTGGGATCGACGCTATTAATTTAACAACTCACCGGTCCAGTGACCGAAGCACACCGGACCCCCGTCCCGAAGGACGGGTTGTGAATGCCTAACCAGTCTACGAGAATGAAAACTCTAAATTCAAACCTGTTAAACTCCGCTTGGGATGGTCAGTACTAGAATAGGCTCAGTCCTAATAAGTAGTCTATTTCACTAATTTGAGATGAGGCTTGATGCGGCTAATTTTGAATTTTCGGACTGTTGTCCTCATCTTTATTGTAGTAAGTATAAACACAAAGTTCAGGCTGCTGTAACCTATTTTTATAAACACTAAATATCTGCTCAATCAATAGTTTAATTTACATTTTCAAGCCTATTTATTTTAGAGTTTTTAAAGGCTAGGGTTCACAGAATATTCTCAACAGAAAATTGGTACATACAATTATTGTATTTTGGGGTCTTCACATTTCAAATTTGAAATCAGATAAAAACGGTTAGGTAAGTAATAAATACTACCTAATAATATCCGTTTTGATTGTATAATTTTCCAGTAGAAATAATACAATTCTGATATCTTTGTCTTTAAAAATATATATATATTAAAGGGCCGGGTTAGCTCAGTCGGTAGAGCGTTCGGCTAGATAACCACAAGGTTCCTAGTTCGATACCGGCCCTCACCAACTCAGCGTATGAGTAGCACGGGGATCTGTGTGGTAAAGTAAGGAGCTGGTGGTAGGTGTGGCACTCCACCTCAGACGTTAAAACAATCTCCTTGGTATAGCGCTACTGAAAAGGGGATAGACTCCCTCGCTGATTGGGTGATATCGACTTTAGGCCGCCCCGACGACATTATTTTTTTTTATTAGCGCTATACTTTCCTATGTGTGTCGATATTGTATTTAAAAAGCTTAGTCTGGTACATGGTCACTTATTTATGAGTGACATGGATGCTGCTAATTTTGCATTTAATTAAAGATGAAAGTAAATAATGCATTTTGTTTTCAATTTTATTCGAGAAGAAATATTTGTGATTTAAGAACAAACACAACTGAATTAATCGAGTTAATGAATGCAAGAAAACGGACGCACCTGTTATCAAAATGCGGCTACTTTTTTTTTTCTTTTTTCTGATTTGTGTCCTTGCATAGAAATGAATTGCACGAAAGTATTTTGACAAATTGCGTGAATCAAATTCAGACATTTTTCAACATGGCTATAGATAGTGACTTTCGATGTCATCCAGGTGGGGGTCTGCTTGATAGGTGAAGTAGAGGATATTTCCTATAACTCCAACATTAAAAGGGGAACCACTCTGATTGACTGATAAATCATTTATTTATTTATTGATCTACTAGGAAAAAAGAAGACGGGGTTAGGGTTAGGGTTAGGGTTTAGGGTTAGAGTTTAGGGTTAGGGTTAGTTTAATGGGAAAATGAATAAATAATTTATCAGTCAATCAGAGTGGTTCCCTTTTTATGTTGGAGTTATAGGAAATAACCGAAGTAGATATTTACTCACCCCCTCCATCATAGGAAAGATGGGATACAAGGTCAGTTTTTAAGCGGAGTACGACTTTTTTACTTCAGAGTATTTCCTTCACTTAGAGTGTTGTCCTCATCTTTATTGTAGTAAGTATAAACACAACGTTCAGGCTGCTGTAACCTATTTTTATAAACACTAAATATCTGTTCAATCAATAGTTTAATTTACATTTTCAAGCCTATTTATTTTAGATTTTTAAAGGCTAGGGTTCACAGAATATTCTCAACAGAAAATTGGTACATACAATTATTGTATTTTGGGGTCTTCACATTTCAAATTTGAAATCAGATAAAAACGGTTAGGTAAGTAATAAATACTACCTAATAATATCCGTTTTGATTGTATAATTTTCCAGTAGAAATAATACAATTCTGATGTCTTTAAAAAAATATATATAAAAGGGCCGGGTTAGCTCAGTCAGTAGCGTTCGGCTAGAAACCACAAGGTTCCTAGTTCGATACCGGCCCTCACCAACTCAGCGTATGAATAGCACGGGGGATCTGTGTGGCAAAGTAAGGAGCTGATGGTAGGTGTGGCACTCCACCTCAGATGTTAAAACAAGAACCTAGTATACCCTACTATTATTTTTAGTATCCACAGAAGACGATGTTAATGCACGAATAGGGAAGGCATGGTCGGCTATAAACAGATATGGAAATCCAATCTTACTGACAAGCTAAAACGACAATTTTCTAAGCTGTGTTGTGTCAGTGCTGCTGTATGGCTGCACCATTTGGACCCTAACAAAGCGCCTGGAGAATAAACTAAATGAGAGCTAGCACAAGAATGCTGCGTGCGATCTTGAACAAGTCGTGGAAACAGCACCCCACAAGGAAGCAACTGTACGGTCACTTGCCCCCTATCTCATAAACCATCCACTTGAGACAAACAAGACATGCAGGACACTGCTGGAGAAGCAAGGACGAAATCATAAGCGACATTCTCCTGTGGAAACCAGCACATGGATAGGCTAATGTGGGCCGCCTAGCAAAGACCTAAAATGACCAGCTCGGTGCGGATACTGGATGCTGCGCAGAGGACCTCTCGGAGATAATGAATGATAGAGGTTGTCATTTTTCAGAATACAAGGTGTGTCATAAAAGTGCCGAGTTTGAAGCTGTATTTACCAAAATAGAAATGAACAATGAATGGAACGTTAATTTTTCAGAATACAATGTGTATCAAAAAATACAAAAATCTCGATACTTTTTTTGACACACCATATATATATATATATATATATATATATATATATATATATATATATATAATATGTTGAATATTCATTATACACTTACGTTCAAGGTAAATGTCAAAATAGAACAAGAAGATCTCAAGTGAAAAGTTTTGTAAAAGATTATATCAAACAGGAAATCAAATTAACCGATAATAATAATAATAATAATAATAATAATAATAATAATAATAATAATAATCCAAGATTTACTCACCGTTAACCCGACTGAAATCCACGATCATCTGGCTAACAATAGGAGACGACAATCCATCTAAAACGCTCCAAAACAGTAAAGCGACATACATTGGCATCTTCATGAGCTGCAACAAATTCTTTCGCATAGACGTGTTTGATTTTTTTGCCTTTTCTAATACTTTTACTTCTTTTCTTACGGGTGGTGGCTTGAAGAAAAGAGACAATGAACAAACATTGAGTACTATTCCACCGGTGATCAACATATTTCCTCGCCAACCATAATGTTTTAGTAATACCCGACTTAACAATGGCCACAACATGGCACCCATACCCGTTCCAAATGACGTAAACGCCACGGCAATTCTTTGTTTCTTTCCAAAGTAAAATGGAATTGATGCATAACTTCCAATGTTGAAGAGACTGACACCGGTACCTATGAATAATAATAATAATAATAATAATAATAATAATAATAATAATAATATACAACAAACAGTAAATGTAGACTGTGCGGTGACAGAGATGAGACTGTAAACCATGTATTAAGTGAATGTAGCAAACTCGCACAACGGGGATACAAAGTTAGGCACGACTGGGTTGGGAAGGTTGACCATACAACAAAATGGTATATGCGTAAACCAGAATCTGTTCTTGAGAATGAAACGCATTCAGACTCCAGTGAAAAATGCAAGCAGAAATGAAAGGAAAAGTTAAAAAAGAATATCTCAGGAGAACTAGAAAACTTCTAGAAACGAAACTTAACAGCAGAAATCTGATCAAAGGAATTAATATCTGGGCTGTCCCCATTATAAAATACTCAGGACCGTTCTTAAAATGGACAAAAGAAGAACTCAGACAGATAGACCAAAGGACGAGAAAATTAATGACCATGCACAAGGCTCTCCACCCTAGAGATGATAGAGATAGATTGTATGTGTCAAGAAAGGAAGGGGGAAGAGGTCTTGCCAACATAGAGGAATGCGTAGAAACCACAATCCAACAACTTGAAGATTACACAAGGAAGAGCAAAGACAAACTACTTATGGCGGCCAACAATAGTAGAAACGGCAGATGGACAAACAGAAAAACGACAAAGACTAGAAAACAAAAATGGGAAGAAAAACAATTATATGGACGCTTCAAACGACAAATAGAAGAGGTTGCACATGAAAAGACTTGGACATGGTTAAGAAAGGGAAACCTCAAAAGAGAAACAGAATCACTTATAATTGCTGCACAAAATAATGCTATAAGGACAAACTACATCAAAGCGAAAATTGATAAGACCCAACAGAATAGTAAGTGTAGACTTTGCGGTAATAGAGATGAGATTGTTAACCATATACTCTGCGAATGTAGCAAACTAGCACAACGAGAATACAAAGCTAGACACGACTGGGTTGGGAAGGTGATCCACTGGGAATTATGCAAAAAATTAAATTTTGACCACACAACAAAATGGTATATGCATAAACCAGAATCTGTTCTTGAGAACGAAACGCACAAAATTCTCTGAGACCATCCAGACTACTGCATTGCTGCAATCAGCTAGAATACTCAGAAGAGTCCTGGAAACATGAGGAGACTTGTTTTCACTCAGCCTCCATTGAAATACCATCAGCTAATGCTGGTGTGAAAAACTCAAAAGGACTGAAAATAATAATAATAAAGAAATTAAAATTTACCATTGGATTAAGAGTTTGTAATAATGGATATTTTTCAGTGGGACATTTATTTTTTGTTAAGCAGGAGAATACGAATAGACGTTGTGTGGTTAATATCTGTTAAAATTAGTAGTACAAAATAAAAAAACACCCTCTGGGCGATGTAAAAATAGATTTTTGGTATATTTTGGCTGAGGGGTGGGAGTAAAAAATTCAATGTCAGCGAGTTTGTATCCTAAGTAAGTAAAATCATCAAATTCATTAAATGATTAAAAAATAAAACAATTTGAAATGTAAACTTTAAATATGTATTAAAATAAAACAAACTATATATAGATATATAATACCAGTCATGTATTTATTAAAACTTGTTTTAAAAAACAATGTGGACTGTCTAATGTTGCATGTTCAAATTTTGAGTGTATTTATTCTATGTTATGACGATTTTGGATCAGGTGACGTAAGCAATGATGTAATTGTTGTTACAGACAAAAACCGGAAGCGAATCTCCATTATTAATAGATATTTTGGTATTTCGTTGGATTTCTTTCAGAAATTGTAAGAAGTTTGATTCAACAATGTTTAAAAATTATTTTAGATTGTTTAGGAATGCTTTAAATCAGGGGTTCCCTCAACCCACAGATTGCAAGCCCATCCTGCTGCTCCAAAACAAACAATCTATATATTAATACGCTTCTACGTCTTGTTCCTTAATCTTCCGACCGTTATCATATTGCAACACCCTCTGGTTAAAAATAAGACCGTTCACATCGTCCAAGATGAAGGCAAAAATGTAAATGCTGATTATCTGGAGTTGCTTATCCGCCGAATTCTTATTTCGTATGATATAATAAGAAAGTAAGAAAGAGAAAGAAAGAAAGAAGAGAGAGAAGAGGGGGGGGGAGAGGTAAAGATAATGAGAAGTGAGAACGCGAAAGCAATAACGCTAATCAGTTTCATTTGAACATAATAAAAAGATGAAAAGAAGGAAAGAAAAAAAAGAGTGAAAGAATAAACTCAAGATTATTATACTTTGTACATATTGAACTATTTAGCAATAGCTCTTAAGTAAACATATAAAATGTAATAATAAAATTATCATACGTGCACAGGTCCTGCTAGTCTATATATTAATACGTTCGTTTCTACCTCATTATGTCATATCATGTTGTTACCTCAGATAGATAATCATTCGGTTTTGATTGTGAGAAAAGAAAGGGAAGTACATGCTACACATCCCAAAGAAAAAGAAAATATAATAGGAAAAAATAGAGAGAGGGATTGATGACACTAATAAGACGCGTATCATCTGTTTCAATGGAATGCAATGATAAAAGGAGAGAGAGAGAGAAAGAGAAAGAGAGACAGAGACAGACAGACAGAGTGAATAGAAAGAGAGAGACAAAGAGAGAAAGAGAGAGAGGGGGAGAGAGAGAGGGAGAGAGAGAGAGAGGGGGAGAGAGAGAGTTAAATCAAGAATGTTATACTTTTTACATATTAAAGTTTTAACAGTAGCTCTTACGTATACATATCAAACGATGCGCGTGGTGTAATGGATAGAATCGTGGGAAATGGACTCGTCGACCCGAGTTCAAATTCTGGACTAGGCTGTTTGCATTTTCAAAAGCGCTAATACCCCTGGGAAAGATATGCATCCAACTACCCTCCAGCTATGGGTAAATAGTAGGACAGACTGAGCTCTTTAACTTTGGCTATGTAACCAGTTAGGAAAAGGAAAACTCTAAATTCAAACCTGTTAAACCCCGCTTGGTATGGTCAGTACAAGAACAGCTTAAGAAATTGACCTCGTGTCACATCCTACTCGTACGGAGGTGTTGGTAAATATGTATGTATACATAACAAACGTTGTAATAGTTAAATTATCACACCGTGGTATATCTACGGTTCCCGCTAAAAACAATTACCACTAGGGTTACGTCCGAGTTAAATTTTAAGCGGAGTTTAACACGTTGGAGCTCCGAGTTTTACTTCTCCTAGACCAGTTGCTATACCAATATTCTCTACTATTTTTCCCGTAGCCGGACAGAGAATAGTTGGATACCTTTCCCAATGTTATTAGCAGTATGTGAAATGCAAACAGACTCGTCCAGGATTTGAACTCGGTTCGCCATATCCATTTCCTACGACGCTTCCTATGATCTTGATATATGCCATAAACAACTTCCCGTTTAAGATAAATAACCATCGACATTGCATTCTGGGAAAAGTAATTACTATTAAAAAAAGCCTGACTCATGTCGGCCATTTAATGTGACATCTGTCGGGAAAAGGACATCTTACCGATGTTTGATTTACAATTTCGATTTATTCAATTTGGAACTTTGCCCTTTATAGATTTAATGCTTAATTGGATTGTGTAATCTTTATTGATTCGGGGATTGATACCAATCATTTGTGAGTTAGCTGGAACTAAACACTTTTCATAAATTTAGTTTCTGTATTACCGTTTAATACGTCACAGCTTCCGACAGTAACCACTTAGTTATAACAAATACTAAAAGCAAACTAAGTCATGTGTGCCAAACTAAACAATGTTTAGTAAATAATAACGATTATTGCTTGTTAATGGAATGATACTAATCTTTCCTACCTCTTATTATCATCACATCTATATTACGGAAAACGTCTATATATATATATATATATATATATATATAACAAATTAGGTAAAATCCGACAAAATGTGATTAAAAGTTGAGGAACACAGTGGATAAAACACAAACAATTTCAATCAATCAATATTTCACCTCTGTGAGTTTACGAGGCTTCATAAAAAAATTCTGATCAAGCCTCATAAACTCACAGATGCGAAATACTAAATGATTGAAATTGTTTGTGTTTTATCCACTGTGTTCCTCAACTTTTAATCATATATATATATATATATATATATATATATATATATATATATATATATATATATATATTGGACACTTGAGAATATATCTAAGTCAAATCCTCACTCTCCAATTTGTATATACGTGATATACTAATTCGGAACACAACGGAAGAAAAAAACAAGATAAACTCATTTGTTCGCACTAAGAACATTCAAAATCTTATACACACTATATACCTACAAGTGGTATTAAAAATGAAGAATACACAAACATGTCCCATGGTTGAATAATACACATATTTTTCCATGACCAAGCAGTATGTGGAAGGGGTACATTACCGTTGATCCATTGTTGAATTGGGAATGACAGAAGAAAATAACGAAGAAAAGAAAAATCAAGAAAAGAAAAAACAAGAAAAGAGAAGAAAAAAGAGAGAGAAAAAACAAGAAAAGAAAAGAAAAAGAAAAGGAAAGGAAACAAGAAAAGAAGAAAAGAAAAAAAAAGAAGAAAAGAAAAAAAAGATGGCGGACGTTTTACCTCCAACCACTCCGACAAGGACAATAATGGCGTTGAGATTGCTGACAAATGAAGAAGCGATGAATCCAACTGCTGTGAGTAATCCTCCACAAAAAATCGACACTCGCAATCCGAGTTTCTGTATCAATGGACCGACGATCAAACCTGGATTTGGAAAAAAAGGAAAATAAAATAAAACAAACAACTGAATTAAGTAACAGATTTTACAAAGCAAAACAGAAATTCAATTGATTAAATAGTCGTTAATTTTTATATATTCACCCAACCCCTCTGCCACGGGCAGGATGTGACATAAGGTCAATTTTTAAGTGGAGTACAACTGGTTTGAATTCAGAGTTTTCATTCTCCCTGACTGGTTGCCATAACAGGGTTAAAGAGACTAGTTTACAAATAGCTTGAGGTAAGAATAGTTTCATGATTTTTCCAATTAGCGCTATCTGAAATACTTGACTCTATACACAGGAAAGATGTTCATATTGTTAGTCATTGTTTTGTTGTTAAATATACCGTTAGAATTTAACTAAGCTTTAATTCATTTATTTGTTGTTGTTAATCTTAGAATAAAAGATATACTAACACGATATTACTCTAAGTATAATTGAACCGAATTTTCTAAAGCGTCGTATAATACAATTGAAATAAATGATACGTTAAACTTTATTAAGTTTAACGTATTGTTTATTTCAATTCTAACGTTTTCCTATATAAAAGAGTCAAGCTTCAGAGACTAACTAGTCTGATGGAGAGGGAAATTGAAGATATCTGGTATCTTCTGTTAAGTCAATAATTCTCAGAGATAATTTCTGATCGATTGCTCGTGGAACTGGCCCAAATGTGTCTATTGAATATGGGCGCCAAAACTTCTAGGCGCATCACGTGATTGCTATGTCCAATAGGGTAGGTCGATTTTTCAATTTTTAAAAATATCAAATTGTCCATCTTTGCGAAAGTTGTGTGTTAGTATACTGAATACTGATACTAAAATTAGATCTTTTACTAGTACCATTGTTTGAGGAAATAGAATCAAAGATCGTCTGTTACAGCTTAATTAATGAGGCAAAAAACAGCATATCAAAGGTGTCAGTGGTGATGGGAAATTTTCAATTTGAATTTATTTAGAATATTTAATTTTATAAAATTTTAATAAAATAATATTTCTGATTTGAATATTGAAAACGGTAAATTTTCTAACCAATTTCTAGGCTAAATTTTGCGAAAAAGAGAATTTTTAGTGTATTTTAGTAGACGAGCTTTGATGTTATTTCCTCAAACAATGGTGCAAGTCAAAGATCTACATTTTGGTATCAGTATTCAGTATACTAAAACACAACTTTCGCATAGATGGACAATTTGATATTTTTTTAAAGTGAAGAATCGACCGGCCCTAATGTCCAATCACAGAGAGGCTCGCCTTCACCTAAAGATATTTTAAACATTCTACGGATTTGTTTTTATTTATTGATTAAGCAATACGTACTTTGCTTGTTAGGAATACGCATCACTGAATAAAACTCACCTAACATGTATGATAATCCTAAAGGCAAGGATTGAACAAGACTGGTCACTGATCGGGTGGAACGGAATGTCTCCATTAATTCAACATAGAGGATTCCAAGTGAGAAAAGAAGACCCAAACAAAGTTGCATGAAAAAACAGGAGAATAAGATAAAGGCCTTCTTGGTTTTTGAGAGTTTATGTTTTTTAAATACACTTCCTCGAATGTCGATGCTACCACGCGCTAAAGCATACAACATGTCGGCTGGTTCTGTTTCCATTTCATCATCATCTTCTTCCTCCTCTTCCTCTATATTTAAGTGCCCTTTCGCTGCGGTAATGTCGTCTGTTTTTCTTGAAACCTCAATCGTATCATTACCATCCTCTATTTCTTTTCGCCTGTCCGTCTCTTCAGTTCTCTCTTCTTTATCTTTGGCCCTTTGTTCTGCGTGAACGGATGAAGTGTCCCCGGACAGATTTCTCCTTGTTTTTGAGGATTTTGCGTTCCCCGTGGATTTATTAATTCCGGTGTCGGGTTGCGATTTCTCGTCGTTATGGTTAGTAGGCGGTGTTTTGTGAATGTTTACATATACTAGCTTCTGCGACGAACTCGAACCTTTCTTTTGAATTGAGAGTTCTTCTTCGCAGACGTCATTTAGAAATGTCGGATTGTCTAAGCCTCGGTTAAGGTCATCCATCTTAAGAGATAGTCCTAAATCATTCTGCAAAGTCGACAAGTTCTCGTTGGACCCTTCCATATCTTCTGAGATGTTCGCCAGAGTTTCAAGACTGGAATCATGTATAATTGAAGTTACTCCATCTTTAGGCATCTTGACCGACAACAGCTGAACTTGTTTTGTTTTCATAAGACGACCAAAGTTATTCCTTTTAAAGAAAAAAATAACAATAAGAAGATTGATTAAAACAATGTTTACATTCAGTTTTATTGGAATGGAATTTTTCTCAATAATTTTTAAGGTTTGTTTAGAACAGTGGTTCCCAACCTTTTACTATTCCCACATCCTTAAAAGAGTCTAAAATATATACTTTATAAAATTTATACTTCATAGAATATAAATAATATTAATCACAAAAGAAAAAAAAATAATCTAAATTTGAACGGACGCTTCTCACACCCTGGTCGGGAACCCCTGTCGGGAACCCCTGGTCGGGAACCCCTGATTTAGAAAATAAATGAGACTGTGTTAAACTGCATCTAATGTTAAGGTTTCAGTTTGGAGCTTTAGTGGAGTGTGGAGTACCCTTTCATTGCTATTACTCACAGGTCCAACCTGAACGGAGTGTTAGTACCTGTTAGGGTCTCATCTATGGGTTAAATATATAAAACAATGAGTTTACAAAAAATGTGGTTAAAAAATGAGTTTGAAAAAATTGAATAACAAACAAGAATGAATAAAACAAAAACGTCTTCAGCATAAAATAACCCAAGGATTAAAATTCCGTAAAATCCAACCAAACAGCCAACCAAATGAGATTGTTATTTTTATTTTTCAGGTTGGTAACACTGATTAAAAACACCTGGTCAATGCTGACATGTATGAAAATATTCAATTCATGATTAACTCGTTCAGCTGATTCATTTTGAATTATTACAAATTTATTTGGTTAAATGTGTCACAAAAATTAAACACAAGATCAAATTCTGTGTAAAACTTCAAGACAATATGACAGAAAAATTTAAGAAGTTAACACAGGTTTATGAAGATAAAGTAATATCCTGGCGGACAGGTTTTTGTTGGCACAAGACATTTTTGGATGCCTGGTAGACAATGAAAGATGATCCCCGTTCGAGTCGATCATTTCACGAACTGAAGGAAATGAAATAGAAGTGACGAATCTACTCAGTTCAGACCGACGTTTGATGTTAAGAATGATTGATGGGGAATGAACATTTATCAGCTGATATTGAATCAGTGTTGCCAACCCGAAATATAGCAAATCAGTCTTATTACATTTTTGATATTCTTGTGTCCTTAAAAGGTATATAATCAGACATGGTTGTAGTCGAGTGGAAGGACCATTGAACACGTTTGTAGATTTAAGATAGAGTGTTTTATTGCAGAGAGATACAATAAGACAGACAAGGAATAGTGAGGCACGCTACTAATCCTCGAAGCCAGCCGAGTATAATGCCGTTATCGCTATATATATAGTCAGACCACATGGATGAGAGAGAGAGAGAGAGAGAGAGAGAGAGAGAGAGAGAGAGAGAGAGAGAGAGAGAGAGAGTGGAATATTCCATTACAACAGATACAAAAAAGTACCATTACTTTTTAGACATACTATCTGTGAACAAGTTTCGGCTGAAAAAGAATATTCCTGTGGTACTATAGCCCCACCCTTCCATCATTTGGTTGTTTTTTTTAACGGCATATCATTTCTTAATGGGTTATTTGAATGCTGAAATTTTATACATTCCTAAATGTTTGATTACAATCATAACTATATTAGTTATATAATATCAAGTATTCCTATCTAATACAAATAATTTGCACACGATTATATGGTTTCAAGTGCAATAGTAATAATAAAAGCAAAAATTGATAAGACCCAACAAAATAGTAAATGTAGACTGCGCGGTAATAGAGATGAGACTGTAAACCATGTACTATGCGAATGTAGGAAACTAGCACAACGGGAGTACAAAACTAGACACAACTGGGTTGGGAAGGTGATCCACTGGGAGTTATGCAAAAAATTAAATTTTAACCATACAACAAAATGGTATATGCATAAACCAGAATCTGTTCTTGAGAACGAAACGCATAAAATTCTCTGGGACTTTGAGATAAAGACAGATCACCTTATCCCAGCAAGAAGACCAGACCTAGTATTGATTAACAAAAAAGAAAGAACTTGTCAACTGGTGGATTTTGCAGTTCCAGCAGATCACAGGGTGAAGCTAAAGGAAAATGAAAAAATGGACAAATATCTGGACCTTGCTAGAGAACTGAAAAAGTTATGGAATATGAAAGTGAAAGTGATACCAATTGTAGTTGGTGCACTTGGAACGGTCCCAAAAGGATTGGAAAAGGGTTTGAAAAGTCTGGAAATCAGAGGAAGGATTGATACCATCCAGAACACTGCACTGCTGCAATCTGCCAGAATACTCAAAAGAGTCCTGGAGACCTGAGGATACTTGCTGTCACTCAGACTCCAGTGAAAGACCATCAGCGTTAGCTGATGTGAAAACTCAAAAGGAGTAAATAATAATAATAATAATATTTGGAACATGAAGATGAAGGTCGTACCAATTGTAATTGATCCCTTTGGAACAGTCCCCAAAACTCTGGAAAAGAATTTGGGTGAATTGGAAATCAGAGGAAGAATCGAGACCACCCAAACTACAGCACTGTTAAAATCGGCTAGAATACAACAGAAGAGTCCTGGAGACCTGATATTTGCTGCCCCTCAGCCTCAAGTGAACCACCAGCTACGGCAGGCGTGAAAACATCATATAATAATAATAATAATAATAATAATAATAATAATAATAATAATAATAATAATAATAATAATGGCACAGGAGTGCGAAATTAGCATGATTGAGTGGATGAAGCGATCCACTGGTAACTATGAAAACAACTGAATTCTGACCGTACATGCAAATGGTACACACACAGGCCTGGAAAATCAAAGACACGAAATTATCTTAGATTTTAAGATAAAAACGGTTTTTATCTTAAAATCTAAGATAAAACAGAGTTCATGTTTTAAACAAGTTGGAGGCATCTTCCCACTGAATAGTAAGCCTCTAAAATTAGTAGACCAGTTTACATACCTTGGTAGTAATATCTCAACTACAGAAAGCAATGCCAATGCACGCATAGGAGAGGCTTTGGCTTCTATAGACAGATTGTCAATCATATGGAAATCTGATCTCCCTGATAGGTTAAAACGAGACTTGTTAATGTAAACAAAAAAAAAACGAATATAAACGTACATTGTAATATGCGAATTCTTAGCGAATTTTTTACAATTTAATAAGAAATTTTCTAAATTATTTTCCTCTTACAATCTGTCTGTCTCCCGCCCTCTCTCCCTTCCTCCTCTCTCCCTCTTCTTCTCACTCCCTGGCGTTCCAAAAATTATTTTAGTCAAATCATGGGCCGGGTACTTCTGCTAGTATATACATAATTTGCAGTTGACTCACCGCCAGAGTTAATATGTGGTTTTATTGCCGGATATGCCTATATTTAAAATTCTCAGTTATTAAATTTTAACTATGAAATATTAATTTTTACACTGTCTGCTTGTTATTCAACTTTTATGATACTGAATGATGACCTGATTATATATAACATTATCAATCACCAATTAATATATACGTCGAGATGTATAGTATTATTATTATCATTATTATTAACTCCTTTTGAGTTTTCACATCAGCATTAGCTGATGGTCTTTCACTGGAGTCTGAGTGACAGCAAGTCTCCTCAGGTCTCCAGAACTCTTCTGAGTATTTTGGCAGATTGTAGCAGTGCAGTGTTCTGAATGGTTTCAATCTTTCCTTTGATATCCAAACTTTCCAAACCCTTTTCTAATCCTTTTGGGACTGTTCCAAGTGCACCAATCACAATTGGTATCACTTTCACTTTCATGTTCCATAACTTTTTCAGTTCTCTAGCAAGGTCCAGATATTTGTCCATTTTTTCATTTTCCTTTAGCTTCACCCTGTGATCTGCTGGCACTGCAAAATCCACCAGTTGACAAGTTCTTTCTTTTTTGTTAATCAACACTAGGTCTGGTCTTCTTGCTGGGATAAGGTGATCCGTTTTTATTTCAAAGTCCCAGAGAATTTTATGCGTTTCGTTCTCAAGAACAGATTCTGGTTTATGCATATACCATTTTGTTGTGTGGTCAAAATTTAATTTTTTGCATAATTCCCAGTGGATCACCTTCCCAAACCAGTCGTGTCTAGTTTTGTTATTATTATTATTATTATTATTATTATTATTATTATTATAGTAGTAGTAGTAGTAGTAGTAGTAGTAGTAGTAGTATGAAAAGGGGTGAAGTAGAGATGATGGAGATCAGTGACAAAGAAGTAACATGATTGATAGTTTAATAGGTTTTAACGGCATTTCAACCCATCTGGGGTTATTTTATGCCATGCGATAAATTGTGAGGGATGGTAAAAATTATTCTTATGTTTTTCCAAGGATTTTGATTTTGACAGTAACTTGTCTCCAGTTGTTTGAAGCTAAATAGATTGAGAATCACTTTGAGGACAAGTTTATAGGGTAAGTTTATTTATATTTTTTCTGTAGAATTTTATTTCTTTCGGGAAGGCTTTTTGACATGCTATGCATTCTAGCTGGTTTTCTTGCTTAGGTAAAATAAAGTGTGTTAGTCTTGTGTTCTATACAAGAAGTAACAAAGAATTATATATATATATATATATATATATATATATATATATATATGTGTGTGTGTGTGTGTGTGTGTGTGTGTGTGTGTGTGTGTGTTAATGTATGAGTAGTAGCTTACCGGTGGGTACGAGTACGATCGTTGGAAGCGCACAGTATCCAGGGGTTAAGACTGAGAAAAAACAAATACAAAGTGCTCAATACAATGTAGAGCAAAATTTATTTATATAATGGATAAAAGTAACCTACACGAGTTTCATCGTCTGATTCGTCAGGGTTACATCCGTTGATTAATTCAATTAATTCAACGGATGTAACCCTGATGAATCAGACGATGAAACTCGAGTAGGTTACTTTTATCCATTATATAAATATATATATATACCAAACCCCTCCCCTTGAATAAGATGTGACACATGGTCAGTTTCTTAAGGGGGAGTTTAATAGGTTTTGAATTCAGAGTTTTCCTTCTCCTAGACGGTTGCCATACCAAGGTTAAAGAGCACAGTCTTCCTTACTATTTACCAATAGAGAATAGTTGGATGCATATCTTTCCCAAGGGTATTAATGTTATGGCAAATGCAAACTGTCTCGGTCAGGATTTGAACTCGTCTCGCCGTGTCCATTTCCTACGACGGTGACAGCTTAGCTCAGTCAGAAGTGCACCTGCTTACGAATCGCAAGGTTCCGGGTTCGCTACTGGTGCCGCCAACTCAGCGTATGAGTAGCACAGATTGGTAATCTGGCGTGTGCAGTAAAGTCAAAAACAATCTCGCTGGTCTAGTGCTAGCGAAAAGGGGATAGACTCTCTCTTGCTGTCCGGCTGATACCGACGTTAGACTACACTACCAACTTTACCATTTCTTTTAAGCAAGATAAAACAGTTATATATATATATATATATATATTTATATATATATATATATATATATATGAGGCTAATCTCAAAGGTAAAATCACAAAATATTTAGAATCGCAGAAACAGTTATTGTTTATTGTCAATGAAGTTTACCCCATTTTAAAGTTTGAACATGTATCTATCTTTTTATATAATCACCATTTCGGTTGATGCATTTTTTTAGGCATTGTAGTAGTTTTTGTATGCTCATGTCATACCAGCTCACCGCAATGTCGTTGAGGGAGTGTTGAACCTCGTCGACGTTGCAAATTACCTCTACCACTTGCGAACAGTTTTTACATCCATGCACGACTCGCCGTTAATTGGTGATGAATTCAATAGGTTTAGTACCTTTTGCGTTCAAAAACAAATAACTGCGTGAATTTCACACTTGGCCGTAGAGTCAATCGAGAATTTATCAGAAAAAACTGCCAAGCCAAAACTGAGCGTGGCAGCAAGACAAGCGTGGGGGCAAGTGCAGGCACGTGCACAACAAACTCAACAGTGTTGCCAAAAGCCGCATGAACATTTTCCCTGCGTCCCCCAGTGCTTGGAATTACTCTCGTGTATATGTCTATGTGTGTGTGTGTGTATGTGTCTGCGCATGTGTGTGTGTGTGTGTTTGTGTCTGTGTATGTGTGTGTGTGTGTGTGTGTGTGTGTGCATATATGAGCATTCATATATGGGCCTCTGTGTATGAATGTTTGCGTACGTATCTGTGCAATTGTATGGGCCTCTGACTATGTGTATACGTGTATGACGGTGTGCATATTTATGCGTGTAGATACGTGTGCCTGTATGCGTGGGTAATTGTGCTTGTGTGTGGTCATCTGTGTGTGTGTATGTGTATGTTTTTGTACAATTGTATGAGCCACTGTGTGTGTTCGTATGTGTGTGTGTGCGCGCGCGCGCGCGTGTGTATGTATTTGTGCCTATATATGGAACTCTGTGTGTGTATGTGCGTGTGCATATCTGTGCATGTGTGTGGGCCTCTGTAGGTGTGTGTGTGTATGTGTGTGTATGTGTACTTATCTGTGCATGTGTATGGGTGTGTGTGTGTATGCGTGCGTACGTATTTGTGCATGTGTATGGGCCTCTGTGTGTGTGTGTGCGTAAGTATTTGTACCGGTGTATGGGCCTCTGTGTGTGCATGTGTGCATATGTAAAAGTCCACACATGATCAGTAACATGAGCAACTATTCACTTAACACACACACCACGCACGCACACACACACACACACACACACACACCACACACATATATATATATTAAATACGTGATGCAATTCCACATATTATTCAGCCTAGTATCCTCATCTTTATTGTTTTTATCTTAACATTTTTGATTGGTTGATTGATTTTAATAACACGTCAATCCATCTTGGGTTATTTCATAACAAGAGGTTAAGGAATTGCGTACATTGTGCGTTTATATTTACATTTCTTGTGTAGTTTCTTTAGTTTTTGGCACACGATTATATATCAAATATTCTTATCTAATACTAATTATTTGCAAACAGATCTATTTGAACTATAGATAGGACCCTAACAGGTACTACCACTCAGGGCCAGAGTGGACCAGGGAGTAATGGCAATGAAGGCGTACACCACTCTCCCCAGAGCTTTCGGACTGGAGACTCACCAGTTTAGTGTCATAAGCAGGATACCACATTTATTTAGTGGGGGATCTTAATTCTACTGCAGGGGATACAGTCAGTGCATTTAAGTCCTGCCGACGGGGCAATAACATTTTCGAGGATATTGTCTTCGGTCGTCCTCCATTTTATGTTACAGCTGGTAATCCTTATTATATTCTTGTTTGTTATGTCACCACATCCCCAAAAGATCACTCCACAGATCCAACACTTCACAGATCCATGGATCAAGCATCGGAATGACACAGAAAGACAACACGAATATATACCGAATTAACGCGTGGTGTAATGGTTAGAGTCGTAGGAGATGGTCTCGTCGACCCGAGTTCAAATCGTGGACGAGGATGTTGGCATTTCACATAGCGCTAATACCTTTAGAAAGTTATGCATCCAACTATTCTCCCTCCAGCCATGGGTAAACCTTTATTTCTTAGTGATATATAAGACACATTGCAGGATTTTAAACGCACTAATAACATGTGCTGTTTTGAGGCAAATCTGACTCAGATTTTCATAGAGACACTGTTAATAGATAAGATAAGATTTATTCTATAGTAGGGCAGACTGGGCTCTTTAACCTTGGCTATGTAACCAGTATAGGATAAGGAAAACTCTTAATTCAAACCTGTTAAACTCCGCTTAAGAAATTGATATTGTGTTACATCCTGCTCGTATAAAGGAGTTGGGTAAATATATATACTGAATTTCCTAATACAATCTACAATTATGGTGGGATAGTGAAAACTATTCCGAAATATTGTTAAAAACAAGTGTAAAGATATTTAAGTATTTTCAAAATATTCCTATTCTGTGCAATTATTAATATGAGAATATGCTCCCTCCGGGCATAAATATTTAAATTTTAATGTAATGAAATATATTAGATTAGAAAGACTAACAAAATTAAATAAGAACACATATAAGAAGATTACACTTGTTTTAATTATATTTTGGTTTCTATATAAAATCATCCATAGGATTGATTTTGAATCATTGGAGAATAAAACAATAATATTAGAGATGAATAACACCAAGTAATTAATTATTTAACCCGGTTTTGTTAAAACCGGTATGCAAATTAACCGCACCATATATTATGTAAACCTTTATTTCTTAGTGATATATAAGACACATTACAGGGTTTTAAACGCAGATGGGCTGTTTTGAGGCAAATCTAACATAGATTTTCATAGAGACATTGTTAATAAATAAGATAAGATTTATTCTATGTATTTATGATTTTGGCTATAAATTAAATATGCATTGATAAACTTACGCAATTCCTGAGTGTATTGAGACGTAAGCCCCGCATTTGTGTCTTCGTGCCAGATTAAATCACGTTTTTAAAATGCCGAGACTCACCGAAATTAATGTAGTCATTTACTAAACTGAAAACACAAGGCCAGATTATGGAGCACCCAGAGAGAATCGATCTCAATAGAAATAGTCTGGACGTCTAAATCACTAAAAATCACATCTCACGTGGCACCCCACATAGTATTCTGGGTATGACACTAAACTAATGGTGGGGGCTCCAGTTTTGGAAATTTGGGGCGTGTAGAGCAATACTTCATTACTAATACTACCAGCTCTACTCTTACCCTATTTGGTAGTACCTGTTAGGGTCCCATCTATGGGTCATATAGATCAGTTTGCAAGTTATTCATATTCGATATGAAAAACTCTTAAAACAAGTACACAAAATGTGAATATGAGCCTACATGATATGATTCCCTAACCTCTATGTATAAAATTCAATAGGACTTTGTGCAGAAAAAAAAACTCTTAAGAAACAAGTACACCAAAATGTGAATATGAGCCTACAATGAACATGATTCCCTAACCTCTATGTATAAAATTCAATAGGACTTTGTGCAGAAAAAAAACTCTTAAGAAACAAGTACACCAAAATGTGAATATGAGCCTACAATGAACATGATTCCCTAACCTCTATGTATAAAATTCAATAGGACTTTGTGCAGAAAAAAAAAAAAAAAAACTCTTAAGAACAAGTACACCAAAATGTGAATATGAGCCTACAATGAACATGATTCCCTAACCTCTATGTATAAAATTCAATAGAATTTTGTGCAAAAAAAAAAAATCAAAACAAAAATAAAACATTCTTAAAAAACAAGTACAAAATGTAAATATGAACGTACAATGATCGCGGTTCCCTAACCTCTATGCCTAAATAACCCTAAATGGTTGACATGCTTTTAAAATCAATCAATCAATCAATCAAAGTATCCCAGCTTAACGTATACTTTATTTTGAATGATTTGTAGGATAACAACAAAAATTATGGCAACAACAATCGACTGGTCACGTCAAGCCCTAGCACCTATATGATTGCCCCAACCCTATTGTCCTTATGGCAAGCCCCAACCCATTTTATTATATATGTGCTAAAATGAAGTGACTGAGGGTGTTAATGTCCTGGATATAACGTTAAAATGATTAATAGTGAAGTTCCAGTTCTGGAACTCTGGGAAATTTGGAGTCCCCCTTCGTCACTATTACTCCCAGGTCCACTGTGACCCGGAGTGTTAGTACCTGTTAGAGTCCCATCTATGGGTTGAATAGAAAAAATGAATTAAAAAATATGTGTTTAAAAAAATAAAGTTTAAAAAAATTATTTAAGCATAAGTAGAACAAAACGTCTTCGATATAAAATAACCCAACAAGGGTTGACATGCCGTAAAATCCACCAAACCTAACGAAAGTTATCTTCAAAATATTTCTTTTCTGTGCAGTATGTTTTGAACATGCATATTTCGAACATTATTTTTGTAATATAACTTTTTGAAAAAAGAAAAAAAAAGAAAAAAGGCATTCAAATGATACAGTCCCCCAAAATGTATACTTATATATTTACCTTCAGTTGCAAAACGAGTCGATGTGACCAAATTGGAAAGTCGGGATTTAACCAGAGGGAAATAAAAAGAGAACTGGCGGCGTAAAAATCCACAAAAAGATTCTTTTTTTAAAACAAAATATCTATAATTCTATCATTCTTAAGGTAAGAGAGCTAGACTCTCGTAATTTAATATCTTCCTGTCTGTCTGTCTGTCTGTCTGTCCTTGTTTATCATCTCTCTCTCTCTCTCTCTCTCTCTCTCTCTCTCTCTCTCTCTCTCTCTCTCTCTCTCTCTCTCTCTCTAATTGGCATGAGCGTCAATCTGAGTAGTCACGTGTCACATGCTTTAATATCATTTAATCGTCCCCTTACATGCATGCTTACAAAGTGTAGACCTGGCTTACCACACCCTGTCTTAGTTAACGGGTATCCATGATTTACCCAGGGGGGACAGAATCCTCTGAATTTGGAAGAATAGTAAGCGGGGGTCAAGGATTTGACACTTGATAGGTCAATTAGCTGATATATATTTTTTCTCTTTTTCGGACCAGAGTTAAGAATAGATATTAATTGTAAAGTAATTTTTAATCGTTTTTATTAGATAAAGTAACCCAGTTGAATTTTTCCATGTTTATCACACCCACTCGAACAACATTGAGGCAAAAGGTAACACGCTCCTCCATGGACCATTGTATTTATTACGCTTCATAAAACAGTAATTTTAAGAAATATATTTACCGTATCTGACGGCATATATATATTTAACAACCTCTCCGCAGGAGCAGGATGTGACACAAGGTCAATTTCTTAAGCGGAGTTTAACGGGTTTGAATTCAGAGTTTTCCTTCTCCTAGACCGGTTGCCTAACCAAGGTTAAAGAGTCCAGTCTGCCCTACTATTTATCCATAGCTGGAGGGAGAGTAGGTTTCATACCTTTCCCAAGGATATTAGCGCAAAGTGAAATGCAATTACCACATCCAGGATTTGAACTCGGGGCGACGAGTCCATTTCCCATGACTTTAGCCATTACACCATGCGCTTCCTACTTGACGGCATATAGGACGCACTTTTTTCCCAAAATTTTGGCTAAAAAATTTCCCCTGCATCTAATACATCGTAGGCGCGTGGTCTAATGGTTAGAGTCGTAGGAAATGGACTCGTCAACGCGAGTTCAATTCCTGTTGGCATTTCACAGCGCTAATACCCTTGGGAAAGGTATGAATCCAATTCTCCCTCCAGCTGTGGGTAAATAGCAGGGCAGACTGGACTCTTTAACAGGGCTAGGTTACCAGTCTAGGAGAAGGAAAACTCTGAATTCAAACCTAATAAACTCCGCTTAAGAAATTGATCTTGTGTCACATCCTGCTCGTGCAGAGGGATTCGTAAATATGTATACATCGTAAATGAAGTGAAACCAATGATAAGAATCCCATTGGACTTTACAGTCACAGGACGTGCTGTAACTCCAGGGGCACAAAAACTATATTATAGTCTTCCGAGACTGAATTGCCAAGGATAACAAATAATGCCTGTGTAATGCACAGCTAGACTGTTTTCAACAATACATGCTTAAATACACTACAAACTTTTTTTTCCTGAATATGACCTGCTGAAATGGGGGTGCGTCTTATATGCCCGTGCGACTTATATGTCGTCAAATACGGTACTTACATAAAGTAACCTCGTTGAATTTTACATCTTATAATGAAGATTCGATATCTGTCTCTATCCGAAACTACGTCACTGCTTACGTTACAATAACTTCAGGAATTGCGTAAGTTTATCAATACGTATTTGATTTATATTATAGTCAAAATCATTAATACACGGAATAGATATTATTTATTAATGATATCGTTATGAAAATCTAAGTTACATTTGCCTCAAAACAGTAGTGCATATAAAATCCTGCAATGTGTATCATATCTCACTAAGAAAGGTTTGTATAATATATGGTGCGGTTAATTTGCATTCTGGTTTTAACAAAACCGGTTTTAATAAATAATTACTTGGTGTTATTGATTTCTGATATTTCTTTATTCTACAACGTATTAAAATCAATCCTATGAATGATTCTATATAGAAACAAATTAAAATATAAATAAGTGTAATATTTTTATATGCGTTCTGATTTAATTTCGTTAGTCTTTCTAATTCAATGTATTTCATTACATTAAAACTTAAATACTTACGACCAGAGGGCGCATATTCTTATTAGTATCATTAAGAAATAAATGCTTACACAGTAAGTATATGGTGTAAATAATTTACATACCGGTTTTAGCAAAATAATTATTTATTATTACTTATTTCTAATATTATTGTTTTATTCTCAAACATATTAAAAGCAACCCTATGCATAATTTTATATTGAAATCAATTAGAATAAAGTAAAAATATGTGTAATCTTTTTTTGTGTTCGTATTTAATTTCGTTAGTCTTTCTAATTCAATATGGATAGTTGGAGGCGCGTGGTCTAATGGTTAGAGTCGTAGGAAATGGACTCGTCGACCCGAGTTCAAATCCTGGACGAAGCTAAAGTTCACATAATGATAATACCCTTGGGAAAGGTATGAATCCAACTGCTCTCCATCCAGATATGGGTAAATAATAGGACAGACTGGGCTTTTTAACCTTGATTAGGAAACCAATTTAGGAGAACGAAAACTCTAAATTCATACCTATTAAACACCGCTTGGTGTGGTCACTACTAGAAAAGGCTCAGTCCTAATTAGTGATCTATTTCACGATATACGATATACGATATTTAATTAATTAAAACTGGAATTTTTGCTAGTAATAATGATAAAACGAAATTGGTTATTTAATTGAACTAAGAGCTCGTTAGCTGGATGGCTGAATTATTAGTCACATGACGAGGGGAAGTGCCATAACGGCTGAGTTTTCAGTGTCTTATAGGTTATTCGAACACTAGGACCAACGTTTTAACTTCAGCATAATGCGTCCCTTGTTGATCCGCATGAAGGTCGATGTAGTTTGAATGTTTGGTTTATAGTCAGGTTAAAAATAAGACAATAAAATCGACAACTTAAATTTTCACGATAAAAAGAGTTTTTTGGGGGACATCTTTGAAGCCGCATATCTTCGTCAATTCTCAACAGAATTCAATCATCTTTTACTATGTTATTCTACGCATCAACATCTATTAGAAAATCATATAAAATTGGCACTTTAATTTTTCACGAAATTGGCCATTTTCAGGTACTCTCAGGGGGTGGGAGGTATCAGGCCTCAAATCACAGCTAAATCTCCGAAATGAGCACTTTTTTTCTGCATCAATGAATTCTACGCATCAGAATCTATGAGAAAAGATATTAAAATCCACAACTTAGATTTTCACGAAAATAGGTAGACTTATAATTTATAAAAAGCGACTGTTTTTTGTAATCTCCAACTATGGAGATAATTAGCAATAGTTTCCTGACTGAATCGTTTAATACTGGATGTTGACCTATGAGGTTCCTCCGCCCAGCGCCTGGTGAAGTGCGCCGTTGACCTGCTTTTGGACTCATCAGCTTGACTCAACATCCACCATGCTGCTGCCCATGGTTTCCCATGTCAAACGCTTGTATAGCACGTATAATACTCCTCTCATCCTGAATGTGATGTCCAATGAAATTACTGAATGATTATAGAGGCCAAATAAAACGGAGTTAATGTGTTTAACCAAGATGGAGGTATTTCCACACTGGATGGCAAAACTCTGAAATTAGTAGACCAGTTCACATACTTCGGTAGTAATATTTCCTCTACAGAAAGTGATGTCAATATACGCACAGGAAACGCATGGACTAAAATTGACTAATAATCGATTATGTGGAAGTCTGATCTCTATGATAAGATAAAGCGAGAATTTGTCCAAGCTGTAGCCGTATGAGTGCTACTGTATGGTTGTACCACTTGGACTTTAACGAAACGATTGGGAAAAAGCTAGATGGGAACTACACACCGATGTTGCATGTGGTCTTGAACAAATCCTGAAAGCCCCCCCACACACACACACAAACCCCCTATCTGTACCGACACTTACTTCCCATCCAAGTAAAAAGAACAAGACAAACTGGACACAGCTAAAGAAGTAACAACGAACTCATAAGTGACGTTCTATGGTCGACATCTTCACATGAACACACCTGAGTGGGATAACTAGCAACGACTTACATTTTTCAGCTCTGTGCAGATAGTGTATTTTGTGAGGAGGATTTGCTAGGAGCAATGACCGATAGGGATGGCTAGCGAGAGAGAGTCACGGAAATACGTACTGTCAATATGACATGATGATGATACGTTGTTCATATTGGGATATTAAAAAAGGGTTATTGTATTAAAAAGAATGTGTTCTTCATTAAAACTTATTTAATTCTAAAAATGGATGGCTAATGTAATATTTTATAAAAATAATAAAGCGGCGCTTCAAAATAGGAAGGCCGAAGGGATCCACGCAATTTTTATGCACGAGCCACGCATGAGCTTCGGTTTGTGCGTGGTTCCTCACTATAATGACCCTTGTGTTTAACTGGTGGGGTGCCAGTTAATAACCTACTTTTGTTGAGCTGTTGGAGGATGAAATTATAAATTCTGTTCATTTTAAGATCAGTTAGTTTGACGCCATTATATTTTGTAATATTTTTGTTTTTAAACTTTTCCTTTGACCTTAATAAAATTCTTTAAAAAATAATTATTGGATTTTCGTTTTTTATAGCTGTAAAAAGATCAATTAAACTAATAAAAAAAAGTTCTTAAATATTTCCATAAATTTCTCATTTTACTGTCCACTTTGTATTATGTTTAGAAAAGTCAGAGTATGTTCAGATTTAACGTCTAAGCCAATTCCTGTAGTAATTTATTAGAGCTATTTTTTACTTGAAAAATGAAATACCGCCCTGTCGACTGGGGCGTTAGAATGCACCGACAGCACCTCTGCAGAGGGGTAAGACTCCTCCAATGGGGCCACCTGTTGGCCGTGGGTGGCGACCCGTGATGCTTAAGGATAGAACCCAGGTGGATGAGCAGTTCATGACATGCAATACTCCCCTTTGGCCCTATCTTGGGCTAGACGGGCGGTCGGAGAGGTCCCCTCCGATCAATCGGCTGGTCACGTCAAGCCCTAGCACCTATATGATTTTCCCAACCCTATTACCCTTATGGCAAGCCCCAATCTCTTTTTATCATATGGGTGCTAGAAGGCGGTGGCTGCGGGTCTACATGTCCTGGGAATGACGTTAAACTCTATCTGATGGTGAGGTTCCAGTTTTGGAGGTTTGGAGAATGTGGAGCACCCCTTCATCACCATTGTTCCCTGGTCCACTCTGACCCGGAGTGGTAGTACCTGTTAGGGTCCCATCTATGGGTTAAATAGAAAAATGTATTTGTAAAAAATTGTATTATCCATTAAGAATTGATTTATTTCAAAACTTTATCGGCATTAAATGACCCACTGAGGTTGACATGCCGTAAAACAAAACAAACCAAACCAAAAATGAAATAAAAACTTTTATGATCATGAAGACTACTAGCTAATAAGATACTACTACCTCTTGAAAATATTATGGAAATAAGACACTTAGGGAATGTTTACAATTTTTTATCTACGGTTTGCTCGTTGTTTTTATTTGTTTTTTTTATGGCTTTTTACTGGTGAACCATTTTTTTATGGCTTTTTACTGGTGAACCATTTTTTTATGGCTTTTTACTGGTGAACCATTTTTTGCTGTATATTGTTTAAGGTGTTGTTTCATTGCTTTTATTTGTTTTTTTTATATACAAATATTCGGGGAATTTGTTTTTGTCATATGAGTCATTTGTTTTTAGTTGGGTTAGTAAGTATTTATTTTCGTGTCTACATTTTCCGATCGTTTGTTGAGTTGTTTATGTTTCTTAGAGAATTATCGCTAGTTTTTCTTCTTGGTAAAGTTAGCATTTTCTGGCCATGTTGTTGTATGCTGGTGGTGTTTTCCTTATTTTCCAGGTTATTTCTGGTGCATTTTGGTTCGTGTATTTGGTTTCCCAGATATTTTTTGATAGTGTAGTGTCGTGTTCATATTTTTTTTATAGTTGAATGATGTCTTGTGTGCGTAGTTCCTTTTTTCCAGGTGTCTTCGGTTACACCAATGAATATTTTTCAGTTTTGTTTGGATGTTACTGTGGCTTGGTATACCTCATTAGTTTGGAGACAATTATTGTTTAAAGGACATTCGTGTTTGTTTTTGCAATTGCAGGTGGGGTTTTGTTGCTTGTGTTGTGTTATATATTTTGCTATTGTTCTTTTTTTATCATTTGTCACATATTTTCTGTGTAGTTATAACTAAGTTTTAGTGTGATCCTGTTGAATATCTTATGTAGTTTGTTTGATTTCGGGAAGTGTTAGTCTATTAGTTTTATGAATATTTTTCCGACATTTATTTCAACATTCTTATCGTAAGGCAGGTTAAACCAAATAATTCTTCCAGATATACTTTCTTTTTCTTTTTTTTTTTTTTGTTGTTGTTCTGCTAGGATTGTACGTTAGTTGTTCTGAGAATCCGCTATTTGTTTAGTGCCATTTCGTAGTCGTCTTTTGCGTTATTGAAGATGGCTTCGTTCGATGAGTTATCTGATGATATCTGACTGATGGATTGTGGGATTTTCTTATTGTGTTGGGTTGGTGGTTGGATGAGGTGTGTATGTAAAGTGAGATATCGTTTAGTTTTCTGATATGTTGCTTTTGTTAGGTTGAATGTAATGTCTACGAATTCCGTTTGGTTTAGATTGTTTTGTTTTTGTTTTTTTTATATCTATACTATAATATCTATACTGAATCCTATTTGTTTGAATATTTTTATAATTTGTTTTCTGATTTTATCTGTTTTTGTCCGTTGCAGTTTCTTATTATTATCAGACAGTCATCAGTGTATAGCCTCGTGTCCTTTTTATCTATTGTTTCAGCTAGAATGGTTAATATGTATCTTCTTAATAGCTCGCAAGTT
This sequence comes from Doryteuthis pealeii, assembly GCA_023376005.1. Lineage (NCBI taxonomy): Eukaryota > Metazoa > Mollusca > Cephalopoda > Myopsida > Loliginidae > Doryteuthis > Doryteuthis pealeii. Next base: position 73,214,996 of record CM042142.1, read on the forward strand.
TCAGAACTATCATAACTCCCCATCGTTACGTTGAATGTACCTTGGTTAACATTTTTTTTATTCATGTTGTGTCTTTATAAAATAGTAGTGATATTCTGCTAAGTTTTATGTTTTTTTTTAGTTTGTTGTTTGTAATTTTAGCGTATTTTTTGCGTGTTTTTAAGGCTTTGTCTAATATAGCTTCTGTTATTCCTGGGTATAAATCCTTGATATCTAATTGTATGAATGCGCAATTTTGTTTTTGTTTTATGTTGCAAAACCATTCTATAGTGTCCTTAGTATTTTTCCATTGATTTATTTTTAGTTTTTCTCTTAATTCGTTTTTAACTTTTTCTGAAATATGGTTGTTTATTTTTCCTTGCTAGCTTTTAGTAGGGTTTATAAATCTCCATGTAGAGTTATTTATAAAGTTTTCTTTGTGGACTTTTAGTGTGATGCATGTTTGTTTTTTGCTAACTGATTCATGGTAACCCTTGTTGGGTCATTTTTTTATGTCGAAGATGTTTTTGTTTTATTTATTCTTGATGGGTACTCAGCATTTTTCAAACATATCTGTTTTTATTTATCCCATAGATGGGGCCCTAACAGGTACTACAACTCCGGGTCAGAGTGGATCTGGAAACAGTGGTGGTGAAGGGGTGCTCCACATTCCCCAGAGATCCAGAATTGGTACTTCACCATCAGATAGTTTAACTTCATTCCCAGGACATGAAGACCCTCCCCGACCACCCGTCTAGTTCAAGGACCAAAGTGTAGTATTGCATGTCATGGACTACTCAGTCATCAGGGTTCCATTTTTAAGCATCACGAGTAACTACCCACGGCTAACAGGTGGTTCCATTGGGCGGGAAGGGATCTTACCCCTCTGCAGAGGTGTAGTCGGTGTATTTTAAAGCCCTAGCCGACAGGGCTGCATTTTACAAGAGCAAAACTATCAAATTCAGGACATTGAATTAAAGGATATCCTGATGAAACAGCCTTATTCAACATTTGATATTATAATGTTTGTAAAAGAAAATAAGCACGTTCGATAAATTAATTATATTTGAAGTTTAATCCAGATGATAATCCATGAGATTAAAGGATATTCAATCGGAGTTAAAGAAGACTTGATACCTGGGTCGTTCCCATTATAAGATACTCAGGACCATTCTTAAAATGGAAAAGAGAGGGACTCCTACAGGTAGACAAGAATACAAGAAAATGAATAATGCACAAGGCATTATAATAATAAACAATGTTCAGCATGTTTTATAGTTTCAAGTAACTATAACTATCTAATAATGATAAAACGTGTGTTTGTGTACAAACACGTTTTATCATTATATAGCTCCATGTATTCGGAGGGCCGGGTTAGCTCAGTCGGTAGAGCGTTCGGCTAGAAACGGCTAGGTTCCTAGTTCGATACCGATCCTCCCCAACTCAGCGTATGAGTAGCACAGGGATATGTACGGTAAAGTAAGCTGATGGTAGATGTGGCGCTCCATCTCAGACGCAAAAAACAATCTCCTTGGTCTAGCGCTAGTGAAAAGGGGATAGACTCCCTCGCTGATTGGCTTATAACGACGACGACGACTTTTTTTTTATTCCTATCTAATTCTAATAATTTGCACATAGTTATATGGTTACAAGTATTCCTATCAAATTTTGATAATTTTTAAATCTATTTGAAACATAGATGAGACTAACAGGTACTCCTACTCCGGGTCAAAGTGGACTTGGAAGTAATGTTGACGAAGAAGTGACTCCACATACTTCGGAGTTCCGGAACTGGAGCCTCACCGTTTAGTGTCATACCCAGGCCACCCCCTTTGAAGAGAGGGGTGCAGTCGTCGTATTCTAATCTCAGGTCGGACGTGTGTTATCAGCGATGAATTTATTTTGACTGTATCTTCTTCCAAATTTAATTTCATTCGTGCTTATAATAAAGAGGATCTCCTGATAAGTGTCTTTTTATTCAGCGATGTTTATTGGTTGTCCTCAGTCATTGTTAAGGTCATATTAATGACGCATTTACTCAGGAGACAAGCCGTAAATAATTCAATAGTTATCTGTACTTGCATTTTCATACATTAACGTAGGGGGCCCCAAAAAAAAAAAAAAACAACAAAAAAAAAAACACTAACCCTTTTATTGCAGTGTGCGCTGATAATGGAGTTTCGAATTAAGTTTCGTTTTGATGGTCTTTTTTTTTTCTTTTTTCTTACTTTTTTTTTTCGATCCGACGGGGAATTTTGCATGTTTCTCGTTATTTTGACACGAATATCTTTTTTAGATGTTTTTTTTGTTTTTGTTTTTTTCTTTCTTTTTTTTGTAAACCTTCTGTTGCCATGCAACGAGATACGGTGATAATCTATGGCATCTAAGTTGAAATCAAACAACGAATGGATGGAGAGATTGTAAGAATGGAAAGAAGCCATTTTTGTTAACGTGTCTGCCGGACTGCTTTACGAAATACACCGAGGTCAATCATTGCAGACGATAATTAGAAAAAAAAAAAAAAAAAAAAAAAAAAAAAGAAGAAGAAAAGAAAACAGAAAATTTGCTGGATTTATACAGAAAATATTCTTTTTATCTTTTCTACACCAATTAATAGCATTTACATTAATTATCCCATTTTATAGTGATCTAAAGGTTTAACAACAATGCCCCCCCGGTTCGATACCAGTCTTCGCAGACTCTCACAGCTTGAGTAAAGTGGGGATCTGACGGTAGGTGTGGCACTCCACATGGATAGGATGCAGTGCACTGCTTAGAGTCGGTTTCGGGACCGGTTTGTCTCAGTCGGTAGAGCAGCCGCTTTAGAATCATAAGGTTCAGAGTTCGATACCGGTCCTCGTCAAGTCAGCGTATGAGTAGCACAGATTGGATAATCTGATCTGTGGCATAAAGTAGGAGGCTGGTGGTTGGTGTGGCATTCCACCTCAGCACAAACAATCTCCCTGGTCTAGCACTTGCGAAAAGAGGATAGACGCCCTCGTTGTCCGGCTGGTACCGACAATAGGTCACTCCGCCAACTTTACTTACTTTTTTTACAATTCATTCAAAACAATTTGTCCTTCATAAAACCTTGTTGATAGATTCTTTTACAATTTTATCTACGATAATTATCTACTGGCATAATTTACCTACAAAACTATTTTACGGTGTAAACATTTTTTTTTTTTTAGTTTAAAGCAGGGGAGAAATCTAAACTTGCTTAAAGGCCACATTGAAATTTATGGCCGACTGAATTTACAACAAAATAGAAATTTTAAACTTTTAGTCAATAACTTAGTTAAAAATGAATCAATATATTCTACTTAAAATACTTTTTTAAACACGCCTCACATACATAAATGTAATTATGTTTTGTTTGTTTGTTTGTTTGTTTTGTTTGTTTTGTTTGTTTTGTTTTGCTTTCTTTTCCCTTTTTAATTTTTTTTTTTTTGCAGCAGCAGTATGTGTAAATAATATTTCAAATTGCGACGAGCGCTTCGAAAACAGGACTTGATCTCGGATCCAGACACTTTTTAGCTTGAACATGTTTACAAGATCTGCTATAGGGTATGTTTACCCAAACCTGAACTTGCTATTCATATGAGATCTCATGGCAGTATACAATCTCAGACTTATTTTACATCGATCCTATCTCAGCAATCCGGTAACTCGTGTCAATTCGGTGAAAAAATAAAATTGTCACCCACCCCTTCAATTTTTCTTAAATTTAGCACAGATGTGGACTGTGTTAAAGTTAGACATTCCCAAAATTAGAGCTTCAAATTCCAAAAATTGGCAGAGTTATGTCAATTTTTAGCTCTCCAAATTTGGTGGAGTTCGCGAAAATTGGCGACTTTTTGTAATCTATTTTTGTTTGTAAAATGAGTTCTAGAGCTTCCTTACTCCTAAAAATTGGTTTATAAAAGCATTTTTACTCTAGAATGCTATCGAAAAAGTCTGAAAGTCAACCAATTTTAAGTTATTGATGATTTCTGATTTTTTTCAGAGCAAGATCAATATTCCGATGTGGCACTGCAAAGTTTGTCATACATGATTAAAATGAAATAAAAACTCTTGAAAAACAACTACAGAAAATGTATATAAAAACGTATAGTGAGCGCGATTCTCTAAATTCTAGGTATAAAATAAGCCCTGACGGTTGACATGGCATTAAAATTAATCAAAATATCAAGCAGAGGATTTTGACAAATCGTTAAAAGGAAAAAATCTTAAGAAGCAACAAAAGATGTAAATGTAAATATAAACGTATAATGTACGTGATTTTCTAACACAACACACACACACACACACACACACACACACACACATATATATATATATATATATATATATATATATAAAGAGCAGTTGGTGTGCATTTATGTATGTATGTATGTCCCGATGAAACTATGAAAATATAACAATTAACAATAAAGTAAATATATATATATATATATATATATATATATATATATATATATATATATATATATATATATATTAAATATCTCCAGTTCTTGCTTTTTGTTCAAAAATTATAAAGATTTGATTTAAATTCGAAGATATTTAAAAATTAAGATATACATAGAAATAGCATTGAAATTCTACTTTAAAATGTCCAGCATTTGTAAATCTCAAAAGTTAACAAATCAATACACTAGGTTTCCCCCTTCCTCTACCCTGGCGACGCTGAGTAGCTGCTTCTAGTTTAGTTATAAAAGAACCCCAAACGGGTTGACATGCCGTTAAAATCAATCAATCAATCAAATGATTTCAATTCTGAATATCCATTCCAAATTATTAGTCTAGATATGACAATTTGCTGAAGTGAGATATTTGCTTTGTGTTGATTATTTTTCAAAATATGCATTGGTTGATTGAGTTCATGATACAACATTAATTTGTACAATCTTATTAATAATGGAGATTCGCTTCCGGTTTTTGTCTGTAACAAAAATTATGTCATTGCTTACGTCACCTGATCCAAAATCGTCATTTGAGCATGCAACATTAGGTGATCCTCATTGTTTTTTTTAAACAAGTTTTAATAAATACATGTCTGGTATTATATATCTATATATAGTTTGTTTCATTTTAATACATATCTAAAGTTTACATTTCAAATTGTTTTATTTTTTACTCCTTTAATAAATTTGATGACTTTACTTACTTAGGGTACAAACTCTCTGATATTGAATTTTTAACTCACACCCACTCAGGAAATATCTTTCAAAAATCTATTTTTACATCGCCCGGAGGGTGTTTTTTTTAATTTGCTAGTTAAATTAATAAAGAAACACTTCATGGTTGGTTGGTTGGATTTTACTTGTCAATCCTTTGGTTATTCTATGCCGAATATGTTTTTATGTTTTATTAATTCTTGTTGGGTATTCATATTTTTAAAAACTCATTCATTTTAGATACATTTTTTTAACTCATTTTTTGATCAGTTTAACCCATAGATGGGACCCCGAGGCACTACCATTCCTGACCAGAGTGAACCTCACCACTAGATGCATATTAGTGTCATACACAGGGCACTAAGACCCTCAGCCACGAGTAAAATATATAGAGAGTGGGTGACCGCGCGGAAGCGATGACGCTAATCCGTTTCAATCGAACATAATGAAAAGATGAAAAGTAGGAAAGAAAGAGAAGAGAGAGAGAGAGAGAGAGAGAGAGGAGAGAGAAGAGAAGAGAGAGAGAGAGAGAGAGAGAGAGAGTGGGGGGTCAAATCGAGATTATCATTCTTTTTACATATATGAACTATTTGCAGTAGCTCTGATTAAACATATCAAACGTTGTAATAATTAAATTATCATACTGTATAATATCCACAGGTCCTGCTAGTAAATTAATTATTTTCAAAAGATAATTAAAAAGAAAATCAAAGGTTATCAATAAAGGTATGAATTGCTTTTTTAACAATCATTTTTAGGTGGAGGGTTTCAAAGTTTTGGGCAAAATATCAAAACCCCTACGGAGACGATTGTGCCAGATAAGAATAAAGTCTTTGGCATAAATACAACCTTTTTTCAATAATAAACAATACAGAAAAATACAGAAAAAAAGGTCTGCTTCTCTCAGTCGTCTTTATATCAGGTCATTTCTGCCAATATACATCCTAAAATCGTTCAGATAAAATTACATCAACACCCACCTCCGCCATTACTACTACTACTACTACTACTAATAATAATAATAATAATAATAATAATAATAATTCCCTTTCAGTTACTCAACACAAGATAAAACAAGGAATAAACAATCAGTATTCACATTGTAGCCAAAATGGGAAACCTGATCAAATATCTATGAATATAGACTGCTGTTGCTCTTTTTGTTCTTTCAGACCTACAAGTGTTAATAATGGTCCTTCCGAGAGACAGACCAACATTGATCCTTCCGAGAGACAGCCCAGCATTGGTCCTTCTGAGAGACAGCCCAGCATTGGTCCAGCCGAAAGACAGCCCAGCATTGGTCCTTACGAGAGACAGCCCAACATTAGTCGAGCCGACAGACAGCCCAGCATTGGTCATTCCGAGTGGCAGCCCAGCATTGATTCAGTCGAGAGACAGCCCAGCATTGCTCCAGCCGAGAGACAGAGAAGGGTGTGGACTAGAGAAGATAACATACAAGTACTCCAATGTTACTTTAAAAGCAACCCAGCACTAAGGGGTTACTGAAAAGAATTATTCAAATTTGGAATAACAATAATAATTTCATCACAACCAGCCAAAGACTCGCAGACCAAGCAAGAATGATCTTGAATAAAAAAAATGTCTCTGATCTCAAGATAATAGAAATTTGTGGAGAGGAAAATCACGTGGAAAACCTAAACAAAGTAAAACACAAAAAACCTACAATCTAAACGTCTTACAACCTAGCGATACAACACCGGAACTAACACAAGAACAAATAAAGGATATAGAGCTGATAAAACAAATCATGACCGATAAGAAAAGTACATTACTATACCTAAGAAACATAGAATGGAAAAGAGTCAAGATAGAAAGTGAAAAGGTAAACAAAATATTAGTGAATATCCCAACAGACAACATCACTGGCCTAAATAACCTTATTTATGATAGAATTGGGGTACAGCTAAGGGAAACAAACAGAAACACAAAAACTAGGTGGGAGGACAAAATAAAAAAGCTGCAACAATAAACAAAAACATTAAATAAAAAAATGGGAAAAGTAAACCAAAAGATATCAGCTATAGAAGGAAGACTTAAAAGATACCGAGATAGAACAAAACATTACAAACAAAAATGATCTTCCAAAACAATGAAAATACATTTTACGAACAAATTGGAGGAACGAAACAAACGCAATTGAACATCCAGATGCAATAGAAGCAAAACTGTTTTGTAATAATATATGTGAGAAAAAAGAACACAACAAAGCATCAAAATGGATTAGCGATATTAAAAATGAACTAAATCAAATCGAAGAGGGTATTGTAGCATGCATATACACATGATTACACCCAGATCAACACTTAAGAAAATAGAAACTGGAAAACACCAGGTCATGATAGCATACACGGATTCTGTTTCAAGAAATTCACTTGAATCCACCCGAGAATGGCCCAACAACTTAACAGATGCTTACAGGAAACGAATGTACCCGAATGGATAACAAAAGGAATAACTACTTTAATCCAGAAAGACCCACAAAAAGGAAATATCCCTAGCAATTATAGACCCATAACTTGTCTGTCCATAATGTGGAAAATATTGACAGCAGTAATAAAAGAGAGAAATATACTTTTCACTTAATTGGCGTAAGCTTTTTCCAGAAAGGATGTCGCAAGGGAAAAAGAGGAACACATGACTTACTTTATATAGATCAACTCATCCTTAAAGAAGTTAAAAATAGGCGAAAAAATATAGCAATGGCATGGATTGACTACAGAAAAGCTTATGACATGGTCCTATATAGTTGGATTTTAGAATGTCTAAAAATGTACAAAATAACCAACAATATCATGAACTATATAAAAAAAAAAGCCATGGAAAACTGGAGAGTCCAATTAAAAGCAGGGGGACAATCCCTTGCAGAAGTAAAAATCCAAAGAGGTATTTTCCAAAGAGACTCACTATTACCACTGCTATTTATTATAGCAATGATGCCACTCAGTCGTATACTCAAAAAATGCACAGGGATATTCAAATTCACTAACTCTTAGGAAAAAATAAACCACCATATGTACATGGATTATAAAAAAATTTGCAAAAAAATGAAAAAGAACTAGAAACCCAGGTATAAACCATTAGAATATATAGCCAGATATAGGATGGAATTTGGAATCGAAAAATGTGCTATGTAGTAATAAAAAAGGGGGAAAGAAAATTAATGGACGGAATACAACTACCAAATCAGGACACTATAAAATCATTTGAAGAAAAAGAAAGTTACAAATATTTAGGAATTTTAGAAGCAGACAATATCAAGCAAACAGAGATGAAAGAAAAATTTTAAAAAAAGAATATCTCAGAAGAATTAGAAACCAAGCTCAACAGCAGAAATCTTATCAAAGGAATAAATGCCTGGGCGTCCCGTTATAAGACACTCTGAGCCATTCTTAAAATAGACAAAAGAAGAACTCACACATCGACCAAGGATTGGAAATTAATGACGATGCACAAGTCTCTACACCTAGAGATGATAAAGATAAGCTATATGTATCAAGAAAAGAAAGTGGAAGAGATCTTGCCAACATAAAGGACTGTGTAGATACCACAATCCAAGACTCGAAGAATACACAAAAAAGAGCAAAGGATGATTACTTATGGCAGCCAACAACAGCAGATGTAATATATTGACAAACAGAAAAACAATGAAAACTATAAAACAAAGAGGGAAAGAAAAACAATTATATGGGCACTTCAAACGACAAATCGGAGAGGTTCCACATAAAAAGACTTGGACATGGTTAAGAAGAGGAAAACTTAAGAGAAAACTGAATCACTAATAATTGCTTCACAAAATAATGCCATAAGAACAAATTATAAAAAATATCTAAGAAAAATCCCTATAAAACAGCTAGTAGCTGCTACCAGGCATTGCCTTGGTAGAAAGGGGCTTAAAAAAATTAGTCCACAGATCCATTGATTGTTTCGATCTTCCATAATTAATTTGTTTATGTTTTAATCACAAACACCACCAATGACTTTCCTTCTCTTACTATTCATGGTTTGGTTTTGTTTTACGGCATATCAACCTCAGTGGGTAATTTAATGCCGATAAAGTTTTGAAATAAATCAATTCTTAATGGATGATAAAATTTTTTTATAAATACATTTTCTATTTAACCCATAGATGGGACCCTAACAGGTACTACCACTCCGGGTCAGAGTGGACCAGGGAGCAATGGTGATGAAGGGGTGCTCCACATTCTCCAAACCTCCAGAACTGGAACCTCACCATCAGATAGAGTTTAACGTCATTCCCAGGACATGTAGACCCGCAGTCACCGCCTTCTAGCACCCATATGATAAAATGGGATTGGGGCTTGCTATAAGGGCAATAGGGTTGGGGAAATCATATAGGTGCTAGGGCTTGACGTGACCAGCCGGTTGATCGGAGGGGGCCTCTCCGACCACCCGTCTAGCTCAAGATATCTTACTATTCAGATTCTAATTTTTGAATATCTTCCTAGATATAAATAAAATCTTCGTTATTTTTGCACAAAAAGCAAGCTCTGATGATAGTAAATTTATATATATATTTACTTTGTCATTAATTGTTTTATTTTGATATTTTCCTCCGGACATACGTACATACACACATACACCCCAACTGTCCTCTATATATGTACTAGAAGCGGCTACCCGGCGTTGCCTAGGTAGTGGGGGAGGTAAAAAAATTAATCTCACAAATCCATTATTACTGAATCGCGAGTTGGATCCTTATAGTATGCCCCATTAAAATCTCTATGTAAAAACAAAAGACGTTGCGTTGGTCCAGCTAATCTGGAAATGAAAAATTAATGTCTACTATTTAAAATATTAAAAAAATTTATGCTATTATCATTTGAATTTTTTTTTAAGTATTTCACTAATATAATCAAGCCTTTATTATTTTTGCTCAAAAACCAAGACCTGGTGATATTTAATGTGTATATATATTTACTTTGTGGTTAATTATTTTATTTTCGAAGTTTCCTCCGGACATACAGATTCACACAACTGCCCTTTATATATGTATAGATAGATTACTAAAATTACTACTTAAATCTTAATCTCGGTCAGTTGTCTTTACGATTTCAGTCGCCGTTATTCTTGCTTTGTATATTATATTATCTATCCGTTAGCTCAGCTGTGAGAATGGCGTTATATTCTTTAGAATGAAAAAAAAAATAGAGGGGGAAAATAATAAATATTCGACTTGTTGACAATGTCGTCGCCGTCAAAAAATCTTTATCAACTCAAAAATCTTCAGCAGCTGAAAAATCCGTCGTCGTAAAATCTTCAGCAACTCAAAATCGCGACTCGACTCCTGTCGTCACCCCACTTCTACTTATACTAGTTTCTCCTCAATATCCGGGTGTCAGCGCCCCACACACGAGATTCTCGAGCCAAACCCGGCCGCCGGAATCCTCATAGCTATCATCGGGCACCTGGCGCTTACATCCGGGACTGTAGCTTCTCGACTTCGGTGACAATGTTTGCATTCTGAAGGAAGCGGGTTCGATTCTACAGTCCTACATGTCAGGCAAAGCCTAGCCGCTACTTTCGAGAATACGGCAGACCTTGGCGTTCGCTACTTACCTCGTGTTCCCTGTCTCTAGCAGATATACCACAGTATGATAATTTAATTATTACACATTTGATATGTTTGCTTAAGAGTTATTGCAAAATAATTCAATATGTAAAAAGTATATAATCTTGATTTAAATCTCTCACTCTTTTTTTTTCTTTCTTTCCCTCTTTTCATTTTTTCTTTATGTTCGATTAAAACAGATGACCATTATCGCTTCCGGGCGTTCACCCACTCTCTCTATCTTTCTCATACTCTCTTTCATCCTTTCTTCCTTTCTTTTTTTTTTTCTTTCTTTCTTATTATATTTTTCTGTCTATCATGTCCTTTTCCTTCCCTGACTTTTTTTTAATATTAAAAACGGAATAGTCCATTATTTAGCCGAGGTGACGACACTCATAATAAGAAATAAGAATTCGGCAGATAAGCAGGATCAGAGAATCAAGATTTCATTTTGCATTTCATCTTGGACGATTTGGACGGTCTCATTTTTAACTAGAGGGTGTTGCAAGATGATAACGACCGGAAGATTAAGGAACACGAGTATTAATGTATATATGATAAATGATTTACTTTGCGTTGATAAATACAACATATTCACAGAGATTGAGCACTTCGCCTGGTATTAGTTACTGGGCTGGGATAGCAGACCATTGTTACTGAGTTAGATTCTCACCGGGTGCCCTCTATATTTGGTTGTATCAAACTAAGTAAAACTTAGTAAATGAAAAAGGGTACATCAGCATGGTTTAATGGTTAGCGAGTTGGTCTTGCAGATAAATTACTACTGAGTAGTGAGTTCGATTCCCACCGGGTACGCTGTATTTCTGGCCTGAGCTGTGCTAAGTGATTACATATGCATAAAGAATTTGTTCCTCTTTCACGAAAAATCGAAGTTGGTGTGTTTTTATCCGTGGGCGTCTGCACGGACTGAACTTCATTTGGCTGGTCGTGAGGCGAGATAATCAGGGAAAAATCCGTGATGTAACCCCCCCACACACACACACTCTCTCTCTCTCTCTCTCTCTCTCTCTCTCTCTCTCTCTCTGTTTTTTTATTTCTCTGTCTTTTTCTATTTATATTTTTTTCCTTTCCTATCTATCTAGCACAAGAGAAACACGAGCCGTGAGTATAACAGTGAAGATCGTGGTGAAAGCTATGAGTCGTTGGTAAAAGAGTCAATGAATTTTGTCTCCATGGCAACGATTTATCTTTAATTTTTGCAATTTTATCTGCTTTCAAAAAAAAAGAAAAGAAAAAGAAAAAGCTGCAACTGTTAATACCATGAGTTGGTTTAATTACTGATTGTTTCACGGCAGAATTACTGTATTGATTATTATGAAATATTTTGGTACTAATGTAGAATAGTGCGCAAGAGATAATATCATTAGATTACGTATAAAAAGCATTACATTCCATTACATTTCACAGAAGGACCCGAAACCTTTGAGACGCTAGGATTAGGGTAAGAAGTGTTTGGGTTAGTTTTAGGGTTAGGATTGGGGTTAGGGTTAGGGTTAGAGTAAGGGTTATGGTTATGGTTATGGTTATGGGATTGTAATGATATTATCTCTTGCGTGCTATTCTGCATTTGTACCAATATTTCAAATTACCATATTTCAAATTACCATATTTTAAATTACCACATTTATTTTAATTTACAGTCTTTTTGTTTGTTTGTTGTTTGTTTTTTTGTTTTTTTTGTTTTTTGTTTTTTGTTTTGTTTTTGCTTTTTGCCCTATCATTTTTCAAAGACCCTCGGACGCGTTTATGTAACAGATATCGTCGTAGGAAATGAACTCGGCACTGAGTCCAAATTCTGGACGAGGCTGGTTATATTTCACCCCACGCCAATGCTGTTAGGAAATGCATGAACCTATACACCCACCCCAGAAAACTCTGAAATGAAACCTGCTTTATTCAGTTTAAAATTGACCTTGTGTCATAACCTGCCCGTAGCAAAGGGTTAAGCTAAATGCATACCCGTTCATTTGTTCACATGTCTACGTATAGATAACTATCATACGCCAACGGAGGGTTAAGCTAGATGCATACCCGTTCATTTGTTCACATGTCTACGTATAGATAACTATCATACGCCTACCGATTTCCTCGTATCCTCAATCTCCAAAAAGATAGAATAAAAAAATCCAGCATTTTTATTGGGACCCACGTCGCTCCCTCCCCCACTACCACCATTCACCAATGACTTAGTGGAGGCGCGTGCAATATTTACCGTCGCAGGAAATGGACACGACGAGACGAGTTCAAATCCCGGACGAGGCTGTTTAAATTTCATATAGCGCTAATACCTGCTAAAAACATGCTAAACTCGGCTTACGAAATTGACCTTGTGTCACACTCTACTCGAGCACACGGGTTGCATATATATATATATATATATATATATATATATAATATACCAAGCGTGTTTGTAAATTCTGGCGGTGAGAAAAAACCCAGCAAATAGTTTGATTTTTAAAATATTCTACCAAACATCAAACGGGGAGAAAAAATTTTTGGGAAAAAAGAAGAACCAAGATAGTCGTACCTACAAAAAGTAATCTATTGGTACAGTATTTGGCCAAAAGAAAAAACAATTTATATGTATATATATGTATATAAGATATATATATATTCATACAACCGCTAGGAAAATAAGCTAATAAGTAAAAAGTGCTCAATACCTAAGTAGAGCAAATAATAAAGATAAATCTAATGAGTCAGACGAACCTACTATTAGTTTCTCTTAATGCTCTTCAGGGCTAAGATCTGACTCAGAGTCAGATCTTAGCTCTGAAGAGCATTAAGCGAAACTAATAGTAGGTTCGTCTGACTCATTAGATTTATCTTTATATATATATATATATATATATATATATATATATATATATATATATATATGGGGGGGGGGCCAATCGAGCCTGGTCACTTCAACAAGTCCTGGTTAACTGCTGTTTTCAGTCCGGGGTGATAGATCAAGCATATCTTATGATACCTAGACTACCGGACGAGATGTTCGAACATTGTCAACTTTTTTCTCTTCCGACTGATTTATTTATTCTCACTTTGGTGCCATTCGCTGATAATGTTACATTTGAGAAATAAAACATTCTTTAAAAAATTGCTTTGTTCCCTTTGGGAGTAAAAAAAGGGAATTAAATCCGACAATATGTAGAAAAAATAGAAAACCACAAAGATTTCAAAAGTTTATTGTTGATAGTGAAGTCGACATAATAACGTTTCGATTTATGCAACCTTCATCAGGTCACGTTGTATTGTGATGGTGGGCGACTTGCGAACTATGAGAATGCTGGTTGTATATGAAGAAGAGGAGCAACTAGTGTCAGCCCGGCGCTGATTTCAGGACGCATGAAAACATTCAAGCAGTGAGCGGGGGCGTGGGGCAGAGACGGGGAGAAACTAATTTGATAGAATTGACCAGAACTATATATATATATATATATGTGTGTGTGTGTGTGTGTGTGTGTGTGTGTGTGTGTGTTAAAATCTCGTATATGCTTCTGAATCAGTTATAAATTTATATAACATTATATATATATATATATATATATATATATATATATATATATATATATATATATATATATATATATATACCCAAGTTTCGATTTAAATGTAGCTTTATTTGCATAAATAAGCAATTATTAAAAACTATCAACAAAGCAATAAAAATAAAAATAATAAAAGACGAGTTTGGAAAAACAGATTTATTTGTCGGTATTTAATTTTTAAGGCTGAATATGTAAACCAGGTATTAATGGTGAAGAAAAACCGCTAAGTTGGCCAAGACCTAAGAATATCTGGAATCTATGAAAGAGTCAAAACATTAAGCTATTTTAACGATGAAATTTTACATAACACACACACACACACACACACACACACACACACACACATATATATATATTGAATGGATAAAATAGGATATTTTAATTATTTTAAATTACACGTGTTTCGGTCAGGAGTTTATCCATGTGTACATTATTCAATCTATTATTATCTTTAAATAACAAAATGAAATGAAATAATAATAATAATAATAATAATAATAATAATAATAATAATAATAGAGAAAATGTAGAAATGTTCCGCACACAAAGAAATATCTTATTTTTTTAAATAAAATTCGTTGGAACGCGGAGAATTTTTTAAATGTTCGAAAAAAGAACTTTTTAAAAAATCACGTGAAGAGAGTGATCAAACGCGGTCGAGAAAGACAGTTATAATGACGTCATGTCGCATGCGACGGATTTTGAAACGGCGAGAGGATGGCTGGAACAAAGTTATGTGGAATTTTAATTTTCAAAGCATGAGGGGTTTTTTTTAAATAGAAATTATACGTATGTGTGATTTGTTGGTGGTTCTATCACATAAAAAAAAACTCTGGTGAACTACTAAACCAAATACGTAACATAGATATGAAGAACAAACTTTTAGCAAACCTTGACATTCAGTCTCTATACACAAATATCCCTGCCAAAAAATGCATTAATCGTTTACAGCAACACCTATATAAAATCAAAATAAACCTCCCCTTACCTATTCCAAAGATAATCCAAATAATTGAACTTTGCACTAACCATTGTTTCTTTAAATATAACAACAACTTTTACCAACAAAAATTTGGGCTCCCCATGGGTTCACCATTAAGCGGCGTTTTAGCTTGCTTGTTTGTTGAACTCCTAGAATCTAAACCATTTTAATACATTCTACCTAATGACATACATTATTACAGATACATTGATGACATTCTAATAATTTACCCCGATAAACATAATATACACCATATTACTCAAAAATTAAACCAAGTTGAACCCACCATTAATTTCACGATTGAACTAGAAATAAACAACTACCTACCTTTCCTAGACATTTTATTGATAAACAATAATAACAATAATAACAAACTAACATTCAAAGTCCATCACAAAACAAACAGCAAAAATGACTACATACATTTTTATTCTAACCACATCAATAAGACAAAAAAATGGCATTCTTATAGGTTTCTTCCTTAGGGCCCAAAAGAATCTGTTCTCCAAATTTTCTAAATGAAGAATATGAATACATCAACAAATCTTTTATTAATTTACAATACCCTGTTTCCTTCATACATCGCGCCAAGTTAAAAGCTATTAAAATCTACAAAAACAAACATTATTCTACTAACTCAACAAACCCTAACAACATCCCCACAACCAAGTACATCACACTACCTCAAAGGCCTATAACGCCTTAATTGAAAAAAATCTAAATCATCTAGGAATTAAAACTGTCATCCGCACAAGTCAAACAATTAGACATTTACTAAAACACTCTACAAATAAACAAGAATCCAATGCCGGTGTTTATAGAATATGTTGTGAACAATGCGATAAGGTCTACATCGGTGAAACTGCCAGAAATTTAAAAAAACGATTGTATGAACACTCTAAAGACCTAAAATTTGGAAATACATCCAATTCGTTAGTAACACACAATTTATTAACAAATCACATTTTTATTTTGCAGAAATCTTCAAAGATCGCTTTTATCCACAATCGAAACGCACGTCGTATCGTAAAATCCTCTGCTATTTCGATTCTCAATATTTTATCATAGAGACTTGTTTTTTATAAAATATTCCTTGCTAGAATTATATTTAAAAAATTCAATAAACAACACTAAATTTCAAAATTCAAACCAAATAAAATTTCCAAATCATTTCCAAACTATTTCAAAAAAATTTAAATTACTTTCCATATACTTAAACTCTCCTATTTCCTTTTCACTAAAACTTAAAACCTTCTCCAGTCTATATAAATTACATTGATCTATTTCCTTTATTTATCTTGCCACCGTTGTTATCATCGGCTTTACCCCACCATAATAATAGTTTCTACTCACCTCCTAATAACATGAAACATCAAGTTTGTTTATGTTCCCTAACATATTTTAATAACTCACTTTGATTTTACTAAAACAACAATTTTTAATTAGAAAATCACTATGATGACATTAATAACAAATTAATAAATGAACCACCAACAAATCACACATACGTATAATTTTCTATTTTAAAAAGAAATCCCTCATGCTTTGAAAATTAAAATTTCATATGACTTTGTTCCAGCCACGTTCCAACGAATTTTATTTCAAAAAATAAGGATTTACTCTGAGGAAGGTCGATATTTCTTTGTGTACTTAACATTTCTACATTTTTTTCTATTATTATTATTATTTCATTTCATTTTATTTAAAAAACTAATAGATTGAATAGTGTACTCATGGATAAACTCCTGACCGAAACACGTGTAAGTTAAATTAATTAAAATATCATATTCTATCCATTCAATACTTTCTTTCCTTTATTTCTCTTTTCAACATACCGTCGGATTCACTTCCAGTTTCATTTCACACACACACACACACACACACACACACACACACACACACATATATATATATAGATATATATACCCCTCTCTCTCTCTCTCTCTCTCTCTCTCTCTCTATATATATATATATATATATATATATATATATATATATATGTAAAAATGGAAAAGGAATTGAATCCGACAATATGAGGAAAAATGAGTAAAGAAAAGAAAAGTAAATGGATAAAATGAATTTAATCGATCACTTACACATGTGTTTCGGTCAGTTTATGTGTGTGAAAATATTTCGCACACATACAAGAATCGACCTTCATCAGAGTGAATATTTATTTTTATGATAAAATAAATATTCACTCTGATGAAGATCGATTCTTGTATGTGTGCGAAATATTTTCACACACATAAACTGACCGAAACACATGTGTAAGTGATCGATTAAATTCATTTTATCCATTTACTTTTCTTTTCTTTACTCATTTTTCCTCATATATATATAGGGTGATCCCAAAAAAACATACTTTAAAAAAAAAAGTCAGGCCTGTTTTTTTTGGTCACCATATATATGTTTTTTGGGGATCATCCTATATATATATATATATATATATATATGCAAAAACGTCCCATAGATAATGCGATGGCGTCTTTTTTAGTTCTTTGAAACTTTGGTAGCCTGTCGTATTTATGCACTGATTTTTGTATTGATTGGTATTGTGTTGTATTTGTATTTATACACCAAGTAATTATGAATATGCTATTGTTGGGGAAAATGAAGTGCCGGGCATCTAGCGGCCGTGCGCGGGCAGATTGTTTCTCAGTTCAAAGTTCGTTGAGGAGAGAGAAAAGAGCAAAGCGCTACACAACACATAACCTGATTATGAAAAAAGATTATTTGGAAATGGAAGAGGCCTAACAACAGGAGCAATCCTACCCGCTCGGTCTCAGAAGTTGCAGTCCTGTTAGCCAAGAGATCGTTACGAAAACGTCTTTTGGCTGCATTGCATGGTGGCCGTTTTGTTTTTAGAGCCCCGGCAACACACACGCCTCCGCACTCCACAATGCGCATGTGTACGCCTACACTAATGTAGGAGGCGCCGGTTGTTGCCCGAAGCAGAGCAAGCTATATATATATATATATATATATATATATATAAGGTGAGTCAAAAAAGTATCGAGATTTTCTGTACTTTTTGACAAACGTTGTATTCTGAAAAAGAAAATGACGTTCCATTTATTAATTTTTTTCAGAATACAAGGTGTGTCAAAAAGTACCAAGGGTAAAGCTGTAATTACCAAGCTAGAAATGAAGATATAATGGAACGTTATTTTTTTCAGAATGCAAGGTGTCAAAAAGTACCAAAAAATCTCGATACTTTTTGACTCACCTTATATATATATATATATATATATATATATATATATATATATATACTTAGGCATGTCAATAAGTTGATTCGCGAAAATAGTTTATATATATATATATATATATATATATATATATATATACCGTGATACAGACACGCGCTCACACCCACACAGTATATTTAAACACACACATACATATACATGTATACACATACAGTCATACACACAACGCCCATGAACCCCTCCCTCACATATATAAGAGCATCTAAAAAACAAACTACCTCATAGAGGTTCTTCACGGAACAAATGAACATGCTACTATCAAACACACTCGCCTACCCGGATTTTAACAGCATGTTAAACCCACTATAACACTTGAACATTTATAACTCTTCTATAATGCTCCCTTTCTAATAATGTATCAACAATTTCTTCAAATAAGAAATTTTCTCCTGAAGATGACCGAAGGTCGAAACTAGTTAAGATTAAACAACATACAAGAAATATTCCTGATTGTCTTAATAATAATTTTTGTTCACACTATATATATATATATATATATATAAGATTTTTGGATGTTTGTTTTATTTAGAAACGTTGCTGATAAAGTATATAATAAATTTTTACTTGAAGGCACTTACAACGCATGTATCGCATAAAATTCGATACTTTTTCTTATAGAAAATGAACTTGACAAGTGTAATCCCAGTAAAGGATGGCTCGATGTGTAGAATACCGTACAGACTGTTTCGACTTTATTAAGTCTCATCAGCGGTATATACTAACGATTTCCCTCCGACAGAAATCGAAACCGGGACTTCAGCAGACGCAGTGAAACACTAGTGAAACACTTTTATCGCCTCGGCCACAATACACAGCTGACCATCCTAGTGAAATTAAGCTTGTCAAGCGATACGACGCGCCTCTACCATAAATAGGTAAGGGGGCGCTATTGAGAGAATAATAACAACAAACAGACCGATACCCTTCGGCGAAGTGAATAAGATTTTTGGATGTTTGTTTTATTTAGAAACGTTGCTGATAAAGTATATAATACATTTTTACTTGAAGGCACTTACAACGCATGTATCGCATAAAATTCGATACTTTTTCTTATAGAAAATGAACTTGACAAGTGTAATCCCAGTAAAGGATGGCTCGATGTGTAGAATACCGTACAGACTGTTTCGACTTTATTAAGTCTCATCAGCGGTATATACTAACGATTTCCCTCCGACAGAAATCGAAACCGGGACTTCAGCAGACGCAGTGAAACACTAGTGAAACACTTTTATCGCCTCGGCCACAATACACAGCTGACCATCCTAGTGAAATTAAGCTTGTCAAGCGATACTACGCGCCTCTACCATAAATAGGTAAGGGGGCGCTATTGAGAGAATAATAACAACAAACAGACCGATACCCTTCGGCGAAGTGAATAAGATTTTTGGATGTTTGTTTTATTTAGAAACGTTGCTGATAAAGTATATAATAAATTTTTACTTGAAGGCACTTACAACGCATGTATCGCATAAAATTCGATACTTTTTCTTATAGAAAATGAACTTGACAAGTGTAATCCCAGTAAAGGATGGCTCGATGTGTAGAATACCGTACAGACTGTTTCGACTTTATTAAGTCTCATCAGCGGTATATACTAACGATTTCCCTCCGACAGAAATCGAAACCGGGACTTCAGCAGACGCAGTGAAACACTAGTGAAACACTTTTATCGCCTCGGCCACAATACACAGCTGACCATCCTTGACAAGCTTAATTTCACTAGGATGGTCAGCTGTGTATTGTGGCCGAGGCGATAAAAGTGTTTCACTAGTGTTTCACTGCGTCTGCTGAAGTCCCGGTTTCGATTTCTGTCGGAGGGAAATCGTTAGTATATACCGCTGATGAGACTTAATAAAGTCGAAACAGTCTGTACGGTATTCTACACATCGAGCCATCCTTTACTGGGATTACACTTGTCAAGTTCATTTTCTATAAGAAAAAGTATCGAATTTTATGCGATACATGCGTTGTAAGTGCCTTCAAGTAAAAATTTATTATATATATATATATATCGAGGTTGAAAATAATACCAGCAATATCCTTTGGTATCTACACTCATAAATTGTTCTTTTTTTTAACGCATAAACAAAGCGACTATTTTCCAGTTCTGCATAATAATTCAATCCCCTTGGAGGATTGGAGCCATTACGTTAAATTGTACTGAGAGAATACTTCCTCTGGTTCTGTTTTAGCTGCATTTTTCTTTACCTTGTAAGTCTATGTGGCCATATACAAGGAGCGAAGAAAGATTTCGAGTGAACCACGAAGGAATATTTTTAGAAGTTTTATTGAGTTTTTTGTGGGAGGGGGTGTACTCGTGTGTGCGTTCGTTTGTGTCGTTGAGTAACAACGTGGTAAGTGTGTTGGCCTGTAGAAGGAATATGTGGAATATCCTACCATTCATATCTCATAGTCATTCCATTCTTGACTGGATCGATAACTTTTCAGTACACATATACTTCGCCATATATATATATAATATATATATATATATATATATATATGTATATATATATATATATATATACATGGGTGTATAATCTTATACATAATCTTATATATATAATGCATATATATGATTTACCTTTTTATATATCTCTTAATATATATATAATATATATATATATATATATATATATATATATATATATATATATATATATATATGGCGAAGTATGTGTGGATGCTGAAAAGTTATCGATCAGGTCAAGAACCGAATAACTATGAGATATGAATGGTACAAGGATATTACAAATATTCCTTCTACAGGCCAACACTCTAACCATGTAGTTTCTAATATATATATATATATATATATATATATATATATATATATATATCAGTCGGTATAGCGTTCGGATAGAAACCACAAGGTTCCTTGTTCGATACCGGTCCTCGGCAACTCAGCGTATGAGTAGCACAGGGATCTGTGCGGTAAAGTAAGGAGCTGATGGTAGGTGTGACGCTCTACCTCAGACGCCAAAACAATCTCCTTGGTCTAGCGCTATTGAAAAGGGGATAGACTCCCTCGCTGACTGGCTGATACCGACTTTAGGCCACCCCGACGACTTTTTACTTTTATATATATATATGTATATATATAATATATATTACATATTTTATATATATATATATATATATATATATATATATATTAATGTACAATGTTTTCTGTTTAATTTTAGCAAGCCAATATCAAAGCACAAATACGCGAAGTTTCATGTATATATCGATCCCAAACATAAACCTTTTCTCATAACCACACTCAACACAAAGATGTGTGTGTAAATAGGAGTCTAAATATACTATCAATCTCATTGATAGACTCTATAGCGAATACATAGCAATCTTCGTGTACACATAATTTATGTATACACTAACAAGTGTGTGAATAAAGATGGTCATATATCGCGATGGTGATATTACACTGATGTAGTCATGGAATAGATATTCACTTTGTCACTAAGGACAATCAGAAACATGAGTCACTTTAACATTGTCACACACTCAGACACACGAACACAAAAGTATCATAAATGCATTAGCGTCAATTCTAACACCTTCGTAAATACGAGGTGCATTCAATAAATAAGTTGAATTTTGGGTTAAGTCGAACTTAACTGATTTAAATTCCACAATCGTATGTCGCCCCGCCGAAAGAAAAAAAGCATACCAAATATCAGGGAATTAATCGAATTTAATGAAATTTTCAGTGTTGATATATTAATGAATAAAAGATATAATGCTCCAGTTATTCTATTTAAAAACGTTTATATTTTTTCAGGTCAGTTAACTTAGAATGCGTTGAGGCCATCACGAGGTCCGTAACAATAGAGCTGAAGGACATACCAGAAGAATCATTCCAGCAGGACAGAGAAGCGGGACAGAGAAGGATGTATTAGATTTAAGAGGGGATTACTTTGGAGGAGAAAACATTTAGTTTGTTGTTTGGATTTTAAATGAATTGTTTGTGACAACAGTCGCATTACTTTTCAGACACATCTCGTATGCAGTAAATATGTAATCATCAATAATCTCTTACGTTTCGTTCTAAGTATCACACTAAAGTCAATGGCCTCAGCTGGCAAGCAAAATCTTATTACAGGATGAGCACAAAAATACGTTGCTGGTGGGAGACCTATCTTGTATTAAACTCCCCTCTATCGATAGGAAGGGTGCATAGTGATTCTGCTGGTGAGAAAATAAATATTTTGTGTTAGTGTATGTGATGTCTATTTATAAACATATTCAATAAGTTTTGATGTTATAACTACTTGAAATGGGATAAGTGTTTCTTGTACTCACCCTGTATAGGTGGGAGTGGTATAAAGTGATTCTGCTTGGGAGAAAATAAATATTTGTGGTAATGTATAATCTCTTATGTTTGGCTCCAAGTATCATACAAAAATCAATGGCCTCAGCCGATATGCAAAATCTTATTGCAGGATGAACACAAAAATATGTACCTGGGGGGGGGGGCTATCTTGTATTTAACTGCCCTCTTGCGATGGAAAGGAGGAACTGTGATTCTTAGCCCTGTTAGTTGAAGTTTTAGAATACACCGATTGCACCTCTACATAGGTGTAAGACCCCCACACACACACACCAAATAGAGTTGTAGCGATTGTCTGCCTTTGCTGAGATCCAAAAGTGTTATCTTCTATTGCCGACAGGTTTTCGCCAATAGGTGGCTGCTGTATTTAAACAGCAGCCCGGGAAATTTCTCTCTCTCTCTCTCTCTCTCTCTCTCTCTCTCTCTCTCTCTCTCTCTCTTGGTCTAGCCACCACTAAACATTGGCTAGACGCGTGGTGTCTCTGTCCCTTAAGTGGGGGGTGCCCCCAACTATCAGTAAGTGACTACTTCAGAACTCTTCTCACTTCTTAAGTACCTTCGTCCTATATATTTTGTCTATCTCTTTATTGTTTTTATTTATTTTATGTATTTGTTCTTCGTCCATGTGCTCAGACAATAAAGTCTGCATTGTTATGTTTTACCCCTTTTTATGGATTATTTTTATGTACCTACGTTAGAAGGTTACTCAAAGCCTTCTAACGTATCATAAGAATCCCACATTTTATTCTTATAGGGTCATTGTAGGCCCGTGCTGCTTAAAGATGGGACCCTGGTGTCTGAGCAGTCCAGTACATGCAACACTCCACTTTGACCCTTACTTAGTCTAGATGGGCGGTCGATAAATCGGCTGGTCACGTCAAGCCCTAGCACCTATATGATTGTCCTGACCCTATTGTCCTTATAGCAACCCCCAACCCCCTTTTTTATCATATATGCGCAAGAAAGCGGTGGTTTAATGTTCTAGGTATGAAGTTAAGTTCCGATTCTGGAGTTCTGGGGAATGTGGGGTATCTTTTCATCACCATTACTCCCATGTTCACTCTGAACCAGAGTGGTAATACCTGTTAGTGTCCTATCTATGGTTTAAATAGAAAAAAATGAATTAAAAATGTGTTTTAAAAAATTGAGTTAAAAAGAGTACCATCAAGAATGAATAAAACAAAACGTCTTCGGCAAAATGTTACATAATTTATGTGGCAGCATAAATTGTTGACAAGACCCTGTAGTTAGCTTGAATTAGGTTCGTTGGAGTTAAAAGCGTAGGTGGGTAGATTTCCGTTGGATTTCCACTGACCCCTAGAGAGGCGCGAATCTCGCGCGCCATAGAAAAACGTAACTAATTATATTTAGTTTTCAACCTGAGATCGACGCAGAGTAGACATGCTACTGCGAGGCTGATCCTCATCCGAGCGGCGAATAAGAATGGGTGAAATAAATCTTGATCAAGGAAAAAAGTCTTGTGAGTTGATTAATTGCATGACTAAAAACTAGCCCTTAGTAAGAAGATAGAAGACGAAAAGATGACGACCGGTCGAAGAAGTAGAAGAGAATATCTGTCTGTCTGCCCCCTCTCTCTCTCTCTCTCTCTCTCTCTCTCTCTGTCACCCGAGTCTCCTCTCTCGATTATATACCCGACGATGGGGTATATAACGATTAACAATAAAATAACCCAAAAAGAATTGATATGCCGTAAAAAAAAACAGCCAGTAAAGAGGTTCTGCTTTTTTTTTCTCTTTTTCTTTATTCTTTTATGCCGACCCTGTATAAGTGGGAGTGGTGCACAGTGATTCTGCTGGTGTATCTTTTGTGTTAATGTATGTGATGTCACCCTATTCATAAACATATTCAACAAGTTTTGATATCATGACTACTTGAAATTGGAAGAGTGTTTTTTTTTATATGCTTACCTTGTATAGGTGGGGGTGGTGCACAGTGATTCTGCTTGTGAGAAAATATTTTATTTCTTTGAATTTTTGAGATGACGCTTGATAATTAGTATTATTTTGATTATTCGGACTATTGTCCCAATCTTTATTGTTATCTGACAAGTCCGACAAGAAGTACCTGAAGAAGGCCGGAGGGCAAATCGGCTAAAACGTTGTACATATAACAATAAAGATTGGGACAATAGTCCGAATAATCCAAATAATACTAATAAATATTTTGTGTTAATGTATGATGACGCCATATTTAAAAACATTCAACAAGTTTTGATATTATGACTACTTGAAATGGGATGAGTGTTTTTTTCTTTTATGTTTACCCTGTATAAGTGACTCCCAACATTCAACAAGTTTTGATATTATGACTACTTGAAATGGGAAGAGTGTTTTTTTTCTTTTATGTTTACCCTGTATAAGTGGGAGTGGTGCACAGTGATTCTGCTGGTGAAAAAATTAATATTTTGTATCAATGTATGTGATGTTGCCGTATTTAAAAACATTCAACAAGTTTTGATATTATGACTACTTGAATTGGGAAGAGTGTTTTTTTCTTTTATGTTTGCACTATATAAGTGGGAGTGGTGCACAGTGATTCTGCTGGTGAAAAAATTAATATTTTGTATCAATGTATGTGATGCTGCCGTATTTAAAAACATTCAACAAGTTTTGATATTATGACTACTTGAAATGGGAAGAGTGTTTTTTTCTTTTATGTTTGCACTATATAAGTGGGAGTGGTGCACAGTGATTCTGGTGGTGAAAAAATTAATGTTTGTATCAATGTATGTGATGCCGCCATATTTAAAAACATTCAACAAGTTTTGATATTATGACTACTTGAAATGGGAAGAGTGTTTTTTTTCTTTTATGTTTGCACTATATAAGTGGGAGTGGTGCACAGTGATTCTGCTGGTGAAAAAATTAATATTTTGTATCAATGTATGTGATGCCGCCATATTTAAAAACATTCAACATGTTTTGATATTATGACTACTTGAAATGGGAAGAGTGTTTTTTTCTTTTATGTTTGCACTATATAAATGGGAGTGGTGCACAGTGATTCTGCTGGTGAAAAAATTAATATTTTGTATCAATGTATGTGATGCTGCCGTATTTAAAAACATTCAACAAGTTTTGATATTATGACTACTTGAAATGGGAAGAGTGTTTTTTTTCTTTTATGTTTGCACTATATAAGTGGGAGTGGTGCACAATGATTCTGCTGGTGAAAAAAATTAATGTTTTGTATCAATGTATGTGATGCCGCCATATTTAAAAACATTCAACAAGTTTTGATATTATGACTACTTGAAATGGGAAGAGTGTTTTTTTTTTATGTTTACCCTGTATAAATCATCAAATCTTTCCATCTGTCCGTTTCAATATGGTTCCAACATTTTTGGACAATTTTCAACTAAACTTTCAGGAATTGTTAAGTCCAGCCTATGAAATGTTTTCAACTCAATTTGGCCAGGTTTATTTGATTTCTGAAGCCTCAAAATAAAATTACTTCCTATGCCAATAAAACATTAAGTAATCGCCAAAAGTTGACGCCATGATTTGCAAATAGACGCCCGACATTCAAAGAGAACTGACATCATTTTCAAAACTCTAGGCGAGGATTTATTTAGTCTTTTTATAACTAGGAGTATTCCCCTTCAGTGGTGCTGATAGCTTTTTAATTTAGTGCGTCCTGGGACACATGTATTTGATTAGAATGAGTCCCCGGGAAATTTTATGGGTGCCAATTAAAGTTTCTTAATAAATTATTATGAGTTTTTATTTATGAACAACTAAAACCGTCTAACCCCTACCTTGTACCCCATACAGTGTAATTCGTTTCCAAGAAAATATTGAAATGTATTTACACTTAGCTGGAAATGGTGGGTGAAGTAAAAAAAAAAATCTGGGACGCATGGATATGATTTTTCTGCGTCCTTTTAGATTTTTATGCGTCAGGGACGCAGGACGAGTATCTATTAGCATCTCTGTCCCATCCAGGGATTTTAAGGTGGCCACCGATGTTCACTAAATAAAATTAAAGTTGGCGGAGTGGCCTATTGTCGGTATCAGCCGGATAGCGTTAAACCACAGAGATTGTTTTTACGAGGTTGAGCACCACGCCTACCACCAGCTCCCTAATTTACCGCACAGATTAGATTACACAATCTGTGCTACTCAGGCACTGAGTTGGTACAAGGATGTTACACATATTCCTTCTACAGGCCAACACACTATCCACGTTGTTTCTATATATATATATATATATATATATATATATATATATATAATAAGTAATCCACAGACACGTGTTTCGGGGTTTCACCTTTCATCAGTGTGGCTATACCGTAACAGCTACCCCTAGCCGGGTTTGAGACCCGAATGAACTTTCGTTCGCCAAGCCTTTAACCCGTACGGCCAGAGGCAGCTGTCAAATATAGAATATTTAATCGCTACATTTCTAAGCGGAAATTAATTCACTAGAGTCCTCAAACATTTGTAAACAAAGCGAGGGTTAGCTAGACGCCAGAACAGTGAATCTGCAATTAAATCCCTATTCAGAGAACTCAACCAAAGTGGGAGTATATATATATAATAAAAAAGTAATCCACAGACACGTGTTTCGAGGTTTCACCTTTCATCAGTGTGGCTATACAGTAACAGCTACCCCTGGCCGGGTTTGAGACCCGAATTAACTTTCGTTCGCCAAGCCTATATATATATATATATATATATATATATATATATATATATATTACGACAGGAAGGTTCCCGATTACGACAAGAAGGTTCCCGAGTCCGAGAAGGTTCCCGAGTCCAACAAGAAATACCTGAAGAAGACCGGAGGGCACATCGACCGAAATGTTGTACGGATAACAATGAAGATGAGAACAATACTCCGAATAATACAAATAATACTAATTATCAAGCCTCATCTCAAAAATTCAGAGAAATAACAAATATTTTTATTATAAAAGAACAATACTGGAGACAGAACATTGGGTTATTTCCTATAACTCCAACATAACGTGAACAAAGGAGAACCACTCTTGACTGATAAATTATTTATATATTTTACTATTAAACTAACCTAACCCTAAACCCTAACCCTAACCCTAAATCCTAACCCCGTCTTCTTTTTTCCCAGTAGATAAATAAATAAATAATTTATCAGTCAAGAGTGGTTCCCTTGTTTATGTTGGAGTTATAGGAAATAACCGAACATTGCTATTAGATTTTCGAAGTAAGATGCAGGTTAGGAATAAATGGAGAAAATATTTCAACAACAAATACTTTATGAACACCATTGACCCGGTAAGTATTATTAGTTAAACTAGCAGGACCTGTGTATATACCACAGTATGATAATTTAATTATTACAACGTTTCATATGTCTACTTAAGAGCTATTGCTAAAAAGTTCAATATGTAAAAAGTATAATAATCTTGATTTAACTTTCGCTCACTGTTTTTTCTTTCTTTCCTTCTTTTCATCTTTTCATTATGTTCTATTAAGACAGATTAGTGTTATCGCTTCCGTGTGCTCATGCCCTCTCTCTATCGTTCCCCTGCGCTCTTTCTTCCCTTCTTATTATATTTTTTCTGTGTAGCATGTCCTTTTTCTTACCTTTCTTTCTTTATAATGAAAATGAAATGCCGAGGGGACGACACTCATAGAAAATAAGAATTAGGCGAATGAGCGACTCAAGATAATCAGGATTTACATTTTTCATTTCATCTTGGACGATTTGAACGGTCTCATTTTTAACTAGATGGTGTTACAGGGTGAGAACGGACGGAAGATTAAGGAATAGGCGTATTAATAGATAAGTTGAGTGATTTCAAGGCTATACCAAGTAAAGATCTGGCAAGCATGCAACTGGAGTCTTTAACTGGGGGATGGTATGTGGTAATCTAAATTACTACTTACTAACAAATATTGAGAAACATTTTAGAAAAGAATTTCTTAGTGATATCGAGTAATTAGCTAATTAGCAAGTACAATTTTTGATTAGAATTAATTATGATTTATTATTGATTAGAAAATCGATAAAATTTACTTGTAGAAATCAATCAGAAAGTGATTATAACTTTTGAAAAAAATGCTTATAAACAATGTTCACACACACACACACACACACACACACACACACACATATATATATATATATATATATATATATATATATATATATATATATATAAGTAAAGAAATAACAAAAGACTTAGAGATTTAGCCTTATAGTCTATTTCAGGGAGCTGAAATAGACTATAATGCTGAAATAGACTATAACGCTAAATCTCTAAGTCTTTTGTCATTTCTTTACTTATATATTTGCTCTGTGACTCTAATATCAAGAGCACACATTGAGCTCTCAAACTGCGACAGGTTTTTTTAAATAAAACTCTTGTGTCGTAAGGAAGATTTCTTCTCCGGACTTTTGGATTATATATATATATATATATAATATATATATATATATATATATATATATATATATATGTAAATAAATGGAAATTAATCCGACAGAATGAATTTAACATTTAGAAAAAACAATTAGTAATTATATGCTGACAGAAATCTGTTTCGACGCCTTATGGAAGGGTCATCTTCAACGAGCAAAAAAAATATATGAAAAAGAGACGGGATAAAACCGTTTGAAGAAAATAGGGGGTACAAACACACGCTGGAATGCTTGAATTTTTTCAAATGCGCATACTGTTTCAAAAATAAAATAAATTTTATTTTTAAAATCAGAAGCATTTTTAATTCAAAAATAAACTCAAAAAGAGTTTGGTGTAAAAATATATAAAAAAGTGTAAGAGATTATCAAAAATGTTCAAAATATGATCCAGCATTAAGTTGTTTACATATCCACAGTACAATTGAAAGGAGATGTTAAAATTTCAAAAAGTTTGTGGTGTAGGTAACTTTTTTTTTTTGTAGTGTTCGTAGAATAATCTTCGGAGGTGTAAAAATCCGTATATTTTGTTTTTTCATGAGACAAATGTGTAAATAAATATATTTTTACACCAAACTCTTTTTGAGTTTATTTTTGAATTAAAAATGCTTCTGATTTTAAAAATAAAATTTATTTTATTTTTGAAACAGTATGCGCATTTGAAAAAAATTCAAGCATTCCAGCGTGTGTTTGTACCCCTATTTTCTTCAACGGTTTTATCCGTCTCTTTCATTATATTTTTTTTTTTGAATAACAGATTTCTGTCAGCATAATACTAATTGTTTTTTCTATTATTATTATTATTATAGCATGCATATAATAATCCAAGTAAATGGCTCGCTATGCAGAACACCGTACAGACTGTTTCGACTTATTAACTCGACGAATCGAAACCGGGACTTTAGTTATCGTTCGGTACATAGCGAACAATCCCTGCGAAATTAACCTTGTCAATGATACTATTACACGCCCCTGCCATAGTAGGCAAGTGGACGTTTATTTAGTTAACAAACCCGGCCGTAAGCTCTTCGGCGAAGTGAATAAGATTTTTGGATGTTTGTTTTTATAGAAGCAATGTTGAATAAATTATTATTTATATTTTTGCTTGAAGGCAATTATAAATGCATGTATCGCATAAAATTCGATAATTATAGAAAATAATCTTGATACAGAATAAATTTTAACAACACACATGTTATTAATTAATGCTACTTTTATTGGCTTATATTGCAATATTTCAATCTGTATAAGATCATCATCAGAGCCTGTATGTTGTAGGGTTATTCACATTGTTGAAAATGTTCTTCTTTGTATTAAGTATTTTTCAAAGGACAGGATATCTATATATATATATAATCAAGTCGTGATGACAGCAAGGATTCCCATAAAACACACACACACACACCCTATTCTTCTTATGGCAAATCTCCAACCCTTTTTATCATATATATGCTAGAAAGGTATTAGTGTCCTGGGTATGATATTAAACTATCTGATTCTAGAACTCTGGGGAATGTGGAGTACCCCTTTATCACCATTACTCCCAGGTCCACTCCCCTGGCCCGGAGTGGTAGTACCGGTATCTTTTGGTTAAATAAAAAAATGAGTTTAAAAAATGTGTTTAAAAGAATTGAGATAAAAAATTGAGTACCCTTCAAGAATGAATAAAGCAAAAATGTCTTCGGCATAAAATAACCCAATGGGTTGACGTGCCGTAAAACTCAACCAAATCCAACTAAATCCAACCAACCAACCAACCAACCAACCAATCAACCAGCTAACAACAACAAATCTAGATAGCAATCACGAGTTTCTCATACTGACAATAAAATTAACCCTTGCAAAATGCATCATACGCGACCGACATTTTAAAAAAAAGGGAAAATCCATCAACATCTACGACAACATCCAGTGTCGCTATAATTTCGTTTGTTGCAGACGGTAGGCCTGCTGCTGCTGCTGCTGCTGCTGCTGCTGCTATTAGTTATCGAAGATTAAAACTATCAGGGGCAATTTGATTGTGGAACTCGTTGTGGTTATGTCTTGTAGGAAATGGGCGCGGCGAACTGAGTTCAAATCTTGGACGAGGCATTTCACATAGCGCTAATATCCTTCGAAAAAGGTTTCATTATTCTCCCCTCCCCCTGTGCCCCTCAGCTAGAGGTAAATAGTGGGGCAGAATGGACTCTTTAGATTTGGTATAACAATCAGTATGACAAGTAGGACTGAATTATTGTACTTCGCATAAAAATTGACTGCTCGTGGCGGAGGGGTTGGGTAATTATAATTACGAGGGGGTGATTTAAAATTGATGTCTTCTATTTATTTTTGCAGAAACTATGGGAGATTAAAAAATAACAAAACACAATAACACCATCTGATAATGCAATTTTCAGCGAGTGACAAAACACTATTTTCCCACACAATCACCACCATTTTCATCAGTGAAGACAACAGATTGAATGCGGGGTGGTAAGAACCATCCCCCCCCCAAAAAAAGAGATGTCTTGGGCATGTTACATAATCTATGCGGTGGCATAATCAGGAGCCACCATGGAACTTTGAACCCAACCCTTTATTCAGTCCACGGGGGTATCCTGTTCTCATTCCGCTAACCATAGCTGGAGTTAGGTTCAAAGTTCCATGATGACTCCTGATTACAACAAGAAGGTTCCCGATTATGACAAGCATGTTCCCGAGTCCGAGAAGGTTGCCGAGTCAGACAAGAAATACCCAAAGAAGGCCGGAGGGCACATAAGCCGAAACGTTGTACAGATAACAATGAAGATGAGGACAATAGACCGAATAATACAAATAATACAGTTTTTCAAGCCACATCTGAAAAATTCAGAGAAATAGAAAAAATGTGTTTAAAAAAAGAGTTTTAAAAGAATTGAGTACCTATGAAGAATAAATAAAACTAAATGTCTTCGGCATAAATTAACCCAGCAAAGGATGACATGCCGTAAAAACCGACCAACCAACCAACCAACCAACCGGTTATGGAAAAATAGAAAAAAGGTGAGAAGTTTTGTATAACGGGAACAGTAAAAAGACATGTCATAAACTTTGAAGTAACTACCTAGCTTCAACCACCGATTCTTAAAGCTTTTTTTTAATTAAATAATACGTTTTCCAATATTCACGACTGTTGTGTTGGTTTTTTTTTTTTAATTTTTTGTGTTGAAGGCGCGTGGTGTAATGGCTAGCGTCGTAGAAAATGGACTCGTCGACCCGATTTCAAATCCTGGATGAGGCTGTTTGCACTTCACATAGCGCTAATACCATTATGAAAGGTATGCATCCAACTACCCTCCTTCCAGCTCTGGGTAAATAGTAGGACAGGCTAGGCTCTTTAACCTTGGCTAGGTAACCAGTCTAGGAGAAGGAAAACTCTGAATTCAAGCCTGTTAAACTCCACTTAACAAATTGACCTTGTGTCACATCCTGCTCGTGGGTTGGTAAATATATGCTTGTCCTGAGAAACGTCGAGATAATTCAACAGATGTCGCTTTTCCCATTTTCTAGCTCACCTGATTTGTGTATCTGTACTTCAATTGAATTTGTCTTTTAAGAACAGATAAAAACTAGGATAACACGTATTTTTATAAGTGCAAGGTGAATCTTTTTGTGGATAAAGAAGAATGTGATGCGCCGAGAATTTGGTAAGTTATAACTAATTATTAATATATAGCTATTTCGGTATCGTATTGCAAACAACGTGTTTTGTTATTCAGCTAGGGTCGGTGCTAGGGTCTAGTGAACCCCAATCCTTGATATGAGTCTCCTGGATCTATGATACAGAGCCCCCATTCAGAGCCCTTCCTCATTGGAAAATCATTTAGTGTGTGGTTATTTTTTTTTTCTGTCAGTTTTTTTTCACCGATTTTCAAACTAGGTTTAGTTTGGAAATCAGGTAAGCGAGAACCACAGTAACCAAACGCCGTTGACCTCATGTCCAGGCTACTCTAATTTACACACTCACACACACACACACACACACACACACACACACATATATTATATATATATATATATATATATATATATATATATATATATCAACCCCTCCGTACGAGCAGGGTACGTATGCGACACAAGGTAAATTTCTTAAAAGAGTTTAACAGGTTCAAATTCAAAGATTTCCTTCTCCTAGACTGGTTACCTATCCAAGGTTAAAGAGCCCAGTACGCCCCTACTATTTACCTATAGCTGGAGGGAGAGTAGTTTGGTGTATACTTTTCCCAAGGGTATTAGCGCTATGTTGACGAGTCCATTTCCTACGAATTTAACCCTTGCACCACGCGCTTCCATAATTTGAATATATATGTTCTATCCAAGATATTGAGCACTATTCACCTATAAATATAGCGCTTTATGTTATCAATATTATATATATATATATATATATATATATATATAGATGTTTGGTACATGCAAATTTGTAAACTACTAAAAGTAGAGGAATCATATGTAAAATGGGGAGGTAATATTTTATTATGAATTAGAATAATAAAATAAAAGGGGATACGAAGGCCTTTTCGACCGGTACTTTTTCAAGTATTTACACCGGTTGACAATTAAAAGTCAGAAACTTGACTTGACTTTTAATTGTCAACCGGTGTAAATACTTGAAAAAGTACCGGTCGAAAAGGCCTTCGTATCCCCTTTTATTTTATTATTCTAATTCATAATAAAATATTACCTCCCCATTTTACACACACACACACACACACACACACACACACACACATATATATATATATATATATATATATATATATATATATATATATACTATGGTTCGCAAGCTAGATTTGCAAACCATTGTTAGTGAGTTCGATTCTCACTGGGCACCCACACTTCTGGCCTTGTTCCACATCTAAGCTAAACTTAGTAAATAACTATATATATATATATATATATATATATATATATATATATATAATATAAACTAGAATTTAATGTGCTAGTCCTGCAAACTATTAGGTACTTCATAAATACATACAGGTGTGGTTTTGCACTGGAAATATTGTCATGTACACATCAATGCTAACAAGTTAGTTCGCTAATACTTCAGCCTTGTGCCAGACTAGGTCAAGAATAGTAAATAGCGATTGAATATCATTTTTAAAAATGGTTACTAACCAAATTTGTCAAGATTTAGCACAAAATCCTAATTTTGGGCCGCTCAGTGAGGGTAATATTCATTACTAATGTGACGCGTCCATACATTGCTACTATTATAGCAGTAATACCATTTAACTCATAGCTTTGGGGGGGGGAAGTTGTTTATAACTTTCCCAATGGTAAATAAACGTCATAGTACGACTGGAGTTCGAACTCGCTTATTACGACCTCGTAGCCCAGCACTTTAGCCATTACATCACTGTCCGAGGTATGACGTGAAACTGCATCTAGTGGTAAGGTTCCCATTCTGTAGCTCTGGGGAGTGTGGAGTATCCTTTCATCGCCATTAATTCCTGGTCCACTCTGACCCGGAATGGTAGTAGGTTCCCATTTCTAGGATGAATAGATAAAAAAATGAGGTTTTTTAAACCCATACCTACACAAATATAAACACCGAGATATAGCAAAATATTGTCTATAACCAGTGTCAGTAGACAACTTACGCTAGCTATTTATTAAGCTTAGCATACAAAGTTACAAAGGTCATAATTATGAATCACCAAATGAGGAACGAATTCACTACATTAGTTTGCTTATTGATTTTAACGGCATCTCAACCCGTCTGGGGTTATGTCATGCCTAACGGTTAGGAAGTTATACATATCGTGTATTTATATTTATGCTTTTTAGTAATTGGTTTTAAAAATGTGTTAGCATTATTGTGGATTATGTTGTATGGTATTGATTTGTTTCATGTCTATATTCAATGGTATAATTTTATTTCTCTAAAAAAAGATAGAATATCCTCCATGTTGACATTTTCAAACAGATCTTTCATATTGTTTGCTTTGAAATAACGGTTTCTGATGTGAGCAAAAAACCTGCATTCCACGAATAAGTGTTTAACCGTCAAGGGTGTTTGACATGTTCCACATTGTGGTTGTTGTGGTGTCAGAAATTACGTTGCTAAACGTAGTAAAGATTTTAGTTCAGTAATCAAATTCTATTATTCTTATTTTCTCCTGCAATTTTATTGCAGTATGGTCGATAAATATATAGACACAAGTAAAGAATAAAATATCTTTCTCTCCCTCTCCCCCTCTCTCTCTCTCTCTCTCTCTCTCTACATATATATATATATATATATGTATGTATATATTAGGTGTGTCATGAAAGTATCGAGATTGAAGCTATATTTACCAAGATAGAAATGAACAATGAATGGAACATTATTTTTTTCAGAATAAAAGGTGTGTCAAAAAGTACAAAAAACTTCGATACTTTTTTTACACATCATGAATATATATATATATATATATATATATATATATATATATTCATCAAACATTCTGTACGAGAAGGATGTGACACAAGGTCAATTTGTTAAGCGGAGTTTAACACGTTTGAATTCAGAGTTTTCCTTCTCCTAAACTGGTTGCCTAACCAAGGTTAAAGAACCCAGTCTCCCCAATTATTTACCCATAGCTGGAGAGGGAGAGCAGTTGAATGCATACCTTTTCCCAAGGGTGAAATGCAAACAACCTCGTCTAGCATTTGAACCCGTGTCGACGAGTCCATTTTCTATGACTCTAACCATTACACCACATGCGCCTCCCACATTTACCCAAATTCTCGATATAACCGAGATAACTATGAAATTCTAATTAACTAATTAATTGATTAATAATTCATTAATTATTAATAATTCATTAATGAATTAAAGAGATGACTAGGAAATTCTAATTAACCAATTAATTATTTAATCATTCATTAATTACTAATAATTAATTAATTAGTTAACGAGATAACTATGAAATTCTAATTAACTAATCAATTATTTAATAATTCATTAATCATTAATCATTAATTAATTAATTAACGCGATAACTATGAAATTCTAATTGAAATGTTACCAATTTTACATTTACATTTTAATGTTACAAATTTTAGGTCAAAAAGAAAAAAAATTGCTTTCTGGATACTAATCCTTTAGGACCAGTATAGCTCAGTCCGACTAGGAACCACAAGGTTTCTGGTTCGATACCGGCCCTCGCCAACTCAACGTATGAGTAGCACAGGGATCTCTGCGGTAACGTGAGGAGGTGATGGTATGTTGGCCCTACAGCCTCAGACGCCAAAACAATCTCCTTGGTCTCGCGCTAGTGAAAAGGGGATAGACTCCCCCACTGTCTGGCTGATACCGACTTTAGGCCACAAGAAGATATATCAAAATATCTATATTGATAAAGTTCAGCAGGGCATGATAAAAAAAAACAACAAAAAAAACAATCTTTTCGATGTATTTCAATGGTGTCGACAGCAAAAATGTAAATGCTCCGATTCGGGTCGGATGTGTCACCATGCAAACCATAGAGAAGTCAGCTGATATTGCCGGGGGCCGGAGAGGGCGGTGTTGGGAGACAGATGCGGCTCTGTGGCGACATTCTCTGTGTCGCCTGTGTGTCCTTCACGTGCATCCGATGCTTTTCATTGTTAAACACGGAAACCTATTCTGTCTTGATCGGTGCCAGAACATCAGTTGATAGATAGTTAGATAGATAGATAGTTAGATAGATAGATAGATACATATAAACATAGATAGATAGATAGATAGATAGATAGATGTCAACAGACCGATATATATATATATATATATATATATATATATATATATAGAGAGAGAGAGAGAGAGAGAGAGAGAGAGAAAGAGAGAGTAGGGGGCAGCGAAAGAGTGATAACAAGTGAAATAGATTGATTGATCTTTGATATATGTCAACACGATATATATATATATATATATATATTATATATATATATATATATATATATAGAGAGAGAGAGAGAGAGAGAGAGAGAGAGAGGGGGGGGAGAGAGATCAACTGAGATAGATAAATAGATAGATAGATATTAACAGACTGGTATATACCTATATGTAAAGAGAGAGAGACAGACAGACAGACAGAGTAGAGACATAGACAGATACATAGACAGATACATAGACATAGACATAGACATAGATAGATAGATAGATAGATAGATAGATAGATCTGTATGTGTCTGTGTATCAGTAAATATGTCCGCATACTGACATAATTATAAGCTGTTGTTAGCTTTTACATTTGTCTGGTAAACTCCGTTGCCAGTCAGTCTCTTTCCATCTAAAGGACAGTCCTGTTCGCCACTGCAATTGCACATAAGCTTGGGGTTCGGTGCTGGTCACTTTCTTTTTATCAAATCCAAAATATTTTCTGTTCAGCTGATTTTGGCTGTGTTTCTATAAAATATTTTATGTAATTCAATGATTTGAGGGATGTGTTTATCAATCAAGTACAAAATAAAAAAAACACCCTCCGGGCGATGTAAAAATAGATTTTTTAAACATATTGCCTGAGGGGTGGGAGTAAAAAATTCAATGTCAGCGAGTTTGTACCCTAAGTAAGTAAAATCATCACATTCATTAAAGGATTAAAAAAATAAAACAATTTGAAATGTAAACTTTAAATATGTATTAAAATAAAACAAACTATATATAGATATATAATACCAGTCATGTATTTATTAAAACTTGTTTTAAAAAACAATGAAGACTGTCTAATATTGCATGTTCAAATTTTGAATGTATTTATTGAATAAATACACTCAAAATAACATAGAATAAATTTTATTCTATGTTATGACGATTTTGGGTAATGTGACGAAGGCAGTGACGCAATTTTTGTTATAGACAAAAACCGGAAGCGAATCTCCATTATTAATAGATTATGATCTATATATTAATACACGTGTTCTTTAATTGTTCGACCGTTATCATCTTGCAACACCCTCTGGTTAAAAATCAGACCGTCCAATTCGTCCAAGATGGAATGAAAAAATGCAAATCCTGATTATCAGTGTTTCTTATCCGCCGAATTCTTATTTCTTATGAGTGTCGTCACCTCAGCTAAATAATGGACCATTCCGTTTTTATTATCAAGAAAGAAAGGAAAGAAAAATCACAGGCCACACAGAAAATATATAAGAAAGAAAGAAGGAAAAACGGAATAAAGAGAGTAGGGAAAGAAAGAGAGACGGGGTGAGTACGCTAATCTGTTTCAACCGAACATAATGAAAAGATGAAAAGAAGGAAAGAAAGAAAAGAAAAGAAAGAGAGAGAGAGAGAGAGAGGAGAGAGAGAGAGAGAGAGAGAGAGAAAGAGAGAGTAAATCGAGATTATTATACTTTTTACATATTGAACTATTTAGCAATAGCTCTTTAGTAAACAAATCAAGCGTTGTAATAATTAAATTATCATACTGTGGTATATCCAAACGTCCTACAAATAAAACAATATAGCAATTTCTTTTTTAAACAGATATTCGCATAATAACATAATTATATGAACTAACAAGAATATGCACCCTCCGGGCGTAAGTATTTAAGTTTTAATATAATGAAATATATTAAATTAGAAATACTAACGAAATTAAATAATAACTCATATAAAAAGATTATACTAATTTTAATTAATTTTTAAGTGGTTTCTATATAAAATCAATCAGAGGATTGATTTTTATACGTTTGAGAATAAAACAATAATATTGGGGATCAATAACACCAAATAATTATTTATTAAACCCGGTTTTGTTAAAACTAGTATGCAAATTAACCACACCATATATTATGTAAACCTCTATCGCTTAGTGATATATAACACACATTACAGTATTTTGAACGCACTAATAACATGGGCTGTTTTGAAGTAAATTCAGATTTTCAAAGAAACATTGCTGATAAATACGATTTTCTTCTATGTATTAATGATTTTGACTATAAATTGAATACTCAGTGATAATCTTACGTTATTGCTGGGGGTATTGTGACGTAAGCAGTGACGTAGTTTCGTTTACAGACAGACACCGAATCTCCATTATAATAAGATATGTTTACACCACATTTCTCCATTAACTCTGTAATTCTTTTAGACATGATCATAAAACCTTTGACATGAGAGGTAAGCTTCCCCCATTAATATGCAAATTATTTTCTATATCGAGCCCTAAAAGAAACTGTTAAATGTTCAGTGATCTTATAAACCTCTTTCTAAACTGGACACATTTTAAAATGGAATTTCACTTCAGTTCTTGACGACAGGTGGAGCGCTTTCACAAATATCATAAATATACAACCAGGCCATTTGGTAGTGAGTTCAATTCTCACCGGGTGCCCAACACTTTCGGCCCAGTGCTAAACTAAGCTGAGTAAACAACTACAATTCAGTTCCTTATACGCTAATTGTTCCATGAGTGTAATTCTTCCTGCATGTTTCCCACCGCTACCAGGTGACAATGTTCAATTTAAAAATAATAAAAAGAAATTTCCAAAGCTGATTTTCAAATCTAATACAAACTCCCAATCGGCGCAGCACAAACTTCCTATCTCCATACTCCTTATTATAGAGAAGAGATGATCCCCCCCCCCCCGAGAATAGAATGGACTGTTCTATTTTGAATATAAACATTGAGGGTATTAGTCTCGGCAGTTCGTCTTCCCTAGCGATACTAGCTAGTATTATACTACTGTTCTCTCATTCTTGTACCTCTAAGTAAAATAAACCTTTTTTCAGTTACGATTTGAAATAATATTTAAATAACCAACGCCAGTAATGTTACAATAGATATAAAAATGAATGAAAATATACAGAAGCTAGAACTTTTTTATTGCTTGTTTGTTTGTTTATTGATTTTAATGGCATATCGACCCGTCTGTGGTTATGTCATACCTAACGGTTAGTAAGTAATATATGTGTATTTATATTTATACTTTTTAATAATTGGTTTTAACAATGTATTAGCACCATTGGGGATCATGTTGTATGGTATTGATTAACTTCATGTCTATATTCTATGGTATAATTTTATTTCCTTCAAAAAAGACAGAATGTCCTCCATGTTGACATTTTCAAATAGATCTTTCATATTGGTTGCATTAAAATAACGGTTTCTGATGTGAGCAAAATATCGGATTCCATGAATAAGTGTTTAACAGTCAAAGGTGTTTGACATGTTTCATATTGTGGTTGTTGTTCTTGCTTGAATATATAGGAGTGCGTTAGTCTTGTGTGACCAATGCATAATCGGGACACAATGACTTGTTCCTTTCTAAACTTTCTTAAAGTTGGTCTCCAGTTTCCCAAAGTGGTTTTGATTAGGAAGAGTTTAGTGTGGATGTTGTTTTTGGGTTTTTTTTTTTTCAAAAACATTTACCAATTTAATTGGAATTTCACCATTCTGCAGTCTGAAAGAGCTTATGAATTTCACTTGAATATTTTCTCTTCTTCTATTTTCAATATAAACATAGACAAACACTTGGGAGGTAGATGCAAAAAAAATCGAACAGCCTGGCGCCTTAACGTTAAGCAAGGCACGGCGAGGGGTCAAGCGGAGAAGAGAGTAGCCTCGACAGCAAAGACAGCCAGAAAGAGAAGAAAAGACAGCAGCCCCAAAAAGCATCACAGTTTGTGTGCAGTCAGTGCATACTGTCACTCAAGAATTGGCCTGCACATTCACTTGCGTAGATGCAGATAGTTTTTTGTTTTTTTTTTTTTTGACACTATGCCATCGCCCTTATTGGACGCAAAGGTGCCAACATAAACATTGACAGTCTTGGGGGTCCGTCTTTCCTAGCGAACGGCGTCTGAGCAAATAAAATGGCTCCCCACTTTAGAAAGACCTTGTGTAGTAGACTGGGGTAAATACACCCGTCTTCCCTAATGAGACTAGCTAGTATGATATTACTGTTTACCCATTCTTGTATATCTCAATAAAATAAACCCTTGTAAGTTACGATTCGAGTTATTATTTAACATAACATTACAATACTCCTATTTGGCATTGTACCTTACTAACTGAAACTTAGTAAATATAAAATGCTCCAAGGGTGTAGCCTTATGCCACACTTGATATGTTCTAACAAATATTTGTTACTGAAAATGGTTGGTCGTTAATAGATTTGGTAACTAGTAAAGATGAAGAATTTTTGTTGGGAATATTTGGCACTGAGCCTTCATTAATCTA
The DNA here is from genome assembly GCA_023376005.1 of Doryteuthis pealeii. Taxonomy (NCBI): domain Eukaryota; kingdom Metazoa; phylum Mollusca; class Cephalopoda; order Myopsida; family Loliginidae; genus Doryteuthis; species Doryteuthis pealeii. Next base: position 73,256,512 of record CM042142.1, read on the forward strand.
TAGGGGGTGTTGAGGGGGGAGTAACTAATCTGGATCAGTGATGGAGGCCAGAATTAATTTTGACCGACTAAAAAAGTTTTTTCTGTATAGTGTAGTGTATATACGAGGAATGCTGATAGGTTCTCGGTCCGACTAAGAAGATAATCACTTATTACCATAAAACGTACATGCTAATCCACACATTCATTCTGCAATGCAAAACACTTGGTACACTGTGTTTCTTTAAGCCTTCAAAAATATTTTTAAATGATTGATTGATTGATTGATAGGTTTAGTTACTTAAAACCATATTGTGTATAGATTATTATTGATTGATTGATTTTAACGGCATGCCAACCTGTCTAGGGTTATTTTATGCATAGATGTTAAAGGATCGCGTTTATTGTACGTTAAGATTTACATTTTGTGTGTAGTTATTTCTTAGTTTTTTTTTGTTTTTATTTTTTTAGCACAGTGTCCTATCGTATACGAATAATTTCTATATAGAACTATTTGACCTTTAGATGGGACCCTACCAGGTCCTACCACTCCGGGTCAGAGTCAATCTAGGAGTAATGGCAATAAATGGCTACTTCACATTTCCAAGAGCTGCAGAACTGTTTAATCTAATATCCAGGACACACCCTCACCCACACCCACACAGAAAGAGAGAGAGAGAGAGAGAGAGAGAGAGAGAGAGGGGGGGTTATTTCACGATTAATATACTTTTACATATAGAACTATGTTGCAATAGCTCTTAAGTAAACATGTCAAACGTTTTAATAATTAACTTATCATACTGTGGTATATCCACAGGTCCTGCTAGTATTTATTAAAATGATCAAACAGATACCTTACAATCATCCTGTGTGTTTTTATCTTTATAAGTAAAGTAAAGTCGTCGGGGTGGCCTAATGCCAATATCAGATAATCAGCGAGGGAGCCTGTCCCCTTTTCACTAGCGCTAGACCAAGGAGATTGTTTTTGCGTCTGAGGTGGAGCGCCACACACACCTACCATCAGCACTATACTTTACCGCACCGATCCCTATGCTACTCATACGCTGAGTTGGCGAGGGCCGGTATCGAACTAGGAACCTTGAGGTTCACCAGCCAGACACGCTACCGACTGAGCTAATCCGGCCCTAAATAAATGAATGAATAAAATATACAAATTAAAAATTAAATTTAAATTAAAAAAGAAAGTCCATTCCCTTTTAGGTTCAGCACCTCATAATTATGAATATTAGAATTTCAGTGGTGGTGGTGAAGGTGATGGTGGCAGTGGTGGTTGTTTTGTTGTGTGTGTGTGGGGGGGGGGTAATTTTTAATTCTGATCCAAACATTAATTTATTATTATTATTATTATTTATTTTATTTTCAATACTTCATTTCCATCTGAACATATGTTCGATAATCCCAGCACGCACATAGACGCATGTGTCGTGCATCTAGCCAGTCACCTCCACCCATCCCCCACCAAGAATAACAGTCACACACACACACACACCCAACACACACACACACACACACACACACACATCTAGATGTTTATTTATTCTACGAGGGGGTGGGGGTGATGAAAAGTTCTTACTTCAACCACTTGGCATAATAGTCAGCAAACTCGACTTTCAGATCAATTACTAACGAGTAAGGAGTTCGATCCTCATTGGGGATTCCAGGCTCACGGCCTTGTGCGCAATCTAAGCAATGCATAGTTTTTAGACTTACGATCAAGTCATACTCAAAGCGGCGATTTTCATCAGATCACTGATGTTGAGAAACGATCAGCCTGGTCAGTAATTAGATGGGTGACCACTTAGTAACAGCCGATACTTTAAGCAAACTGTGTAGCAGACTAAGCAAAGCTTTGTAAATAACAACGAACAAAAGATAATGGGAGCAACCTTAACCCAGCTTAGAAAATAACAAGTTAAGCAACAATGAGCCATGTCAGTACTTAGATGAGGGACCATTCAGACAAGGCAAACAACACGTTCTTCTTAGATATCAATCACTAATCTTACTAGCAAATATATGCACCCTCCGGGTGCAAGTATTTAAGTTTTAATGTAATAAATAGTATATTAAATTAGAAAGGCTAATGAAAGTAAATAAGAATGCAGATAAAAAGATTTGAAACAGAGGAAGGTATAATGGAAAAATCTAACAACTGAAACTTAGTCTTCCATCACTCCCATCTTTCATTGCTAAATTTTACTAATTTAACTATTTAGTTAAATTAGGAAGTAAAGAATAAAATGACAGTTATTTCTTCTTGTTAATGGATTTCTTTTAAGATTTATTGAAAAGATTTTTGCTCATATTTATTAAAATAAAACCAAATAATTAGAAATCAATAACACTAAACACATATTAATCAAAATCAATTTTTTAATATAAATATGCAAATTAGTCTTCATGTTTACACCGTAAACCACTATTTTGTTGTATATATTAATACAATTGCATGTTATTGGTATGTTGATAATGCCAACATTATTAATAATGTAAAACAATTTTATTAATAATTGAGGTTTAAATAAAAAATAAAATCGTGGAGAATGTGACGTAAATAACTAAGGGAAATTGTAACTTGAGTAGTAATATAGTTTCGGTTACAGAGAAACACACAATCTCTATTATAATAAGATGTGTGTGCGTGTGTGTGTGTGTGTGTCAGTTTAAGTTAAGATTAGTAAATACGAAGATAATCCCAAAACTAAGGAAGCCCTGTCGGCTGGGGCTTTAGAATACACCGACTGCACCTGCAGCACTCAACTTTGGCTAGACGTTTTACTTAGGCTAGACGGGCGGTGGGAGAGGCCCCCTCTGATCAATCGGCAGGTTACGTCAAACCCTAGCACCTATATGATTGCCCCAATGCCCTTATGGCAAGCCCCAACCCTTTTTATCATATATGAGCTAGAATGTGGTGACTGAGGGTCCATGATCTGGGTATGACGTTAAATGGCGAGGTTCCAGTTCTGGAGCTCTGGGGAATGTGGAGCCCCCCTCCTTTCATCACCATTGCTCCCAGGTCCACTCTGACCCGGAGTGGTAGTACCTGTTAGAGTTCCATCTTTGGGTTAAATAGAAAAAATGTATTTAAAACAAACTGAGTAACCATCAAGAATCAATGAAATAAAAACATCTTCGGCATAAAATAACCCAATAAGGGTTGACATGCTGTAAAACCAACCAAACAACCAACCATCTAACCAAAAGTAAGGTATATAAAGCGCCGGGGACACAGGAGAACTGTTCGTGTGGCTATTGGCAAAACTGTTGTGTTTGTTGTGCACGTGCCTGCACTTGCCCCCCACGTGTGCCTTGCAGCCACGCTCAGTTTTGGCTTGGCAGTTTTTTTTTCTGATGGAGCTCTCGATTGACCCTACGGCCAAGTGTGAATTCACGCAGTTATTCGGTTTTTGAACGCAAAAGGCTTTTTTGAAACTCATCGCCAATTAACGGAAGTGTATGGCGAGTCGTGCATGGATGTCAAAAACGTCCGCAATGGGTGTTGGGAGTTTGGAACGACGACAATGTTCAACGCTACTTTAACGACATGGCAGCGAGCTGGTATGACATGGGCATACAAAAACTGCCGCAACGCCTACAAAAAATCATTAACTGAAATGGCAACTTTATAGAAAAATAAATACATTACATTAAAATGATATAAATATCATTGAAAAAAAAATACGTTTCTGTGATTTCTAAATATTTTGGAGACATTACCAAACCCCAAACCCTTTTTAACATATATGTGCCAGAAGGCAGTCGCTGGGCGTCTTAGTGTCCTGGGTATAATGTTAAACTATCTGATGGTGAAGTTCCAATTCTGGAGCTCTGGGGGATGTGGAGTACCACTATTCCCGAGTCCACTCTCTACCGGATTGGTAGAACCCATGGGTTAAATAGAAAATGATCAGTTTGGAAAATAAGTGTTAAAAATGAGTACAAATCAAGAAGGGTTTGGTTAGTTTTGTTTTACGGCATATCAACCTCAGTGGGTCATTTAATGCCGATAAAGTTTTGAAATAAATCAATTCTTAATGGATAATACATTTTTTTTATAAATACATTTTTCTATTTAACCCATAGATGGGACCCTAACAGGACGAGTGGACTAGGGAGCAATGGTGATGAAGGGGTGATCCACATTCCCCAAACCTCCAAAACTGGAACCTCACCAACAGATAGAGTTCATTCCCAGGACATGTAGACCCGCAGCCACCGCCTTCTAGCACCCATATGATAAAGAGGGGTTAGGGCTTGCCATAAGGGCAATAGGGTTGGGAAAATCATATAGGTGCTAGGGCTTGACGTGACCAGAAATCAAGAAGGAATAAAACAAAACGTCTTAAGCATAAAATAACCCAATAGGTTAACATGCCGTAAAATCCAATCAACCAACCAAACTCTCTCTCTCTCTCTCTCTCTCTCTCTCTCTCTCTCTCTCTCTCTCTCTCTCTCTCTCTTTCTGTCTGTATGTCTGTCTCTCTTTTTCTTCAACATGCCAATTGTTTCTTATGATCCGGCTTTAGGTTCCCAAAGTTTTTCTTGATGAATATGGTTTTGAGTTTTCTAAAACAAAAGTAGATATCCCCCCTTCACACATTCGGGATGGAAACCTGAAATTGCAAAAAGAGAAATTAAGATTGGTTAGTGGAATCAATTGTTGTCCTAGCGACAAGGAAATTTCTCCTTTCCAAATTATGTCAATAAACAGTCAGAAAGAATTTGAAGCGGTGGAGAGGGTGGTTGATAGGGTGTTAGTGTATTGTATTTGTCCGTATCTACGAATAAAAAGAAACATTTGCATAATTCTTCACATTGGATGCTTTTCAAATCTATCTACTTTGGATTCACTTACTCTTTTCTCTCTCTCTCTCTCTCTCTCTCTCTCTTCTCTCTCTCTCTCTCTCTCTCTTCTCTCTCTCTCTATTTCCTTCTTTCTTTGGTTTTTTTTCTATCTTTCATGTTTTCATTTTTTCCTCCCTCTCTGTTTCTTTAATTATTTTTTCTTATTTTTTTTCCTTCCTTTCTTTTTCTGTCATTATTTTTCTTTCTTTCATTTTTGTTTTTACTTTTAAAAAACCCTCTGCGTCTTTAAATAATTCAATTTAATTCGACCACCTCATCTTTTATTCTTATTGCTATTTCTTCCACCCACCTCTCTCTCTCTCTCTCTCTGTGTCTGTCTATGTATCTGTCTCTGTCTCTGTCTGTCTGTCTGTCTCTCTCTGTCTCTGTCTCTCTCTCTCTCTCTGTCTCTCTTTCTCTGTCTCTCTGTCTCTCTCTCTATCTCTCCCCCCTCTCTCTATCTCTCTCTTTATATATATATATGTGTGTGTGTGTGTGTGTGTGTGTGTGTTTGGGTTACTTTCGGTTTTTAGTTCTACGTTTTCTTTTTTTGCTCTTCGTTTCCTCCTGTTTTAATTTCTTTCTTTCTTTCTTTCTTTTTCTTTCTTCTTCTTCTTCTTCTTCTTCTTCTTCTTCTTCTTCTTCTTCTTCTTCTTCTTCTTCTTCTTCTTCTTGTTACTGCCTGTCTCCTCTCTTTCTGCTTCTCCTCCCTATTTCTCTTGTCTGTTCTCTACCGATTCTTTCCTGGTTTCAATTCCATTTACTCGTCCTGTTGTTCTTCAACCCTTGTTCGTTCTCCCCCTCTACAAATCTCTCTCTCTCTCTCTCTCTCTCTCTCTCTCTCTCTCTCTCTCTCTCTCTCTGTGCGCGCATGTGTGTGTGTGTGTGTTTGTCTGTCACTCTCTCTTTTTCTTTCAATTTCCTCATCCTGCTGTTCTTCGACCCTTGTTTGTTCTCTCCCTCGTCAGCTCCCCCTCTCTCTCTCTCTCTCTCTCTCTCTCTCTCTCTCTCTCTCTCTCTCTCTCTCTCTCTCTCAATATATATATATATATATATATCGGTCTGTCTGTTTCGCTCTCCCCCCTCTCTCTCTTTCTCTGTCTCTTTCACTTTCTTATTCTCCGAATACATCAATACTTTCACCGGAATAATACCAGTTTATACCAGTTCTTATTTTTCAACCGCAGTTCGTGATATTTCATCTAATTCCGCCTTATATACCTTCATGCCGCTGAAAACTTTTACATATAATTTAAAACGACACTCAACAGAAAACGTCGTACGACACCTTTTTGTTGGTCCACTACCAAATGTCGGACACTTTCTATATTCCAACTGATAACGACAACCTGATGAAAATTCTCTCCACATAGGTACGTGTTTATACACTTATACACTTACCAATTGCTTATGTAACGTTTAGGATGTATATTTTAAAAAAAAAAACTTCAATGCTTTTTGCCCATCACAAACATACACAATTTTTTAGTTACGTAAATACATACGTTAATGTGTGTTTGTGCATTGAGTGGTTTAATGCAAATAAGTTGTTTGTATTTGGAGAGGCTTTGTGCATAGAGAGTGTAAAGAAAAAAAAATGAAAATACCAATTATTTTTGGTTTTTAAAAAAAAAGGAGGGATATGTTTCAATTTCTATGGGATTATTTTTTCTTGGAAAATAAAATTGTATATCTAAGTATATTTAAATACCTTTATTGTACGAGTTCTTTAATAAACTCATTTTTTTGTACATGCATTAATATCTCTGACGGTTCTCCCAGGGATCAGAGTGTAGTATGAGTGCACGTTAAAACACTTCGGATATGTTTTTTAAAATTTTAATGATAAAATATGCTGATGAAAATAGTTACTTTTTTTTCGAGGAGTACAAAATTGGATACTTCTTCGAAAATAAATGCAAAATAATATATATATATATATAATATATATATATATATATATATATATATGTGTGTGTGTGTGTGTGTGTGTGTGTGTGTGTGTGTGTGTGTGTGTGTGTGTGTGTGTGTGTGTGTGTGTGTGTGTGTTAAGTAGCGTGACATGGAGTCAACACCTGGTTACTGATAGTTTATGCGATCTTCAGACCAAATGAGGAAATTTGTTTTGCGGCGGTTTGGTCCTTTGAATATATATATATATATATATATATATATATATATATATATATATATATATATATATATATATGAGGTGGGGACAGCGAGAGAAAGGGGAGACAGAAAAACAGACATACATGTATACAGACATATAGATAGATAGATAGATAGATAGATAGATATTTATCTTTTTTCGCAATACATCTATATTTCAACAGGTACATTTTGATTGTTGTCAGGAGTACCAGAGAGCAACTGACTCTTTATTTCTAAACAGGTGGAACCGAAACTATACTCTACTCTTCGGATAAATAGAGAAAGAATGGTATAACAACAAAAGAGTGACTAAAAATAAAAATTTCAAGAACTAGACACGCACACAAACATATATACATATATAAATACACATATACATATATGTATGTAAGTATATAATATATATATATATATATATATATATATATATATATATATATATATTATCAGGTAGTTATTATATGACAGTTATTATCTATTATTTTCAATATATGATGTTCGATATATGTGATTAATATCCTGCACTGAATTTAGTACTTTGATAAGGAAGGATATTATGTTGAAAAATAAATATTAGTTGCGCAAAATAGGTGTTTTTTTCATTATTAGCTTGCGGGCTTATTGATTTATCTGTCAATGTATACACACACACACACACACACACACACACACACATATATATATATATATATATATATATATATATATGCATATACATACATACATACACACACACACACAAATATATATATATATATATATATTCTATGGATAATAAAAACAATCTTTTAATATTACTTTATATTATATTTTATATTGTATATGTATTATTACTTATATTATTCATATTATTTATTGTATTTACTTTTTATATTAAATTCTCTTTTATCATTTATTTTAAAATTGTTTTTAAAACAAAACCCTTAGTTTTAAATGTTTTTTCTTTCTTCTTTCTTTCTTTCTTTCTTTCTTTCTTTCCTTCTTCTTTTTTGCTATTTGATGTTGCTTACATTCTTTCGTTGTCTCTTCTTCTTCTTCTTCTTCTTTTTCTTCTTTTCTTCTTTCTTTCCCCCTCTCATAAAAGCATCCCATGCACAGTATTAATGCTACCTCCTCTTCTCACTTCTCTTATCCTCCGCTTCTTCCTCTTCCTCTTCCTCTCCCTCTTCCCCTCCTCCTCCTCCCCCTCTTCCTATTCTATCCATCACTTGGTACATGTCACCATTTTCTCATCTATTTTCTCCTTTCCTCTTCAATTACTCACACATCATTAATGTTTGCTTTTCCTTCTTCTCTTTCTTCCTCTGTGATGATTCCAATGCTACTGTACTCCTTCTCTCTCATTATGGGTCCATGCTATCGTTAAGGTCTGCAGACGTTTTATAAGCTAAACTATGAAACACACACACACACACACGGACACACATGGACACACATGGACACACACACACATAAACACAAACACACATACACAGAATAAGAGCACAGGTGCTCAGAGATTTAATGCATTTACATATATTATTATATATCATATATTAGCAAAACATGCAGATATCTATTCATATTTAAAAGAAAAACATGTTTACATTTACACATATATTCGTCCCGGAACTGTCACACAGAAATAACTCCATAACCATATGTGTACAGCCAACCACACGTACACGTACACACACACACACACCCACCACATACACACACACATATATATATATATATATATATATAGAGATAGAGATAGATAGATATATAGATAGATAGATATGTGTGCGCGTGTATGTGTGTAAGCGCATGTGATTATGTATGTATATATACGGTTATATATATTTATTATATATATATGTATATGTGCATATCTAAATATGTACGCATCGCTCGCTCTCTCCTCTCTCTCTCCTCTCTCTCTCTCTCTTCTCTCTCTCTCTCTCTCTCTCTCTCTCTCTCTCTCTCTCTCTCTCTCTCTACTCTACTCTACTCTATTGATACCCTATATTGCTACCCCATATATATATATATATATATATATATATATAAGGGTAGCGAAGATATAAAGTCAACGACGGTAACGGTAAAATTATAGTTCCCAAGCGCCGCTGACTTTATTCTTCGCTACCCTAACATATATATATATATATATATATATATATTATATATATGTGTGTGTGTGTGTGTGTGTGTGTGTATATATATTATTATATATATATATATATATATATATATATATATGCTCTTGAAATGATATTCAGACTCTTTACTCATAAATGTAGCAAACCATGTTATCAATATTATATATATATATATAATATATATATATATATATATATTATATATATGTGTGTGTGTGTGTGTGTGTGTGTGTGTGTGTGTGTGTGTATTCGCTCAAAACAGGAAACATTTTCTCATCATATATATATATATATATATATATATATATATTATATAAACGTAGTCTTTAATCTTTACGCACAGATGCTCTCTGAGTATAACTGCTCGTATTAAACCACATTTATAAACAAATGTGTACACAACAATTCCGTGCACAAAATTACTCTCTCTCTCTCTCTCTCTCTCTCTCTCTCTCTCTCTCTCTCTCTCTCTCTCTCACACACACACACCACACACACACCACGCATACACATGTATACACACACACACACACACACACATACACATGCATTGATTTTTGGTTCAATATTACTACTCCAATGCGAATACTTATAACTTGATACTAATCGGTTTATTCGGCGGGTTTTATGTTGTTGTTGTTATTATTGTCGTCTGCAGTTTTGCGTAATTTATTATCCGTGTGGATTTTTCACCGTTCACCATCGACGTTTTAATTATCACAAAACTGGAAATAAAATGTAAACAACTGAATATTCTGCTACCCCCGACCCCCACCTCGCCCTGTCACTCATTGTTTTGCTTTGTTTTTTTGTTTTTTAAAATTTTGTCGTATTTTGATGTTGTTATTACTAAAGACATCATTTAGTGCCATTTCACGATGATACTAACTATTTGTTGCATTCTTTTCTTTTCTTTCTTGATTGTGATAATATTATAAATTTCAATGATTGTTTTTGTTTTTGTTTTTTTAATGTTTAGGTTATCTTTAATGTTTTGTTTGTTTGTTAAATTATCTTTGCATATTTTTTTTTATATAGTGATATCTTATTAAGATTTCTAATATTTATGTCCAACGTCAATGTTATTGATCTATTTTGTTCCACGCGTAAGCAACAGTCGTTGCAAACTCTGGGGCGTCTAAATTTGGTCAATGTAATTTTTCTTTTCTTTTCTTCTCTTTTTTTTTTTTTCCTCTCTAAAATTCTTCTTTTTCTTCATGATCTTCTCCCTTTTTTTTTTGGTTACCTTTCAAATTTCTTCTCTTTTTTTTTTTTTTTTTTTTTTTTTTTTTGCGTCCTTCTTTATCTGAACGACAGGCCAAAACTCTCAAGTTAAACTCTTTTTAACTGGGTAGATAGAATTATAAAGATATGGCATGCAAAAATAGAGAAAATAATTGGCCGAGTTCGTTGGCAGGGATGAAAATTGCGCGTGGTACACACACACATACACACACACACACACATACATAAATAGATACATACACACATATACACACACATACACATATATACACACACATACATACATACATACATACATGCACACAAACACAAACACACATACACACATATACACGCCTCCATATACAAACGATACGAATGAATAAACGAATAAACGAACGAAGTAAGTGAACGAATGAAGGAATAGGTGAATGAGCGAAAAGCCGAATAAAGGAATGAATGATGTAGAGATACTCTCGATTATTGACTGCGGCAAGCAAACTGTATGACCTCTGAACTCTTCGTCATTGGCACACAAGGCTAGTTTCATCATCGCCGTACGAGAAGCCACTTACAGATTATTGGTCCAGTTTTTTGTGATTTTTTCAGTTTGGCCGTACCCAACCTACAAAGGTAACAAACAATTATTATTATATCAAAATCTCTCTACACCCACGCAGAACCTTTTTAGAATATAAAGAACCGTATAATACAAAACAAAACAAAAAAAAGTAGAAATTTCCTCGCATTAGAAGTGTATTTAGCTTCGAGATAGGAGTTTGACAATCTTAGGTGGAATAACTTAACTTTTGCACCAAGACCTAAAGACTGAAGAGCTCCAGATATCAAGAGGAGGTAATTTATTCCTTTTTTGTAATGTTTCCAAATTATCACCCGATCGTGCACTGCTGATAGAAATATGGAAAATTAATTATTTTAAAACAAAACAAAAAAATAATGCTATTCTCATTGTGCCCATCACCCACTACACTTTATCTCATTCTTTATATATATATATATATATATATATATATATATATATATATATATATATATATATATATATATATATATAAACTCAAATATAATATCATGGTACTAATATATATTTTGAGATTTTAAACCTCCTCTGCTAATTTAGCATTGACCACATTTGTATGCAAACACTTTTCATATTTGCTATTCTACATCATATATATATATATATATATATATATATATATATATATATATATACGTGTTTGTGCCCGTGTGTGTTTGCTTCGTGCGGAGCAATTAGGAAGCTAGGCCAGCTGACGATTACGAGTGAGTTTGATTCTCACTGGGTGTCCCATACTACTGCCGTATTTACATGTAACAGTTTCTGTCGTGATAATATTTACTTTTGCGGCTCGTCGTGGGGTGGGGATATGTTTGTGAGCTAGTTTATTTAACCGTGATTCTCACTGGGTGCCCCTTCGTGTCAAAACTAGAGCTCGCTTTGTAAATAACTATGTATTTATATGAGCTTTGATTATCTTTATTGACATCGAATGAGAAGACTTTTTTGAAATTATTGATCGAAAAGATCTTTATTGATATTTCATGATCTTATTTATATTGTACTAGAAGCGGCTACTCGGCATCGCCTGGATAGAGGGAGGTATAAAAGGTAGTCTCACTGATCCATTATTATTGAATCGCGAGTTGGATCCTTGCAGGATGTAGCATTAAAATCCTTATGTAAAAAAAGACCTTGCGTTGATTCAGACACTCTCAAAAGAAACATTAATACCTTCTATTTAAAATACTAAACGCAAAAAAAAAAATCATTGCTGTTATCATTCAAATTTTATTTTTTAATTATCTTCACGAATATAAATCAAATCTTCATTATATTTGTTCAAAAAGCAAGATCTGGTGATAGTGAATGTGTATATATATTACTTTGTCATTAATTGTTTTATTTTCTTGGTTTCCTCCGGACATACATACACCAACTACCCTTTATATATAGACTAGAAGCGGCTCCCTGGGTAGTGGAGAGGTAAAAACGTTAGTCTTGCAGATTCATTATTACTGACTCACGAGTTGGGTCCTCGAAGGATGCCCCATTAAAAAAATATATGTAAAAAAAAAATAGACCTTGCATTGATCCAGCCACTCTGAAAATAAAAATTCATGTCTAATATTCAAAATATTAAATCCGAAAAAAAATCTATGCTATTATCATTTAAATTTCATTTTTTAATCATCTTATATAATATAAATAAACCTTCGTTATTTTTGCTCAAAAACCAAGATCTTGTGATAGTGAATGTGTATATATATTTACTTTGTCGTTAATTGTTTTATTTTCATATTTTCTTCCGGACATACATATACACACCACTTCCCTTTATATATGTATAGATAGATAAATGTTAAACATATTGTATAAATGTTAAACAAGATTTTTGTTGTTTGTAACATTACTTAAATCAAAAATTGATCTCTTTTTTTTATTTAGTTCAGTTTTACTATTTATTGCTAATGAAAATGAATCTTTATTTTCTTCTTTTGTTGTTTTTTCTTCCAATCAATCGGCTGGTCATGTCAAACCCTAGCACGCATACGATCGTTCCAATCCTATTGCCTATATGGCAACCTCAACCAAAGGCGGTGGCTGAGGGTCTTGGTGTCCTGGGTATGTCGCTAAACTCTATCTGATGGTGAAGTTCCGATTCTGGAGCTTTTTGGAGCGTGGAGTACCCCTTCATCACCATTACTTCCAGGTCCACTCTGACCCAGAGTGGTAGTATCTGTTTAGGGTCCTAGCTCTGAGATAAATAGAAAAAATGAGTTTGGAAAAAAATGTTTAAAAAATTGAGTTTTTTTTTAAACATATTAAGTATTCATAAAAAAATGAATGAAACACAAGGTCTTCGGCATAAAATAATCCAACAAGTGTTGACATGCCGTAAAATCTAACCAACCAACCAACCAACTAATCAACCAACCAATTTTTTTTGTTTTGTTTTTCATTATCTCCTTTTTTCTTTTTTAACTCTTTCAACGAAATAGTCTGTTCCATTTTACACAGAATATGATAATTTTGTATATATTTATTTCTAAATGATCATTCCATGTATTTCTCTCTTACTGGGATAGACGTAGCTGAAGAGTAGGAACGCGGGGGGGGGGATAATTTCTACCCCCACGCACCCTCCAAATGACGGAGGAGGCCAAATGCTTTATAAACAGGAATTCACTTTCTGCATTTCTATCGATGTTCTACAATAACAAATACCCCTAAGGTGTTAAAAGGGGAGGGGTCCCGTCAAGGAGACAAGCACCCCCCAATTTCCAACTTTGTTTAAATATCCGGATGGAATCCAAACGAACATAAAAATATAATTATTTATTGGTGTAATTATAAAACAAATTATTATTATTATTATTATTATTATATTATTATTATTATTATTATTATTATTATTTTACTCCTAGTGAGTTTTTCCCACCAGCGTTGGTGTGCATGTCTCCTTAGATCTCCAGGATTCTTCTGAGTATTTTAGCCGATTTCCACAATGCTGTTGTCTGAATGGTCTCAATTCTTCCTCTGATTTCCAATTCCTTTAGTCTGTTTTCTAAACTTTTGGGGACCGTTCCAAGTGCACCAACGACAATTGGTATCACTTTCACCGTCATATTCCACAGTTCTTTCAATTCTTTGCAAGGTCCTGGTATTTGTCTATATTTTCGTTTTCTTTCATCTTCCCCTGTGATCTGCTGGAACTGAAAAATCTACCAGTTGACAAGTTCTCTTTTTTTCTTGTTAATCAATACTGGGTCTGGTCTTCTGGCTGGGATAGGACGATCCGTCTTAATCTCAAAGTCACAGACAATTTTATGCGTTTCATTCCCAATATCTTTATTATTATTATTATTATTATTATTATTATATTATTATATTATTATTATTATTATATTATATTATTATTTATTTCAATCCATTCGAGTTTTTCACACTCGTCTCAGCTGGTGATTCACTGGAGGCTGAATGACAGCAAGTCTCCTCAGGTCTCCAGAAATCTTCTGAGTATTCTCGCCGTAGTCTGCATTGATTTTCTTTAGAAAAATCTTTTTAAATCATCACTGATTTGTTTCTTATTTGTAAAAGCATCATTACACTCTTCCAATAAACATTTTGTAATTTTCGAATTGTCATCAAAGTTTTTCGTCCCAATCTTCTTCGTTGTCTTCTTTTGTTGTTTTCGTTTAGAAATAGATTCCTTCTTTTTCTCTATCAGATATGACGTAGATGTCATTTTTTTTAAGAATTGGCGGTCTCATCAAACAAAAGATGAAAACAATAACAAAACATTGTTAAAGGTGAAAGGCCCGGAGTGCAGAGCGATTATTTATTTTGAAATAACGACTAGTTTTATAATTCGCAGTAACATGATATAATACTTTAAAAAATATATTTATAAAAAGTGTATTTACCCACTCCTCCGCACGAGCCGGATGCGACACAAGGTCAATTTTTGAATTCAGTTGCCGTACTAAGGTTAAAGAGCCAGGTCCGTCCTACTATTTACCCATAGTTGAAGGAAGAATAGTTGGATTCAGACCTTTCCCAAGGGTATTAGTGCCATATGAAATGCAACCAGCCTCGTCCAGGATTTGAACTTGTGTTGCCGTGTCCGTTTCCTTCGACGATAACCATTACACCACGGCACCTCCTATTTTTGTTTAATATATAACATTTTCTATTTTATTGTAATTTTATTTTTCTAGAAAGGAATTGCCTTAAAACAATTGTTATGCTTTGCAAATTACCTAGAATATGCTGATTGTATCCCCTGAAGAGGGGTAATACCCCCGACCCCTCCCAAAAAGAGGTTATTCTAGGTATGACTCTAAACTTCATCTGGTGGTGAGGCTCTGCTTCCAGAGTACCCCTTCATTGCCATTACTTCGAAGTCCACTCGGATCCAGAGTAGCAGTACCTGTTAGGGTCCCATCTATGGGTCAGATAGATGTGTTTAAAAGTATTTGGATCCGATAGGAATACTTGATACCTTATAACTAAACTAGAAGCGGCCACCCGGCATCGCCAGGGTAGAGGGGAGATTTTTTTTAAGTTAGTCCCGCGGATCCATTATTACTCAATCGTGAGTTGGATCCTCATCGGATGCCCCATTAAAATCCCCATGTAAAAATCCACATATTACCCACATGATGATAAGGGTTTGGGCTTGCCATAAGGGCAATAGGTTTGGGGCGATCATATAGGTGCTAGGGCTTGACATGACCAACCCATTGACCGCTCGTCTAGCCTAAGTAAGGGCCAAAGTGGAGTGTTGCATGTCATGGTCTGCTCATCCACCAGGATTCCGTCCTTAAGCATCACGGGTCGCCACCCACGGCCAACGGGTTGCACCTTTGGGTTTTTTTTACCCCTCTACAGAGATGCAGTCAGTGTACATATTTTTTAATTAAGTACACATTTATGTTCATTGTTTGTTTATTTACAATTTCTGTCTAAATTGCTTTATTTATAAATGTAGGGCTGGGTTTAGCTCAGTCGGTAGAGCGTTCGGCTAGTAAACCACAAGGTTCCTAGTTCGATACCGGCCCTCGCCAACTCAGCGTATGAGTAGCACAGGGATCTGTGCGGTAAAGTAAGGAGCTGGTGGTAGGTGTGGCGCTCCACCTCAGACGCCAAAAAAATCTCCTTCGTCTTGCGCTAGTGAAAAGAGGATAGACTCCCTCGTTGATTGGCTGATACCGACTTTAGGTCACCCCGACGACTGTTTTTTTTATGAAACTAACTACATCATATATTTAACCTGTGTATAATGTTGGCACAAGATACAGAGCTTTTTTATTTATTTATATTCTAACATTAGAGAGATACTCAGCATTTCGTACATCACTAACTGCATTTTCTTTTGTTTTTCTTTCAAATTTACAAAGAAGTAGTTTAGCAACAGTTGTTTATAACAGTTGTGTATTAAAATATTAAACTAAGTGCTGCTAAAACTTGTTAAAATGAATAAACAATCAGCGACTATATATATATATATATATATATATATATATATATATATATATATATATATATATATAAGGTGTGTCAAAAAGTATCGAGATTGTTTGTATTTTTTGACACACCTGGTATTCTGAAAAAAAAATAACCTTCCATTCATTTTTTTTTTTTTTTTTCAAAATACAGTTGTGTCAAAAAAGTACCAAGTTTAAAGCTGCATTTATCAAGATAGAAATGTAGAATGAATGGAACTTTTTTTTTCAGAATACCAGGTGTGGCAAAAAGTACAGAAAATCTCGATACTTTTTTGACACACCTTGTATATATATGTCTGTGTGTGTATGTGTATGTGTGTGCGTGTGCGCGTGTGTGTATGTGTGTGTGTGTGCGTGTGTGTGTGTGTGTAACCAGTCTAGGAGAAGGAAAACTCTAATTTCAAGCCTGTTAAACTCCACTTAAGTAATTGACCGTGTGTCACATCCTGCTCGCGCAGAGGAGTTATTAAATATATACATTGGAACTACATAAAGGTTCTGCGTGCTGTTTTGAACAAATCCTGCTCGTGCGGAGAGGGTGGTAGCCGAGAGGATAAGGAGCTTGACAAACAAAAATTCACTCGGGTTTCGCCCCCGGCTAGAAATAGCTGTTAAAGTCGAGCCGCACTGATGAGACGTAAACGTCGAAACACTGTGTCTGTGATTGACTAATATATATATATATATATATATTATATATATATATATATATATATATGTGTGTGTGTGTGTGTGTGTGTGTGTGCGTGTGTGTGCGTGTATTTATCTAGATATTTCCTTTATTCTCTGTCTCTTGTGCCAAAATTATAGATAGGTTAAAAAGGTGGGTTAAACAAAGCCCATACCCTTCTCTCTCACTCCCAGTTGCCTAACTGTAGAGATTTCAAGAGTTTATTTCCTTAATCTTCGTTCACAAAGTCAAGTGATGATGATGATGATTATGATGAAATTATTTGTATCAAGAATAATTACTTGAAGCTGTAATTGTGTTCTAAGGATTATCGTTAGTTACTTGAAACCATATAAATGTGTGCAAACCTATATACTAATATCAATTGTACGACCGTTATCCTCCTGCAACACCCTCTGGTTAAAAATCAGACCGTCCAAATCGTCCAAGGTGAAATGCAAAAATGTGAATCCTGATTATCTGATGTTGCTTATCCACTGAATTCTTATTTCTCATGAGTGTCGTCACCTCAGTTAAATAATGGGCTATTTCGTTTGTATTAGAAAGAAAGAAAGAAAGAAAGAAAGAAAGAAGAGAGAAAAAAGGACATGCTACACAGAAAAATATCAGAAAGAAAGATAGAAAGAATAGAGAGAAGGGTGAGTGCGCGGAAGCGGTAACGCTAATCTTTTTTTAATCGAACAAAATGAAAAGATGAAAAGAAGGAAAGAAAGAAAAAAAAGAGTGAGAGAAAGTTAAATCAAGATTATTATACTTTTTACATGTTGAACTATTTATCAATAATAAACATATCAAACTTTGTAATAATTAAATCATCATACAGGTCCTGCTAGTGAATGATTATTGTTAAATAGAAAAAAGTTGCTTAAAACCATATAATTGTTTGGTTGGTTGTTTTCTTTTACGGCATGTCAACCCTTTTTGGGTCATTCAATGCTGGATCAAATCCTTTTGATAAACAAAGGACTATATTGCTTACAGTACCTGTTATTGCTTACATGGTAATCCAATTAAGTATTAAACATGCTTGACTTCGGTGATCTAGCGGGAATTTCTATTTCCTGTTTGACTTGGTGGTAATTTGAAACCATAAAAGTATTGATGTTTGATAGATATACCTGAAACCATACAACTGTGTGCAAATTATTTGTATTGGATAGGAATATTTGAAACCATACAATTGTGTGCAAATTATTAGTATTAGATATGAATACTTGAAACCATACTACTGTGTGCAAATTATTTGTATTGGATAGGAATACTTGAAACCATACAATTGTGTTAGATATGAATACTTGAAACCATACTACTACTTGTGTGTATTAGGAATACTTGAAACCATACAATTGTGTGCAAATTATTAGTATTAGATATGAATACTTGAAACCATACAACTGTGTGCAAATTATTTGTATTGGATAGGAATACTTGAAACCATACAATTGTGTGCAAATTGTTAGTATTAGATATGAATACTTGAAACCATACTACTGTGTGCAAATTAATTGGATATACTTGTATATTGATAGGAATACTTGATAGCAAACTGTGTGCAAAAAATTTTAAGAAATGAAAAAAATGTAGATATAAACGTTCAATGAACGCAATTCCCTAAACTCGGGGCACAAAATAACCATAGACGAGTTGACATGCCGTTCAGCATTGGTAGGATTTGACACAAGGTCACAAGTGGAGCATCCAGCGAGGATTGAACTTACTATTCAGTATTGATTGATCTGCGTGACTAGCTTGCTAACCATTACACCATGACGGTCTGCCCTCTTCAGATGAGCCAGTATTTGCTGTTAATATATGTTGTACCGGCCGTTCCTACAGTGGAGAATATACACCGGTTCTCACTATAAATAGTGAGACACCGAGTGAAAAGGTTGTACTGTTACCGTTTAACGGCAAGCTAGCCGTTCCTGTACCATTATTGTAAATACACTTGTCTTATTTTACCCTACCTCGACTTGACTTCTTTTTTACTGTTGGATTAACATCACAACAATATAATGGCAAATACTGGCTCACCCGAAGAGGGTAAACCGTCATGGAGTAATGCATTTATATACTTATATTCATTGTAAGTTGCAAGAAAATAACAACAGAATGATAAACGACTTGGATTGATGGTTTTCCTTGTTTACATTCGTTAATATCGTTGGAATTTCATTGCTTTTATTTACTTGAACAATCATTATCAGTACAAGCGAAACTAAATAAGAACGAATATAAAAATATTACACTTGATTTAATGTTATTTTAAGGTTTTGGTTTGGTTTGGTTTGTTTTACGGCATATCAACCTCAGTGGGTCATTTAATGCCGATAAAGTTTTTAAATAAATCAATTCTTAATGGATAATACAATTTTTTTATAAATACATTTTTCTATTTAACCCATAGATGGGACCCTAACAGGTACTACCACTCCGGGTCAGAGTGGACCAGGGAGCAATGGTGATGAAGGGGTGCTCCACATTCCCTAAACCTCCAAAACTGGAACCTCACCATCAGATAGAGTTTAACGTCATTCCCAGGACATGTAGACCCGCAGGCACCGCCTTCTATCACCCATATGATAAAAAGGGGTTGGGGCTTGCCATAAGGGCAATAGGGTTGGGAAAATCATATAGGTGCTAGGGCTTGACGTGACCAGCCGATTGATCGGAGGGGGCTCTCCGACCGCCCGTCTAGCCCAAGATAGAGCCAAAGTGGAGATTGCATGTCATGAACTGCTCATCCTCCTGGGCTCTATCCTTAAGCATCACGGGTCGCCACCCACGGCCAACAGGTGGCCCCATTGGGGGAGTCTTACCCCTCTGCAGAGGTGCAGTCGGTGCATTCTAACGCCCCACCAACAGGGCGGGTTATTTTAAGTGATTTCTATATAAAATTATATATAGTATTGCTTTTAATACGTGTGAGAATAACATAATAGAATTAGAAATCAGTAACAACTAATGATGATTTTTCAAACCCCATTTTGTTAAAATCATTATGCAAATTATTCCCACCATATACTATGTAAATCTTTATATCTTAGAGATATATAATACATATTTTAGGACTTTAAATGCATTGATAATATGGCAGTTTTGCGGTAAATCTCAGCTAGACTTTAATAGAGACATCGTTAATTAATAAGATGCCAATTAAGATTAAATAATGTCTATTTCATAATCGTTGAGAATGTAACTTGAATAACTAAGGAAATCGTGACGTCAGTGGTAACGTAGTTTTGGTTACAGACAGACAGTTACATAATCTCCATTATGATAAGTTTATTTATATTTTTCGGATTGTTGTCCCTATCTTTATGTTATACACACAACGTTTCGGCCTTCTTCGAGTGTTTCTTGTCCAACTCAGGAGCCTTCATGTCGTAATCGGGAGCCTTCAGACGAATTATTATCATTATTAGTTTTTATTATTAATTTTCACCAATATTGTTCATCTTATTGATTGTGCTTGCTTTTTTTTATCGCAACTCACTCCAGTTATTATTTTTACGACAACGAGAAATATAATTCGTATCTGAAACCAACGAATAAGTTCCTGGTGAGACTTGAACTAACTTCCTCGTGGCAGCTGCTTTACAATGTAAGTAACATGAACTAATGATACGACAGAAGTACAAATAACGCCTCTATGTATTTACCAAACTGCTTAGCTTCGAGCAGGATTCGATACGAGGTCAATTTTTTCAGTGGAGTATAGCTGGTTTTAAATTTAGAGCTTTCCTTCTTCTAGACTGGTTGCCTTACCAAGGAAAAATAACACAGTGCCATGTTCGCTGTTATCATTTTTGCACTCTATAAGACGATGATCCACTTGGAATTATGCAAGAAACTAAATTTTAATTATACTACAAAATGGTATTTGCAAAAACCAGAAACCGTTCTTGAGAGTTAAACGCATAAAATTCTCTGTAACTTTGAGATATAGGCGGATCCCCTTATGCATACCAGAAGACCAAACCTAGTATAGATTAACAAGAAAAAGAGAACTTGTAACTGGCAGACTTTGCAGTCCCAGTTGATCATAGGGTGAGGGTGAAAAGATCGTACCTTGCTAGAGAACTAGAATATGAGGGTAAAACGTGATACGATTTGTAGTTGGTGCCCTTGGAACTGTCTCCCAGACTAGGGGAATTGGAAATCAAAAGAAGAATTGATACCATCCAGACAACAGCATTGTTAAGATCGGCTAGAATACTGTGAAGAGTCTGGAGATCCGAGGAGACTTGTTGTCACTCAAACTCCAGTATTGCTCCCTGGTCCACTCTGACCCGGAGTGGTAGTAGCTGTTAGGGTCCCATCTATGGGTTAAATAGAAAACATGAGTTATAAACAAAAATTATCCATTAAAAATGAAATTATTTCAAAACTTTGTCAGCATTAAATATTTTTTTTTACCCATAGAAGTATTCGGCATAAAATGACCCAAGGGGTTGACATGCCGTAAAACCCAACCAACAACAACCAATCAAACTCCAGTGAAAGACCATCAGCTAACGCTGGTAATAACACTTATGCAACAGCAGGTACTGTAAGCAACCCGAGTTCTTTTGTTTATCAAATATGACTTGATTCGACATTAAAAGCCCTGAAAAGGATTGATATGCCGTAAAACAAAACAACCAAATCTTTGCGTTAATTAAATATTTTTGTTTCTTTCTTAAATTTTTACGCAGTCCTTATATTGCTTTCAGTATGTGCTGAAATCTGTCAGGCATCGGGTTTAGTCGAAACCATACAAGCCACGAATCAACTCGGCAAAGAAGAAAAAGGTGCAAAAACAAATTTCAAAAAATGTATATATAATATATTTACCAACCCCTCCGCATAAGCAGGATGTGACACAAGTTCAATTTATAAATCGAAGTTTAAAAGGTTTGAATTCAGAATTTTCCTTCTCCTAGACCGGTTGCCAAACCAAGGCTAAAGAGCCCAATCTTCCCAACTATTTACCCATAGCTGGGGGGGTAGGATTAATACATTTCCCAAGGGTATTAGCGCTAAGGGAAATGCAATTACCACACTCGAGCGACGAGTCCATTTCCCATGACTTTTAACCACTACACTACGCGCTTCCATTTCAGAATAACTGGGGGGGGGGCATGTGTCACTTCGTATGGACTTTGGCGCAGATCCCTGACAATCGTGATATGGACGGCAGACGAAGACTTGGTTAATTTCCTGTCCCATTCTCTCTAACGACCAGCTTCTAATTCGGCTGTCTATGTTCTTCTTGTGACCAACTATAGTGGGTGAGGAAGGAACCGTCACTGATTGGGTTGCCTCGCAGCAGATTTCAGAATCCTCTGATTCCTTCCTTGAACATATGAGGTCCGGCTTTCCAGAAAATAGATACTATTAAAAATGATACCCTTCTCTGGTCTTACTCGCGCTGGACATTTAAAAAAAAACATCGAGAATTCCTCCACTTTCTATTTTATCCCCTATATAAATCTTGACTCCCCTAACTTATTTGATAATACAATACACACATCTATGTACACACATGTATACTCTACCTATGCTCCCACACATCTATACGAATACACTCACCTCACATGCGCATACATACATATGCAACGCATGCATATTTATATAGACACATTCGCATCTACATACACTCATACGCATTATTGCACCTAGATATGTGCGCCCATGTACGTATGCATAACATATAATTCGTCAGCTTTTGTTTGAAAATCTTAGATAATAATAATAATAATAATAATAATAATAATAATAATAATAATAATAATACTGGGACTTTGAGATAAAGACGGATCATCGGTTGATTAACAAAAAAAGAGAACGTACCAACTGGTGGACTTTGCGGTCCCAGCAGATCACAGGGTGAAGCTGAAGAAAAATGAACAGATGGATAAATACCTGGACCTTGCCAGAGAATTGAAAAAGCTGTGGAACATGAGAGTGAAAGTGATACCAATTGTAGTTGGTGTACTTGGAACGGTCCCAATAAACTTGGAAAAAACACTGAAGGATCTGGAAATCAGGGGGGAAATTGAGACCATCCAGACTACTGCACTGCTGCAATCGGCTAGAATACTCAGAAGAGTCGTGGAGACCTGAGGAGATTTGTTGAATCACATTAAGCCTAAGTCTCATCTCGTTATAGAAAATACTTTTGTTTACATCCGTTATCCTGTAATATAAACCTGTGTTTATTCGCCTGTTGTAATTAAAAAATCTATTCTGACTTCGATGAGATAAAAATGAAGTAAACGTATCAAAGATTCAGATATTTCTCAAAAGAGAAACAAAGATTATTGAAATTGATTGATTAAAAAGTTTCTTGGAATATAACTTGACAAACAATTTAACTTCTGTGTTTTAATTGGCTAGATTAATTCAAACAGATTTAGCTGAAGAAACATAAACAAAATTATGTTGTTATTTGTCTTATTTTTTTTTTTTTTTTAGATAAGGCTTGATATGTATTATTTTGATTTTTCGGTCTGTTGTACTTATCTTTATTGTGGTATGTAAAAAACACAACGTTTCGGCCGCTGTATACTCCGAAACGCCAATAAACAATATACTTTTTTTAAAATGGTTTTGAAGCTTCTCGTAACGCATCTCCGATTGATAGGCGTGTAAAAACAATGACGTCATTATTTGAATGAGATCTTCAAAGTTCTTCGACGTCTTGTTTGATCAACAGTCAAACTATTCAAAATGATTTCCCAGGTTGGCTCATTGCTATGCTTGCATAGACAGGGAACACATAAAGAAGGTTGGGGTATACAGCATCCAAAATATTGTTATTACATACCAGAATAAAAATAGAAAATGAAGACAACAGTCCAAAAAATCAAAATCAAAAATATGTTGGTTGGTTATTTGATTGGTTTTACGGCATATCAACTATTTTGGGGTTACTTAATACCAAAGTCAATTTTTTTCAAGCAATTTTATGGTTTCGAGTGACTAATGATAATCATAATTAAACAAATGTAGCTTCAAATAACTATTCTTAGTATTAATATATCAATATTAATATTAGTATACATATATCCTCATCATCAAGTCTCATCGACAGCACGGACCTCCATAACTCTTCCACGCCCACGACCATCACTCCTGTAATATCCTCATACAGTATCCAGAATCCGTGTCGAACTGATCGATGCAGATTTTTGCTGGCCGTCCCACACTGGTGTGCCCTTGTGTAATTGCCCATAGAATAACGTCACTTATGAGCTCGTTACTTCTCTAGCAGTCTTGTAGTTTCAAGTAACTATTACTGAGCAGCGTTTTGTTGTCAAGAGCCAGCAGTTGGTCTGGGTGGTTCACTCTTTGACCTCATACAGTTTTCATGCTCTGGTAAAAAAAACTTGGGTTCATCTGAGTCTGCGAGACTTTGGAGTTCGGCCGCTTTCGTCATCCACCATTTATTTTTTAGTTCTCTGCATCTCCGCTGGAGGAGTTAACAATGAGTTCTCCTAGTTCCGTGCTGTTTCCGTCATTGCTATTTAATAATAATAAAACATTTGTTTGACCACAATTAGCTTCATGTATTCCTAATGCTAATAATTTTCAAACAGATCTATTTGAACAATAAATGAGACTCTCACAGATACTCCTACTGCGGGTCTGATTTATCCCAACCTATTGCCCTTATGGCAAGCCCAACCCTTTTTATCATATATGTGTTAGAAGGCGGTGGCTGAGGGTCTTAATGTCCTGAATATGACGTTAAACTCTGATTGTAAAGTTCCAATTCTGGAGGTCTGAGGAATGTGAAGTACCCCTTCATCACCATTACTCCCAGGTCCACTTTGGCCTGGAGTGGTAGTACCTGTTAGGGTCCCATTATGGGCTAAATTGAAAAAAATGAATTTAACAAAAATGTGTTTTAAACAAAATTGAATTTGAAAAAAAAAAGTTGAATACCCATGAAGAATGAATATAACAAAATGTCTTCGGCACAAAATAATCCAACAAGGATTGAAATGCCGTAAAATCCAACCAACCAACCGCTCTGTTGGGGAAATAACCGGCATATTCTAATCCACGCTGACCGAGCGAAAATAAAAATTAAAAATTATCCATTGGGATGCTCTGTTCATAAAATTCATAAATGCCGTTCATCGACCCATGGTTGAATGTATTATATCAAAAGTCGAGGTTTCTTTCACCCATAAAATCTTAAATAATAATTTTCTTACCCGCTTTGAATGTTCCGTTGTAAAGATTCGTTTGTTGGCAATAATTTGTAATAATAAAGGTTATTGACAACGATGCTATTTCTTTGGGTGTTAAAAGTTCATGCGATGGGGAGGGACCTGCTCTGTGGCCGGTTACCTCTTTTACAACAGCGTTGAGAGTCGGTTTTTGAGTAAATGTAAAACAATCAAGTTTTCAAAGCAAGTAATATCTCCTTTGAAAGATTTACTTCACATAACACTCTAACTTTTTTATTTCTAAATTCCATTTAAATATCAAGAACTACATTCCTCTTCAACAGTCGGTATAGAGCAAACCCAAGAAAAAGAGGAATGTAGTTCCTCGAAATATTGGTAAATGAATGTAATTTATAATATGATATTCAACTCAGTTCTTCATTTATATCACTCATTTCTTTCATGGTTCTAAAACAACCAAAATCTTATTTTCCCTTATATATATATATATATATATATATATATATATATATAAAGTCGTCGGGGTGGCCTAAAGTTGGTATCAGCAAGACAGCGAGGAGTCTATCCCCTTTTCACTAGCGCTAGACCAAGGAGATTATTTTAGCATTGAGGTGGAGTGCCACACCTACCATCAGCTCCTTACTTTACCGCACCGATCCTATGCTACTCATACGCTGAGTTGGCGAGGGCCGGTATCGAACCAGGAACTTTGTGGTTCCCAGCTCAACACTCTACCGACTGAGCTAAACCGGACCATATATATAATATATATATATATATAATGAGTCAGACGAACCTACTAAAAGTTTCGCTTAATGCTCTTCAGGGCTAAGATCGTTTTTTTTCTTCTTATTTACCAAGCGTAACATATCCTACAGAAATGGCATGAAATCACGATTACGAGGAGCGCATTTTAAAGCCCATTTCTGTCTGATTATTGTGTGCTAAACGTGAAACTCAGAGTAACGGATTAAGCTCAGCGGGGGAATAATTTTAGGTTTTAAACCTGTTCTGCTAAAAATTGTAGTATTTGACTTATTCAATACACTTTTCTAATTTTTACATTATCCTTTACCATTATCACGTATATATATATATATATATATATATATATATATATATATATATATATATATATATATAAAGGAAGGAAAACTCAACACCGTAATTTCATAATAAATTTATTTCGTACAAAATTGGGGCCTATATAAATCTAAGTTGATTTAATATAGCTCCCCAAAATTCCGTCTCATCAGATGGGTCTCAATTCACTTGATCCCCATCTGATGAGACGGAATTTTGGGAGCTATATTAAATCAACTTAGATTTATATAGGCCCCAATTTTGGTCGAAATAAATTTATTATGGAATTACGGTGTTGAGTTCTTCCTTCCTTTATTGATAAATATTGCTCTGTATATAATCTAAAAAGTTTATTATACATTGAGCTCTCTTCAGTGTTTTAAAGATTCGCTGTATTTATACATACTGGATTATCAATATTAATACAGTGTATCTTAGAAATCACATATAGAATCATCCCTTACTACCAAGTTTTGGATAAATCTCTTATATATATATATATATATATATATATATATATATATATATATATATATATATACTGAACATTCTCTTCATTTAAAAATGCTTCTTCCAAAAATTTAAATACGTGCATCTGTATATGTGTTTGTTTTCAAATTATAAAAGTTCTTGTATGCAATGAAATACAGAATGTGCATAAAATAATTAAATATATAAGAGCAAGAGCGAACTTTCTTCAGATACAAAATTGTTTTAATCAAGTCCAAAAATTCAAGTTAGGTTATCTCCCCTTTTATTTACACTTATTTTTCTATTTGAAACGTTCATGTATATCTTACAGTAGTTGTATTTACTAGAAGGACCAGTAGGTATACCACAGTATGATAATTTAATTATTACAACGTTTGATATGTTTACTTAAGAGCTATTGCTAAAGATTTTAGTATGTAAAAAGTATAATAATATCGCACTCTTTTTCATTCTTTCCTTCTTTTCATCTATGTTCGATTGAAACAGATCAGCGTTATCGCTTCCGCACACTTACCCCCTCTCTCTATCTTTCCCATTCTTTCTTTCTTTCTTTCGTATCATATTGTGTCTGTGTAGCAAGTCCTTTTTCTTTCCTTTCTTTATAATAAAAACGGAGGGATACATTATTTAGCTGAGGTGACGACACTCATAGGAAATAAGAATTCGACGGATAAGATACATCAGATAACCAGTATTTACATTTTTTAATTTCATCTTGAACGATTTGGACGGCCAGATTTTTAACCAGAGGGTGTTGCAAGATAATAACGATCATACAATTTAGGAACACGAGTATTAATATATAGATGTTTTCCCATTTTGGACAAACCGCTCTTTCTTCCCGATTTTTAAGCATATAAGACACATCTCAATATGTTTCTCCCCTCCTCCTCCTCCTCCTCCTCCTCCTCTTCTTCTTCTTCTTCTTCTTCTTCATTATCATCATTATTGAGGCTGGTCATGTCAAGCCCTAGCACCTATATGATTGCCCCAACCTTATTGCCCTTATGGCAAGCCCCAGCCCTTTTTATCCTGTGGCTGCTAGAAGGCGGTGGCTGAGGGTCTTCATGCACAAGGAATGACATTAGACTCTATCTGATGTTGAGGTTCCAGTTCTGGAAGTCTAGGGAATGTGGAGCACCCCTTCATCATCATTGCTCCCTGGCCCACTCTGGCTTGGAGTGGTAGTACCTGTTAGAGTCCCATCTATGGGTTAAACAGAAAAATGTGTTCAGGAAAAATTTGAGTATCTATTAAGAATGAATTTATTTCAAAACTTTATTAAATGACCCACTGAGGTTGATATGCCGTAAAACAAAACAAACCAAACTAATCTTAAGATTGATATTAGCAAAAGCGACAAATCTTAATTGAGAAAAAAACTAATTCGTATTTATGACTTTTCTTTGTACATGATTTGTCGTTACTCGCTACAGTTGTGGTTTCACCTTAGCCACTAATACAGTGGTTCCCAACCATTTTTGGTCATGACCCACCTAAGCGTCTCTATAATCTTGATACACTCGAAGCGGAATTGAATAAAAAATCTTTGGGGTCTTCAAGTCGTCACGCGTCGCTAACGTCGTCGTACAGACTGATATTGATAATCAGTTCTCCCCGGTGAAAACAGTCAATACCTCTGGAGGGAAACCACCTCGGCCTTTATGCCTCCTCACCGGCCGAACCACTCCAACCAACAGGGATGACATGTCGCTTACCACGAGTCACCACACACAATCTGGAGGTTGTGACATATAGTTACACACACACACACACACACACACACACACACAGATATATATATATATATATATATATATATATATATATATATATATATATATATATATACTAGGCAAAACGTGACCCGTTCGTTGGGTCACCCATTAAGCTCTCGCTAGATGATTATGGAAAAAGTAGGATCTGACAAAATATCATCTGCTTTTCATTTTTAAAAACGAACTAAAATTTATTAAATTGATTATTTAAGGTCAAATTTTTGTCTAAGTCGAAAAGTAGTAACATAATGAGCATCAGTAAAAAAGCAAAATAATATTACACACATAATTTATTTTTGATATATTTAAAACGTTTTTTTTCGTCCATTTTGATCAAGATGCCTGCCAAGAGGCTACTTAAAATCCGTTTTTACAAAATAAATTGTAACTTTTGCAATTGAAAAAATTCACACTGGATTGTCCAATTGAACACATATCCTAGTAGATAAAGGAGTTAGATTAAGACAGTTCTAAATGCCAGTTATCTCTAGACTGCAGGTTCAATCCTGGTCAGGGACAGCAGTAACATAGAATAATAATTAACACAGCTTAACACCTGTACCGCAGCTATGGTTAGTGGAATGAGAACAGGATACCCCCGTGGACCTAATAAAGGGTTGGGTTCAAAGTTCCGTGATGGCTCCCAATTACAAGAAGGTTCCCGAGTCCGACAAGAAATACCTGAAAAAGGCCGGAGGGACATCAGCCGAAACTTTGTACAGATAACAATGAAGACGAGGACAATAGTCTGAATAATACAAATAATGGTAATCTTGCGGAGTTCCGTCCTGGCTTCCTGCATCCGAAGCGGTATAAAAAAAAAAAAAAACAACTTAGGGCATTTTCCACTGACCCCCCCCCCTAACCCTAACCCCCCCCTAGTTAAATTAACTGTTTTATTACAAAGTTCTGTTTTTTTCTGGGTCACCCTGTATACAGGGTGACTCAGAAAAAACAGAGCCCAAATTATTTATTTATTTTCCATTAAACTAAACCTAAACCCCAACCCCAAATCCTAAACCCTAAACCCTAGTTGTTTTTGTTTTTCACGCCGCTTCCGCTACGGACTTCAATCGTAGCTAGTGTTTTTCTTTTGTTTTTTTGTTTTTTCAGCAGTCACCGGCAAGCATGTTTTGAGGCAAGAGGCCATGACGGAACTCCGCAAAGATTACAATTATTTGTATTATTCAGACTGTAATATCGGAGTGGTATATAATTGATTGATACTATTTTCTGCATAAATAAAAAGACTAACGACAGAGTTTATTTTTTAAAGCCATACGTAATTAAAAACAACCTTAATCCCCTAAAACCGTAACCCAATTCGCAAAGTGTTAATTCATAGACTGTAGTTAAACTGTCATTGGGTACCAGCAAAAAAATTTCCGTTTTAATTTTCCAACTTAAGTCAGAAGTCAGTCCTACATTCTATGAATTAACATTTTGCGAATTGGGTTACGGTTTTAGGGGATTAAGGTTGTTTTTAATTACGTATTGCTTTAAAAAATAAACAACAAAAAACCCAAATTACTATACATTTAATTAACCATTGAAATTAATTATTGAATCTATTATTGAGACAGTTGTTTGTGTTGATATAGCAATGTATAATTTCAATTAAACTTAGTTTAAAAAATATTTTTCAACATAAAATTTATAGTAATTTGTGTTTTTTGTTGTTTATTTTTTAAGCAATACGTAATTAAAAACAACCTTAATCCCCTAATACCGTAACCAAATTCGCAAAAAATTCATAGACTGCAGTTAAACTGTCATTTGGTACCAGCAAAAAACTTTCCGTTTTAATTTTACCGACCTAAATAAGAAGTCAGTCTAGTTTGTTTTAGTTTTAACTAAAACAAATTTTTAAGCCCGAAGAAAACTTTCACTTAAACAGTCAATGTTTGCTCATTTGAATTCCATAATATTTAAATATATAACTATTTTTTTACCCAACATGAAATATTTTTTAAAGTAAGTTTAATACTCTATGAATTAATAATTAAAGTAATTTTAAAAAATCTATTTTAAAGCATGATTTCAATTTCGTAAAATTTACGCTCAACTAAAATTGAAATCATGCCGTAAAAAATACTTTTGTTTTTATATTAAAACAAACCAAAACGTTTGCTCATTTGCATAAGATTCGCCTGGAGAAAGGGAAGTGGGCGAATCTACGGGGGTTAGGGGGGGTGAGGTGATCTCTGGCTGCTGGATTTTTTACTCTTTTTTCCCCTCTACTTAACTGACAAATAGAGAGTGGGAGGAGAGTTAACTTAACTGACAAACGGAGATGGGAAGAGAGACAGGAGTCTCTAAGACAGGGATTGGTCGGTCGTTGACTTAATTGCTAATTACACCTAATTAAAGCCAATTAAACTGAATTTTTTTTTTCATACACTTTGTAGTGCTAACACCAAGGAATATCTAAGTATAAATATTGTGTCCATAACATAAATAGAAAAAAATCCTTTAGCTGGAGAAGGTTGATAAACTCAGCTTTAGAATAATAATAGAAGATATATATATATATATTATATATATATATATATATATTATATATATATATATATAAAGTAATTATACCAAAATATTCGATATGTGGATACCTCCATATGCCGAGGCAGGAGAGCTCAATGTACATATATATTCAAAATTCAAAATTCAAATAAATATACACAGAGCAAAATATAATCAAATACATGAAAAAAAATTATGCTTTCATCAAATTATAAATTTATTTCGGCCTGAATGATAAATACCTGAACTACGGAACAAGTATAACAATTCATCCTGGGAAATGATATGAAAAGGCTTATTTGGTTCAACTGATAGACGTTAACAAGTCACAAATAATATTTTCTACCTGTGTGTATTTAATAGAACTAGCAGTACCAGTGAATATACCACAGTGTGATAATTTAGTTATTACAACGTTTGATATGTTTACTTAAGAACTATTTACTATTCAATATGTAAAAAGTATAATAATCTTGATTTAACTCTCTCTCTCTCTCTCTCTCTCTCTCTCTCTCTCTCTCTCTCTCTCTTTTCTTTCTTTTTATCTTTTCATTATGTTCGATTAAAACAGTTATCGCTTCCGCACGTTCACTTCCTCTCTCTATTTTCCCTACTCTTTTTCTTTCTTTCCTATTATATTTTTCTTTGTAGCATGTCCCTTTCTTCTCTTTCTTTTTTTCTGATAAAAACGGAATGGTCCATTATTCAGCTGAGGTGACAACACTCATAAGAAATAAGAATTCGGCAGATAAGCAACAGCAGATAATCAGGGTTCACATTTTTGCATTTTATGTTGGACGATTTGGAAAGGTCACATTTTAACCAGAGGGTGTTGCAGGATGATAACGGTCATACTTTTAAGGAACACGAGTATTAATATATAGATAGTTTTTCGTAATATATTTACTTTGAAGTAAAATGCGTCGATACGAGTTGTAAGAATGTTATAATCTGCTACCTTTCATTCAATATAGGTTTAAGCAACGATGCACAATTTTTTTCTTTTTTAACTTGGTATATATTATAATCCTGTTTTATTTTTATTTTTTTTTTTTTGGGGGGGGGGTGATCGAAGAATCTGAACGAAAATGAAAAGCGGAGAAATAGGTAGGCACTTTGAGGTTATGCAATGGCCGCTAAGGCGCATCGTATCGATTTTATGAAAGAATTCTTTATTGTTGATTTTCAGTGCTGCATCTTCGATAAACATGTATAGATAAAATATTGCATGGCCTTTATTAAATTATTCGATTGGGGAAAAATTACTCATCGTTATCTTGAAAAATAAGTAAAACAGTCCGTTTTTTTTTACAACAGGGTCAATTCCTTTATTGATATGTTTTAGCAGAATTCTGTATTCATGGTTCTTTTACTAAAAATCTCTTGCATTGAAACTTACAAAAATCTTCTGATATAATTATTCAGACTCTTATCTTTATAGAAAAAAAGTAAAAATCGTTTATTGTCGGTTCATCTTTTCATATTTCATAATGTTTCTTCTTTTGAATGGACAAAAAATTTTCAAGATAATATCAACCTTTATGTAAGTTTCATTGTGTCAAATATAGGGAGGCGGGGTAAATTTCACGGGAAAATATAATATATATATATATATATATATATATATATATATATATATATATTATATTATGGTGTGGGGGCTGTGTCTTCTAGTAGCAGTAACTTCACGCTCACAGTCTTTCTTCGTGCTTAGATTGCTGCCGCTCTGGCAAAGAAATGGGCTCCTTTTATTCTGTCGGCATAATTTTCATGGGCGACGCTATACTCACGCCACGAACGAGACAGAACGAGACCACACCTTATAAATCTGCTCGTCAATGGCGACTATGCTTTTTTAGCTTAATTCAGGCAAAACCTGACAAGCTAAGCAGATGCGTTTCGCCGGAGGTAAGTAAGCTTGTTCATCACAGGAGCTTTATGTTTTAAAGCCTGAGAAAAGTCATCATGAGCGCTCTAAAGCCACCGGCCCTCCAATCAGAGAAAGAAAACTCATTACACCAAAACCCACTAGGTGTATGGTAACAAGCCATATAACTGATGTCCCGGAGAGGTCAAACTCCGTGATCAAACAACATGCGATCAGAACAAACACCTAACGTTTGGCACACAGTGCACCTGTATAGGCTATGTTATTTTGATGGAGAGCGTGTGCTTTGCATCGCACAAGCAACAGACCACTTTAAACAAATCGTAGTGTATGCTGATCGGCAACTGAGTAACTCAGAATCTTACTAATGCATGCATCAAGTGTGATTTTCTTGATAGCATGCACAACGTGGGATGAAACGAGTCAGTTGCTGTTGACACTCATTTGTCGTTTACGATAGTCCATTATATATATATATATATATATATATATATATATATATATATATATATATATATATATATATACATATATATATATATATATTCTCTTTAAGAACAATGCGGCAGAAATGGATGGGTATCGGATGTATT
Organism: Doryteuthis pealeii; assembly: GCA_023376005.1. Classification (NCBI taxonomy): domain Eukaryota; kingdom Metazoa; phylum Mollusca; class Cephalopoda; order Myopsida; family Loliginidae; genus Doryteuthis; species Doryteuthis pealeii. The sequence continues at coordinate 73,290,142 of CM042142.1, forward strand.
TCCTATCGAAGTCGGATGCCGAGGATTTATTACCAACTCAACCATTTTTGACTAAACTTGGACTTTCTCCATCAGACAAGAGGAAATACATCAAAAAGATCTATGAAAGATCAAACTGCATCAGCATGGATATGGTAATCCTACAATGTGACATCAAACCGACAGTCTGGTGGTATCGTGAGATGCTTCTGGGGCGCTCTGGGTTAGTGGTAATGATGCTTCGGCCCCAAAACCATGCCTGAACCCAGAGTCATCATCTGATGAAGGCTTTGTTGGTTGAAATGCTACTGTGTAAATAGCAGTCATTGTATGAAGATTATATATATATATATATATATATATATATATATATATATATATATATATAGTATGAACAAAAAGTAATAAGACAATCAGGAATATTTATTTATGTTGTTTATTCTCAACTAGTTTCGACCTTAGGTCATCGTCAGGAGAAAATTTCTTATTTGAAGAAATTGTTTATAGATTTTTTGAAAGGGAGCATTATAGAAGAACTATATATATATATATATATATATATATATATATATATATATATATATATATTATACATTTACAAATATATAGATATATAGATATATAGATATTATGATTATTCAAATGTCTAATCTGAACCAAAAAAAAACGGTCAATGAAATTAACTCTTTGCCTACCAAATTTTCCCGACGGCTGTATCAGATTTTCTTGTATTTCAGTATTCTTTTCAGTATTTTTTACCTGTATGATAGGATATATCAAAGTTTAGAATCTACTCACCTCAGAACTCATTCTATTCAAATAAAGTCCATATTATTGTAAGTTGAGTTTTTCTGCTCACGTATAATGAACTACCCATCAGTTTTTTTATATTTTGTTAAAGGTAGAATTGCAGTGGTGGGAGAGCCGCTGTGATCTGTTTAAAGTAGGCAAAAAGTTAAGATGAAAAATCCAGTATTTTTCGTCCATTATCCTGTAATATGAAGTATTTGTTTTTGTTCAATCATCATCATCATCATCATGGTTATCATCATGTTGCGTCAGCAGCGCGGATATCTATGACAATCTCTCGTCAACCATCCCTATGATTCAATGACCCCGGAAGGTCCTCAGGACAGCATGCAGTATCTGCACAAAGCTGGTCTATGTAGGTTTTTGCTGGATGACCCGCAGTAGCATGTCCATGTGCTGGTTTCCACAGAAGATCGTCGCTTGTGAGTTCATCCTTACTTCTCCAGCAGTGTCCAGCATGTCTTGTTCGTCTTACTCGGATGGTTTGTGTGACAAGGGGAAGGTGGCCGTATAGCTGATTTCTTGTGGGATGTTGCTTCCACGATTTGTTTAAGATCGCACGCAGCATCCTTGTGCAGCTCCTATCCAGCCTATTTTCCAGTTTCTTCGTCAAGGTCCAAGTGGTGCCGCCATACAACAGCACCATCAAAGACTGAAATGTCTCAAAGTTAAAATAAGATGGCTGAAATTGGTTGAGTAAAGAATTCATAGTTGTATCACTCGATTAACAATACAATTTCTCTAGAGAAAAGATGTAGTAGACGCAGTTGTGCATGGGGGACTTTTTTTTATAAGGACGACCGTTAGATGGTACATGTGACCAGTCCGTTGCCGGGGACGCGACATCGCGATAGTATGCAACTAGAAGTTTGGCGAATCAGACGGACTTCGTCAGCAGGGACGTTGTTGATTTACTACAAAACGAATCTACACGAAAACTGCAATAACCAAAGTTATCTGAAGAGTGAACATGTTTTAAATCGATTTTTTATAAGACAATGCTTAATTGTTGATGTTCGATCCCACAAATTCAATAAACACGTATAACGGAAATACTGTTTGGCCTCAAATATGCAGATCAAATATCTGAACTATTATTATTATTATTATTATTATTATTATTATTATTATTATTATTATTATTAGCAGGGACTGTGGAATAACGACAGTACAATAATTTTATTATTAAAACGTTTGATATGTTTACTTAAGAGCTATTACTAAATACTTCAATATGTAAAAAGTATAATAATCTTGATTTAACTCTCTCTCTCTCTCTCTCACACACACACACACACACACACACACACACACACACACACACACACACGTGCGCGCACTCACCCACACACTCTTTTTCTTTCCTTCTTTTCATCATTTCATTATTTTCGATGTAAACATATTAGCGTTATTGCTTCCGTGCGCTCACCCTCTTTCTATCTTACCCTAACTCTCTTTCTTTCTTTCTTTCTTTCTTTCGTATATTTTTCTGTGTAACATGTCGTTTTTCTCCCCTTTCTTTCTGTCTATAAAAATTCATTATTCATCTTGAACTATTCGGTCATTCTCATTTTTAGGGTGTTGCAAGATGATAATGGTCGTACTTTTAAGGAACACGAGTATTAATATACAGATTATTATTATTATTATTATTATTATTATTATTATTATTATTATTATTTCAAGTTTTAACTTCAGCTGCCATGTCGGCGATCCTCAGTAGTACAAGATTTAATAGAAAAATACTTTAAATGAACACAATTCCTCTTGTATCCAATCTAATTCGTATTTAATTTATACTATATATGTATAAATATATTCCCCCAGCTAAGATTCTATTGACCCCCCCTCACCGGGGGAGGGGGTATATGGGCCACTTTGAGAATCCCTGGTGTTGATTAAGTTTTCATAGTATCGAATCATAACAGTTTTAGATTTTAGTTGTTAAATGCAAATCTTGTAAAGAAGGTTTCATTGAGAATTCTCGTTCTTGTTGCCAGAGAGAGTGACGGAATATATTGATTAGAAATCACTAATGACCTGTCGCTATTTCTTTTTCGGTTTAAAACTTTCGCTATCGATCTGTTGTCTTCAACCAGGATGGGCAAATTTCCCAGCATCAGGTTGCCCGTTTCTTTTGTGCGTCAATATTTACCATGCTTAGTATGGTACATGTACCGGTTTAGCTCAGTCGGTAGAGCGTCCGACTTGGAGCCACATGGTTCCGGGTTCGATACCGGCCCTCGCCAACTCAGTGTATGTGTAGCACAGTGGTCTGCTGGTGGTAGGTGTACCGCTCCACCTCAGACGATAAAACAATTTCCTTGGTCTAGCACTAGTGAAAAGGGGATAGACTCCCTCGCTGTCTGGTTGATACCGACTTTAGACCACCCCGATGACTTTAATTTTTTCTTTTACTTTGGCCCTTACTTAAGCTAGACAGCTGGTCGGAGAGGCCCCCTCCGATCAATCGGCTGGTCACGTCAAGCCCTAGCATCTATATGATTGTCCCAACTCTACTGCCTTTTATGGCAAGCCCCAACCCTTTTTATCATATGCTAGCAGGTGGTGGCAGAGAGTCTAAGTGTCCACGGTATGAGTTAAATTCTATCTGATGAAGTTCTAATTCTGGAGCTCTGGGGATTGTGGAGTACCGCTTAAATCACCATTACTCCCAGGTCGACTTTGACTTTGACTTGATATTTAAAACAATTTTTCGCTGTTATTCATTTGTATATTTTTGATTGTACGACACACTGGATATATTTTGTGGGGCCTCACATCAGTAAGGTGTGTAAATAAAACCGTTGAGAGGAAGGCCCCGAAACTGTGCACATTCTCTCTTGATGTCCCCAAAACCAAATACATAACAAATCAAAAACAAACATTTCAAAACAATCATAGAGTTGAACTTCTCGTCGGTTTTGCTATTGGATCGAGGAGCATTCTACAGTCCGCTCGTTCTCTGGTGAGTTTCAGTTACTTATCAAGTAACTTTCTTCTTCTTGTGTTTCATCCGTACGCCATTCTTCTGACCTTGTGGCATACTAAGTGCATCTTAGTAAATATCGACAAAGAAAGTCTCGCCATGGAACAGTAGTTAACTAGCGTGTTTCGTAAAGTATTTCATCAATAGTGAGTTACATTCTTACTTGTAACCTTATGAATAAGTTCCTCGAAGTAAACACCTATATGGAAATCGATATGAAAAGAAAGAAATTTGAATAATAAAAGGAGAGAAATCCATAATTTCCTCCCCGACATTGGATTATTCCATGTTTTCCTTTCTATGTTTTGGAAAAAGATTATACCATTTGATCTAGTTAGTTTAAGTAATATTTTATGTAGGTAGAATTTTCAGCTATTAAAGAACAAATGTTTTGCGTCTTATCTGTTATTAGCTTATTTACTGCTAAAAAAGAACAAATGTTTTGCGTCTTATCTGTTATTAGCTTATTTACTGCTAAAAAAGAACAAATGTTTTGCGTCTTATCTGTTATTAGCTTATTAACTGCTAAAAAAGAATAAATTTTTTTCGTCTTATCTGTTATTAGCTTATTTACTGTTAAAAAAGAATAAATTTTGCGTCTTATCTGTTATTAGCTTATTTACTGCTAAAAAGAATAAATTTTGCGTCTTATCTGTTATTAGCTTATTTACTGCTAAAAAAGAATAAATTTTGCGTCTTATCTGTTATTAGCTTATTTACTGCTAAAAAGAATAAATTTTGCGTCTTATCTGTTATTAGCTTATTTACTGCTAAAAAAGAATAAATTTTGCGTCTTATCTGTTATTAGCTTATTTACTGCTAAAAAAGAATAAACTTTGCGTCTTATCTGTTATTAGCTTATTTACTGTTAAAATAGAACACATTTTTTGCGTCATATCTGTTATTAGCTTATTTACTGCTAAAAAAGAATAAACTTTGTGTCTTATCTGTTATTAGCTTATTTACTGCTAAAAAAGAATAAATTTTGCGTCTTATCTGTTATTAGCTTATTTACTGCTAAAAAAGAATAAATTTTTTTCGTCTTATCTGTTATTAGCTTATTTACTGCTAAAAAAGTGAACATTCCCCAAGTGTGGTAATACCATAATTTTTGCCATAGGTAGTACTATCATGACTTTTATCCTTACTTGTAGCCCTATACTCACGTTCCTCTAAGTAAACACCTATAGTAAAATACATAGGAATATAAATGAATTTGATAATAGGAAAATATATACGAAACGTATTTAGTAAACAGGACTTAATAAATGAATAAAAATAAATTAAATTCTGAAAAGAAGCAAGATTAGATAATAAGCTACGATAAGATTTTCTTATGAAAACCGAGAAGATACGGTTGAGTCGAAATTTTAAATTGAGAGGCTGTAAGAAATACATTCGTTCCACTGATAAGTACGATAAAGAGATAAGAAATCACATGACTTAATTTGTTTTTTGTTTTTTTGTGGGGAGGATCGTTAACATCTAAAACAAATATTCGTACACAAACAAATTTTTAATTTATTGCATTTCCAGCTAATGAATAAATATGCTTTTCATATAATTAACCGTACACAAATGCAGATGTATAGAAAACAGAAAAAAGCTGATTTAATAGAAATAAATCCCGTTTATCCATTTAAATGCATACGTATTCAGTAAGCGTAGCTTAGGTGTGGCACAAGGCCTAATGTGCGGAGTACTTAGTAAAGACCAACTAGAGCTCACTATTTAGCAGTAATTATTTACTAATATTATCGTAGCTGGGTCAAAAGTCCAGGCGTATGGGTTCAAAGTTAGAATCGAATTTTCTAGTAATGGTCTGCTAGCCTAGCTCGCTAACCATAAAGCCACACAAGACACTCTTTTAAAAAAACATGTTAGGTTTGGTACAGGGAGATGAGGATTGAGTACTTACAAATAACTGATTTGCAAAACTAGCTTGATAATAATTGTACTTCGACGAGGTGCACTAGTCCACATTTTATGAAACAAAATATAAACTTGATACTTTAAATACAAGTAAAGTCGTCAGGGTGGCCTAAAGTCGGTATTAGCCAATCAGCGAGGGAGTCTATCCCCTTTCCACTACCGCTAGATCAAGGAGATTGTTTTTTGCGTCTGAGGTGGAGCGCCACACCTACCATCAGCTCCTTACTTTACCGCACAGATCCCTGTGCTATTCATACGCTGAGTTGGCGAGGCCCGGTATCGAACCCGGAACATTGTGGTTCTCTGTCCAACGCTTTACCGACTGAGCTAAACCGTCCCATTTAAATGCAAAGACTTAGAAATTGGGTCCAAGACGATTATTTCTATTCATATAAAGGGTCAGAATATATGAAGACAGAGGGGATATATTAGTTATTTATTTAGCTTTCCTCATTTGTGACGCAAGGACGGGTGTATGGAGTATCCAGTGCGTCACGAACACACTAGTAGTGGTTTACAGCTCTTGGTTACTAAACATTACACTACCCGAGATACACAAGAGTTGGAGAAAGTTTGAAAAATAATATATGAATAGAAAAAATTAAATAAACATTGGGTTGACATTTCAGAGATTTTCTGTTGATTTTTTTTTTTTTTTTTTTTTTTTTTTTCAGTTTTCAATATTCTGTTTAAAAAATTATTTAAAAAAATCAAAACCCAGCAAAGGTGGATTGCGGGAGTAGACATACAAAAAGGTATAAGATGTTGAAGTAAACAACCTTGTCTATGTTTCGCACATGCGCAGACACAGACAAAAATACACACATACGCGCATGCTTGTGCGTTCAATGTCCAAATTCTTTATAATCTTTATTTCAAAGGTTTTTAGATTTCAATTCAGAACAGAACTCCAGAGTCTCTAGTATACATTTCTAATTATAAATTTCATATAAAACGTATATATATATATATATATATATATATATATATATATATATATATATATATATATATATGTAAGTAATATAGTGAAAAAAAAACACAGGTTCAAATAAAATGAGTGGTATTTATTCAGCCAACGCTGCAGTGTTTCAATCTGTTTAGTAGGTCTTCTTCAGGGCCTTTTGTTGATATAAGGAAAAGTAAAAATTTTATCACAGGATAATAAGATGGCTGTTTTTAAATTTTTGAAATGTTTCATTATATTACATACCGTCGGATTCACTTCCATTTTTCTCTTCATACACACACACACACACACACACACACACACACACACACACACACACACATATATATATATATATATATATATATATATATATATTATTATTATTATTATTATTATTATTATTATACTAAAGCTGAGCGAATCAATGTTTGTCTCCTAAAGGCTTTTTTTACTGTTTAGTTTAAGGACACGGAAATTATACTAAATTATTCCTTAGTTTTAGGAGTGAGTTATGTTTTTAAAAGATCCATTTTGATTTGAGAGAGAGATTTGAGAGTTTGAAACGGATATGTATGTTAAGTTTCATAAGCTGCCGACCCGGCCAACATCTTTCTTAGAAATTTTACAAAATGATTTTAAATGTTTTCTGTTTTTTTTAATTTTCAGGCCGTGTTTGTTAAAAAATTCAATTTGCTTTGCAAAGTCACTTTTCCCTAATCCCAACTATCTATCCAGACCTCAATGGGTGACTTAACGGGTCATGTTTTGTCTAACACACACACACACATACACACACACACACACACACACACACACACATATATATATATATATTTATATATATATATATATATATATATATATATATATATATATATATATATATATAGTAAATCTACAATATTGATACCAAATTGACCAATGTTATTGTGTAATATTAAAGTCTGTTTAGTTTTGGGCTGATTAGGTATACATACAAATATATTTACAAACACACACAGACACATACCCACACAGACACACACACATACACACGCATACATATTTACCCAGACCCTCTGCATGAGTACGATGTGACACAAGATCAATTTCTTAAGCAGAGTTTAACAGGTTTGAATTAAGAGTTTTCTTTCTCCTAAATTGGTTACATGTCCAAGATTAAAGTGCCCAGTCTGCCCTACTATTTATCCATAGCTGGTGGGAGAATAGTTGGATTCATACCTTTCTCAATGGGTACTATGTGAAATGCAAACATCCTCGTTCAGGATTTGAACTCGTAAGGTAAACCTAAAAATGTTTTGTTAAATGTGTTGGATGCTCCCAGAACCGAACCGGAAAAGAGTTAAGGTTAAAAAGTTCGCAAATTAAATCAAAAGCTGTCACTAAAAGTTTCATATGTGAACACAAACCACCTTTTGATTTAATTTGCGAAATTCTGTTTGGTAAATCTAAAGACAAAGATCGTCTCCGATGTCTAGGTCATGTACGTCGGATGGATGATGAACGAATCCCGTAAGACATCCTCTATGGAGATCTTTCGTCTGGTAAGAGACAGATTGGTCACCCACAGCTGCGATTCAAGGATGTCTGCAAGAAGGATCTCAGATGCTTTGGCATTGCCCCTTTCAGCTGGTAAAATTTGGCTCAGAATCGCCCTCAGTGGCGGCAGACTCTCCGTAGAGGATTGCTCGTGTCAGAAGTCACCATGACGCAACAAAGCACCGGTACATCAACATCTTTAGGGACAGCCTTCAAATGCGACATCTGTGGTCGAGAATGTTTTTCAAACATCGGACTTCACAGTCACAGAAAGCGCTGTAACTTCAGGGGCACAAAAACTTTATTATAGTCTTCCGAGACTGAAATGCCAATAAATAGATAAATCTAACGATTATATTACGATTCGTATGGCTATTTTAGGGCTGTGGGTGAAAGCAGGAAGGTCCCTTGTGGCACAAAGTTTGATCCATTCTTGAAGTAGAAAGATGTAGTATCAGTTTAAATCCTTTTCAGCTGATCCCTGTTAAAGAATTCTATAATCCTCGTCAGTTCATCTGTACATCCAACGAGCAATTGAGCGACAATCCATCAATACCTTTAAATAGTAAATCAAATACATGTTTGAGCGTTTTGATTAGTCGATTCAGCCAACGTTGTTTTGAAGAGTTTATAAATTCAAGTTGTGGTCTTCAGCACACCTTATATACCGGAATAACACAGCTTAAGAAATCGACCTTGAGTCACATTCTGTTTATGCAAAGGGGTTTGATATATATATAATATATATATATATATATATATATATATATATATATATATATAATATATACCAGAATAATCCAACAGATTATTTTCTAAAGTTATTTGCCCCAAAACCGAAACAAAGGCGGTATAAAACCTAAACTGTTAATGTTCATTTACAATAAATAAAAGTCTATATAATTAAGGGCTATAAATTACCCAACCCCTCGCACGAACAGGTCAATTTATAAAAGCCCTTAAGGTTTGCTCAAATACACCAGCAATATGTGTGGAGGTGCGTGGTGTAATGGATATCATCGTAGGAAATGGACACGGTTCAAATCCTGAACGAGGTTGTTTGTATTTCACATTACACTTATACCTTTAGGAAAGGTATGCATCCAAATATTATCGCTTCAACTATAGGTAAATAGTAGCGCGGACTAGGCTCTTTGACCTTGATTGGCAACCAGTCTAGGAGAAGGAAAACTCTGAATTCAAACCTGTTAAACCCCACTTAAGAAATTGACCATCTGTCGCGTCCTGCTCGTGCATAGGTGTTAGTAAATCTATTAATAATGGAGATTCGGTCTTAATTTGTCTGTAGCCGAAACTACGCCACTGCTTACGTCACATTACTCGAAATCGTCAATTCATAAAGAACAATCTTGTATTATATACACTCAAGAAGAAATTTGTAATCTCGCTTTTTTTTTCAGCAATAAGAAGTTAGCTAAAAAGTTTACAAATGAATAAATACCTACGATCTTGTGTAAAATCAATGTGTAAAATATTCAAAATAATCATTTAATTATTTGAGGGGAACAGAACTAAGTTTCCATGTCAAATTGTTTTATTTTTCTTACTCCTTTAATAAATTTCATGATTTTACTTACTTATGATACAAAAACCCCTGACATTGAATTTTTAACTCCTCCCCACATGCAATACCTTTTTTTTACACCACCCGGAGGCTGTTCTTTTTTTTTTTTTTTTTTTTGCTCTTGTATATAACAATAAGTAATCTTCAAAACATCTCTTTGACGTAATCTGCGATTATCTTGACGTCACAGTTTTACGTAATATACGCTCGAGTGTGCTTGCGTGCACACACACAAACACACACACACGCACATACACAAACAACTTTATGCATAGATAATAGATATTACCAAGCAATGGACTTGAACATAACCTTTGCTTTAATAAAATCTCTGCTTTACTACCATTTGGAGATTTCGGAGAGGATAATTATTCCTACCCTTTGGCCGGTCAGGTGCCCAACAGCAAAGTATTTTACATTACCCATGAAGTATTCGAGAGATCTCCCGACGAAAGGACGTTGAAAATATGCGCTTGATACAAAAATACAAAATCAATAAGAGAGATGAGCATTTTTGATATGAAATATAGGCTTAGTCTATAGAAGCCGAGCCACATATGAAACACACTGCACTCATCCGACTATTGCTCGTACAACTTGATTTATCAACTTAGCTAAATTATTTTCATATATAATTTTATTTTTATTTTTCATATCACATACGTTCCAAACACCCAGTCTTGTGTCACAACTAATCAAAGCTTAGTAAATAACTATTATGGAGCTGCTCGGTGCGTAATGGTTATAGTCGTAGACGACGACACGAGTTTAAATCTAGGATGAGGCTGTTTTTATTTAACATTGTACTAATACCCTTGAAAAGGGTCTGTGAAAGACGATGGAGTAGTGTCTAAATGGATTTTTTTTTGTTTTGAATTACGTAGCCTGGGCGGGTTGATATGGAGGATGTGCTGTTACCAAAGCAGCATATCCCCCTCTCCACACTGCCACTGTGGTCCAAAGGAAAGATAAGAAACCAATACAGTTTGACAACGGCAGTGTCGCAGGAATTGCTGTGTAGCGTTCAGCGTTAATCCATCGTAGGGAGTCTGGCTCCGGATTTATTTTCGGGGTTTACTCACCTAGTTTTCCTCAGGATCATATAAAGCAGCTCGGCAGCAGTGGTTTTGTAACAAACTCTTTCTTGTCCTAGATGGATTGACAACCAGGGCCATGTAGCCACATCTAGCCAATTTGGGTTTTGTGTGTGTAGTAAGTGCACCAATCCTACTGTCAGTGTGGAAGGTGGTTGACTTCTCTAGAGCTCGTCCGCTCCTTTCCAGCTCCAGTGTTTGTTTTTTTGTTTGTTTTGTTTTGTTTTGTTTTTTGTTTTTTTGTTGCTGGTGTTTACGCATCCTCCTCTCCAGACAACCGGGACATACCTGTTAAGTGTGCCAGTTTTGTTTCTCATGAGGTATCTAAGTTTTAACTTAGTATAAGGCCACATGTGCACTACAGCGTAAAGTTCAGACTTGGACTGGCATTTATGAGTAAATTTTTCCTTTTTTTGGCGGTAATTGACCAGTGGAAGGTCTGGAATTTAGGTAATTCTAAGTCGTTTAGAAACGGAAAAAAACGAAATAAAAATGTATTTTTACATGTCCCTGTAAATGAAATGCATTAAGGGTAGACATTAATAAAATAAATACAATATATTAAACGGAAAAGGTATGAAACCAACTATTCTCATTAGTTTCTAGACCAAGCTCGTAAAAGAATTCCTGGCATTTACTGAGGAGGAATCACCTGCTGCCATAAAACGTGGCATTAGCAGATTTCAAGATTCTAGAAAACTTTAAAGGTCACGTAGAAAAAGTTTTTCGCAAATTCAAAGAAAATTTTCGTCTTTGTCCGAATTTGTTTGCGCGCTTTTGGCTATCGTCACTGGAACTAGATTAGACATCAAGTGCTCGTGCACTCTGGGCTTTAGTTCACTAGCAGAATGTTGGGCCATGATGGCTGGTTGGTTGGATTTTATGGCATGTTAACTCTTGGATTATTTTATGCCGAAGACGTTTTGTTTTATTCATTCCTATTAGGTATTCAAAAAAATTTCAAACTCAATTTTTTTTCCAATTCAAATTTTTTGAACACATTTTTTAAACTCATTTTTTTCCTATTTAACCCATAGATGGGACTCTGACAAGTACTACAACTCCGAGTCAGAGTGGACCTGAGAGTAATGGTGAGGAAAGGGTACTCAACACTCCCCAGAGCTCCAGAATTGGAACTTTACCATCAGAGAGTTAACATCTTACCCCAAACATTAGGAGCCCCAGCCAGATAAATCTAATTTAATTTAATTCTGGTTATATAGGTTTGAAACTTGAATATCTCAGTTAAATATGGTAACTTATTCAACTAATATCATAGGTCACCTTACTTGAATATACTCAAAAATACCCCAATCTTTATAAGGAAAAATAGATGAGTCAATCTGATAAGAAACATAAGAAGTGAAATAAATAAATAAAAGAAGAAATTTGAACTAAAAATGACCAGTCTGAAAAAACACCAAGGAGCTAGCACCCAAGATTATGGAATACTTCAAGCCACCAAATAAATAGCTTCCACAAGATCAAAAGCACTGCCACCCCATAAAAAGATAAGATGAATTGAAACCCGATACCATCACAGGGATCAAGAGAGAATGTATAAAAGTAAGCTGAATTTATCTGTATACCACTTTTTAGGGTATTCAGATACCTATGGGTGGAAATGGGACCATAATCGCATAATACCCGATTTTTAAGCCTTCTTGTCTTTACTAATTATATTGCTTTGTTTATAAGAATTAAACATTGAGCTCTCAAATCGGACCTGAACTCTTCAACATCGTACCGTTGGAAGAAAGGGCCTGCTTAGAATCATCCTAATACCAAATTACCTGGTATCCCACCTACGAATATATATATATATATATATATATATATATATATATATATATATATATATATTTGAGATATATTTTTGTATCTGTATCCGTTTTTTAGAAGTACATATACCTGGTTTGGGCATTGGTGTGAAGCATTAAAGTGCTATATTATGATAATGTTGTTACCATATGTTAATCTGGGAATAAATATCAGAAAATTCAGTAGTTTGGGTTTTTTTTGTTTGTTTGTTTTTTAGTTTCTTTTATTTAGATGTAGTGGTAAATTTTCAGGATAGTGACACCCCTTCTTCAAGACCCGGAATAGTAGTAATCTTCTAGCTGCTTGCATGATTCTGATATTTATTCTCAGATTAACATATTATGGTAACAACATTATCATAATATAGCACTTTAATGCTTCACACCAATGCCCAAACCTAGTATATGTACTTCCAAAAAACGGATACAGATACAAAAATATCTCAAATATATATACTCACTAGAAGCATACGGAGACTCAAAATCAAAAACATATATATATATATATATATATATATTAGAAATGCTGTGCCAAGTACGAGATGAACATGTGAAATAGATCAATCGTAGTAGGTCGGCTTGAGTTCAACGCCTCCCCCCCTCATCGTCCACAAAGACTCAATCAAGAAATGCTTACAAAGTACACAACTTTTAAATGATTTTCATTTTATGGAACTTTTCATTAAATAAGATTGATGCTATTTTTTAATTAGTTTTTTCTTTCATCTCAATTGATGCGTTCAATATCCCAGCGTCCAGGTCGTCACCTTTTACGACACCGAAAATTGGAAATGATTTGCCCCGATATTAATTTCAATGGTCGTAAAATGTAGCGACACGGGTGATGTTAAATTATCTCTTGGATATAGTTATTTACAAAGCGTAGCTTAGATGGGGCACAAGGCAAAAAGTATGGTGGCACCTAGTGAGAATCGAACTCACAATCAATGGTCTGATAATCCGGTTCGCTAATCATTAGACTACGAGGGGTACCCTTTATCTCTTGGGTATGAGCTGTACGAAAAGCCAGCACTTATATTTATAGACTCTACCAATTAGCAAGAATTGGATTGACAAATGAAAAAACGACAAAACACGTATTCAAGGTCGTTGATAAATTGTCATAAAATTAATTGCCTAACGGATTTCCTCACAGAAGGATCAATAGACAAGGAATAAAATGATTCTGCACAAATAAAACAGCTGTTTCAAAAAATGTTACATTAATGTCCGATTTCAAATCCTGGACGGGGCTTCACTCCGCACTAATTCCCTTGGAAAAGGCATGAATACACATCTTCTCCTCCACCTCCAGCTATGGGTAAATTAAAGGACAGGTTGTTGTTGTTTTGTGGGTTTTTTTCGTTGCTAAGGCAACCAGTCTGAATTCAAGACAGTTGTAATCCGCTTAATAATTGACTATGTCACATCCTGGTCGTAGTGAAGCAGGGGTTGGGTAAATACAATAGGCGTTCTTATCGTAATGGTTATTGCCTATTAAATGGAATTGGTGACTCGAATTCTGGACAAAACTGTTTGCTTTTCATTTTGCGCTAGTTTCCTTGGAAAAGGCAGGAGTCCATTTATTTTGACCCACCTCCCCTAGCTATGGGTAAATAGTAGGGTAGTCTGGGTTTTACAGCTTTGGTTCGGCAATTAGTCTAGGAGAAAGACAACTCTGAATTCAAACCAACTTTACTCTGCTTAAAACTTGATTTTCTATGCGCGGAGGGGTTGGGTAAATATAGACTTTAGAACCTGATAAAGTCTTCCTCTACGAATTTCCCAATCCGAATGAAAAATGTGGTTCGGTTTGGTTTATTTGTTTAACGACATATCAACTATTTATGGGTTATTTAATCCCGAAATGTAATTGATTTGTAAATGTTTGATTATAATCATAACGGTAATATGAACATTAGCTACATAAATGAGAGTAACAGTCCCCTGTTTATTTCACTTTGAGGAAGCCATATGTTTTGGTCAGCCATTTTCATTTCACTGTAAATCTACACTGAAAATACGAATTTGTTCGAATCAATAAAATTGCACGTTTTAACATGAAAATATCATAAAATGTGTTCTTAATTGTGCTTGCGCATTATTTGAAATGAGCTTAAAAGGTTATTAAGAACACATTTTATGATATTTTCGTATTAAAACATGCAGTTGTATTGATTACGGTGAAATGAAAATGGCCGACTGAAATAGACTTAATAGAAATAGAATACAAACCAGAATAGTTGATATAAGGAATAAATCTTACATAAGTGTATTGAAGAAAAGTCCAAGAGGTAAATACGGACCATTAGACAAATAAAAAAAGAGAACAGAATTCGACTAGAGTTGCATACAGCAATGAAATGGTAAAACAATCTCTCTCTCTCTCTCTCTCTCTCTCTCTCTCTCTCTCTCTCTCTCTCTCTCTCTGTACAGATAAAATAGCCTCTCCTACCCAGATACATACCAAATGTCCAGATTCCCGACCCTCATATTGAATTTTAATCACAATAAAGAATATTCCATCATGAATTTTATTTACGAATTAACTTTCATTATTTGATGACCCTTTGGCCTATTACTTTTGATAAAAATAAAAAAAAGGGAATGTGAGAAAATAGATAAGAAAAACAGGTTGAAAGTCATCTTTCGAGACAGAGCGAATGGCGAATTAGTATTTTACAAGCATAGTACCCATCAAAATGACTTGCGTAAGAATCGTATTTCTATATAGGATAGTATTTGTGATACAAAGTGCTGGCTTGGGAAAGTGCGCGGGAAGAGACGATTGTTGTGGCAGGACTAATCGTGATTATTTTTTTCTTTTTCCCAAGCTGAAGGGGTTCAGCAATGGGAGTCGTTTTGAATGCGTTGAGACCATCAAGAGGTCCATAACGATGAAGCTGAGGGACATACCAGAAGAATACTTCCAGCAGAGCAGAGAAGTGTGACAGAGAAGGATGGGAAAGTGCATTAAATTCAAGAGGAGACTTCTTAGGAGGAGAAAACATTTAGTTTGTTGTTTGGATTTTAAATGAATTGTTTTCTGACAACAGTCTCATTACTTTTCAGACACACCTCGTATGTCCAGGATCAGAATGTAACTTCCTGTACTTGGGCCTAGGGTCTGAGAGTAATATTTGTTCTTACTCCTCCTATACACACACACACACACACACACACACACATTATATTATATATATGTTATTTATTAACCTTAGCATAGATGTGACACAAGGCCAGATTATAGGGCACCCAGCGAGAATCGAACTCACTATCAATATATATATATATATATATATATATATATATATATATTTTTGGGAGAATATGTGCTTAATTAGAGTCGTACCTAATTTTGAAAATTAATTAATTAATAATGAATGAGGCGGGAATTCCGCCTAATTCATTATTAATTAATTAATTTTCAAAATTAGGTACGACTCTAATTAAGCACATATTCTCCAAAAATTGTCGGCAAAAAAGCCATTCCAAACATACCTTGTTTACAACTTATCATATATATATATTATATATATATATATATATATATATATATATATATATATATATATATATATATATATATATATATATATATATATATATATATGGGAACCCTTGTTATGGCAAAGAAACGGATAGATAAACCCATTAAAAAGATACCTGACAGTGTTAGCCTAAATCAAATAGAAAAATTGCACTTTCTTTCGTTTATGTCGTTGAAGAGATTCGAAAAAAAATTCGTTTTTTCCATTCTAAATAGTTGATTTCAATATATATATATATATATATATATATATATATATATATATATAGCTTGCTATGTTTATAAGTAAATAGTGCTAAATATTGTAGATAGAGTATATATATCAATGTTAAGGAAGCGTGGACATGAAGTCAACGACTCTTGATTACTGACTGTTTCTTCAAACTTGGTTTGAGTTCGCATAGGCGAGAAACTGCCAGTAACCACGTGTCGTTGACTTTATGTCAAATTATTTATACTAGAAAAAAAATAACCCTGCCTGAGGGGCTGGGAGTTTGTTTTGTTTTACAACAGATGACAATGTCTTTTCCTTATTATTTATTTATTTATTTTTGTAATACACCCGTTTTTACATAATTATACAACATTTTATTAAAACTGAACGAATATTCTAATTTTAGCGTAAAAAATGATATGCTTTTTTTTTTAATTTTCATCTCGATTTTAAAGACGTCCAAAATTGCGTAAAACGATTTTTTTGCCACGCTCTTTCGTAAATGTAAACAGATCTTTGAAATCTTATTTTTTTAATAATAGACAAAAAATAGTTTTGTAGTCAAAATTAAAATGAATACGTTTTCTTTCTAATAAAACCAAGTTTCTAACAGTTAAATTCAAATTAATTCAAATATCTAAGGTTTTTGTTTTGTTTTACGTCAGTCGATAATCAAAACAGAACGGGGTTTTTTTTCCACCATATAAGTAAGTAAAGGTGTGGCCTAGAGTCGGTATCAGCCAATCCGCGAGGGAGTCTATCCCCTTTTCACTCGCGCTAGACAAAGGAGATTGTTTTAGCATCTGAGGTGGAGCGCCACACCTACCATCAGCTCCTTACTTTACCGCACAGATCCCTGCGCTACTCATACGCTGAGTGGGCGAGGGCCGATATCGAACTAGGAACCTTGCGGTTTCTAGCCGAACGCTCTACCAACTGAGCTAGTCGACCATATAATAAGATATGAATTTAATGTAGAAGATGAATGTGCGACTATTTCTTGTTTGTAACTAATTTTCTCGTAAAAAACTCAATGCGTTAGATAACTTTAAATGTAAAAACAAATTATATATAAATCAATAATACCGCGCATGTATTTATTAAAACTTGTTTTAAGAAACAATGTGGACCGTCTAATGTTCCATACTTAATTTCTGAGCATATATGATACAGGGTTCTTTATTCTACGTATTAAGGATACTGACTATAAATCAAATACTTACGTAATTCCTGAGGGTATTGTGATGTAAGCAGTGACGTAGTTTCGGTTACAGACAGACACCGAATCTCCATTATAATAAGATATATATATATATATATATATATATATATATATATATATATATATATGTGTGTGTGTGTGTGTGTGTGTGTGTGTTGTGTGATATTGGACTTTATAAAAATAATTACATTACTAATGTTGCTCGATCGTATTATTGTTGTTTTTTGTTACATCACTCCGGGTCAATAAACACTTCAGCTGTTGGAGTTAGCAGTATCAAGTCGGAAATAATGGGCTGTAGTTTCTCTTGAGACTCATATACTCAGTTCCCCGTCTTTCATGAACCGAACTTTAACCGACAAAATGGACTAAATCTATAAAAATAATAATAATAATAATATAATAATAATAATAATAATGATAAGGATAAGGATAACTGAATCACTAATAATTGCTGCATAAAATAATGCCATAAGAACAAATTATATCAAAGTAAAAATTGATAAGACACAACAAACAGTAAATGTAGACTGTGCGGTGACGAAGATGAGACTGTAAACCATGTATTAAGTAAATGTAGCAAACTAGCACAAAGAGAATACAAAGCTAGCACGACTGGGTTGGGAAGGTGATTCACTGGGAATTATGCAAAAATAAAATTTTGACCATAAAACAAAATAGTATATGCATAAACCAGAATCTGTTTATCTGAGACTTTGAGATATAGACGGATCACCCTATCCCAGACCAGACCTAGTGTTGATTACAAAAAAAAAAAAAAAAAAAAAGAGAACGTGTCAACTGGTGGACTTTGCAGATCACAGGGTGAAGCTGAAGGAAAATGAAAAGATTGATAAATACCTGGACCTTGCCAGAGAATTGAAAAAACTGTGGAATATGAGAGTGAAAGTGATACCAATTGTAGTTGGTGCATTTAGAACGGTCCCAATAAACTTGGAAAAAGACTGGAGGATCTGGAAATCAGAGGAAGAATTGAGACCATCCAGACTGCTGCAATGCTGCAATTGACTAGAATACTCAGAAGAGTCCTGAAGACCTAAGGAGACTTGTTGTGACTGAGCCTCCAATGCAATACCATCAGCTAACGATGATCTGAACAACTCAAAAGGGGTAAAAATAATAGACCTAGTATTGATTAACAAGAAAGAGAGAACTTGTCAACTAGTAGATATTGCAGTTCGAGTAGATCACATCTTGAAGATGAAAGAAAACGAAAAGATAGATAAATACCTGGACCTTGCTAGAGAATTGAAAAAGCCGTGGAATATAAGGGTGAAACTGATACCAATTGTAGTTGGTGCACTTGGAACGATCCCAAAAGTTTAGAAAACAGATTAGAGGACCAAGAAATAAGAGGAAAATTGAGACCATCCAGACAACAGAATTGTTGGAATCAGCTAGAATACTCAGAAGAATCCTGAAGACGTGATGAGACTTATTGTCACTCAGTCTCTAGTGAAAGACCACCTGGTAATGCTGGTGTGAAAAACGCACAAGGAGTGAAATAATAATAAAGACCCTCAGCCACCGCCATCTAGCACAATAATAATAATAATAATAATAATAATAATAAATAATAATAATAATAATAATAATAATAATAATAGTGAAAATTCTTTATTTAAAATGCAACAATAAGACATAGTTATTGGATCCTTTCAGTCCACTAAGGAATATGGTGTAGTGTCCAAAATAAAGAATAAACATTTTATCTGCATCTGCACAAATGACTGCAGGTCAATTCTTGAGTGACAGTCTTTGGTGCACTGTGATGCTTTCTGAGGCTGCTGGCTTTTCTCTCTCTTTCTGGTTCTCTTCTCTGTCGAGGCTACTCTCCTCTCTGCTTCACCCCTCTCCGTGCCTTGAAAATGATAATAGTGAAAATTATTCGTATAAAAACACTTAAAATATTTGTTGGTTTAAGTCAATTTTCTTTGGTATAAGACGAGAAATTTATTGAATTGCAAGTAAGTTAACAAACTTAATATCAATACTTTATACCAGTGGTTCCCAACCTTTTTTTTTTCTTCAGCTGGTGGCCTACCTTGGAATTTTTTATTTTTATGTGCCTCCAAGATACTATTTGCAAGAAAAAGCACTTTGGTTTTGTAATAAACTCCATAAAAAAACAGTGACTATTAAATGTACATTTATTTTATATTATTCTATTTCACAAAAACAAAAATATGATGTGGGAGCAATTAAACAACCATTTATAATCATATATTATTCGGCCCTGTCGGCGGGGCTTAGAATACGCTGATTGTATCGCTTGCGGAGAGTTAAGACTAACCCAATATGTATATATATATATATATATATATATATATATATAAAGCAATAGTATATGCTGGACCAATTATATGAATGCATAAGAGGCATGAAACTAGGGGTGACAAAATTACTTCCATACAATAAATATATATATATATATATATGTGTGTGTGTGTGTGTGTGTGTGTGTGTGTGTGTGTGTGTGTGTGTGTGTGTGTGTGATGTTGGGATAATGTAGACACAGACTGAACGACACTTGTTGACTGTCAGTTTATCGCCTATGCGATCATCAGTCCAAGTGTCGTTGACTCAGTGTCTACGATATATATATATATATATATTATATATATATATATATATATATATATATATCATATGAACTTTTTTAGTGTATTTATTCACTGAGATCAATGTGGCTAATGCAATTTTGCAAGATATTCAGTATCAGATTCCATGGTTGTTAGAGAGAAATCAAAATCATCACTACTAAGAAATTCAAAAATGTTGCAAGCTGATGAGAGGAGAACATATTTTAATTAAATTTTAATAGGCAACAGGTGTTCATTCCCTTACACTGAGGTTGTGGTTCCCCTAATTCCGAAATTTGTTGGTTTCCACTCCACTGAATTTTTTTTTTTTTGGGGGGGGGGCCTTCGAAGCAATATGCCTCCAGGCGGGAAAACACAACTTTATTACACCCCCCCCCAGAGTTTTAAACTGTGTACTCAGTTGCCTGGGATTTTTTTGTTAAACAATAACACCAAGGAAACCAAAACAAACAGTGACGTCATAACCTCTTCTTTTTCTGGGTGACCCTTATATAGTTACTCTTCTTTTGTCATGTTAAGAATCAACTCATATCCCAAATATGTAAGTCATGCATTATAAGATTATTACAGAAACAAGCAGGACCTGTGGATATACCAGAGTATGTTAATTTGATTATTACAACGTTTGATATGTTTACTTAAGAACTATTGCTGAATACTTCAATATGTAAACAGTATAATAATCTGGATTTAACTCTCTTTCTCTCTCTCTTTTTTTTATCTATCGTTACTACTTTTCATCTTTTCATTATGTTCAATTGAAACAGATTAGCTTTATCACTTACCCGCGCTCACCCCTCTCTTCATTTTTCCCCTACTCTTTTTCTGTGTAGCATGTCCTTTTTCTTCCCTTTCTTTCTTTGAAATAAAACCGGAATGGTCCATTATTTAGCTCAAGTGACAACACTCATTAGAAATAAGAATTCGGTGGATAAGTAATACCAGATAATAAGGGTTTATATTTTTGCATTTCATCTTGGACGATTTGGACGGTCTCATTTTTAACCAGAGGGGTGTGGCAAGATGATGACGATTATAATTAAGGAACTCGAGCATTAATATATAGATTGTAAATATAGTCATCTCAAAACGACTTATGCAGCTAAAAACGTCAAAAATTTCATCAATAGTAATTTTATGGTAACAATGATAGATTTCAGGACCATATGACCTTTAGGCACCCCTTTTGTGATCTCGATTCATAAGGACATTTTTCCATTTATACCGTCAAAATCCGGTTGTTTGTTAGGGGTTAGGGTTAGGGGTTAGTTTTATAATTAAAAAAAACTCTAAAAAGTCGTCTATTAAAAAACTACCGGATTTTGACGGTGTAAATGAAAAAAATGTCCTTCTGAATCGAGATCGCAGAAGGGGTGTCTAATGGCCCGATTTCGTTCAAAAATGTATTTTCGTTGTGCTTTAATTCTAAATACAAAATTTTAAAAAGTAATGTGCTTTCACAGGAAGGAAATTTCTTCACCCTCTTCTCAGCAGCTGTCCTGAGGTTTTTTAATCGACAGAGGCTATTGTTGGCGCCACGATCAGACGCTTGAGCGGCTACGGGAATTATTGCTACGGCCATAAAATCCAGCAGATGCCACTCCAGGAAGAGAAGGCAGGAGAGAAAATTCCTTCCCCAGCACAGACAAGGGCGTGTCTACTTTCCTCATCCGCCCCGGCCCTACCCAGACTGCCAACTGAGAGTGGATGCTGGAAGACAGTTGAAATTCCCTGATTACATCATACAAAAAAAAATTCGACCAAACATGGCCAACTTCTCGGATGTAACCAAAACAGATGACCCGATGGGAATTAACAACGCCCTGAGAAGAACATCTGGAAAAAAACTCATAAGAGGAAGCTCGCTAAAAACCAGGAGTTAGTGGAAGAGTGTAGAATCCAGGAGTTTGTGGAATAATGTAGAATCCAAGAGTTTGTGGAAGAGTGTAGAATCCAGGAGTTTGTGGAATAGTGTAGAATCCAGAGTTTGTGGAATAGTGTAGAATCCCAGAATCCAGGAGTTTGTGGAAGAGTATAGAATCCAAAACGAAGTGGGATGCCGGGGTTTCGGAGGATGCTCATTTTTCAGAATCTTGATATGACATGAGCCACTGAAAAGGGGTGCGGGGGATAAGAGTCGTTATACAGAGTCAGCAAAAAAAGTCACCAGGAGTTTTTAGATTAAATGGCGTGATTATTCAATTATATCAAATTCTCTGTATGCGTCTTTCGACATTTCTGTGTTCAGCATGGATATGAGTACGTGGATTCTTGCCGCCATGCTGGGAAGTTGTGACTCCGAGAGGTAACCGTATCCTCTGTTATGTTGTGGATACAGCTACACGACACATCAGGTTATAATAGTGGCGCATTTATCATTGACAAGTTGATTTGGCAAGTTTCGTATGTAGCGTGGGTCGGTGGCCTAGAGGTAGAGTCTCTGGCTCTGCGTTCTCCGGTTCGATCTCTGTGGGAGGGAGGAGATTGAGGTATACACTGCTGATAATACCTAACTAGGTCGAAACAGCTGTCCAGTATTCCGCACGTCGCATATGGTATTCGCCGAGTTTTCTTGTCGTGATTATTCAATTATATATATATATATATATATATATATATATATGTGTGTGTGTGTGTGTGTGTGTGTTAAGAAAGTGTGGATATAGAGTCAACGGTGACTGGTTACTGACAGTTTCCCACCAATGCGATCTTTAGATTAGATCATCTTGGTTTTATGATTGCATAGGCGAGGAACTCTCAGTAACTAGGCACCGTTGACTCCATATCCACGCTACCTTTATATATAGAGAGAGACAGACAGACAGACAGACAGACAGTCAGAGAGGGAGAAAGACAGACAGACAGAGACAGAAATAGACAGACAGACTGAGACAGAGATATATAAACATACAGACAGGCATAATTAATCTGAAAAACAATAACGTTTGAAAGTAAACAAATATTATCTAAGAAGAACGTAGACAAAGATCTTATGGTTTTATGATCGCATAGGCGAGGAACTGACAGTCACCATCACCGTTAACTTTGTGTCTTCGCTATTTTAACTTAGATCTATATACATTAAAAACATATTGCTGAACAAAAGAAGGGAATTGTTGTCTAAGCGTAGACAGGTTAATAAATATCTTCTGTGCCTGTGTCATTTACGACCTGACTAATTGTGTATTTAATCTCTTTTATTTTGACTGCATATATATATATATATATATATATATATATATATATATGATGAACAAAAAGTGATAAGACAAACAGGAATATTTCTTTTATGTTGTTTATTTTTCTCAACTAGTTTTGAAAATCGCATAGGCAAGAAAGTGTCAGTAATCAAGCACCGTTGACTCCATGACCACGCTAAGCTAACTTGTTTTCTCCACGTCACTATCATTTTTAATATTTAAATATGCTCTATCACCAATATTGAGTACTTAATTAATAAATATACCAAACTGCATATATATATATATATATATATATATATATATATAAGAGCATTAAAAAATAACCCACCTCAAAGAGGTTTTTCACGGAACAGATGGACTTGCTACTACTAACACACTATTCTACCCGGATTTTAATAGCATGTCAAACCCTCAAAAATACCCCAATTTTTATAGTTCTTCCATAATGCTCCCTTTCAAAAAATCTAAAAACAATTTCTTCAAATAAGAAATTTTCTCCTGGCGATGACCTAAGGTCGAAACTAGTTGAGAATAAATAACATATATATATATAAAAATATTCCTGTTTGTCTTATTACTTTTTGTTCATACTATATATATATATATATATATATATATATATATATATATATATATATATATATAGTCATCCACAGACACTGTGTTTCGACCTATCATATCTCCTCAATGTGGCTAGACATAGAAGGCTACCTTCAACTGAGATTGAAACCCGACCGATTTATCATCAGTCATAGTTCCTTACTCCTAGATATACAACTTTTGTTATACATTTATTTAGTATTGCTTACTTGTCTCATGTTCCCAGTTTTATGAACTATTGTTGGCAAATTAATAATGTGATTAAACGTTTGATTGACTTTCAATGAAATTTACCCCGGGTAGAATAATCACGACGAAATCTTTTACCGTCGATTATATCTTAGTTCATCTAAAGTAGTGTCAAACAGCAAGATATCTGTTATCTTTAAAAGTAAAAGAGAAAAAGAGGATACAAAAAGAAAGTCAGTCAATAAAATTAGACCTCTGAAGTGGAAGGAGGCATTGTCTTAGTCAGAATAAACAACATCTTAGAGCCAAAAAGTGGGCTTCACGCCAGCCGTATTATTTTACTCTTGGTGTAACCTTTCCAAGTCAATAAGAGCAGCGTATATGTTATACAATAAGACTACACTGCCGACAGTCGGATCTAAATAAAACTTTCGATTTTGTTTTTCTGGCGTGTATCTGTTTCCATAGTATCTTCTTCATCGTACATATCATCAGCATATTATTGTACATGGTCAACCCACGAGATACGAATGTCTGCACAATTAAGGACGGGAGTCAAGGAGTTAATTGACCTTTTGTATAGGTCAATTGCCATTTAACAGACTCTAAATGTCGTGATGGATATCAAAATTTAGATAACTCATCCTTATATATATTTACCAGCTCCTCTGCATGAGCAGGATGTGACACAAGGTCAATTTCTTAAGCGGAGTTCAACAGGTTTGAATTCAGAGTTACCTTTTCTAGACCGGTTGCCTAACCAAGGTTAAAGAGCCCAGTCTGCCCTACTATTAGTAGAGTAGAATACATACCTTTCCCAAGGGTATTAGCGCTAAGGGAAATACAATTACCACGTCCAGGATTTGAACTCGGAGCGACGAGTCCATTTCCTATGACTTTAACCATTACACCACGCGCTTCTTCATCCTTATAGGTTGATTGGTTGGCTTGTTGGTTGGTGGCTGGTTGGTTGGATTTTAGGCATGTCAACCCTTGTTGGGTTATATGCCGATGACATGAGATTCGTAAACCATTGTTAGTGTGTTCGATTCTCATTGGGCGCCCCATACTTCTAGCCTTGTGCCACATATAAGCTAAGCAAAGTAAATAACTATCTGCTGATGACATTTATTCATTCTTGATGGGTACTCAATTTTTTAAACAGGTTTTTTTTAACTCATTTTTTTCTATTTAACCCATAGATGGAAATCTAATAGGTACTACCACTCCTTAACCTCTTTCATAGTTCCCAGCGGATCACCTTTCCCACCCAGTCTTGTATTCTTTTGTCTTATCTTTCTGCATTCGCTTATTATGTGGTTAATAGTTTTACCAGTGTCTCCACACATCCTACAGTTACAATTTTGTTGGTCCTTAGCTATTTGCGCTTTGATGGCGCAGTCGGCAGAGCATCCAACTTTGAACCACAAGGTTCCAGATTCGAAACTGGTCCTTGTCAACTCTGTGCATCAGTAGTAGCTTGGATCTGCGTGGTAAAGCGGGAGAGCTTATGGTAGGTGTGGCACTCTCTCAGACACAAAAACTATCTCCCTGGTTCTAGCTCTAGTGAAAAGGGGATAGACTCCCTCATTGTCCGACTGATACCGACTATAAGCCACTTCTACTATTTTTTTAAATATAATTACTCCTTGTTTTGTGATGCTATTATAAGAGATTCAGTTTCTCTCTTGATGTTTCCCTTTCATAGCCATGTTCAAGTCTCTCGTGTACAATCTTTCCAGTTTGTCACTTAAAGTATCCATATGCCTTTTTGGTTATTTCCTATAACTCCAACATAAACAAAGGGGAACCACTCTTGACTGATGAATTATTTATTTATTTATTGATCTACTAGGAAAAAAGAAGACGGGGTTAGGGTTAGGGTTAGGGTTAGGTTTAGGTTTAGGGTTTAGGGTTGGTTTAATGGAAAAATAAGTAAATAATTTATCAGTCAAGAGTGGTTCCCCTTTGTTTATGTTGGAGTTATAGAAAATAACCGCCTTTTTTTTAATTCCCATTTCTTTTTTCTAGTGTTTGTAGTTTTTATGTTTGTCCATATGTTGTCATTGTTGTTACTGCCTGGTGTATTGATATATTTTAAGACGTGCTTGCTGGTTGGATATCAAGAGACAGCGAGCAAAAAGAATGAAGTCATAGAGAGATATAAAGATTGAAACCCATTAAAATCATTTCTGACTTTATGGAGAAAAATAAAAAATAAAAGAAACAATGCAATAGAAAATATTTGTGATTTCCGATTAAAGTGTAGTATCTGTTCCAGTTGCTATGCTTTGATTCTTACCTAATCTTACCTAATCCTCGGCTGGGGGTCCAGTGTGCTTCGGCCACAGGACCGGTAAAGTACAATTAATAGCGTCGATCCCAGGGGGCCATCAGACAGACGCAATTTTTATGCGCCCACGTAAAAACGAGACCTTGTGTCCAGCCCTCATAAGTGGGATGTGCAGGCAAATACCCTTATCCTCCCCCCACACACTTTTTTATTATGAAACTTGTCCATATTTGAATAACATTTAGATTTTCAAAAAAGAAACGTTTAGAGCGAGCAATGAATATTGGAAAGGATAAGAGAGAGGGGGGGGAAGAAGATACATGAAAAAGAGAGGCGGTGAGCAAAGGTGGGAGATAATGAATGATCTTAGTTATCAACACCTGTGGAATTGCCACGGGGACACCTAATTATGAATATTATCATTAGTAGTAGTAGTAGTAGTAGTAGTAGCAGCACTACCCGTAGATCAAGAGTTTGTCTTCTTTTTTTTTTTTCTTTTTTTTTTTCGTAAACAACCTAATTAAAGACAAATAATATGCATAAAAGCAAAACTTTTATTCCTTTCTTTTATTACACGATTTACATTTACCAAATGAAGCAATCTTCATTTCTTGCTTATAACCCCCTCTCTCTCTCTCTCTCTCTCTCTCTCTCTCTCTCTCTCTCTCTCTCTCTCTCTCTCTCTCTGGCCCAGTTTCTTCAGATAGCCATTATTTTGTAATGGCTGACGAAACTGGGCTCATTTATGGAGTTACCGCCGACCGAAATAAATTTATAATAGCCAGATGACGGTTTGTTGTTTTTCTTTCTTATTGAATATATATATATATATATATATATATATATATATATATATATATATATATATATATCAATCTTCCCTACCTTTCTGTCTTCTATTGAATTTTAATGAAGCAGATGACAAGCGTATAGTTAAATCTCTCTCTCTCTCTCTCTCTCTCTCTCTCATTATTTATTTATTATTATATTTTATTTGATTTCCTTTTCTCTCTGACTAGTCATATGTTTTCCCCCCTTTCTTTTGCTCTGATATTTATAAATTATTGCGTTATTTCTCGAACATTTCTTGAAGGATTATCTGATTATCGTTGTTCTGCAATTCTGGTATTTACTTATCCAAAGTTCAGGAGAGATTATCTTCCACTAGCAGGACCTGTGATATACCACAGTATGATAATTCAATTATTATAACGTTTGATATGTTTACTTAAGAGCTATAGCAATAGTTCAATGTGTAAAAATTAGAATAATCTTGATATAACTTTCTCAGTCTTTTTCTTTTTTTCCTCCTTTTTATCTTTTCATTATGTTCAATAGAAACAGATTACCCTTATCGATTACGTGCGTTCATCCCCTCTCCCTTATCTTTCCCCTACTCTCTTTCTGTCTTTCTTTCTTATTATATTTTCTGTGCAGCATGTCCTTTTTCTCCCCTTTCTTTATGATTAAAAACAGAATGATCCATTATTTAGCTGAGGTGACGTCACTCATAAGAAATAAGAATTCGGCGGAGAAGCAACACAAGATAATCAGGATTTACATTTTTGCATTTCATCAATTTGAACTGTCACGTTTTTAACCAGGTTTAGCAAGATGACAACGGTCTTACCTTTAAGGAACACGAGTATTAATCTATAGATTATATTACGTTATTTCTCGGACAGTTCATGGAGGATTATCTGATATCGTTGTTCTGCGATTCTGACGTATTTTATCCAATAGTTCAGGAAGGATTATCTGTCATCATCATCAACATGTCACACTGTAATATATTGCCTGGTCAATCGGTTTGCACCAGGAGCCCGGGCTGCACACAGGAAGTGCGTGGGCCTGGAAACAAAAACAGGATATTGAACTGACCTTTTGCACCCAGAGATGCAGGTGTACATCTGACACCGTGTAGGCACAGAAAATCTGTAGGCGTAGCCTATAACCAATGAAAACAGTCTGCGTGGGCGTGGAGGTGTGTCTACAGAAAAACTGCGTAGGTGTCACGATCAAAGAGGCGTGAGTTGGACAATAATAACAAAGCCCGGGGAAATAAATTTAGGAGACCGAGATCAGGTTCGAGATCGCTTGCAAAGAACACCCGAAGGCTCCATATATGTGTAACACCTGCTAACGACTCTCAGTCTGCACACAACCGAGTCTGCACACAACAGATTGAAATTAGTATAGTACTTCAGAGTGTCGCAAATTTATTTTCCACGCGTACTATTAGTGGTTTGGTTGGTTTTACGGCATGTCAACCCTTATAGGGTTATTTTATGCCGAAGATGTTTTGCTTGATTCATTCTTCATGGGTACTCTTTTTTTAATCAATTTTTTTAACATTTTTTTACTCATTCTTTTCTATTTAACCGATAGATCACACAAACCATCCAAGCAAGGCGTGCGAGACATGCTGGGCACCGCTGGAGAAAAATATATTCATAGAAACGCGTAGTCTAATGATTAGAGTCGTAGGAAATGGACACGTCGACCCGAGTTAAATTCCTGGACGAAGCTGTTTGCATTTCACATGTCGCTAATACGCTTGGGAAGGTATGAATCCAGTTCTCCCTCCAGATAGCAGGGCAGACTGAGCTCTTTAACCATGGCTAGGTAACCAGTCTAGGAGAAGGAAAACTCTGAATTCAAACTCCGCTTAAGAAATTGACCTTGTGTCACATCCTGCTCGTGCGGAGGGGTTGTTAAATATATATATTCATAGAAACGAATTCATAAATGGCGTTCTCCTTTTGACTCCTACCCATGGACACACCAGTGTTGCCCGATCAGCAAAAGCTTACATTCATCAGATCTGTGCGAATACTGGATGCTGTCTTGAAGACTTGCCAAGTGCGATAGGGGCGGATGGGGAGAGAGTCAAAGGAATCCACGCTGTCGGCATGCTTTGATGCTTGATGATGATGATGATGATGATGATCATCATCATCATCATCATCATCATCATCATCATGCACTGGATTATTTGAATCTGTGCAAAGCCAAAAATATGAGTGTCCTCTTCGTTAAATTGCATCTAGTGGTGACTTCCAATTCTGGAGCTCTGGGGAGTGTGGAGTACCCCTTCATCGCCCTTACTCCTAGGTCCACTCTGGCACGGAGTGGTAGTACATGTTAGGGCCCCATCTATGGGTTAAATAGATTAAAAATGAGTTAAAAGAAAGATTGAATACCCAACAAGAACGAATAAAGGTCTTCGGCATGAAATAACCCAACAAGGGTCGACATGGCGTAAAATCCAACCAACCAGAAGCAGAACCAAAAGTATGAGGTGTCCAATGAGAATCGAACTCACTAACAATGGTCCATTAATCCAGCTCGTTAACCTAACCATTACTCCAGGTGAGTTAACCGATTGCAGAGTTTCTTGGATTCAGCAGGTAAAGAAACAGGTAAACGTTGGGCGGTCACAATCAAACTATTCCATCTAATAAGCTTATAATAACTAGATTGTCTTAATAAGAGGGAAAAGTTGTTGATTGAAACCGTTCAATTGTTTTTATTGATGTAAGCACTGTTAGTCTTTTGGTGTATAAAAAAAAAACAACAAACTTTACGTCACACATATCATTAATGGTACAGGCGCACTTGTCTTTCTTTTTTTTCAGCCACAATTTAATCTTGATCCTCCTTTAAGAGTTTGGCCTTGTCGTTAAACAAGATCGATATACAAATCACCGCAAAAATAATTATTGTAATCAACTGTTTTTGTTTACTCACATGTTATTCTCCATAAAGAACAAGGGTGTTATCTGAACTAATGTAATCAGTCTTCTTCTTATTATTATTATTATTATTATTATTATTATGAGAGTTTTTCACACCAGCGTTAACTGATGGCATTTCACTGGAGTCCGAGTGACAACAAGTCTCCTCAGGTCTCTAGGACTATTATTATTTTACTCCTTTTGAGTTTTCAATTAGCTGATTGTCTTTCACTGGAGTCTGAGTGACAGCAAGTCTCCTCAGGTCTCCAGGACTCTTCTGAGTATTCTGTATTATTATTTATTATTATTATTATTATTATTATTATTATTATTATTTACTCCTTTTGAGTTTTTACATCAGCATTAGCTGATGGTCTTTCACTGGAGTCTGAGTGACAGCAAGTCTCCTCAGGTCTCCAGACTCTTCTGAGTATTCTGGCAGATTGCAGCAGTTTCAATCCTTCCTCTGATTTCCAAACCCTCCTTTCCAATCCTTTTGGACCGTTCCAAGTGCACCAACTACAATTGGTATCACTTTGACTTTCATATTCATTAACTTTTTCAGTTCTCTGGCAAGGTCCAGATATTTGTCCATTTTTTCATTTTCCTTTAGCTTCACCCTGTGATCTGCTGGAACTGCAAAATCCACCAGTTGACAAGTTCTTTCTTTTTTGTTAATCAACACTAGGTCTATTATTATTATTATTATTATTATTATTATTATTATTATCTTCTCATTATTATTATTATTATTATTATTATTATTATTATTATTATTATTATTATTACTTCTTTTGAGTTTTTCACATCAGCGTTAGCTGATGGTATTTCACTAGAGTCTGAGTGACTCCAGGACTCTTCTGAGTATTCTAGCTGATTTCAATAATTCTGTTGACTGAATAGTCCTAATTCTTCCTCAGATTTCCAGTTCTTCTAATCACTTTTCTAAGCTTTTGGATACCGTTCCAAGTGCACCAACTGCAATTGGTATCACTTTCACCCTTATCTTCCACAGCTTTTTTTTTTCAATTCTCTAGCAAGGTCTAGGTATTTGTTTATCTTCTCGTTTTCTTTCATCATCACCCTGTGATCTGCCGGAACTGCAATCTACCAATTGACAAGTTCTCTTTTTCTTGTAAATCAATACTAGATCTGGTCTTCTGGCTGGGATAAGGCGATCCGTCTTTATCTCAAAGTCCAAGATTATTATTATTATTATTATTATTATTATTATTATTATTATTATTTAAACTCGTTGCGAGCTTTTCACATCAACTTTAGTTGACAGTCTTTCACTGAACTCAGGAATCTTCTGGGTATTCTAGCCGATCTTAACGTCTGTATAGTCTTGATTCTTCCCTCCAGTCTTTTTCCAAACCTATATATATATATATATATATATATATATATATATATATATATATATATATAAAATAAACCGTAAATACTGGTTATTACTACAAGTTTCTAGCAATAATCAAAAGAGACATGTCATATTTGAATTTTAAGTAGAGTAAGCTTTTATAGAATTTTAAAAAAAGAATAATTACTTTATATTTCCAATAATGCCGTTGTTCTTCAATGAAAATATCTTTGAGAGCCATAATCTGGAAATGCTATCGCGGAGAATTCATTACGGGGAGAGAGCTGGTGTGTTAAGATTATTTACGCGACTTTGCGGAGTAAAAACAATAAGAGTTGTAGCACGGGGGGGGATCGGAAATAGATTATCACTTGGCACAGTTTGTCTCCTCTATTCCTTCATTAGTGTGACGCACTCTAAATTTCCGAGAATGTATGTAGGTATGTAGGTACAGCGATATTAGTAAGATAATTTCCGAATGTATTCATTGCGCTGAACCAATATCAGCAAAAAGTTCTTATTCGTGATAAAGAGAACCGGTGATGAAAGATCAATGGCCAATGTAATGAGCCCATCAATCACTAAAGTGCACTGATGGTTGGCTGGTTGGCTGGTTGGTTGGCTTCCTGCCCTGGCAAGTCTTAATAATCACATAGCTGTTAGAAATAGAATACGTTAAAGATATTTTTAATCCCATTTCTGTGATAAAAATACACAAGAACATATCATCATCATCATCATCATGTCACGCAATCAGCACAGATATCCATGACAATCTCTCGCCAACCTTCTCTATCATTCATTGTCATTTCTCGGACAGTTCCTGAAATATTATCTGATATCGTTGTTCTGTGATTCTGGTGTTATTTATCCAACAGTTCAGGTAGGATTGTCTGTCATCATCACCATCAGGCCACACAACTGGCACGGATATCCATTACAATCTCTCGCCAACCTTCTCTATCATTCATTGTCCCAAAAAGGTCTCCTGCGCAACATCCAGTATCCGCGCTGGTCAATGTAGGTTCTTGCTGGGCGACCCACACTAGCATTTCCATGTTTTGGTTTCCACCGGAGAACGTAAATTATGAGTTCGTCCTTGCTTCTCCAGCAGTGTCATGCATGTCTTGTTCGTCTTCGGGTGGTTTGTGAGATAGGGGCAGGTGGCCGTACAGCTGCTTCCTTGTGGGTTGCTGTTTCCACGACTTGTTCAAGATCGCACGCAGCATTCTTGGGCAGCTCCCATCTAGTCTATTCTCCAGGCGTCTCGTAGGGTCCAAGTGATGCAGCTATACAGCAGAACCGATACAATCACAGCCTGGAAGAATTGTCGTTTTAACTTGTCAGTGAGATCGGATTTACATATGACTGATAGTCTGTTTTTAGTCAACCACGCCTTCCCTTTTTCGGACTGTTGTCCTCATCTTTATTGTTTCGGCTGATGTGCCCTCCGGCCTTCTTCAGGTGTTTCTTATCGGACGCTGGAATCTTCTTGTCGAACTCGAGAGCCTTCATGCCGGATTGGGAGCCTTTGTGGAATTTCCAACACTTAATTCAATCCATTAGAGAAATTTTTTTTAAAATTCTGTTCAGTATGACCGGGTACAAGTGTTAAGCTATGTTATTCTATGCTATTTACGCCCCTAGTCAGGATTGAACCAACAAACTACAGGTGATTGTCACTTAGAACTCTAGTAAATCAACTCTTATATCCCCTGCGCCATGTGTATGTAACAAAGATGAAGGCAGTAGTAAAAAAAAAATAATACAAATTATCAAGTCTCATTTAAAAAATTCAGACAAGTAAGAATATATATATATATATATATATATATATATATATATATATATATATATATATGTATTTTTTTCTAAAAATACTTATTTCATACTGTTGGATTCACTTATTCACTTTTTCCTATATGGATGTGGAGGCTGGAGGTAGGAGAATTGATGGGAAAATGTTATAGGCATTTTAAAATGTGAGTACTGTAGTACTCACATATATATATATATATATATATATATATATATTATATATATATATATATATATATATATATATATATATATATATATTCAATAGGAAGGAAATGGCGTCTTACTTTATTTTAAGGGCTTACTTATCGTAACTGATATCGTCCTAGGAAATGGAATCGGCGATCCAAGTTCAAATCCTTGACAAGGTTCATTACGTTTCACTTCGCGCTAATTCCCCTGGGAAAGGCATGAATCCATCTCTTCCCCCGCCACCCTCCTCCTACTATGCTATGGGTAAATAGTAGAGTAGTTGGATTTTTTAGCCTTGCTTAGGCAACTATCCGTGAAAAAATGAAAACTCTGAATTCAAACCCGTGTCACATCCTGCCCGTGATGGAGGGGTTGGGTGAATACATACTTTGCTTTTAGATTTTTTTTTCTTTCATTTTCCTTAATAGTTTTATTTAGTATTTTATCTTACTTTTTTATTCAGTTGGTTGTTTTTTACAATCCCCTCTGGTTTTTATTTCTACGATACAAGAACAGTGCTGCGTATCAATGACAATTATAAAGGATAAGTTCTAGGTGAGCCTGATTATCCGTACCAGCTTCTTTATCAACTAAGCAACAAGAGCCAGTGGAATTACAGAAATATAAAGCACACCTAAAAACCCGCTCTGTCGGTGAGATTTAGAATACACCGATTGCATCCTATGCACAGCGCCAGGACCCAACCCCACACGAAATGCGTGTCCTGAGTATGACACTAAACTGCATCTTGCCATGAGACTCCAATTCTGCAGCTCTATAGAGTTTGGAGTTATATATTTATTGCTATTACTCCCAGGTCCACTCTTATCGGGAGTAGTAGTATATGTTACTGTTCCATCTTTTGATCAAATAGATCTGCTGAATAATCATTTTTAACCAGATAGTTTTGCTAGATGATAACGGTCGTACTTTTAAGGAACACGAGTATTAATATATAGATTTCCTTTTATTTACTATCAGAAGAACTTGGTGTTGCAAAGGATAAAAACAATATACTAAAGCATATTTTTTTAAACAAAAATTCTCTTTTTTTGCCTTCAATACGAATCTAATAATGTCTTATTAATTTCCTTCCGTCACTCCTGCAGATGGCAATTTTATTTGCTTTCTGGACAAATTAGACCTTCCTCATCAATTTTAATCTAAAAGCACTTTTACTGCCTCCTCCACACACACACACCTTCGAAGAAATAGAAAGGAAAATATTTATATTTTTTGCATGTGGAATAAAGATAGTGAGAAAAGAAAGAAAGAAAGAAAGAAAGAAAGAAAGAAAGAAACTGAATATAGTGAGAATGAGAGAAAACGAAAGATAGAAAGAGAGGTAGGGAACCCAAAAAGAGCCAGAGAGAGAGAGAGAGAGAGAGAGAGAGAGAGAGAGAGAGAGAGAGAGAGAGATTAAATGAATATGACTTATATATTTAAATATTTACACTCATCTATCATTATATAAACTTGTGCTTTCGTGGTAATATACAAACATTCTTTGGTAATATCGTCTGCTTCAGTTAACAGAAAGAAAGAAAGAAACTGAATCATGTGATATCTTAAAGCGTAACATCCACATCCAGGAAATGTAAGAAAATAAGCAGAATAATATCGATCATGCATCAATCTACTCGGACACTAATAATCAAGATGTGGACATTAGTTTAAATAGAATAAAGTATTAACAATTTATATTGTTTAACTAAGCCTTTTTATGTAGACCAATTGATACTCTCTCTCTCTCTCTCTCTCTCTCTCTCTCTCTCTCTCTCTCTCACTCTCTCTCACTCTCTCTCTCACTCTCTCTATCTCTCTCTACATGAAACAAAAGCTCTTCACACATACACAACGTATGTATTTAATTATGAATAAACGTTATGTACAGGTAAGAGCTTCTGAACATGTTTTTTTCAATGAAGTATAATCACTAAATGTGCGGCAATATCGTTGCGGTCAGTCCAGTATGGCTGTCTCGCAGCCAATCTCTCTGCCATCCCACGTTGTGATTGTTTCTCAAAGAAGATCTATCGGCCTCCGAGTTTGGCCGGAACCGACTAACCATGAGTCAGTTCCACAAAGAAAAGAAGAAAAAAAGAGCAAAAACGAATTTCAGAATACATACGACGCCGGGTAGCTGCTTCTAGTTTATAAGTTTGCTTTGTTAGGTTTTTCGATATGTATTGATGAGAGTTTCTCTTCTGGTTTATCTTTATCGGAGGGGTAATATTTCGCATTATGGACGTAGGTGTATGGGGTAGCAAGAGGTTTTGGTGTTTTAATGTTTAAAGGTAGCTGGATATTCTTGTTGCTTGTTCTTAGGGTTTTGCTTTTAACCCCATCTCATTTGGTGGTCGCGTTGAAAAGAAGGAATTCAAGGAATGAAAAAGAAAGAGACAAAGGCAGAAGGTGGTTTTATGATTTAGGCTTTATTCGCCGTTCATAGCCGCCTTCAGCAAGGGAATATCTCCCTGACTACTAATAGCGACCAGACGCAGATAAGGCCTAAACTAGAATGACCGAGAGATTATCTTGGGGGTTGGAAGGAGGTTTTTTTCTCGCACATGCGCAGAGGGTTCTTCCGGTGAAGGCTCATGGGAGTTTATTGTTTTTGTTGTGCTAATCCATCACTGTCGCGATATGAATGACAAACGAAGACTTGATCACTTTCCTATCCTATCCCGTGTCTAAACAACCGACTCCTAACTCTGCAAGGTTTTTCTTGTGACCAACTATGGTGGGCGGGGGAACCTTCCTTCCACCCACCCCCGGACCAACGAGCAACCTAATCATCACTGGTCGAGTTGCCACTTATCTGTTTATATATCCTGATTACTTCCTTGAATATATGCAGTCCGGACCAAAATGTAAACACAAATGTACAATGTATGTAATTCCCTAACCTATATTAATAAAATAACCCTAGATGGGATAGCATGCCGTTAATATACATCCATCAATCAATCAATATAATGAAAATGAGGAAACGTTGGTTAGTTATATTTAGATATTGTAGACTTTACTAATCAAGTGTCCAGGGCATGACGTTAACTGCATCTAATGGTGAAGTTCCAATTTTGGACCTTTGGGAGTACCCCTTCATCGCCAAGGTCCACTCTGACCCGGAGTGGTAGTACCTGTTAAGGTCACATCTATGGGTTAAATAGAAAAAAACGAGTTTTAAAGAAATGTGTTTAAAAAAATTTTTTTTTTAAATATTGTATACCCAAGAATGAATAAAACAAAACGTCTTCAGCATAAAATAACCCAACGAGGGTTGACATGTCGAAAAATCCAACCAACCGAACTTAACTAATAAACTAGAAGCGGCTACCCGGCGTCGCCTGGGTAGAAGGGGGGAGCAAAAAGATTAATCTCGTATTATTACTGAATCACAAGTTGAATCCTCGTAGGATGCCCATTAAAATCTCCATGCAAAAAGAACTTGCGTTGATCCGCCCCACCGCCAGAAAAAAAGGTGCATAGACATCTTGAAAAGAAGAATTAATGTCTATTTGAAATATAAAATGCAAAAATATTCCATGTTGTTACTCTTTAAATTTGATGTTTTTAATTATCCACATGAATATAAATCAAAATCTTCATTAATTTTGCTCAAAAAGCAAGATCTGGTGATAGTGAATGTATATGTATATTCACTTTGCATTAGTTGTTTTATTTTCATAGTTTTCCCGGACATATATACATACACGCAATTGCTCTTTATATATGAGTTGAAGGTGCGTGGTGTAATGGGTTAGAGTCGTAGGAAATAGACTCGTCCACCTCAGTTCAAATCCTGGACGAAACTACAGTTCACATACCACTAATACCCTTGGGAAAGGTATGAATCCAACTATTTCCCCCCAGATATGGGTAAATAGTAGGACAAACTGGGCTCTTTAACCTTGGTTAGGCAACCAGTCTAAGAGAAGGAAAACTCTGAATTCAAACTTGTTAAATTCGCTTGAGGTGGTCACTACTAGAATATGCTCAGTCCTAATTAGTGATCTATTTCAATCATTAGTAAAAACGTCTTCAGCATAAAATAACACAGCAATTGTTGACATGCCGTAAAATCCAACAAACCAAACTTTACTAATAAATAACAAGTTGAATAAGTAGGTTCAGGGCACTTTAATATTCTGTACTTCAAATCCTATGTTTATTTCAGTCCTTCGTGGAAAAACAAAACATTTCGGTGCGTTTAACACTAAATACTATTTAATAAAAGCAAAACATACAAAAGATTATCTTAATCCCCTTACTAAACAAGTAAAATTACCAAGTGATTATTTGTTAATCTTTAATAGTTAGATCGTTCATTATATAATTCGATTCCGCTACCTTGCAGCTAATCCTTACACTACCACCAGTAACATAACACTTCTCTCACTGGAAGCGGGAAGTTCCCGTAGTGGCTAACTAGATGGACTGCGACATCGTCGTTAGCGAGTTCGAATTCCAGTCAAGCCATTACGTTCAATTTCAGATTAATTCTTTGAGAAAAGTATTAACACCCTGACCCTCCTAGTTATGGGTTAAACTACAAGGATGGTTTTGACATCAAATAACCCACGAAGGTTAATATGTCGTTAAACAAAGAGAGCAAACCAAACCAAATCCTATCTCTAAACGTTAGCCTTTTACTCTCCAAGTGTTACTCGTCGGATTTGCCTCTATGGCTAAGAGCACGGCCTCGGAATCCACGATTTTTGATGCTGTAGAGTAGCTAGCATCACTTCAGCACTCTACTAGATGGGCTGGCTCATATCCTTAAACAGTCAACGATTAAGGACTCCAACAGTTGATTATAAGCTGAATGATATTCGGACTGATCTTACTTCGTTTGGCTATACCGCATTTGACCCTCCTCTATTTCTTGTAAGTTGTCTTGTAAATTGCTTTTTAACTTATTGTTCTGTGTTTTTTGTGTGTATCCGTTAGCACTGGATACTGGTGTTAAATAAATATATTAAACACTCAAATTCTTCTGTGTATCATTTCACCTCGACGATACAACATTGCCTCAAAACAAATATTTTTGCCAGATTAAAACAATTTTTGCTATACACCAATTTCAAACAATGTAGTTTACGTCTATGGAAAAACATTATGCTTTTTCAAAAAAAAAACCTTTATTTATTAAATGACCCCTATATTTAGCCAACCTCTCATCGATGGGCAATTTGCAACACAGGGTCAATTTTGAAGTGGAGTAAAGTTGTCTGATACAGGACGCTCTTGCATTCCGAGTGAAATTTCTTGAACCACCTGGTTACTGTATCGTAAACCGAGTCTTTGCTTTTCGTTCAAAAAAAGATATTTTGGTTTCTTCCGCGGTGGCATTATGGACCTAGTTCGAACCTTTAAATTACCGAATTCGACTACGTTGCACGTCCATCTGTGCGGCTTTCAAATCACATACACGAAGTTAGACAATGCACAACGTATCAGCGCACAAACTACCACGATACTACCGACCGCAACGGATACCTTGCACGTTTTTAACTGCTTCGGTCACGCCCCAAAGCAATGCAAATGCCAAACTTTCACGCACCAAAATATTGCAAAATTTCTGACTCAACCTTGTAATTATGAGCACATCAATATTCTTTGGGGAGTGTGGAGTACTCCTTCATCGCCATTACTCCCGGGGTCCACTCTGACCCGGAGTGATAGTACCTGTTAGAGTCCCATTCATGGGTTAAATAGAAAAAATGAGTTTTGAAAAAAAAATGTATTTTAAGAAAAATCGACTACCCATCAAGCATGAATAGAACAAAACGTCTTCAGCATAAAATAACTCAACAAGAGTTGACATGCCGTAAAATCAATTTTTTTTTTTCAGTTTACTTACATATTCTCTACAGATATTTTTCTAGCTTTTCACTTCTTTTCGGTTTGATTTTGTGTTCTGATGAATCAGCAAATTCTATCATCCAACACATTCTCTTCTCTTTTGGCAATCATAATTCAATTTTATCTTCGGTTATCTATTGGCTAATTGAATTTCAAAGTCATGCCAAAATGATAGCTTGTCTATCTATCAATTATTCTCGAGATTCACAGATTATGGCTTGTGAATATGCTTTTAGCCTGCATGATAGACCATTAGTTGTTTTCACAGTTCCCAGTTGATCACTCTTCCTACCCAGTCAGTTCAAGTTTCTAAGCCAACTTCTTACATTCAATTATAATATGTTGATGGTCTTATTTCCTCTTACATATTATCTTTATTCCTCTACCCCTTCATCTCTCTCTCTCTCTCTCTCTCTCTCTCTCTCTCTCTCTCTCTCTCTCTCTCTCTCTCTCACACACACACACACACACTTTCTCCAAATCTATCTCAAGCATAATTAACAAAAGCAAACCCCATTACATTAATATAATTGATTTGATTTGGCTTCTTATAAAAAAACAATCAAAGAAAAATCACCACTGATGTCTACTTTATTTGGTACACATAAGTTCGATTATGAAATGAATCATTTATTTCTTAATTCTTTTCTAGTACCCGATCTTCTTTCCACTACCCGATCTTCTTTCCACTAGTACCCGTACCCGATCTTCTTTTCACTAGTACCCGATCTTCTTTCACTAGTACCCGGATCCCGATCTTCCACTTTCCACTAGTTCCGATCTTCTTTTCACTAGTACCCGATACCCTTCTTTCCACTAGTACCCGATCTTCTTTCCACTACTATCCGACTTTCCACTACTATCCGATCTTCTTTCCACTAGTACCGATCTTCTTTTCACTAGTACCCGATCTTCTTTCCACTACTATCCGATATTCTTTCCACTAGTACCCGATCTTCTTTCACTAGTACCTATCTTCTTTTTACTTGTACCTGGTCTTCTTTTCTCTAGTATCTTGACTTCTTTCCACTCGTCCCGATTTTCTTTACCCTTGTATCTTGGACTTGCTTCTTTCCTGATATTGACAAGTCCCCCACCTTACGTAACAATTTCGTTTTCTACTTTTTCAACTTCAGATTAATTCATTTTCAACATTTCTTTACTTTGCTTCTTCATCATTTCGATTGTTCGATTTCAATTATGATTTTTATTAATGATTTGGAACAGTTTATCTGTTCTCTGTATACGGCCAAACGACTTGGTGGAGCGCTATCAAATCTAGTAGACCTATTCGAATGTTTAGATACCCAAAATTCCCTGTTGCGAAATCGTTAAAAATTTAAATTCCAAACTTCATTAAAGCACTTAATTGCCACTTACCTCCTATCATACAAACCATCCAAGTAAAATGAAGACTTGCTGGACACTGCTGGAGAAGCAAGGATAAACTCATAAGTGACTTTCTCGTGTGGACACCTACACATTAACACACTAGTGTTGGCCAACCAGTAAAAACCTAGATCAATCAATCTGTTCGGATTCTGGGTGCCGTGTGAATATCTGCCAGGGGCAATGACAGACAGGGACAATTGGCAAATGAGAGAGTCATGGGTATCCGTGCTGTCACCGTGACCTAATGATGATGATGATTGCTTATTTGGAACTAAAGAAAAT
The DNA here is from genome assembly GCA_023376005.1 of Doryteuthis pealeii. Taxonomy (NCBI): domain Eukaryota; kingdom Metazoa; phylum Mollusca; class Cephalopoda; order Myopsida; family Loliginidae; genus Doryteuthis; species Doryteuthis pealeii. Next base: position 73,331,389 of record CM042142.1, read on the forward strand.
AATTAGTATTATTTAGATTTTTCGGGCTGTTGTCCTCGTCTTTATTGTTGTATACACAACGTTTCGGCCAATATGCCCTCCGGCCTTTTTCATGTGTTTCTTACCGAATTCGGGAAACTTGTTGAACTCGAAGAAGAAGGCCGGAGATTCTCTAACATCTAGGCATAATATAACCCTGAACAGGTTGACTTGACATAAAAATTAACCAATCGTCGTATTAGATACCTGATATCATATAATTCTGTGCCAAAAAAGTCCTAAGGATAATCAAGCAATCTAACGACTATTTACATTTAAACCTATGTTGGCATCTTTCCGTCTACTAAAGACGATGGCGTAGTGTCCACTTTTTTCTTTTTTTATCTGCAACTGTGTGAGTAGCTGAACATACCAATTTTTGAATGGCAATCTCTGGTGCAGTTATTGCATAAAAACGGTGATGCTTGCTGGGGATGTTTTTATCTCTCCTTCCTTTTCTGCAGCGGTTTCTTTCCTCTCTTTGTCACCCCCTTTCGTTCCTTGTTTAACGAGGAGGCGCTAGGTCATGCGGTCTTCTGCATAAGCCTCCCATGTATTAATGTCGATGTGGCATGTCTTCATTTCCCTCTTGAGGACATCTTTAAAGCGCAGGCGTCGTCTCCTTACCGGTCGGGTGCTCTCTACTAATTTACCATACAGTTGGTCTTTGGGGATGCGGCCTTTGTCCATCCTCCTGACGTGGCTAAGCCAACGCAGGCGTCTCTTGCAGATGATGGGGGGGCATGCTGTTTATGTTTCTCATATTTAAACCTAATATGTGTTAAATTATTGTTATTTGATGCGTATTCTAATAACTGTTTTCTTTTTCTTTTTCAGATTGTCTGAAGAAAATCAACGATTGTCGATCGTAATGGAACTGAAACGTCATTACAAGAGAAAGCCTGGTGAAAGGCAACTCAATATGATGCCATGGATAAAATAACATTGTCTTAAGAGGAAGCCAATAACCAAACGACGAAATTCTTCGGCTAAAAGAATTAAAAGAATCAAATAATATCTGGGGAATTAGTAAAAGATAAATCTTTATTTTTCGTTGAATATTCGATGGCAATTCAAAATAGGTCCGTGATGATATTTATTTCATTCTCTTTTATTGCATGCAATATTTTAGTTTTGTAGAAAAAAATAAGGATTTTATATTCTTTTCTCTTTATTTTATGATTTATCCAAACTTGACAGTTTGGGAATAATCATTTCGATTTTCTTTCACTTCTGAATATTTGAATCTATTATTGTTTCGTACCAATAGTTGTTATTTCGCCGATCTGTTTCAATGGATTGTTATATCTACAATTATCCTTTTTGGATTCAGGCTCTTTGTAATAATTTGCAGCAGAATGAAATCTTTAATAAGGAACCCGCTTGAATTGATAGCAAAGAGCTGAACGAATTAAAGACAATGGTTTATTGTTTTGAATGCTAACGGTTTTAAACAAACGAATGCATTTTTTTCTTTTCGTTACCAAACTAAATTGGAAAACGGAAACTCAAAAATGAAAGACAAAAAAAGTAAGCAAAGATATAAATGTAAATACCTGTTAAATTTTCATCACAATTTATATTTTTAATACTACGAATTCGTCTTTTTAACAAGACACCCTTTAACACGTAATCATTGTTGCTTTTTTAATCCATCTTTCAATCCGTTTTTCAAAGTTTCAAATGAACTAAAAATATGTATATTCGTACTAATATATATATACATTAACAAAAAAAGAAAATATATATAATTAATTAAAAAAAAAGATTTTCTACAACTAAAAACTAAAAATGGAAGAAATTTCTGACGATAAATCCTTATACAGTTCTATAAATATTCCTGGGACATCCCAGAGTTGGATGACAAAGAAATCCCTGAGGTCCGACCTAAACCTAGCCTTAAGAAAGTTCCTAGCAATTTGCTCATGCAGGTTATGTGTTCGAATCAGGAGATAGCTATGTCCCCGGGAGACAAAGAGCCATCCTCAGGGGTAGCCGATAGCAGTAGTGAACCTTCCAGTCCTTCGATCAGCTGGAGAACAACGTCAATTAATGATTCGTTGATTTCGCCCAGCAGCTTCCTACGTTCGAAACTGGTGGAAAATATCACACTGAAGAGGATGGGTAGTGAGAGTCCCGATCAGGAATGCTCCACGGGTCCCGGCAGCTTTTTTTTATTCGGACGGAGCGCGGAGAGCATGTTCGGGTCGGTGAGTCGCCTCTCTTTGAAAAAGACCCCGGAATCCGACGCAAACGGCACGTCGAAAAGGCGGCCTGTAAGGAGTAGCACATTTATGGACACTACCGAGTTCTCTAAAAACTCTTCCAAGAGCGGGCCAGATGCACTAAAACTACCCGATAGGGCCAAGAAGAGGAAGAACACCGTAACTGGAGCGCCAGAAATCTCTTCTCGGAAAATGAGCGCGCTCAGTGTAAACAAATTTCTGCCAAGTCCCGCGCTTAGAAGGGACAGTGTGTCTCGGTTCGTCAGCACTTTATCAATTGTGAGTAGCGTTTCGATCGACAAGTCTTATTTGGCCGAGCGGGTTTCGCTCCGTAGAAAAAGTAGCATTCAGAGTCAACGGAAGCCGTCGGGTATTTCCGTCGATGTAAAACCGGATATCCGTCAGGAATTGAAGATTCCAATTGAATTCAAAAAGCCAAAATATTCGGCTCGAAAGAAAGGTGCCGTATTGTTTTGTTGCATATTGATGCAGATGTGCGTATCAGAGATATTCTCGTTGGGTCCAGTCTATTCGGAACTGTTAAATGTCTTCAAAACGAGTAAATCACAGACCAGCCTTGTACAGTCACTGCCCCAAGGAATTACTTACGGCTGTGGTAAGTAGCATTCCTGTAATAATTTGGGAATAGTGCAGGAATTAACAAAATAATCGTTTAGTTAATTGACTAATTAAGCAAATAAAATGCTAGTTATCCTAATCCTAAAATAACCATATGCACAAATACTTGTTGTCTCTCGGGGGTTAATACTAGTTGTTAGTATTTTATTATAGTTGCCCGAGGTTTGTTAATATGCTGTGTCCAAGTAGGAGTTACCTTTGTTGGTTTTATTATAAGTTCACTGTGAACACGAGATTTAATAATATAAAATTACCTATGTCAATTTCTGTATTTCATTGTAATGTTTTATATGCTGAGTTACACGGGGTGTTCAAAAACTAATGCCTCAATAATAATAATAATAATAATAATAATAATAATAATAATAATAATATGAAAGGATTATTTTATAAAGAAAATCAATTCAAATCAATTGATATACGCACAATATCCCTGCATTTTAAAGATCTTAAAAAAAAGCACTCTTCAACTTTCTCCAAGGTTTCTATATCATTAAGAACTTAATTGAAAGTGTTACTTTCTTTGATCTCTCACCACAAGAATTCATAAACATATGAATCTAGCATACCTGCTTGAATAATTAACCCTAACCCTAACCCTAACCAGTGTACGGTGGAATGTTAAATTTCCAACTTACATTGGCAAAATAAATAAAAATTCTTAATGATGTAGTTGCCTCACTATAAAGCATTGTTCAAGCCTATCTATCGTTTAATGGTATTTCTTTTTCTTTTTTTTTTTTCATATGTATAAGAATTTACTGAACACTGTTCTTACGATCGAGAAAGTTCAAGAGTACCCTTATTTCTTCTTTTTAATGCTTTTGTTTCTCGAAGGAGATATTTATTCCAGATTTGAAGAATTTGCACTTGCGACCACTTCGCAGTTCTCAACATGAAGAATGGGACAAAAAGAATGCCAATCTAGCATAAATTTCAACCAAGAAAAACACAGGGGAAAAGTAAAATAAAATCAGTTCTTCATTTTTTTATGACAGTCCTGCCTTCCATATTTTTTCTCGCTCGTTCAGATGTCGACTGTTGTTTTAGTGGATTATTCGTCCAGATGATAACCAACACATCTACTGGGAATTTGTGCTCCGCTAAACACGACACAATTAACGTTTACAATAGACAATACAAAAGTTCAACTCGTTGTTTATTTCCATGGAAACTACAACATATCCATGGATCATGATATCACTGTTGGATATAGAGCAAGTTTTCAGCTACAAAATATTCCTTTTCAACATAGTCACATCTATTGGCTATGTATTTTAACTGGCGATTAATATGAGCGTGATGCCACTCTCATAGAAAACTTGTATCACCAAGTCGACCCACTTTTCAACAACTGGGATGACAGTATCATTCTTAGGTAAATTTGGTCCACGTATTTCAGGAATCCGCAAACCACGTGCGATTTTCAAGGCCCCATCCGAGAGTCCCTTCATCAAACTTTTAAAATTTTCTCTTCGCCTTTTCGATATTGATTGTGAAGAATTACCAATTCCAACCGCATATGGAACTCATTGATCTTCAGCGTTCAGAAGATTTGAATTTCAAGTTCCTTGCTTGCTGTTGCATAGCCTTCTTTACCGGCACTGAATCGTATATGTTATATACTGGCATCTTCAAACTCACGCTGAATCGTATACGTTGCTGGTATACTGCTCAATGAAATCACAAGGCATGCTGTATCATATTTAAAAGGTACGCTTTATTTGCTTCTTCTTCTAACTCGGTGATGCGTGTACAGGGCATGGAACTTGACGTTGGCGGCTACTAAATGAGGAAGTCAAGATGGGACTACAAAACTGCTATCTGCCACACGTGGGGCCTTGTTGAATGGTGGCTAAGTAACGGATACGCCCTCTCCCAGGGGAGGGGAGAGCGTGTCAATCCGAGGCCACCGATATAGAAGGCCCGTTCTTTGGGTGTGTGACGTCACAAAAGTGGGCCCAACTTAGAGCAAGCGAAATAGATACCGTTGTCTCGTAAAGACAGTAAATAAACAAGTGTTATGTTTCATTAAACTTTAATAACTGAAATTCGTTCATAATTTTATTTATTTCAAATTTGAAAACAACTTTTATAAATGATAACAAAACATTGTTTTGATTTGCATGTTTTTTATTTTAATTTAAAAAAAACTTGTAAAGGCAACGTTGAGGTACATAAAAAAAAACAAATACCATTACATTAAACTTTAATAACTGAAATTCGTTCATAAATATATATTTTTTTAAATTGAAAACATTTTTTTATAAATGATAAGCAACATTGTTTTGATTTGCATGTTTTTTTTTTATTTCAAATTTGAAAACAACTTTTATAAATGATAACAAACATTGTTTTGATTTGCATGTTTTTTATTTTAATTTTAAAAAAACTTGTAAAGGCAACGTTGAGGTACATAAAAAAAACAAATACCATTACATTAAACTTTAATAACTGAAATTCGTTCATAATATATATTTTTTTTAAATTGAAAACATTTTTTTATAAATGATAAGCAACATTGTTTTGATTTGCATGTTTTTTTTTTTATTTTTAATTTAAAAAAACTGTAAACTGAATTATGAATAAATGAACAATCAATTATTAGATAAACAAACAAACAAATATAAATAAATATACTAAATTAAATTTGATAAAGTTTAGGTAAATTATAATCAGCATGGTTTTGATTTGCTTTTTTTTTAAATTTCATGATTATTCTGTAAATTTACAATATTGTAATTATCAAGTGATAATTACTTAATACAGGAACAACTGAATTATGAATAAATGAACAATCAATAATTAGATATAAACAGACAAACAAATTACAATAAATATAAATAAATATATTAAATATGAATTATAATCAGCATTGTTTTGATTTGCTTTTTTTTTTTCAATTTTAATGATTATTCTGTATTTTTACAATATTATATTATATATAAACAGACAGATTACAATAAATATATTAATATAAATTTGAAACCAAGTTTAGATAAATTATAATCAGCATTGTTTTGATTTGCTTTTTTTTCAATTTTAATGATTATTCTGTAAATTTACAATATACAGTGAATTATGAATAAATGAACAATCAATAATTAGATATAAACAGACAAACAAATTACAAAAAATCAAATAATACTTATTGAAAAATAGGTTATAGATATAAAATTCAGCTGAATGTCTGAAGTTTTTTTTTGCTTAACTTATTAATGATGTTATCATTTTCTCTAGAACAAAAATTATTTAAAAGAGCATTTGTAGAGCTTAAGATAAACATCTTTTCTATTTTTTCAATATTATGACCTTCATCACAAGTGTCAACATTAAAAAGTAGCTCATGGTCTGCCAATACATTCAATGTTATATGCATGGCTAATTTCCTTTGATTTACTGAATGAAGAAAAGAATGATTTATATTCATTGAAAATTTGCAGAACTAAATTAACATTTTTGCCTTTCAAGACTAGTAGGATAAAGAGCTTTTGAGGTCAATTTATAACAATATTTCAAAATTGACTGAGATTCCAGGGCATGAAGTTTCTGTAAGGTACAAAAATGGGGCACTTTGGATACTATTTAATTCATGATTCCATTATGACAAAATTTTGGAAAGAGCATGCATTTAGTTGCATCTCTTTTGACCAAGCCAATTGTTTCTAATGCATTTTAATATATGGACTGAGTCAAATAGAAAGAAAGAGGCCGAGACTTAACAAATGGGTGTGGATATACAATCGAAAGCTTTGGTGGATTGCAAAAGTAAGATATAGCCTTTTTATTTATTGCATTTTATCTGTTATGATTGATAATACTTGAAAGCCTATCTCCTCTAAACCAATTATAATACGTTTAACAATATTAAATAAATTTTCAGCTTTAAGACATTTAGTTGGCATAACATGCACAACATCCTTATATGGTGAGAATACACTAAGCATAAAAGCAAATGCACTTGTTGCAGCTTCATTTCTATTGTCAGATAAGCCAACAATATTACCACCCTTATAATCAAAATAAGGTTTTAGGTGAATTTCATCAACAAGTAAAGATACTGTAGTGTCTTTCTGTACAAGTAACTTGAATTTGTTTTTAATATACATGAGAAAATTGTTATCATGTTGCTCAATTAAAGGATTCATATTTGTTGATAATGTTACTCTTTTAATTGTCGAATAACTAGGTAAAATTATATTTTTGCCATCTCTTAATAATCTATACCCTTTAGGAGAGCAGTTATATAATAATGAAGAAAATATCATCATTTCTGTTGAATAATCAAACTTATTCTGTGTCATTAATTTTAGCTGCTCATATATAAATTTTATTGAATTAAAATATTTGCTTGATTCATCTTGTATCAATATAAAAAATGACATGATTAATTTTAGTATAAAATTATACTAGGGGGATTAGCTTGCTGTTGTTCTGTGTCCATTTAAAGCACTTTTAAGTGCAGAATTGTCCAGTCGAATTCTTCTAGAATCTGGTGACTCTCTAGAGGTGATTGATGATGATAGATATGAGGGACAGTTTGGGAGAATTCTAGGAATTGCGCCATCACAAAGAGATTTTTTTTTAAAGTTTAACTTTAATTGCTGTCCCTGTTTTTTCATCAAATGCTGATGCTTCTCTTCTTATGTCCTCTGGTCGAAAATGTAGTTCACATACCTAAAAATATTGTAAAAATCAAAACCTATTTTAAATCCTTGTAAAAATCTTAAAAGTTTGTCAGCAAAAATCTACAATATGAAGCATTTTTCTTATAATTCTAGGAAAAATGAAGAGTGTTCTGATATCTTTAAGGAACATAATTTACCAATTCAACAAAAAATTATTAGTGACAAATCTATGTACAAATAAAGAGAGAATTTTTAACATTTATATATTTTTTGAATTAGAATAATGAATAATTATTTTTTGGATAAAATGATTTTGAAAATTTTGATAGATTTTAATCCTTTTTAATCCTTTAATTTTAATCCTAAATTTCAATTGAATTACAATTGTGAATTACAAAGACATAGATTAATTTAATTACTATTAGAATTATTTTATTATCAATAATTTTTGTTATTATTATTATTATTATTATTATTATTTACTCCTTTTGAGTTTTCACATCAGCATTAGCTGATGGTCTTTCACTGGAGTCTGAGTGACAGCAAGTCTCCTCAGGTCTCCAGGACTCTTCTGAGTATTCTGGCAGATTGCAGCAGTTCAGTGTTCTGAATGGTTTCAATACTTCCTCTGATTTCCAAACTTTCCAAACCTTCATTATTAGAATCATTATTATTACTATTATTATTATTAGAATCAGTATTTTATGATAATAATAATTTAAATAACAATGATAACAATAATAACTTCAGGGAAATACCATCAGCTGGTGTGAAAAACTAATAATAATAATGATAGCAATAATTATAATGATTGATACCATCCAGAAACACTGTACTGCTGCAATCTGCCAGAATACTCAGAAGAGTCCTGGAGACCTGAGGAGACTTGCTGTCACTCAGACTCCAGTGAAAGACCATCAGCTAACACTGATGTGAAAACTCAAAAGGAGTAAATAATGATAACAAAGGCTAAATTTGCAAATTGTCCTCAATATTTCAAGATTCGTTAAATAAATGAAATTAACTAACCTGACTTACCCCCCCCCCCAAAAAAAAAGCCAAGTAGGAAAAAAATAGATAAATAAAGTAAATAAATAAAAAAAAGATTTTTATTGATGAAATAAAACAATTACTTACCAAAAAAAAAAGTCAAGTATTTCCAACTTTAGTTCAATAATAATAATGATAACGATAATAATAATAATATCAATAATAATAATAATATCCCTTTTTTATTTGAATAAATTTATATCAAAGTAATTGTGGGATTATTAGACATTAGACAAATATTTACTTTCTCGCATTTAAGACTAACCAAAATAGTCAATTTAATTTAATAGACTCATTTATTTATGAATAAAACTATTCAAAAATATTGTTAGGATTATCAGAATTATTTTTTTATGTTTATAAAAAATAATTTACGAATTTAATGAATTAATATCGAGAATCTTTAGAGTTTATTTCTAAAATATGAGTTTTTACAGAACTTTTTATTTTACGCTCTTATGTGAAAAAAATTGTTAACTTAAGACAGAGCTTTTAATGTCTTAACTTGATTTTGTGAATTACAAAGACTTTAAAATACTTCAATTATTGAAGTTTAAATTAAAATTACTTTAGTTTTAATACAAAATATTAATACAAAAATACAAAAAATTACTCACTTTGGAATTCTTTGTAGGTAAAAAATGTTCTCGTATTTTCGTAAATCCAAAATTTTATCATAAGGGAAAGAAAAAACACTACTTTTGGTACATTTCATTTAGTTTCCATTACAAAAAAGGCACAACACACTTAAAAGGCATTTTTGTTTATAAATTAAAATAAAATAAAATTAATTGACTGAATAATTACAAGAAAAAGTCGTTGACTATTTGACTATTATTTTTAGACACGTGTGTATCTAGCCGGTGTTGCTCGTGTAGCCTCGTTTTGGGTGAAACAAACTTGGACTAGATATGATGATATCGCAGTGACGTCAGACTCTATCCATCTGGCCTTAGTAATTCTAGTTGGTCTTGGTCAATCTCTCTCTCGCCTGCTGTCCGAATGAACTCACTCAACCGACTGACTGTCCCTACTGACTGCTGACTGCTTAAGTATTGACGACACGCCTACGCATTTTAATCTCTTCTCTTTGTCCCTCAGCCGGAAGTCCTTACTTCCCTTTCCAGTCGCTTTGTTCAATTTTCCGCTTGTATAGAGGAAGTCCTTGTCACACCAAACCCTCTGTCTACTTATCCATTGTCTTCTCAGTTTAATTTTTCTTTGTCTTTTCGAACTTCCCGCGCAAACAATGCGACGATCGCTAATCCATAACACTTGCCACATTCTCGATTTCTATAAGAACCACGAGCTGGACAATTCTCCAGCAATTCTTCACTCTCACCCAGCAAGTAGTGAGTATGTTTGACACTACATACTGCTGGGAACAGTCGTTCTCGAAAATGAAGCATGCCAATTGTACGCTTGTGACGTAATAGGTATTTTGTTTTATTATGTTTGGGCTCGTTTCTTCTTGCGTGAAAACGTCCCTTCAACCAAGACGGTGCCAAACCCGTGTCGATCAAAAACAAGTCCGCAACTTTTTGTCAACAAATGTTTATTTTGGCCGTGAAAAATCCTAGTAGTAGTTATTGAGGCAAAGAGATATAGAAAGGATGTTACAATAATATAATTGCTTAAATTAGATACACTAAGCTAGTGAACTTCAGCTTGGGAGAGGAAGAAAGAAAGAAATGTTTTTTTCTCTATAGGCTACTTCAGCCGCGTCGTGTGTCTTCCTCAATGGATCTTTCGTGGTATGACCTCGTTCTCCTCCCCTTCGACTATTCACCCCTTCTTTTATAATTCACTGATAACCAGCTGATGATTTTCTTACGTCATATTCTAATTCCATTGTATCTTGTCAAATTTCTACACTGGAATTTTAGCCAAACAATCTAAAATTTCTCTGGCCAGTGTTTATAATTCTGCTCAAAATATTCAACCGCAGCAATTCTCTGATGGAATTTTAACAAATATTTTAAACAAAATGCATTCCAAATCAATTCTTTCTTTCTTTCAAAATATTTCTTTCTTTCTTCTTGACTCATATTTTATTTTGATAAAAACTGATCCTTTTTTTCAAACCTTAATTATCCAAGGTCCTCTAATAACGTAACACACTACATTCACAACTGTCAAATCATTGTCTAATGTCCTCCTTCTGTCAATCTATCATTTAACACGGACATTACATCTATTTTCTCATTACAAACAACATCGGATGTCTCATTTATAAATTATCACTGTTACCTTGTGAATTTAGCAGTTTTTTTTTCTGCCATTTTAAGATCACAATCCCGGACCCTTCTGGTTAAGCTTTGTGGCCCAAGGGCAGAAAAGGTTGAGGACCCCTGGCATAATCCATCTTCGATCGGTTCAATTTGCGTGGATGGGTTAATGAAGGAGCAATTCATTTCGTGAGATGATACCTGTGTTGAACGTGGTTTGTCACTTACATCACTGTCGCCCCAGAAGAAATATACTACCCACCGCCTTACTGTGCTCACATACACTGTTTGGTCTCCATAAACATTGATTAATGTCAAAGAGCACATTTTTCCCTCATTGAATAATTTTATGACACAATTCTTTTTCGTATTTCGTACCTTTTCTATCGTCATCATTATCATGTTGCGCTAGTAAGACGGATATCCATAACAATATCTCGCAACCCTCATAGGTGTGTGACATGCAGTCTCTTGTTTATCACTCTCGAGAAAAAAAACGCAAAGCCAATGGTGGTAGCTCTATGGGGAAAATAGTGTTTTATAGCTGAAAACTTGCTCTATACAACGGTTTTATTGTTCTCCCTTAATATATATTTTAGCTTCAGTGGAAATAAGTGTGGGGGTAACTTTCGGAGAGACCCTCGTATAAAGGAATTGTCACACGAAAAAAAACGGTGATTTTTATAAGAGAAGTATAACATTCTTAGAAACGGTAAGTTCTTAAATGCTCAATGAAATAATAATGAATAATATCGAAGCTGTTAGACCAGTGTTTAAGATTCGTCTTTTACTGAGCGCTGAGAAAGAGACTTCAGAAAATTAGCAGCCTTTAATGGTCGACACATGAGAAACACAAGTACATTACAGAAATGAATGAAGGTAAAATTGCCAAGGTAAAATTTAATCGACAATTAATCCAATTTCATCGTCTAATCATTGATTAACCATTATAATCTAATTGGTCAGAAATTGGGATGAAAATGATGAGTGAAAAGTGATTAGTGAAAATCGAAGTCTGGAGGAAAGCCCTACCCGGGACAATACACGAGCTAATACATTTTATATAATTGTATATAATGATTGTGTTATCATCATCATCATCATCATCATCATGTCGTTCCAGCAGCACGGATATCCATGACAATCTTTCGCCAACCATCCCTATCGACCATTGCCTCGAACAGGTCCTCCACGCAGCATCCAGAATCCACACAGAACAGATCGATGTAGGTCTTTGCTGGATGGCAAATCTCCACTGGAGAATGTCACATGAGTTCGTCCTTGCTTCTCCAGCAGTGTCCAGCATATCTTGTTTGTCTTACTCGGGTGGTTTGTGTGATAGGGGGCAAGTGGCTGTACAGTTGCTTTCTTGTGGGGTGTTGTTTCCATGTTTCCATGATTCCAGCGACCACCACAACCTCTATTCGTAACGGCCAACACAGCACATCTAGTGAATAAAGACGCTGAAAGAGACCTTCTCGATTGAGCAATCTAATCTTTTTAGAGGTCTAGTTTATTGAAAATTCGTGCCCATTGTCATTCTGAAAAAAATCTCTTGACAAAATCAAAATATATTTTTGCATTCATGTTCCTATGATTCCATAATTTTATTATGGTAACTCGTAATAGACATAATCTGTTATATTCCACCGACTCTTCCCCAAACTTATGAGGTGGATCTTTTCTTTAAATGACGATATGTTTTCTTTGTTACTAAATTCAAAATTCTATCAACAAGAAATGAAATATTAATACCGTTGTAATTATCTACCTAAAGTTGTTCACAGGATTTAATGTGCGTTACACTGTGGGGATTTAGACGGAGATGCTGTGAAACTTAACTACCCCATACCCATGCATATATGCTTCTATTATAGTTTCATATTACATTATTATCACATACAAATCGACTTACGAAGTTAATTCTTAGCGCACCAGCTCTCCCCGTGACAACTTCGCCGCGACACCTATCCCTCTCTCGATCACCCTATATCACTTTTACTGAAATGCTACAGCAGTATTGGAATTGTAACTAATAATTACATTACAGTGGAACCTCGGTTCTTGAACGACTGTGTGAGGTCGAACAATTCAGAGTTCGAACAAAAAATTTGAGTAAAAAAGGCTTCAGTTGTCGAACAAATTTTCGGAATTTCGAACACACGAGTTGAGCGGGCTGGCCAAATCTACCCAAGCAGCATCTGTTTGCGTCAGTCACTATCTTGAACAAGTGTCTGATATTGTTTCTGTGCAAAATTCTTCGTTTCGTTTGTGTTTATTCTCTATTTTACGGCTACTTTAACCCTTATTCATGGATCCTAAGAAAAGCAACGGTGATATTACCAGAAAGAGAAAGAGGAAAGATGTGAGAGCAGCGATAGAATTGAAGAAAGAGATAATTGCTAAGTTTGAGAATGGTGTTCGAGTCTCTGATTTTGCAACCTAATGTGGCATGGCGAAATCGACGATTTCGACTTTTCTGAAGAATAAAGACGCGATAAAGATAGCTGATGTTACGAAAGAGGTAACAAGTCTTGTTAGCAATCAAAGCTTATAGATTATTGCAAGAACGCATAAATCCACTTTACACTATTTCTTATGGGAAATATTGTTTCAGTTCTTGAACATAATTTTGGAACGAATTATGTTCGAGAACCGAGGTTCCATTGTATTTTTTTAATTTCATAAAATGTAATTCTACTTAAAAGGGAAACATGTATGCATCAAATTTCCATGTCTAAATATTGATGCAGTTCAACATGCTGGACAATCATAAGACATACAGTGACACTCTTTAAATATCAACACTCGTTTACAAATCTGTAAGATTTTCGGACCCAGTAACCAATAAGCACCCCAGCTGGGAGCTGTTTTGAAAGGAACACCTTTTTCTTTTTGCCATAAACTCCCGGTTGTTTTTTTTACAAACAACAGACGATTTTTTTTTTTTGCATCAGAATTTCACTGTGAGATTTTTTAAAAGTTTGTTCATGTATATTTACAACTCAAAGACACGTTTTTATACTAAAATAGTTTTCGATTTTAATAAAAAAAAAAATTTCATGTTTTTGTTGTTGTTAATTCATTAGGATTTTGAAAAACTTTAAACGAAAGCCACGTTTTTATATTAAAGACATATTTTTATATTAAAAGTTTTTATTTAATCAGAAGAGAAATGCAGATATGTTTATTTAAATGAAAATATTTTTTATTTACAAAATATTTTTTATGTTTATTTAAATAAAAGGGTGTTGGGACCAAGTAACCAATAAATAACTAATTAACAAACTTTTAAAAAATCTTACAGTGAAATTCTAATGCAAAAAAAATCGTCTGTTGTTTGTAAACAAACAACCGGAAGTTTACACTTAAAAGCAAAAGGTGTTCCTTTCAAAACAGCTCCCAGCTGGGGTGCTTATTGATTACTTGGTCCAGATTTTCTACTGTTTCAGTTTCATTTTCATTTTTATTTTAATGTTAAAATGGAAGTCAAGCAGTTATGACGTTACCAAGTAAGTTATTCTCTTTTAAGTCTCTAGTTCAATATTTTTCTTCTTTTTGTGTATCCACTTCTTCGTAGCATGACTATATATATATATATATATATATATATATATATATATATATATATATATTATATATTATTCCCATTCCTTTGTATGCAAATTACATACCCCACTATCACTACAGCAGGTATGGACAAAATTTCACTTTTTTTTTATCCATTAATCAAAATTCAACAAAACTCGGAAGGAAGGAATGAAACTTAACGTCTTTTTTGTTGTATTATGAAGAGGAAGGAAATTAAAAGATCTCATGTAAAGATTATATGTTTTACAGTCTTTAAAATGGAAGAATGGCGCATTTTTGCCGTTTTTTTCTCTCTTGAGTGCTCTTTTTAATGTTATTTCTTTCTTTGTTATAATTATTTTTAATCAAAGAAACCATTTTTATTAATAATTTTAAGCTCTTTTCCTAAGGAAAAATCAAAATAAGTGACCATTAAATAATAGAAAAACACAAAGTATTCCAAAAGATGAGTTTATTCTTTATGGGGAAGTCGACGTTATAGCATTTCGGTTTATGTAACCTTCATTAGGACATGTGGTGAAATGTTATGTTTGAGAACCGAGGTTTCACTGTATTCCATAAAATGTAACTTATTTTTTTACTGTTAAATATTAATGGTGTTGGGAGACAATAAATAATTGTCTCCCCTGGAAAATAAGCGTTTCCATTGGGTGGCCATGACAAATCCAAAAATCTATTCTCGTTCTCTTTCACCTCTGTCCTTTAAACAGTAGAGACGCTGTCTCCTTCTCGATTATTGAACAGTAAAGCCAATGAGCTTATGACCATTTTACTGTCATCAATCTCAAGTGAGCCTTTTTTGCCATTGTTGTATCTCTTCCACATACTGCTAGTTCATCGAACAATATGTATATTTCTATCTTTTGGGACACGTTTGTGTATTCTTTTCAATACTACTTGCATGTATATAAGTATATATTGAATATTTCTAGATATGTAAATGAGCTTATCTTATTCAGTTTAACTTCTGAATTTCTACACGTTTTTATTCTGTCTCTGAAAAAATACTGCATTTTACATGTGAGGCGCATTTATCATTTCGGTTATCGTCGGAGGAAAGAGAATCGGAGACTCGAAGAGACTGCGTTACGCTTCACTTGGAAAATGCAAGAATCCAGCTCTTCTTTTTAGTTATCTATATATCAATACATTAGTTCCTTAATCTTCCAACCGTTATGATCTTGCAATACCCCCTGGTTAAAAATGGGACCATCCAAATCGCCCAACATGAAATGCAAAAAATGTAAATCCTGATTATCTGGTGTTGCTTGTACGGTAAATTCTTATTTCTTATAAGTATCGTCACATCAGCTAAATAATGGACCACGACGTTTTTATCATGAAGAAAGAAAACTAAGAAAAAGGATATGCTACATGGAACAATATAATAAAGAAAGAAAGAAAGAATGAGACTAGGGGAAAGATAGAGAGAGGGGTGGGCGTGAGGAAGCGATAACGTTAATCTGTTTCAATCGAACATAATAAAAAATTAAAAGAAGGAAAAAATAGTGAGAGAGAGTTAAATCAAGATTATTATACTTGTTACATATTGAACTATTTTGCAATAGCTCTTAAGTAAACATATCAAACGTTGTGATAATTAATTATTATACTGTGGTATATCCACAGGTCCCGCCAGTTACTTATTATTATAAGAACTAGCAAATATATGCACCCTCCGGGTGCAAGTATTTAAGTTTTAATATAATAAAATATCATGTTAAATTAGAAAGGCTAATGAAACTGAATAAGAATTCAGATAAAAATATTTGGAACAGAGGGGGGTATGATTGAAAAATAGAACAACTTTGAAACTATTCCATCATTTTCCCTTACTCCCGTCTTTCATTGGTAAATTTTCCTAATTTAACTGTTTAGTTAAAATAGGAAGTAAAGAATAATATTAGTTATTTTTTCTTGTTAAGGGATTTCTTTTAAGATTTATCTCCGAGATTTTTGCTCATATTCATTAAGAAAAAAACAAACAATTAGAAATCAATAATACCAAGCGCATATTTAATAAAATTAAACTTTTAATATCAATATGCAAATTAGCCTTCCCTTCACACTGTAAACCGCTATTTGTTGCATATATAAATACAATTGCATGTTATTAGAATGTAGATAAAGTAAAGTTCTTAATGTATAACAATTTTATCAATAACTGAGGTTTAAATAAAAATAAAATCATGGTGAAATGTGTCAATAACAAAGGAATTGTGACTTGAGTAGTGATTTAGTTTCGGCTTCAGACAAACAAACACACAATCTCCATTATAATAAGATGTTGTTGAAATTGTATTTTCAAATCATATAAGTAACTTTTTTCTTTTATTTTGTAGGAATCTTTGTGGATCCACTCATCAGTCGTTTTGGACTTCGTGTGGTTGTTCTTATTGGGGCCTTCCTTTCAAGTCTTGGATTTGCAAGCTCAGCCTTTGTCAATAGCGTACCGGCTATCACCGTCCTCATTGGATTAGTCTCAGGTAAGAATGCATCGATTTTAAACGACTTGTAATAAAAATCCGCTTCTTTCTTTTCATATTATCTCCTCTTAAAAGTTTAAGAAAAGAAATAATACCCGCTCTTAAAACGAACTTTCTTTCCAAAAATGTAGCCTCTTAAAAATTATCATATTTTATCCATTTTCTTTTTTTTCTTTCTTATTTTTCTAACATTTCTTTTTTGTCCCAAGTTTAATTGCTTCATTTCTCAACTTAAAAAAAATCTCAGGATTCAAAAACATCATTCAAATCATCGTTCAAATCTTCTTCCCTGCATCATTTTATCTGGTTGAGTTTGAAACCGCATCGAGGGTTGAATGTCGGAAAATGTTCCGTTTAAAATCTAGGCGAATAAAAGACAAGTTTCTCCTCCTACTCCTCCTCCTCTTCTTCATTCTTCTCCTCATTCTTCTCCTCCTCCTCCTTTTCTTCTTCCTTTTCGATTGGTCGATTGCTCAGTTCGGATAAATTTGGAACATTTATTATTCATTGGGTTCCGACAAAACAATCAGTCTTTTTTTTTCTTTTCTTTTTTTTTTCTTTTTTCCTGTGTTTTAAAGAATATTTAGATTCTAAAATTTTAACAATAACTTTTATTTATTTATTTTTTATAAAGATTTTAAAATACATTCATACCCGAGGGGTGTTTTTAAGACAATTATTCTACAAAAAAATTCTTCTCTCTCTCTCTCTCTCTCTCTCTCTCTCTCTCTCTCTCTCTCTCTCTCTCTCTCTCTCTCTCTCTCTCTCTCTTAGTGTATCGAATATTTGTAGTCAACGGTGATTGGCAACTGACAGTTTCTAGCCTATGCGATTTTCAAACCTAGTTCATTCTATTAATGATATTGAACACTCTTTACTTATAATATACCAACCTATATTATCAATATTAATATATATAATATATATATATATAATTGTAATGGTAAGATATATATATATATATATATATATATAATATATATATATATATATATATATATATTATGTATGTATATATATATATATATATATATATATATATATATATATATATATATATAATAAAAAGTTTAAAAGAAAAATTGAGTACCCATCAAGAATGAATAAAACAAAAACGTCTTTGGTATAAGATCGACGTTGTTTTAAGCTTAGTGGCCAAAACTAGTTCTTGTAATACGTTAGAAAAACGCAAGTGAAAAGATTCATAGTGAAGTCCGAACGAAGCAACAAGAAGATAACACATACGGATTTTATTAACATTTTAACACCACGCGTCTCCACTCGTCCTACTAGCTTGGTCAGGAAGAGAGTTTCCCGGGCTGCTGTTTAAATACCCTAGCCACCTATAGGTAAACCTGGCGGCAATGGAAGATAACCCTTTTGGACTCATGTCCATCCTACCATGGGATGACAATCGCTACATTGGCATAAAATGACCCAATGGGTTGACATGCCATAAAACCCAACCAACCAACCTCTCTTAAGATGAACACCCTGTCAGTGGGGCTTAGAATACGCTGACTGTATCCCCTGCAGGGGGAGAACTCCCCCTAAAAATGGTGTGACTTGGGTATGACTACATCTGATTGTGAGGCTTCAGTTCTGGAGCTCTGAGGAGTGTGCAGTACCCCTTCATTGCCATTACTCCCAGGTCTACCCTGACTGAATAGAATTACTTGTTAAGGTCCTTCCCATCTATAGGTTAATTAGGTCAGTTAAAAGATATTTGTATTCAATAGGACTGTGTGCAAAAAGAAAAATATCAAGAAATAACTCCAAAAGAAATGTAAATATGAATGTACAATAAATGCAATTCCCTAACCTCTGGGTATAAAATAACCCTAGATAGGTTGACATGCCCTTAAAATCAATCATCAATCAATCAATCAACAATTAAGACTTAATACTATTTAGACAGACCTTGTATAAAAAAAAAATTGAATATTATCATCTTTTTTTTTTTTTTAATTACTGCAAACCTGATATATTGAAAACATTTTCTAATATGAAAATAAAGAAATAGTTGCATTATTATGTATAAACCCTTTTTGTTTAGAAATCTCTCTCTCTCTCTCTCTCTCTCTCTCTCTCTCTCTCTCTCTCTCTCTCTCTCTCTCTCTCTCTCTCTCTCTCTCTTACCCTTATCAACTATAACAAGATGCAGAAGTTTCTTTTCCCTTTTTTTTAAAGATTTGTTTAAAATTTGCATTTTTTTCAAAAAAGGCTTTGTTACCTCGGTGAATTCTTTTTTTCAGGATATTAATTTTTTTCCAAGCAACAAATTATAAAAAAAAAAAATTACCTCCCCTGAGACATTTGACCTCTTAACCTTTTATGACCGTTGCTATGGCATCTTTAAAAAAAACAATTTATGGGAATAAGTTTGACGATTTTATCTTTCTTGATTTTTTGTTTATCTCTCTGATTATTACCAGAATCTAGTCATTTGTTGACCTATTGTCCCAAATTCCTCTGCTAGCCTGCTGTTCCTCCTCAAAGAAATATATACGGGAGCATTTGTCCAATGAGTAAAGAGAGAGAGAGAGAGAGAAGTGTGACCCCCGGGCTGGCATTAATTTGAGACCACAGTAATGCTTTTCAAGAACATCCACAGTATTGTGTGTACCAAACTGTTTCAAGGACACCCGAGCCTTTATTTCAATGCAAGACAAATATAATCAAGTGTTCTGGGGAGGATTCACAGGTAAGAATACGCTGCTGCCGATGTATACAGTCAAAAAGACAAAACAAAAAGGTAAGTGTGTTGTGCCTTTCAAAGTCAAAATGATCTACATCAGCAGAAAAAAAAATCTCAAAGATATTATTCAGCATTTTTCCCTTTTTTTTTTTTTTTTTTATAAAGTTTTTCTTTTTTTCTTTTTTCTTTTTTTTTTAAATAAATTCTATGAAAATGTCTGCATGTTTTGTTGTCTTTCCTTACAAAAAATGTGGGGGTTTTGTTGATAAGAGGAATGATAATTGTTATCCTTGTCTGTTTTTTTTTTCCTGTTGTGATCCTTATCATCATCATCATCATCATCATCATCATTTTTTTATGATTATTATCATTATTTTATTATCATCTTCATCATTATTATTATTACTCCAATTGTCACCTTTGAGAACCTGTGTTGTTGATATTGGTGTTGTTAGAGTTAGTCTTTCTCTTTCATTGTTTTATTTGAATTAGGTAGTCAACATTAAACTTTTTTAAAAGGGTTAACAGCATGCTTATTCTTATGCAAAAACACATTCATTTTTAGACCAATATTAGTTTATTTTTTGTAAAATTATCTCATTTTAATTATAATGATCTGATTTTTGTATGTATGGTAGCCTAACACAGCAAAAAATCCACATTTTAGCAGATTAGTGTTAAAATGATCTTAGAGAATCAAACAATTTCCAATCCAATTACTTAATCATTGTATGGTGTATATATTCAGTCAAAACAGATATTAATGAGTAGTATTTATTACCAAACTCTACAGCATTCTCAAAAGTATTAATAGAAAGTTTTTTTCATCTATTATTAGACTCCTTTGAAGCATCAAGTTAATATAATTATTCTATAAGTTATTAGAGAAGATAAAATCAGTCTCTTACCTTTGTAATCTCTGTTGTGAATGGGTTTGAATTTTTATATGTATATATATCTAATCTTGTCTGGTTAACTTCTGGTGAATATTGCTACATTGTAACTATCTTGAATTCAAAATAAAAACGGTCAAATAGAAGAAGGGAGCATATATATATATATATATATATATATATATATATATATATATGTATATATATATATATATATATATATATATATATATATATATATGCTCCCAATATCCCGGTAGAGTACTGTAGAGGAGACATTAATTGAACTTTCACCATTTAGCAAAGGCATTTACTCATCTGTTGTTTACAGACTTGAGTTCTCTGGTGATTGTAAAAAGATACATCTACATAAGTATGTACCAATTAATTGTTTGCCTCTTACTGACAGTTGCCAACAGCCGAGAGGATAAGGGGCTTGACAGACAAAAGTTTGGTTGGTTTCGCTCCTGGCTAGAAGTAGCAGTTAAAGTCAAGCCGCACTGATGAGACATAAATGTCAAAACACTGTGTCTGTGGATGACTAATATATATATATATATATATATAGATAGATAGATAGATAGATAGATATATCTGTATGTATGTATATATATGTAAGTTGAAAATAGAAATGAATCCGACGATATGTTGATAATTTGTAAAATAAATTTTAATCATATTTTAACAGACTCTTAACTTTTCTTTGCACAAGTCAATAATATTACTTATGAAATAAAAAAAATTCCCCTTTTTTTAAATGTCACTCTCCAACGAATATTTTTTATTCTCTAACCGTAACTATCACCAAATATCACTCAAGTAATTTTTTTTTTAATTATTTTTTGAACACTTTAAAATTCTCTGTATTTTGACCATTTTAACTTCAGATATCAAACATTTTACCTTGATGAAGGCCGTTTTTCTTTGTATGCTTAAATATTTTATAATTTTCTATTATTATCATTTTATTTTATATTTAATAATAATAAATAGAATTCATGTGTACATGAACAAACTCCTGGGCAAAACATGTGTTGGTAACTGAAATTAAATCAATTTTATCCATTCAACATTTTCTTTCCTTTATTTATTTATCCTTTCAATTTCATATATATATATATATATAACCTAAAAGAAATTAAAAGCTCATCTCTTTTTATAATAGTGTCATTACTAAAAGTTTCATGTACTGACAAGTATACAATTATCTGATGAAACTTTGGAGTAAATGGATGATGAAAGGAATATAAATACTAAATTCTTACTACAGTATTATACAGCAACTCAGTATCTCATTTATTTGTAAATTTGAATATACACTGAATTTTAAAATTCCATCCATGCGGTTATGCAACAATTCAATATCATTTAATCATTTACCTTCTAACTACCAGCAAAAATATGCACCCTCCAGGCGCAAGTATCTAAATTTTAATGTAATGCCATACTCTGAACGTCTCGCAGCCCTGGGAATAGATTCGTTGAAACTTCGGCGTCTGGCAACTGACCTGGTAAATGCTCATAAGGTCATTAATCATCTTAACAACAGCAACCTTGAGCACCTTTTTGATCTCCATCTCTCCAATACACGCAGGGGCATGCCTACAAAGTCAGAAAACCGCACTGTTCACGTGACTTTCGGAAACATGGAATAAACTGCCTGCATCTGTTGTAGGCTGCCGGAGCACTGAATCTTTCAAAGCCTCCATGCTTCTTGTAGTCCGCCAACACTATACCTGATGCCACTCTCCACATACACACATATACATACATGCATAATACTACTGTGAACTGTTCATGTTCCTGACACAACATTATTCTGTGTACTTGACATGAGACTTTGATGAGTTGTGGTGCACCTGAGCACTGTACACAATAAATTATTATTATTATATTAAATTAGAAAGACTAACAAAATTAAATAATGCATATAAAAAATTACATAATTTTAATTATATTTTAATTGGTTTATATACAAAATCATTCATAGGATTGATTTTGATATGTTGGAGAATAAAACAGTAATATTAGAGATCAATAACACCAATTAATTATTTATTAAACCCGGTTTTGTTAAAACCACTATGCAAATTAATCACACCATATATTATGTAAACCTTTATTTCTTAGTGATACATAAGACACATTTGCAGTATTTTAAACACACTTATAAGATGGACTGTTTCAAGGCAAATCTAATTCAGGTTTTCATAGAGACATCATTATTAAATAAGATTTATTCTATATATTAATGATTTTGATTATAAATTAAATACTCATTGATAAACTTATGCAATTTCTGAGGGTATTGTGATGTAAGCAGAGACATATTTTTGGTTATAGACAGACAGATACTGAATTTCCATTATAATAAGATTTGTGGACCAACTATTTACTAATTTAACATTCCACATTAGGTTACTACCAACAAAAATGTTTGAGATAATGGGATATTTTTTGCCCCATTGAAAAGTTTACTGCATTGAAATCTATATTATACTGTTTCGGTGTCATTTAGTACAATTCCTTTCGGTGTTACTAGAAAATTTGTCTCTTTAGTGAATTTTTTCCATCTAAGTTGCCATTTTTCTTTAGTACAAACGGTCAGTCCCACCCTTTATCCTGTTCCTAAGACCAATTAATTCATAATTTTAGTATCATACATATAGGGGTAATTCCATGTCAAATCATCAGATCATGTCACCCACCCCCTTCAATTTTTCTGAAATTTTGTCCAGGTCAAAGTTTGAGCTTCCAATTCCAAAAATTGGCGGAGTTTGCCAATTTTTGGAATTGGAAGCTCAAATTTGGGGGATTGACTAACTTTATGATAGTTCACACAAGGACAAAATTTCAGAAAAATTGAAGTGAGAAATTTTAACAAATTTTGACAAAACTATCTTTTTGGTACAAATAATGTTCAATAGATATGAAATAATAATAGAAAAATCTTTGTCATAGATTAAGCGACACATCGGGATATTGATCTTGCTATGAAAAAATCATAAATCATCAATAACTTAAAATTGGTTGAGTTTAAGACATTTTTGATAGCATTTTCGGATTCCTCTGTCAAAAATGGTCTTATAAACCAAATTTCAGGAGTAGGGAAGCACTAGAACTCATTTTACAGACAAAAATAAATTACAAAAAAGTCGCCATTTTCGTGACCCCCCCCCCAATTTGGAGAGCTAAAAATCGACATAACTCCGCCAATTTTTGGAATTGGAAGTTCAAATTTTGGGGATTGTCTAACTTTAACATAGTCCACGCCTGTACAAAATTTCAGAAAAATTAAAGGGGGTGGGGGTGACATGGCCTGGATGATTTGATATGGAATTACCCATAGTAAAAAAAGATGTAAAGTCTGCATATTGTCTGTATCCATCAAACGGCAAGGGGTTCAATCCTCTTTTCATAAGCATTAGACCTAGAAGATTGTTTTGCTGAAGTGAAGTACCACACCTACCATCAGTTCCCAGGTGGTTCACCATGCAGATCAGATTACCCAAGCTGTGTTACTCTTGGCCATTTTGATAGCTGCCGTAATGGGGGGGGGGTCAAACTATTAAATACATAGGTTTGTTTATATATTTCACGATCACCAGAGAGATCTAGTCTGCAAGCAGACAACCCATGCTTTCCCCTATATATATATATATATATATATATATATATATATATATATATATATATAAAAGCAATTGGTAATTTGCTTGAAGCATTGTTAAGTATGTTATAATATATTAATATTTTGAAGGTCAATACAATGCGTATGAAAAATCAAAAAAATTGTTTTTATTTTTCATACGCATTGTATTGGCCTTCAAAATATTAATATATTATAATATATATATATATATAAATGTATTGGCCTTCATATATATAATATATATATATATATATATATATATATATATATATATATATATATATATATATATATATATACATTCCCCTATATAATTATATTGTAGAATATAGAATAAGTGATAAAAATAAGGGCCAAAGAGTGAGCAACATTCCACCAGCAGATATTCTGTTCATTGTTACAAATTGTATGCATAAATTTTATTGAAAAATTCATTAACTGAAACTGATTTTCTTTATAATAATTCTTTTCTTGCAGTATCATGATATAATCTGGTCATAATTTCTTTTCAAATCTAATAATATAAACTTTGAAAGAAAGATGAAGTCAAATTGACTTCTTGAAATGTTGACATAAATATATCAGCTGTTATTTTATTTTACACGTGGATTTATTTTTAAAAACTTTGATCTATTGAACATTGCTCATAAAAGGTGTCATAAATTGAAATTTTCAAAAAATATTTGAAAAAAAAAAGTTTGACAAAATTATTTTAGTAACAGGGTAATAGATTCATGGAATAAACTACCATCATCAGTTGTGAATGCTCCATCTTTGAACTCTTTTAAGGCAAGGTTAGATGAATTGTGGAAAAAAAATATTCAGTGGAAATAAGATAAGTATTTTGAATATAAGGAACGCTGACAGGTCTCCTCAGACCTAATATACTAGCTGAAAAGAATATTATTATTATCTACAATAGTCAAACAAGAACTATTTGTCTGGAAAGGTGTATGTGGTAAATCTCTCAGTTTCATGATTCTTTTCAATTCTTGTGCATTTTATGTACCAGAATTATTAATGTTGATATTAAATACAAGACAATTACAGTATTAATATGTGATCATTTTAAACATTTAGAGAGATTTTTCATAAGTTGAAACATATTGATCAAAACTCTTGAAAATTGTAAACACAGATTTATTAAAATAATCATTGTGTCATTAACAAGAATGGTTGTTTTTTTGCAAAAGAAACAAAGATTTTTAAATCTACCAAAAAAAAAAACAACTAATTATTAGATTTCAATAAAATGTTTTATACTTATTAATTTGGGGATGAAAAATTTATGAAAAGGCTATTTTGTAATTTAAAAAAGTCTATCAATTATCCCTTATTTAACTGTCCTCCCCATGTATTGCTGTGGCTCCTCTCCATCAGATCTCTTGTAAATATAATGTGGGGAAATGTTTTTTATGGGGAATTTGGATGAAGAGGTACAACCATGTACTAAATAAATCCCTTTATTTAGATTTATAAAATTCAAAATATTTGTTGGATATTAAAAATATTCACCTTTCTACAAAGTCCACTGAGGAATTAAATCAGTTGAAATTTTATTTAAAACTTCAGCCAGAAATGAATGCTAAGAATGAGAAAATGAAAATTCCAATCAAATTACATTTTGATTAATTTTGATATTTTGTTGTCCTCATCATTATTGTGATATGTATAAACACAATGTTCAGGCCACTGTATCCTCAGGCCTTTTTCAGGTGTTTTTTATTTATCTCAAAATATCTTTTTATGTTTTGGAGCTTTATAAATACAGACACATAAAACTATGTCTGTTTGTAAAGTTTGAGCTGGTTTATTTTTATAGTATTTTTTACTTAAATGTTGTGAAAGTATACATACATACATACACACACACACACACACACACACACACACACATATATATATATATATATATAATATGTATATAAATATATATAATATATATATATATATATATATATATATATATATATATATATATATATAAATGTATATATAAATATAAATATATATATGGATATATATTTATGTTATATATATATATTATATATATATATATATATACACACACACAACACACACACACACACACACACACACACACACACATATATATATATAATGTATATAGAAATATAAAATATAAACTTAAAAATACAATTAAAAATAGTAAATATCTGTGATGTTCAAGTCACTTTCTTTATATATCTATTTATATGTATATGTATTACAGTGAAATTGTGACTTTATTTGTATATTTATTCATGAAGATATGTGTATTACAAAGATATTAAGACTATATCTGATACCTTTGATTTCATCAAATACTAAATAACCATCCACATTCATCTACCCTCAAATGTATTTATACTGATATCTGTATTACAGAGACATTGTGACTTTATAAAAATGTCTTTTTCAATAAGCAATTTTTTTAAATAAACAATTCAGATATCCATCTTAAATCCAACTCCCTTACCCAACAAAAACAAAACTATATTCGCTTACGTCCACATTTCATGCCCAATAATTTCTCTTACTTTTTACTTCCATCCTTTTTCCAGGTTTTGGTCTGTGTATCGTGAATGTTGTCTCATATGCTGCCATCTCTAAGTATTTTGATACAGGGCAGAATTATGCTATTGCGGCTGTTTCATCCGGTTTGTCACTTGGGTCAACCATTTTACCATTTTATCAAATGTGGATCATTCAGACTTACAGGTGGAATGGAAATTTCTTGTTAATGGCCGGTATAATGTTACAGGTTATTTTTTTTTAATTATTTTTTTTTTTTCATTTATTTTTCTATCATATACACAGGGTGATTGAAAAGTAACTCCCTATTTTAAACTATTTTTAATTTTTTTTATATGCAATTACATTTTTCTCAATTCTTTAATGAATATTCCTTAATATATGGCCATTAAATATGTGTTGTTCTTTGATGGTCTTCCTCCATATTTTGCTATTGTTATTCGTGAATGACTGAATCACCATTTTCCTGTTAGATGGATGGGTAGATGTGGTCCGCATGGGTGGCCAGCCAGAAGCTCTGATTTAACACCATGCAACTTTTTTCTTTGGGGTTGGTTGAAGGAGCAAGTCTACTCTACAAAACCAACAACTTTGGAAGAACTTGAAGAACTAATACAAGGATTTATTTCTGCCATTCCACAAGAGTTCCTGGGAAGATCAGTTGATGCAATTACCAAGCAGCTTGAAAGGCTGGAGACGAATGCTGGTGCCCATTATAGAATTTTAAATAAAACTCCATGTTATGTTTGTTCTTTTCATATTCATTTTTTGTAAAAATAATGATTCAGAAACAAATTATAAGATTTTTAAAATAGGGAAAGCAGTTACTTTATAATCACCTGTATATGTATATATATATATTTACCAACCCCTCCGCACGAGCAGGATGTGACACAAGGTCAATTTCTTAAGCGGAGTTTAACAGTTTTAATTCAGAGTTTGCCTTCTCCTAGATTGGTTACCTAGCCATGGTTAAAGAGACAAGTCTGCCCTGCTATTTGATCATAGCTGGAGCGAGAATTGGATTAATACCTTTCCCAAGGGTATTAGCACCATGTGAAATACAAACAACTTTGTCCAGGAATTGAACTTCGACAAGTTCATTTCCTATGACTCTAACCATTAGACCATGCACCTCCTTATATGTATATGTATATATATCTATATATATGTAAACAGTGATTAGGGTCCCATTGCATAAAAGTTATTATTGACTCCTTAACCCATGCCACACCATATCATCCATTCCATACAGATGTATCCAATCTTATTTGTCTGAATTTTTATAGATGACACGTGATATATATCTTTTTGATTTTTTTTTTACTGTTGTGCATTCAACACTTTGTTTGCACAACAGTCAAACTATTCAAAATGATTTCCCCAGTTAAACCATTGCTATGCTTGGATAGACAAAGTCTTGAGAGCAGTCTGCCTCAATGGATTACAAGAAACACCTTAAGAATGCCAGAGGGTGCATCAGCCAAAACAATGTGTATGTATATTTCACAATAAAGATAAGGACAACAGTCCAAAAAATCAAAATGATATATGCCCAATCTTTTTTAAAGTTTCATATCTCAAAAATATAAAGAAAACTTTTGGGTGTTAATTTTTAATTTGTGTATAAGCAAACGTGGGGGCACACATGGAGTAATGGTTATCATCATAGGAAATGAACTTAAGCAAGCCAAGTTTAAAACCTGGATGAGGCTGTTTGCATTTCACTTGAAGCTAATGCCCTTGCAAATGGCACTAATCTATTTCTTCTCCACCCAGCAATGGGTAAAGTGTTCAGTACCCCATCAACGCTATTACTCCCAGGTCCACTCTGACCCAAAGTCGTAGTACCTGTTAGGATCCCATCTAGGATTCAAATAGATCTATTTGAAATTTATTAGTATTAGATAGGAATACTTGAAACCATATAATTGAGAAAATTATTTGTATTAGACAGAGATACTTGATATCATATAACTGTGAAAGAAAATGATTATTATCAAATAAGAATAGTTACTTGAAATCATATAATTGCTTTAAAAAAGACTGACTCCCACATTAAATAACCCAGCAAGAGTTGATATGCCACAACAAAATGTACTTGCATATGAATGTTGATACAATGTGATTATATCTGAGCAGTGACAAATAAAAAAAAGTTCATTTTTTCAAATATGATTACAACTGAAATTGAAAATATAAATAGTTATGATCATAATCAAAAAGAGGCCAGTTTAGCTCAGTCGGTAGAGCATCTGCTTAGGAACCACAAGGTTCCAGGTTTGATAGCGTCCCCACCAAACTCAGAGTATAAGTAGCATGGCTTGGTTAATCTGATCTGTGCAGCAAAGTGGGAAGCTGATGTTAGGTGTGGTGTTCCAACTCAGTACAAACAACTCCATGGCCTAGTGCTAGCAAAAAGGAGATAGACTTCCTTGTTGTCTGGCTGATACCAACAGT
Organism: Doryteuthis pealeii; assembly: GCA_023376005.1. Taxonomy (NCBI): domain Eukaryota; kingdom Metazoa; phylum Mollusca; class Cephalopoda; order Myopsida; family Loliginidae; genus Doryteuthis; species Doryteuthis pealeii. The sequence continues at coordinate 73,360,492 of CM042142.1, forward strand.
AGACCACTCCATCAACAACTTTACTTATAATCAAACACTTACAAATTAATTAAAGTTTGGTATTAAATAACCCAGAAGTTAATATGCCATTAAAAAAGTAAACCAAACTAAATTATTCTAAAAGTTGTTTTGAGGGATAGTATGTAGGATTTATAGCACATTCTCTTCAATCACTTTTGTCCTTTTAAAATCATAGAGAATGTGACTTAAATAACTTAGGAAATTGCAACTTCAGTAGTAATATAGTTTCGGTTACAGACAGACAAACACACAATCTCCATAACAATAAGATATAACCATAGAAAACTTCAAAGTCATAGAAATGAAAACATTTTTATCTCTTCATTTAGTTCAAATATTCGCTCCAATAAGTTTTAAAATAAAATGTATATTTTACGTAAAACATAAGTTTGTCTAAATAATTCCCTTGAAAAAAAGTTATACTTACATGATTCTACTTAGCTTTGAAATTTGATTGCATTTACTTTAAAATTTTGAATTGCATTTACTGCCTTCAGATTCTAATAGTCTCTTTTATCCTCTGAAATTAGCATCTTTTTAGAAAAGATTAGTTTTTTTTGTTTTTTTTCATTAATTTGGTTTGGTTTATTTGTTTAACAACATATCGGAGTTGATATGTTGTTAATGTCAAAATTAGATTCACTTGTAAATGCTTGATTCTAATCAAAACTACGAGGAGTCATAAATTAAATCTCTTCAAAAAAATTTTGCAAAACAAATGCAAGATAAAATTATTTTAGTAACAGAATGGTGAATACATGGAATAAACTGCCATCATCAATAGTGAATGCCCCATCTCTGAACTCCTTCAAGGCAAAGTTGGATAATCTGTGGAATGATTATAAATATTCTGTGGAATTAAGATGAATGTTTATAAGAAACAGCTGACAGCTCTCAGACCTAATATACTAGTTAAAAAAGATATTATTATTATTATTATTATTATTATTATTATTATTATATTATTATTATATATTTTCAATGTTCCATTGCATATATTTTATTGAACATTTACCTATTTGTCTATAATCATTTGTTTGCACTATTGGAATTAATGATAGTTTTTTGTTTTTTTTCATTAATTTGGTTTGGTTTATTTGTTTAACAACATATCAACTCCTTATCGGAGTTGATATGTTGTCAATGCCAAAATTAGATTCACTTGTAACTGCTTGATTCTAATCAAAACTATGAGGAGTCATAAATTAAAACTCTTTAAAAGGTTTTGTAAAACAAATGCAAGACAAAATTATTTTAGTAACAGAGTGATGAATACATGAAATAAACTACCATCATCAAACTAAACTCCTTTAAGGCAATGTTAGATAATCTGTGGAAAGATTATACATATTCTGTGGAATTAAGATGAATGTTTATAAGAAACAGCTGACAGCTCTCAGACCTAATATACTAGTTGAAAAAGATATTATTATTATTATTATTATTATTATTATATTTTCAATGTTCCATTGCATATATTTTATTGAACATTTACCTATTTGTCTATAATCATTTGTTTGCACTATTGGAATTAATGATACTAGTTATTGGCATACTTTTACTAGTATCAGAGTGATACCTGCAATTGGTGCTAGAGAGGATGTTTACTTATGTCCCTACTTACTAAGGTACAACATTAGCATTAATTTATCCATTGATACACTAACACTGAATAAACAGAATAGAAAGTCAAGATAAACTCGTATTTACATTTAATACACACACAATGACACATTGCTTAATGTTCCTACAAAACACGGTTATAAAATATAAAATATTCCTATCTAATACTAATAATTTGCAAGGAATTATATGGTTTCAAATAACAATTAATATTTAATAATCGTTTTTTTTGCACACAGTTATATAGTTTCAAGTAATTCTAACACCATTAAATAAACAAATAATAATAATCCTTAGTAAACAATTCCAACCTAAACAGTTTCCTGTGTATAACGTTAAACTGCATCTTGTGGTGAGGTTCCAATTCTAGAGCTCTGGGGAGTGTGAAGTACTCCTTCATTGCCACTCTGGCTCAGAATGGTAGTACCTATTAGGGTCCTATCTATTGGTTGAATAGATAAAAAAAAATTTGAATGGGTTTTAATGAGTTTTAAAAAATGTTGAATACCCAACAATAATGAATAAAACAAATGTCTTCAGCATAAAATAACCCAAGGGTTGACATGACATAAAATCCAACCAACCAGCCAACAACTTCAAGTAACTATTTTTAATACAAATGATTTGCATACAATTATATGGTATCAAGTATTCCTATCTAATACAAATGATTTGCATACAGTTATATGGTTTCAACTATTCCTATCTAATACAAATAATTTGCATACAGTTATATGGTTTCCTTATCTAATACAAATAATTTGCATACAGTTATATGGTTTCAACTATTCCTATCTAATACAAATAATTTGCATACAGTTATATGGTTTCAAGTATTCTTATCTAATACAAATGATTTGTATACAATTTTATGGTATCAAGTATTCCTATCAATACAAATGATTTGCATACAGTTATATGGTATTAAGTATCCCTCTCTAATACAAATGATTTGCTTACAGTTATATGGTTTCAAGTATTCCTATCAATACAAATGATTTGCATACAGTTATATGATATTAAGTATCCCTCTCTAATACAAATGATTTGCATACAGTTATATGGTTTCAAGTATTCCTACCTAATATAAATGATTTGCATACAGTTATATGGTTTCAAGTATTCCTGTCTAATACAAATGATTTGTATACAGTTATATGGTATCAAGTATTCCTATCTAATACAAATAATTTGTATACAATTTTATGGTATCAAGTATTCCTACCTAATACAAATGATTTGCATAGAGTTATATGGTATCAACTATCCCTCTCTAATACAAAAGATTTGCATACAGTTATATGGTATCAAGTATTCTTATCTAATACAAATAATTTTTAAACAGATCTTTGATATAGTCATTTTGTATTTTTGGTTTCTTTTCCTTTTTCACACTTCTCTGAATCTTTTTTCTCTTTAACCTATGTTTTTGTTTTGTTTTTTTCCCTTGTATCTTTATAGTTATGCGCAATGGCATTTGTATTTGAGAATAAACCCCTGACAGTAGTGACAGCAAGTCCAAATCAAGGAGAGATGAAAGTGACAGATAAATTTCTCCTGATGATGAAGAATCATATATTTGTTGTCTATTTACTTGCTCAACTGTTGGTGTGTCTGTCCACCCCAATTGCCACCCTGATGATTGTAGACTTTGGACTAACAGCAGGTATGCCAACAAACCTTTTAACCCTTTTAATTTTTTTCCTTTCATTATTTCCAGAAAAGGGAGACAATAAAGAAAATTAAATTGACATGTTTCATTATAGGGATAGATTCATCAGAAAGTAAATTTTATTTCACAAAAATGAAATCTACACATTAAAAGGGGGAGAGAAGCATGCAGCTTTTTCAAATTATTTTAATTCTTTTCACAATTATACTGGATTGGTTAATTTTTTTTTTGTGTAGTACTTTCTTATTTTCTTCTTCTTAGCTGTATTTTCTATGGTGTCTCTGGTATTATAGGGCATCTTGGCTGGTTTATCTCTCTGTTCTTCTGGTCTTGAACTACTTGGGTCTTTGAGTTTTTCATCTCTGTGTCCGTTGTTACTTTTAATAATGAACACAAGACAATGTTGTTTTTCAAGACTTCTTTATTTTATTTTATTTTATTCAACCCAAGTATAACAAACACATGTGGAGAAATGGACTCAGATCACAGACTGCCATCCAGTCACCCAGCCAAAATTAACTTTCTGACTATCTTTTTTATTTTCAGCATTGGCTCTGGTCAACCAGAGTTGAGATCAGTAAAAGTTAAGTCTTGTCAATCACTTACACAGTATTTTTCCATGATTCTGAAATTACCATCATTTTCAATTCCTACACTACCATACATAATTCATAGGCAATTATGTAACAATTTTAGACCTTGTTATATGAGTTGTTTAAACAGCAAAGACCAAACAAATCAACTCACCTAATAAGGTCAAAAATTTGACCAATACAGGATATCAAAAAATGAAGAAATTTTAAATGCATTTTAAAAAGCTGCATGCTTTTCTCAGCCTTTAGTTCCAGGGGAGGGCCTTCCCTCAAATAGCACCTGTCCCCCTTGCCTAAAAGGGGTAAGGGCTGGGTTTATTGCCCAGTGCTGGAGGTGCCCTTGAAGGGAAACGCTTACAGAATCTAGACAATTTTTAAAATCATCCTGCTATCCTAGTTTACTAACTATTAGATCACACACATTCACACACAAACATACACACAGACACACACAGAGACACAGAGACACACATACACACACACACACATGCATATATATATATATATATATATATATATATATATATACGTTAGTGTAGTGGAGACATGAAATCAATAGAGATTGGTAACTGAAAGTTTAGACAAGAAACTGTCAGTTACCAAACGCCGTTGACTTCATGCCTCTGTTACCCAAATTTGGATATACATGCTCTATCAATGATATTGAGCACTCTTTACTTATAAATATAGCAAACTATCAATATGAATATATATGCATGTGTGCGTGCGCATATGTGCATGTGTGTGTGTGTGTGTGTGTGTGTGTGTGTGTGTGTGTGTGTCCCCTGCGTGTTTTTGTCTTCCTTTTTGCATCATAATCTGACTTAAAAAATGTTCAAACAACTAAATGCCCATCATAGAAAAACAACATTTTATAGTGGTTTTTATTTTTCAGTACTGCTTTTTTCTTCTTTTTTTTTTTTTGCTTCTTTTTTTTTTTTTTACTTTATTCTTTTTGCTTTTTTTTTCTGATATACTATTTCTTACTAAATAGTAAAATAGTATCCCCACTGTGAATATCTTGTGTAAAGGTGAGTCTAAATACAATGAACCCCATTAGGGGTATTTTTGCTTAAGCTTCAGATCAGCATTACTGAATAGTCTACTGTGGTAGGTGAGTCAGTTTTTTTTTTTAAACTGTTATGATTACTATATGTTGTCTCTTTGTGCCTGGGTTTATTATTTCTTCAGTACTTTCTGTTGTTTCATTTAACTGGAGAGCTATATGCTAGACTAGACATTTTTCAATAGATTTTTTTACTTATGTGTTGTTTATACTAGTGTATTAATTCATTAGTTTTGGTAGTTTTTGTAAGAACTACCATTTTTATTCTATTTTTTTTTTCTATTAATTCTTGTCATAAATTGTTATAGTCATGTAAGTATTTTGTAGTGTTTATTTACTTTCCATGTTTTAGTAACATACTTTATAGTATTTTAACTTGTGTTGAACAATTCCTAATAAGGCGCATCATATGGGTGCTAGAAGGCGGTGGCTGCGGGTCTACATGTCCTGGGAATGACGTTAAACTCTATCTGATGGTGAGTTTCCAGTTTTGGAGGTTTGGGGAATGTGGAGCACCCCTTCATCACCATTGCTCCCTGGTCCACTCTGACCTGGAGTGGTAGTACCTGTTAATTGATTTCAATATAAAATTATACATATGATTGCTTTTTGTACTAGAATATAAATAATAGTTGTCAATGTGCAGTTCTACAACAGTATGACTGGCTACTTGATTGGGTATGTCAATATTTATATTCTAGTACAAAAAGAAATCATATGTATAATTTTATATTGAAATCAATTAGAATAAATTAAAGATAAGTGTAATCTTTTTTGTGTTCTTATCTAATTTCATTAGTCCACAAAAAAGTAAAATTGTCACTCACCCCCTTCAATTTTTCTGAAATTTTGTACAGGTGTGGACTGTGTTAAAGTTAGACATTCCCAAAAATTTGAACTTCCAACTTCAAGAATTGGTGGGGTTATGTCGATTTTTAACTCTTCAAATTTATGGGGAGTCACGAAAAATGGCAACTTTTTGTAATATATTCTTGTCTATAAAATGAGTTCTAGAGCTTCCCTTCTCCTAAAAATTGGTTTATAAAAGCACTTTTGCCCGAGAAATGCTGTTAAAAAAGAGGTCAAGAAGGGATTTCTGGGACTGTCACATGAACCACCCATGAGGCACCCAATGGAAACACTAATATCTTTAGGGAAATAATTATTTATTGCATACCATATACACATATTAAGGATTTTAGAGTTGAACCACTGTCATTCATTCATTTTTCATTGGCGTTGCAGTCACAGAAGACTATATAGTTCTTGTGCCCCTGAAGTTACAGCACCTCCTGTGACTGGGAAGTCCAATGTTCGAAAAACATTCTCGACCACAGATGTCACATGTGAAGGCTGTCCCTGGAGATGCTGATGTGCCGGTGCTTTGTTGCCAACGCTTTCTTCTGGACCTCTTGGCACAACACCAAGAAGCCAAGCAGTTATTTCATTGATAAAAATAAACAAAATAGACAGCTTACACTTTTGTATAATATAAGCCTACCATTCTGATACCAAAAAGAGGATCTTTTTTTCTTGATGAAGGAAAGTAAAATAATCACATGACTTTACTGATCCCTGACAGGGTCCTATATACGTCTCTCCCATTCAATAAACAGATGTAAAAGAGGTTGAGAATATGACACACCATGAGGCACTCAATGAACATGCCCATTCTCTAAGGGAGATAATTATCTAATTTCTCTATACAACACATATCAAAAGAGAACTTTCAGGGGTGCTTTAACCAATAAAAAAAATCATTGGAATAAGTGGGTTAAATGCCAACTGGACTATTTTGAAGAAATCTGACATTTTATTCATTGTTCATTTCTGTCTTGGTAAATACTACTTCAGTCTCAATACGTTTTGGAACACACCAAGTATTTTAAAGAAAATGAACGTTTCATTCATTGTTCATTTCTGTCTTGGTAAATACTGCTTCAGTCTCAATACGTTTTGGAACACACCAAGTATTTTGAAGAAAATGAACATTTCATCCATTGTTCATTTCTGTCTTGGTAAATAATGCTTCAGTCTCAATACGTTTTGGAACACACCAAGTATTTTAAAGAAAATGAACGTTTCATTCATTGTTCATTTCTGTCTTGGTAAATACTGCTTCAGTCTCAATACGTTTTGGAACACACCAAGTATTTTGAAGAGAATGAACGTTTCATCCATTGTTCATTTCTGTCTTGGTAAATACTGCTTCAGTCTCAATACGTTTTGGAACACACCAAGTATTTTAAAGAAAATGAACGTTTCCTTCATTGTTCATTTCTGTCTTGGTAAATACTGCTTCAGTCTCAATACGTTTTGGAATACACAAAATATTTTGAAGAAAATGAACGTTTCATCCATTGTTAATTTCTGTCTTGGTAAATACTGCTTCAGTCTCAATACGTTTTGGAATACACAAAATATTTTGAAGAAAATGAACGTTTCATCCATTGTTCATTTCTGTCTTGGTAAATACTGCTTCAGTTTCAATACGTTTTGGAACACACCAAGTATTTTGAAGAAATGAACGTTTCATTCATTGTTCATTTCTGTCTTGGTAAATACTGCTTCAGTCTCAATACGTTTTGGAACACACCAAGTATTTTGAAGAAAATGAACGTTTCATCCATTGTTCATTTCTGTCTTGGTAAATACTGCTTCAGTCTCAATACGTTTTGGAACACACCAAGTATTTTGAAGAAAATGAACGTTTCATCCATTGTTCATTTCTGTCTTGGTAAATACTACATCAGTCTCAATACGTTTTAGAACACACCAAGTATTTTGAAGAAAATGAACGTTTCATCCATTGTTCATTTCTGTCTTGGTAAATACTGCTTCAGTCTCATTACGTTTTGGAACACAAAATATTTTAAAGAAAATGAACGTTTCATTCATTGTTCATTTCTATCTTGGTAAATACTGCTTCAGTATCAATACGTTTTGGAACACAAAATATTTTGAAGAAAATGAACGTTTCATCCATTGTTCATTTCAGTCTTGGTAAATACTGCTTCAGTCTCAATACGTTTTGGAACACACCAAGTATTTTGAAGAAAATGAACGTTTCATCCATTGTTCATTTCTGTCTTGGTAAATACTGCTTCAGTCTCAATACGTTTTGGAACACACCAAGTATTTTGAAGAGAATGAACGTTTCATCCATTGTTCATTTCTGTCTTGGTAAATACTACTTCAGTCTCAATACGTTTTGGAACACACCAATTTTGAAGAAAATGAACGTTTCATCCATTGTTCATTTCTGTCTTGGTAAATACTGCTTCAGTCTCAATACGTTTTAGAACACACCAAGTATTTTGAAGAGAATGAACGTTTCATCCATTGTTCATTTCTGTCTTGGTAAATACTGTTTCAGTCTCAATACGTTTTGGAAAACACCAAGTATTTTAAAGAAAATGAACGTTTCATCCATTGTTAATTTCTGTCTTGGTAAATACTGCTTCAGTCTCAATACGTTTTGGAACACACCAAGTATTTTGAAGAAAATGAACGTTTCATCCATTGTTCATTTCTGTCTTGGTAAATACTGCTTCAGTCTCAATACGTTTTGGAACACACCAAGTATTTTGAAGAAAATGAACGTTTCATCCATTGTTCATTTCTGTCTTGGTAAATACTGCTTCAGTCTCAATAAGTTTCGGAACACACCAGTATTTTGAAGAAAATGAACGTTTCATCCATTGTTCATTTCTGTCTTGGTAAATACTGCTTCAGTCTCAATAAGTTTCGGAACACACCAAGTATTTTGAAGAAAATGAACGTTTCATCCATTGTTCATTTCTGTCTTGGTAAATACTCCTTCAGTCTCAATACGTTTTGAAAAACACATTGAACAGATAAACATTTGATGAGATCTTAAATTTCATAATAATTTCGTAAAAACTTTTGATACATTGATAAGAATCATTTGTAAATGTTTACACTTTCCTTCGACTTTCATTTTATTTCTTGTCTTTTCTTTTTCATTTTTAGGTTATGGAATGTCTAAAAGTACCTTACTGCTGACTGTTTTCAGTTTTAGTTGTACGACTGGCCGTTTTGTTGCTGGAATAGCCAGTGCGTGCCGTCTTTCAGGCATGTTCGTTTTCCTCTTTACCATGCTTACATCTGGACTATTAATCATGGCACTGGCATTGGTGGCCAATTATTCAGAAACAATGGCCGTTCTCAGTCTTATAGGTCTCTTACTTGGGTGTTGCTTTACTGCAGCACTTGTTGCCATGTTGGAGATGGTTGGACCAGAAAATTACGCCTTCTGCTTTGGAATTTGTTCTACAATGTTAGGGATAGGATATATCGGATGTGGACCCTTAGCAGGTAAGTCCAAAAAAGAACATCTCTGGCAGGTATTTTGCACATAACACTTATGTAGGGAAGAAATGAATCCGACAGTATGTGGAAAAGTAATAAATAAAAGAGAAAATTAAGAAATGTGAGGATGATTTATTAATATTTGATAGCGTGTTGACATTTTTCATGTTTCAATTGTTATATACATAATGAATATTTATCTACAATTAAATATACAGAGTGATTGAAAAGTAACTCCCTATTTTAAATTAATTCTATTTTTTTGATATGCAGTTACATATTTCTCAATTCTTTAATGTATGTTCCTTAATATATGGCAATTAAATCTGTGTTGTTGTACTCCTCCACATTTTGCTATTGTTGTTTGTAAATGGCTGAATCACCATTCTCCTAGGAGATGGATGGGTAGACGTGGTCAGCATGTGTAGCTGACCAGAAGCCATGATTTAACATTCTATGAGGTTTTTCTTTGGGTTTTATTGAAGGAGCAAGTCTACTCTATGAAACCAATGACTGGTATCAGGCAGGTGGTCTACTGACTAAGTTAAACCATACTCTCAATATGAAAGCAGTACAAAGGATGTGATTAAAAGTACATATGACTCTGGGGTTAAATCGAACTTAACGGACCTAAATTCCACCATCGTATGTCACCCCGTCAAAAGAAAAAAATCCCCGAAATCAGGAAAAAAAACGAATTCAATGAAATTTTCAGTGTTGATATATCAATGAATAAAAGATATGATGCACCAGTTATTTTGTTTAAAAACTCTTACATTTTTTTCAGGTCAGTTAACTTTGAACCACGTATCTTTGAGGTGTAACACAGATTCTGGAAATTTCATTAATTTATTTTTTCCCCTGATTTTTGGCATTTTTTTTATTTTGCGGGGTGACATACGATGGTGGAATTTAGGTCTGTTAAGTTCGATTTAACCGACTCTGGAATATTAATGTGTCTCCTCTAAATCATAGCTGATATTTTGAATATATTTTTCTTTCTTTTCCTTTTCCTTTTTTTTTTAATAAACTTTTAATATTGTGATAATTTTTCTTTTTCAGGATTTGTGGCTGACATGACCCAATCGTACGCCATGTCTTTTATGACAGCAGGTGCCATTGCCGTTGGAACAATGATTTTTTTGCTGACTGCTGTGATAATAACAAAACAGACATACATGCTCAAAAGAAGAGTTATAATTGATGAAGATGAGGAATTGAGTAGTGGAATCATCACACAATAATAATTGAGATATATAAAAAAAAAAAATAGAATGATGATGATGATAAAAGAAGATTAAAATAATTACCATACACGTGTATATGCATACATATGTACATGTGTACACACACACACACACACACACACACACACACATATATATATATATATATATATATATATATATATATATATATATATGAGGATAGGAGGATTGGAGTAAATCCGACAGAATGTAGTAAAAGATTAGGAGGAGAAATGTGGACAAAGGAACAAAACTCAAACAAGTAAATATATCTCCTACATATTGTCTGAGTTTTGTTCCTTTGTCCACATTTCTCCCTGTAATTTTTTTATATATATATATATATATATATTATATATATATATATATATATATATATATATGTGTGTGTGTGTGTGTGTGTGTGTGTGTGTGTGTATATGTATGTATATGTATATATATATATATATATATATATATATATATATATATATGAAGAAAATAAGATTACAAAAAATCCCACAAAATGTGAGGAAAAATTAAAGAAAAAGTGAATAACAAACCCAAACAATTACATTCAATTAATATTTCGCTTCTGATGGTCTTAGAAGCTTCATCAGAATGAATCTTTTAAGCTTCTAAGACCAACAAAGGCGAAATATTAATTGAATGTAATTGCTTGTGTTTTATTATTCACTTTTCCTTAATTTTTCTTCACACACACATACACACAAACATACGCACATATGTATATATTAATATTGATAATATAGTTTGCTATATTCATTTGCAAAAACTGCTCAATATTATTGATAGAGCATGTCCAAGTTAGGGTAGTGGAGAAATTAAGATATTGGTTCTTGATAACTGATAGTTTCTCACATATGTGATTTTCAAACCTAGTTATTCAATTACTTTGAAAATCAAGTGCCATTGATTTCATGCCCCTGCAACCCTAACTATATATATATATATATATATATATATATATATATATATATATATATATATATATATATATATATATATATATATAAAATGTTGTTCTGTTATATATATATATATATATATATATATATATATAAAATGTTGTTCTGTTATATATATATATATATATATATACTATATATATATATATATATATATATATATATACTGGGTGTCTATAAAGTCCTGCTTCAGATTTAAGATGAAACCACAAAAATGACATTTTTTTAAATACAATAATCAATGGGTACATAAAAAATAAAACTAGTTGAACTTTTATCTAGTTTTTACTAAATGATTATATCATTTGTATAATGTGAGTTATTAAATTTTGAATTCTAAAACAGCTGCAAGACTTTATGAACACCCTATACACACACTATAATATATATATATATATATATATATATATATATATATATATATATATATATATATATATATATGTATGTATACTGAAGGGAAATAAAATTTCAACATCCTGATAATGAATTTTCATTTACTTAGGATTAAACATACACAGGTAATATAGCTTGATTAGAGTAAATGATCTCTGATATAGATCAATAGACATACGCAACAAATCAATACATAAACAATAGATCAATACACATACACAAGTTCAAAATAAGAGGTTCATCAACTCAGTTCCAGGTATCAGTACCCTGTATATTTTCCCTGGTGTAATCATAGTCCTGTGCTCTTGTATGGATATGATGCAGAGCACTAGTATAAGTGTTTAGGGCTAGTTTGAGGGACGGTTTAGCTCAGTCGGTAGAGCACCTGCCTTGGAATCTTGCAAGTTTCTGAGTTCGATACCAGTCCTCGTCAACTCAGCATATGAGTAACACAGATTGGATAATCTGATCTGTGCCATAAAGTACAACGCTGATGATTGGTATGGCATTCCACCTCAGCAAAAACAATTTCCCTGGTCTAGCGCTAGCAAAAAAGAGGATAGACTTCCTCACTGTCTGGCAGATACATATGTATATAAAAAGTGTTGTTATGGGTCCACCGGGAGAAAATTAATTAAAATTAAAATTAATTTCAAAATTTAACATTCCAAAAAATTCAATATTCCAAAAAATTAACATTAAATTGACATTAAATTAACATTAAATTAAATTAGGGTTTAAATTAAAACAGATTTAAATTAAAAACAAGGGTTTAAAATTTAAATCATGTCCATTAAATTACAAAATAACATTAAATTGACATATAAATTGACACATAAAAATTAACATTAAATTAATTAAAAAAATTAAAAATTTAACATTCCAAAAAAATTTGATATTCCAAAAAATTTAATATTCCAAAAAATTTAACATTCCAAAAAATTTAATTAGAATTAATTAAAATTAATTTTGTTAATGAAAAGGATAGACTTCCTCACTGTCTGGCAGATACCGACAATAGGCCACTCCGCCAACTTTACTTAATTTTTAGTATAAGTGTTATGACATCATAAAATGGCCATAAATATCTAAAGTTTATCAGAATATCAACTAGAATCTAGCGTTAAAATTAACATAATGTTTCAGGGTGTTGCAATTTTATTTTCCATCAGTATGCGTGTGTCTGTAAATGTGTGTCAGGTGTGACCCTAAAAATTGGAGAATTTGAATCATGAAAAAAAAATCCTGAAAAAAAAATTTGAATCATGAAAAAATAAATTTGATTCATGAAAAAAATTTGAATCAAAAAAAATTTGAATCGTGAAAAAAAAATTTGAAAAAAAAAAATTGAATCGTGAAAAAAAAAATGTATTGAAAATGAGGTACCTTATAATCTTGATTTCAAACAATGGATGAAATACTGAATAACTTGATGAAAAGTCAAACTGACACCAATCTGTTCAAATTCACCAAACTTTTGGCTAGCAACTTATATATATATATATGTATATATATATATATATACATATGGATGTATGTATGTGTGTATGAAGTTATATTACAGATATCAATGTACATATACATATATATATATATATATAAAACAGCTGTCAATACATAAACATATACAGATATGTATATCCAAAAATATGATAATATTATATATATATATATGTATTTTGTTAATATATATGTATTTATACATATCTATATATCTATATATACATATATACATATATATGTATATATACATATACACACACACACACACATATATATATATAATATATATATATATATATATATTTATATATACTTTCAATAAGAAAGAAAAACTCAACAAACCATCATTTGGCTATTATAAACTTATTTCAGCCAGTAACTCTATAAATGAGCCCTGTCTCATTAGATATGCATCCAAAAATGGAGAAGAAAATATACTAAAATGGAGAAAAAACTGAAAACCTATATATATATATATATATATATATATATATACATACATATATATATATATATATATATATATATATATATATATATATATATATATATACATATACATATATGTGTGTGTTTTCAGAAATATATCAATATTATATATGAAATATATATATATAATTTAATATATATATATATATATATATATATATATATATATATATATATATATATATATATATATATATATAAATTCGATGAAAATGACATGGCCTATATATCTAACCAATGTTAATAACTAAAATAAAGTGATAAAAAAATATAATGTACTTACAATTCAAGGCCATTGAAATTGAAGCATATATTGCTATATTTCGGGAAATCTTAGCCTTTTAAAAAGGTGATAAGAAAATTGAATTTTCATCAAATTTATATAAGAAGCATACGTGGAGCCCACATTTCAATATATATATATATATATATATATATATATATATATATATATATATATATATGACAAATTTTTTTACTTTTATTTTTTTATTCTGAAATTTTTATATATTTCCATACACCCATCCAATTTCTGCATGAATACTGAACTGCACAAGCAGGGGATTAAGTAGACATTTTTTCAAAATATAGCAACAAAAAAAAAAAAAAGGATTAAATAAATTCTTGAGAATTTTGCAAAAAAAAAAAACCATGATTGAGAAAGTGAGAGGGAGAGGCAGGTGTTGTAATAGATACAAATAACAACAAAAACCTCAAAAATGTTCCAAAAAAGAGAGAAAGAAAGAAAGAAAGAAAGAAAGAGTGAACGAAAGAGTAGGAGAGAAAGAAAACAGGAGAGAAAGAGAGGGTGAAAGAGAGAAAGAGAAAGAAAGAGAGAGAATGAAGTTGTAATGGATACAAATTGAGGGAAAAAAAAGTTAATTATTTCGTTTTAACATCCAAGAAAAAAAAAGTAATGATACCCACCTTAATTAATGATTCATTAATAGTCTAAGTGCTGAGCGGGGCATTGAGGGTCTCAAAGAAAGTTGGTGGAAACAACACATCAGGAAAAGGAAAAAGTCAGACATGTGGTCACAGATAAATACCACTCATTTGTTGCAATCTTCCTCTGGACCAATCTCAAAACACATGAAAATGTGAAGTGGTATTCTCAAGTTAATGAAGGAAGATCTTTTGTTTAACAAATTATAGCCTATTCCAAATGGGGGGGGGGGGCACTAGCCTCAAAATTTAGGTCATTGCTTCTCTAGCTGACTGACTCTTTTCAAAAATCCCCAACACTCGTTTGTGACCATTTCTCCCACCTACCATGAGAATTCTCTTGATTGATCCTTTATTTTTTGGTTACACGGCCAGGCACCAGGATCACTGGTGGTTGGAGGTGGCCACTTCATTATATGAGACCACTTTGTGTTTTGGGGTGCCCATGGCTTGATTGGTTGCCTAAGTTGATTAAATTACAAGAAATCTAAATATTCAAATCTTACAAGGGCCAGTTTAGCTCAGTCGGTAGAGCATTCGGCTAGGAATCACAAAGTTCCTGTTTTGATACCGGCCCTCGCCAACTCAGCGTATGAGTAGCATAGAGATCTGTGCAGTAAAGTGAGGACCTGATGGTAGGTGTGGCGCTCCACCTCAGATGCTAAAATAATCTCCTTGGTCTAGCGCTGGTGAGAAAGGGGATAGACTCCCTCGCTGTATGGCTGATACCGACATTAGGCCACCCCGACGACTTTACTTACTTTACTTACAACTATCAGCTAGTTACCAAGAGCTGTAATTATTATTTATTCTTTACTTCCTGGAAGGGAGGATCAAAGTGTAGTATCTGTTCCAGTTACTATGCTTTGAGACTTACCTTCTATACCCGGCCTCGGCTGGGGGTCCAGTGTGCTTCGGCCTCTGGACCGGTAAAGTACAATTAATAGCGTCGATCCAGGGGGGCCATCCCCCCAGATCAATGCAATTTTTATGTGCCCACGTAAAAACGAGACCTTGTGTCCAGCCCTCATAAGTGGGATGAGCAGGCAAATACCCTTACAACTATCAGCTAGTGCATTCTGGGTAAAAATTGCAACATTTTATAAGAAATATGATAAACATTAGACAAAAAAGAGGGTTGAGTTGATGAAATATAAAATGATCAAGTCTTATCTAAAATTTACTGTAAGAACAAAGTTATACCTTAAAATTCTGTCTAATCAATTTGTCTAATTAATTTGCCAACTCATTACTTAAACTGCATCTAATGGTGAAGTTTCAATTTTGGATCTCCGGGGAGTGTGGAGTACCCCTTCATTACCATTACTCTCAGGTTCACCCTGACCCAGAATGGTAGTATTTGTTAGGGTCCCATCTATGGGTTAAATAGAAAAAATTAATTTAAAATTTTTTTTTTTTAAATTGAGTTAAAAAAAGAATGTTCAATACCCATCAAGAATGAATAAAATAAGATGTATTTGGCCTTAAATAACCCAACAAGAGCTGACATGCCATAAAATCCAGTCTACCAACCAACCAACCGACCAACTCATTATACTTTTCTTGTATTTAAATAAACCAGTCAAAGTACATAATTTAATTCATGGTGTTGGACTGTGACATTGTAGTAAGCAAGTTTGAACTCCAGTCACGCTATTACATTCACTATTAAGACTAATACCCTTGTGAAAAGAATGAATCTGGCTATGGTTTAAATAGTAACACTACTGTTCTTCTACAAGGATGGCTTTGGCATTAAATAACCCATGAATGTTGATATGCCATTAAACAAGAAACCAAACTATATTTTTAAATAAACCCGTCAAAGTAATTTAACTTACTTAGTCCACTAATCAGACCATGTGTACTCCAAAACATAAAAAATTGACTCAACTCCTGGACTATTAAGATTTTTCATTTTTAAGGATTAAAATCTTTTTGGGTTTTTTGTTTTTGTTGTTGTTTTTTTTTGGGGGGGGGTATGTTTTCTTGGATGATTAAACATTTGGTGAACATTCTTTTAACCCTTTGCCTCCCATTTTCTGTCTACTTTTATACATTTTTAATAATCAATCTTGCATTTCTTCTGCATATGTGACAAAAATTGTCCAAGCTAAACGAAAAAAAAAAAAAAAATGTTTATTCTCTTAGAATAACGGCTTTGTACTGATGATTTATGTAATAAACAAGATTGAAATAAAACAAACAATTTGAAAAAAAAAAAAAAAAAAAACAATTTTCTATCAATCAATTCATTTTCTCTAACCATTTTTTTTTTACATTTTCTGATCAGCCATTTGCAATTTTTACGGATTTGGAAATCTGCAGAACACTATGAAAAAAAAAAAAAAAGACAAAAACTTCTATAGTGATAAAAGTCAATGTGATCAAGGTGCGTGGTGTAATGGTTATCGTCATAGGAAATGAACTCGTCAACCCGAGTTTAAATCCTGAAGGAAGCTGTTTACATTTCACATAGTGCTAATACGCTTGGGAAAGGTATGCATCCAACTATACTCCCACCAGTTATTGGTAAATAGTAGGGTAGACTGAGCTCTTTAACCTTGGTTAGGCGACCAGTTTAGGAGAAATAAAATTCTGAATTCAAACCGGTTAAACTCTGCTTAAGAAATTGACCTTGTGTTGCATCCTACTCATGCAAAGGGTTTAGTAAATATATATTCAGTGATAAAAGGTCTTGGTAAAGAATTGGCTTATACTTCTATGGAATTGAAGTATTCTTATGCTTTTCATTTTATTTTTTTATTTTTTTTTTTTTAATATAGTCATCATTCCCTAAGCTCTTACTAATAAAATTCGGTTTCTGATCCAATATGTGATCTACTGAGTTGTTTACATTCCAATATGTGATCTACCCATTATTTTCCTATTAAACTAACCCTAAACCCTAACCCTGTCTTCTTTTTTCCTAGTCGATCACATGCCGTGAATAGTAGATCAATAGTAGATCACAAACCTTCGGTAGATCACATATTGGAAGAGCACCCAAAATTCACTTTAAAATATTAAAACCCATAAAGTTATACTAAAAAGGTTTTAAAGTTTGTTGTAAGGAGGACTAAATTTTGACTTTAAAAACCAAGTTGTAATTATTTGCTATGCTTTTCTATAGTAAAATTATTAACAAAAGGAAAAAAATATTTTAAAATCATGTTGAAAAGATTTATCATAATTGAGTTGGCATCCTTTCTTTTGCTAAAAACGATGGAGTGATGTCCCAAAGTTTTTTTTTTATCCCCATCTGCATGAGTGGCTGAGCTGACCAATTTTTGAATGGCAGTCTCTGGTGCAGTGACTACACACAAACAGTGATGCTTTCTAGAGCTGCTATTGTCTCACCTTCCTTCTGGCTCTATTTGTTGTGACATCTATTTTCCTCTTAGTTTCACTCCTTTTCATGCCTTGTTTGACAAGGAGGTACGAGGCCGCTTGGTATTCTGCACCAACCTCCCGTGTGTTGGTGTTAATGTGGCATGTCTTCACATCTTTTTTGCAGATGGTTTTGAAGCGTTGACATGGTCTTCCTACTAGTTGGGAGCCTTCTACTAATTCACCATACAGTAGAACTTTGGGGATGCGGCTTTTGTCCATCTGCCAGCACAGTCACCTCTCGCAGAGGATAGCGAACATGCTATTCATGTTGGCTCAGTACTGCCAGCAGATGTGCAGCATGCGGTGTTGGCACCTGAGGTAGAAATTGTCAAGTTTACTCTCATGGCTTGAGTATGTAGTCCAGGCTTCACTACTGTAGAGGAGTGTACTGAGAACGCATGCTTTGTAGATGAGCAGTTTGGTTTTCTTAGTAAGGCTGGCATTGTTCCAGACTTTCTGGCTCAGTTTGGCCATAACTGTTGTTGCTCTCATGTTTCTACTGTTGATTTCAGTATCAATAGAGATTTACCAAAATTAGTCATGTATAATACAATCTTGTGTATAATATAAGCTCTTAATTTTACATGTTAAAACAAAATGAATATTTTTTTTTCATTACTAAAAATCAAAGATGTGAAATTGTAAGTTTTTAATCAGTGTTATTATAGTAAAAAAACAACAACAAAAAAACACAGTGTAATCATTCAGATTTGGATATTTTTGGCCAAAAATAAGTAAACTCCTTATCAGACATATTTATTCGATTTTATTTTTGCTAACAGAATTGTTTTCATTTTATTTTTGGTTACAGAGTTTCAATACTGAAAAGATCAATAATGAATAATACCTAATAATGTCTGGTCTGATTGGATAATGTTTCACAAGAAATAATTAAATCCTATTAGCTCAGTCAGAAAGCACTCACCTAAATCACATAGGGCACTGGCTGATACCAAAGACTTTTGAAGCTGCAGTAAAACACAGTTAGTGTGAAAAGCCCAGGTGTGAATTTACTAATGAGGCTATGGTGGTTGTTAATGAGTTATATATATATTGGTAATTACAACAAACACACCATAAGGTCACATATATTAAGACAGAAAAAAACAAATAACTCATAAATTCAACAATATGTGTATTAAAACAAATAGATTACAGTAGTCAAAAATACTGATACAAGTCCTGCAGAATATGCTTTTTTAAAAGTCCAATAGAAAAAGAAAGGGTAAGGCTCTGTATATCAGCAGTGAAGTAACTTGTAGAGACAGAAAGATATAGCTTGTAATATCTTCAGTGGTAGGCAAATATTTCTGAGTCGAGCGACATGGAATGTTTTAAGCATAAGTTTGTCTTCTCCACTGTTCTTCGAAAACCTTCGCTTTTTTTAAAGGACTACCTAGGATCGAAATCAGTCTTTTTGAAAAACTTCTTTTTTGGGGCGTGAATGCTTCTGATTGGTTCATTTTAAATATTCCTTTTTTTTTTTCTTTTCTACCTGATCCTATGCGCAGACTTCTTATTTTTGTTATTTTATTTCTGCTTTCAAAGTGTTAACTTGCAGCTCACCACAAGGCCCTCCTTACTTTTCTAAGGGAGATGCATAACATACCTGAAGAAGGCTGGAGAATGTACCAGTCAAAACACTGGAATAACAGAAGAAATGTTTGCAATTTTCCGAATAAATCTTTGAATGTTAATGATATTTGTTAACTGATCCCATAATTACTTTTGAAACTTAAGAAGTCCAACAACAGAGTCTATCACTTGCAACAATAACACAGCAGTCTCCAACATAAACTTAGTGGCACACTCCAAAGCATCTTGCTTCTTTCCTTGTTGCAGCTAGTGTTTTATGCTCAGCTTGATCTCAAAAAATTTTGCATACATGAAAATACATTCTTGGCTCCAAGATTGCATTTCTTTAAATTATATATTCACACTAATTACTATCATACTATCAAGCAAGAAACCTGAGGGACATCTTTAAGAATACAAACCCTGAAAACATTTTAAATTTTCTAAAAAAAAGCAACCTTTTCAACAAGATATAACAAAACATAACCGAATACCTCTATAGAACCACTACTATAAAGACTGAAATCCAAAATAACCGTTTTTGGCATTAAATGACCCACAGAGTTTGATATGCTGTTAAACAAAACTCAAACTCAAACTCTTTAAATTACAGTGCTAAGGCAGTCATATTTTCTTTTATTTCAAACCCTTCACTCATTTTGCACACAAGACACATTTGCACCCACTTTGACCTCCAAGGTACATCATTTCTTTCACTACAGTTAATGAACCTTCTAAAAACTGTAAAAATAACAGCCATATACACATGTTAACCATTTAATGGTTTGGTTTTGGTTTGTTTTCTTTTACGGCATATCAACCTCAGTGGGTCATTTAATGCCGATAAAGTTTTGAAATAAATCAATTCTTAATGGATAATACAATTTTTTTATAAATACATTTTTCTATTTAACCCATAGATGGGACCCTAACAGGTACTACCACTCCGGGTCAGAGTGGACCAGGGAGCAATGGTGATGAAGAGGTGCTCCACATTCCCCAAACCTCCAAAACTGGAAACTCACCATCAGATAGAGTTTAACGTCATCCCCAGGACATGTAGACCCGCAGCCACCGCCTTCTAGCACCCATATGATAAAAAGGGGTTGGGGCTTGCCATAAGGGCAATAGGGTTGGGGAAATCATATAGGTGCTAGGGCTTGACGTGACCAGCCTAACCATTTAATGAAAGGAGTTATTATAGAGTAGGACCACTGTACCCAGCAGTTACTTCATTGATAAAAATAAACAAAATTGACGACTTAAAATGTTGTATGATATGAACCCATCATTTTAGCTTTTCATTTTGATATCAAATTTCTTGCATTGTAAATGAATAAATATAAGAAAAAGCGGAAAATTTATCTTTTAATCATTAATTAAAAATTTTTTTTTTCAGCCACCTTATACAGGGTGCAACAGGAATACCCCCCATATTTTAAACTCTCACCTGTGTTTATACTGATGAACTTTGGCAAGTGGTAATGGTAGCTCCATCTAGCTAATGTCTTACCATTTCATTGGTTTGATTAGTCAATCCCAAAGCATGTTGGAAATTGCAATCACCATTTGGACATTTTCAACCCATAGCAGTATCAATTTTCTATCCTGAACATAATCATTCCAATGTAACTTGAAATGAGCATGAAGCGCTGTCTGGTTAAAAAAAATGGTAAAACATTTTCTCAGTGGAGTTACCATTACCACTTGCCTAAGTTCACTTGCTCCACACAGGTAAAAAGTATGGCACATTTACTTTATTTTTCTTGCTTGTTCTAACACAATAACATCTCACCATCTGTCCCTATTGGACATGGTGCATAACAGGTCCTCTAAAGGGCATCCAGCGTTTGCACAGAGCTGATGAATGTAAGTTTTTGCTACTTAGTCAACACTGTATCCATGTGTAGGAGTCTACAGGAAAATGTAAATAGTACTGCCCCTTTAGAAATGGTGGGAAATCTGGGTTAATTTAATAAATAAAATCTAACTTGCAAATATGTAGAGAAACACAGGTTATATAAAGAATAAGTTTATATATATATATATATATTTTTGGGGGGGGGAGAATATGTGCTTAATTGAAGTCATACCTAATTTGAAAATTAATTAGTTGATAATTAATGAATTAGGCAAATATATCTGTTCAAATGTAAGGTGTAAACAAATCAAGAGAAAGTCGATCTCTGCATGTACATTTCGGCAGAGATCGACTTTTTCTCGATTTGTTTACACCTTACATTTGAACAGATATATTCGCCTAATTCATTAATTATCAACTAATTAATTTTCAAATTAGGTATGACTTCAATTAAACACATATTCTCCAAAATTGTCGGCTATCCATCTCAAAGAAACTGTTTGTGTACTTTCATATATATATATATATATATATATATATAACAAACACAGAATTTGAAAAAAAGTGAAAAAAACAAAAAATAAAGAAACAGGAAGATCCCGCCAGTAAGACAACAGTGAAATAATTTTTAAAAACAGAACTGCTGAGACGGCAAAGTCGAAAACAAATTTATTTTCTAAGGTATATATGAATTAAAACTTTATACTCCGCTTGGGAGTATAATAGAATAGGCTCAGTCCTAATTAGTGATCTATTTCACTAATTTTAATTTTTTTTTTTTCTTAAAGAAACAACACCAAGCTCAATGATGATGTAACAACCAAATTACATTCCAGGATTTGTTCACAACAAGTACACAGCATCCTTGTGTAGATTCCATTTAACTTTTTCTCTAAGCATTTCATTAAATCCAAGTTTAAATCCAAGCAAATCAACAATTCTGAACAAGTTTCACTGAGAATTATGCAAAATTTTCTTGTTTCCTAAACTAAAAACTCATCTCAGGAATAAAATTTGAAGATTTGGAGGACATTAAAAACTCCCAATAACAAAACACGGAGGTTTCAGAGGAGTTTCAACAACTCATTGGAGTAAGTATATTGAATGCTAAAGAGACTTGGTGCATAACAGGTCCTCTAAAGTGCATCCAGTGTTTGCACAGAGCTGATGAATGTAAGTTTTTGCTACTTAGTCAACACTGTATCCATGTGTAGGAGTCTACAGGAAGATGTAAACAGTACTGCCCCTTTAGAAATGGTGGGAAATCTGGGGTAATTTAATAAATAAAATATAACTTGCAAACATGTAGAGAAACACAGGTTATATAAAGAATAAGTTTATATATATTATATATATATATATATATATATATATATATATGTATGTATGTATATATATATATTTTTGGGAGAATATGTGCTTAATTGAAGTCATACCTAATTTGAAAATTAATTAGTCATGCTTAGGCACAAGGCCCTATTAATGTGGGGCCACCCACCAACCCGAGCTCATGGGTGGCGGGTGCAAAAAATGCATTGATCCCATCGGCATTCCCCC
Organism: Doryteuthis pealeii; assembly: GCA_023376005.1. NCBI lineage: Eukaryota > Metazoa > Mollusca > Cephalopoda > Myopsida > Loliginidae > Doryteuthis > Doryteuthis pealeii. Next base: position 73,383,733 of record CM042142.1, read on the forward strand.
TCAAGGAGAGCGCCTCAGGCACTGGGCAATAAACCCAGCCCTGCCCCTTTAAATCAAGGGGGCAGGTGTTGCCTGGGGGTATAGCCCCCTGGGATTAATGCTGTTAAAGAAAATTAGCATTTTATTCCCTGTTCATTTGGTAAATAAAGATTCAAACTCAATACTTTTTTCAACTTTCTCATATGTTTTTCCTCGAGAGGGTTACCAGTGGTTTGATATGTACTCTCTGTTACAGATGTTAATGAAGAGTATTTAAATTTCCAACATTAGGCCTAATGATGTTGAGTTGGAGGTGTGTGGTGTAATGGTTATCATCATGGGAAATGGACTCGTCAACCCGAGTTCAAATCCTGGACGATCCTAATACCCCTAGAACGATCCTAGTACTCCTAGGAAAGGTATGAATCTTACTACTCTCCCTCCAGCTATGGGTAAATAGCAGGGCAAACTGGGTTCTTTAACCTTGGTTAGGCAACCTGTCTAGGAGAAAGAAAACTCGGAATACAAACCTGTTAAACTCCACTAGGGATGGTCACTAATGGTAAGAGGCTCAGTCCTAATTAGTGAACTATTTCATTAATTTTTACTAATTTTTGATGAAGAGAAATAAGAGTTTATGTCTGAAGGAATAGATAAGTGGATCTAACTTGCAAACATACAGAGAAACACAGATTATAAATAAGAATAAGTTAATATATATATATATATATTATATATATTATATATGTTTTTTTTAATTATTTCACTATCAGTCTTCCCATTTCTTTGTTTTTTTTTTTTCACTTTTTTTTTCAAATTCTGCGTTTGTTATATATATATTATATATATATATATATATATATATATATATATATGTATATATATATATATATATATATATATATATATATATATATATATATAACAAATGCAGAATTTGAAAAAAAAAAATGAAAAAAAACAAAGAAATGAGAAGACTGATAGTGAAATAATTAAAAAAAACAGATCTGATGAGACAGCAAAGTCAAAATAAATTTATTTTCTAAAGGTATATATCCTTTATTTATTTATCTATAATACTCTGTATAAGTAAAAAATACATACACAAATCTTTATATGTACATTTGAATTCTCAATTTTGGTTGAATCCTATCAAAATAATACTTGATATCATTCACTTTTATATATATATATAAATAAATAAAAATAAAATGGACTCTCCCGTCGATTTTCGACGTATGAGGGTTCATACACACAATGAACATCCACACAGGGATTTGTTTATAGTGGTGAAGGCTTGTGTTGGACCATCCACACTTTTTTGGCACAGTCGATAGGAAAGAATTGGTGCATCAAGGGTTGCCACAAACCCAATCAACGACCGACCTCAAGAATTTTGAATTCAGAGTTATCCCTCTCCTAGACTGGTTACCTACCCAAGGCTGAAGAGCCCAGTCTGCCCTACTATTTAACCCATAGCTGGAGTGAGAATATATGGATTCATACCTTTCCCAAGGGTATTAGCACTATGTGAAATGCCAACAGCTTTACATATATATATATATATATATATATATTTATTTATTTATTTATTTATAATTAATAATACAATTTAAAAGTCGGTCCTACCATTGGTTTCTGAATAAGACTTTTTCGGTGTTATTCGTCGTTAATATATATATATATGTGTGTGTGTGTGTGTGTGTGTGTGTGTGTGTATAAATGTAAGGTAATTCAAATGACTGGTAAGTAAGGAATGATTCTATTTGGGGTTATCAAAATCTCATTGTGCAGCCATACTGTATGTTCTTGTAGGTGCAAACATATATATTCATACAAGGAGTTTTATAAATCCCTAAAAAGAGCTCAATGTATAATAATCAATAAATTAAATTATATGTAGAGCAATATTCAACTTTCAAAGAAAGAAAAACTTAACAGACCATCACCCCGTTATATCTTTATTTCAACAAGAAACTCAAAAAATGGGTCTAGCCTCATCATTATATATATATATACATATAAAGTAAAGTAAAAGTCGACGGGGCGGCTTAAAGTCGGTATCAGACAGTCATCGAGGGAGTCTATCCCCTTTTCAATAGCGCTAGACCAAGGAGATTGTTTTAGCATCTGAGGTGGAGCGCCACACCTACCATCAGCTCCTTACTTTACCGCACAGATCCCTGTGCTACTCATATGCTGAGTTGGTGAGGACCGGTATCAAACTAGGAACCTTATGGTTTCTAAAAGTGTTGTTATGGGTCCAATGGGAGAAAATTGAATATTTTATAAAAAAGAAGGTTCGTAAAATGGATTATGTTTTTTTTTGTTTTTTTTATTATTATTATTTTACATTGGTGATACATTTTTCAGATCTTCTGATATCTTCTTCAGGCATTAATTAACCACATTATATGTCATATAATGTGGTTAATTAATGCCTAAAGAAGATATCAGAAGATCTGAAAAATGTATCACCAATGTAAAATAATAATAAAAAGATTTTTTAAAAAAACATAATCCATTTTGCAGACCTTCTTTTTTATAAAATATTCAATTTTTTATATATATATATATATATATATATATATACAGACACCGTGTTTTGACGTTTCACATCTCATCAGTGTGGCTAGACACAGCAACTAACTCCGACTAGGAACAAAACCCTATTGACTTTACGTCAACCTGATCCGTTAACCTCTAGGCCATCCCCAGCTGTCATTTAAGGAGCAGTGTTTTAACTGTTTTAAATACATACATCTGTGTATATACTTTACCATCACCAGAGAGATCAAATCTGTAAACAGAGGATCATTGCATTATGCTGGCAGTGAAAGTTTATTAAAGTTGCTCCTAAAGAGCTCTACCGGGTTACATACATATATATATACCCACTATATAAAGAAAGGTTATATAAAGAATGAGTTTAACATGGTGTTATACATGAAAGCATTGTTTTATTTTGGTGACACATTTTTCAGATCTTCTGATATCTTCTTCAGGCATTAATTAAGCGTGTGGTGTAATGGTTAAAGTCATGGGAAATGAACTCGTCGCCCCGTGTTCAAATCCTGGTAATTGCATTTCACTTAGCGCTAATACCCTTGGGAAAGGTATGAATCTAATTCTCCCTCCACCTATGGGTCAATAGCAGGGCAGACTGGACTCTTTAATCATGGCTAGGTAACCAGTCTAGGAGAAGGAAAACTCTGAATTCAAACCTGTTGAACTCCGCTTAAGAAATTGACCTTGTGTCACATCCTGCTCGTGCGGAGGGGTTGGTAAATATATATACATGAAAGCATTGTTTTATTTTGTAGTCTGAAATAAGGCTCATGTAGCATAGTCACTGATGACTGCTATGTTGGTGACGGCTAATCATCAGGTGAGGAAGGAGAAATGCAAAAACACAACTCAATTCAAGTGTAAGGACCTCTGTAGCTTTATTCTCTTTTTTCACCTTGCCTACCGGAGGAGATGTTGAATTCTGTTAACTGTTCTTTCTTCTAGCTGCTGGCTTTTTTAATAACTTATATTCACAACCTCATATCATTTGCTTGCAATGTTACTCTAGATCAGTTATAGGCATCCTTTTTTGAGAAGTGGACTGAAGTTGAAGAGAAGGTTCCCAAGTCCGACAAGAAATAACTGAAGAAGGCCGGAAGACATATCGACTGAAACGTTGTGTAGATAATAATAAAGATGAGGACAGTAGTCCAAATAATACAAATATTACAAATCATCAAGCGTTGCAAAAACCCAGAGAAATAAGACTATGAAAGACTCTTTAAAAATCAAATTTGTGGCTAAAAATTATCAAATAAAAGAAAATGAATAAATTGTTCATTCCAAAAAGACAGTTTTTATTTTTCCATCATTTCTTATCCACATAGTCAGATAAGATTATTCCAATTATTTACAATAATGTTGAGAAAGAAAATCTACAAATGAAACAAATATTTTTTTTTAAATCTTAATTTCCATTCATTTTATCTTGAACAAATTGAGAAAAAAAACAGCCAGCACAGGATTCACTTTAATCTTCTGGCTTCTCTTTCCTATTCAAGCTGTGTCATGATATCTCCTCCTCCTCCAAGCTCCCTAGATCACTAGAACTCTAGACTCAGCATTAGATACAGTTTATTGCTATACCCAAGACACACATTTTTATGTGGGAATACCTCTGCAGGGTTAGAGGGATATAGAGTGTATTTTATGCCACACCGACAGTGCATGTCATGGTTCCAAGTCATCTAAATTAGAGGTTCTCAATCAGGGCCATATGGCCCATGAGGACCATATACATTTTTGAAGGGATCCAGGCAAGCAAAATATATTTGATCATAAAAATACAACGGGATTTTTAAACATCAAATGGCTAAGGGGAGTTTACCATAGTAAAATAAGAATAAAAAGTATCCATATATTAAAAAGGCTAAAAATAATCACTAGTCTAAATTACGCTGAGAAACAATTATAATTACTAGCGAGACCTGTGGATATACTATTGAGAATTCTGTGGTATGGGGGTTATCATCCTTGTCTACGAGCCTCTGTTTCGAACCAACCAATCACGAGCCAGCATATTTTGGCGGCAAAGCCGAATAAGTAAAGTTGCCCTCTTCTGATCCAGCTTTCACTGGGGACAGACCTAAAACAGTGTCACTCCATCTCTTCCTCATCAACCAGAATCGGAGTCGGACATCAAACAGAACGTCTATCATATCCGAACTATCAGAAGGCCATCGCAAGGGCTCCGATAATACCCTATCTCAGGACTCAGATAAGTGACAAATTATAAACATTTGTGCAGACGAACTAAAGTTTGCAATCCTTATCGTTATATGTAATACATGTCTTTTATTCCTATTTCTAGTTGTTTGGTTATTTCTTTAACTCTCAATCTGTCTGCCACACTCGTGGTTAACTCCATACTTCAAAATTGGACTACTGTCGTTCTGTGTCTAGTTTCTTTATAATACCACAGTATGGATAATTGACTAATTACTGTAATCAATGAACTAAACTCAAAAATATGTGTAGACTGTCAATGAAAGCAAAATCATCCCAGAACTTTTGTAACTCTAGAAAGTTTTAGTGAGGCAACTTTATCTATTAAGCTATCTTTTCAAGTGAACCTGTCAGAAATCCTTTTAATAATCCAAGAAGTGTTTACCTTGTTGGACTATCAGAGATATAAAATTTACAAAAATTCACCACTTTCATTAATAAACTTAGACCATATGATCTTTAGGCACCCCTTTTGCGATCTCGTTTCATAAGGATTTTTTTTTCATTTACACCGTCAAAATCCGGTTGTTTGTTAACAGATGATTTTTAGAGGATTTTTTTTAAATTATAAAACTAACCCCTAACCCTAACCTCTAACCCTAACCTCTAATAAATGAATAGGAGACCTAAACAGCTAAAATGGCGACCAGAATCGTAATACACCACAACAGCCACCACTCATATGGCAATGGCAAACGAAAATCCTAATCAGCTCCACAAATCCACTTCAGGGATGAAGAAGAGAAAAAAAATATGAGGTAATAAGATATTTTCTGACCAATCAGCAATCATTATGCAACTTTCAAGTAAGTCAATTTCTGAGCCAATCCGAGCAAGTCTGACCAATTTGACAAAAGATTGATTTGACTCAGGGATTAGACGGAAATGGGAGCAGGCACTTCAAAGAAATGTCAAACGATCACTAGGCACCAACAGCAATAATTTCAAAGAGATTCCAAGTGGTCACAAAGCTGGAGGTGTGTGGTCTAATGGTTAGAGTCATAGGAAATGGACTCGTCGACACGAGTTCAAATCCTGGACAAAGCTACAGTTCACATAGCACTAATACCTTTGGGAAAGGTATGAATCCAACTACTCTCCCTCCAGCTATGGGTAAATAGTATGACAGACTGGGCTCTTTAACCTTGGTTAGGCAACCAGTCTAGAAGAAGGAAAACTCTGAATTCAAACCTCTTAAACTCTGCTTGGGGTAGTCACTACTAGAATAGGGTCAGTCCTAATTAGTGATCTATTTCACTAATTTTAACTTTTTTTTTTCTAAAAGAAACTACACCAATCTCAATGCAGATGCAACAACCAAATTATGCAATGTCAATTATTCTCTGTACATCAATCGAGAATAAAATCTTTCTTTTATTTATCCTCATACAGTTCTTATCTCCCTTGTGTTACTTCCAACTTCTTTTTACATCTATCATGAGTTATTGTACCCAAAGACAATGACAAACATTCAAGGTTTATTCTCATTCATCAACACTAGAGTTCCCACAACACATTCATACAGATAAAAAATCTTTTTCATTTGCAGAGAAGAAGAAAAAATGTTTCCATGATAATTTAAACCAACAAATTCCCTTAGGGTAATTCCATGTCAAATCATCCAGAAAAAAAAGTAAAATCGTCACCCATTCACTTCAATTTTTCTGAAATTTTGTACCAGTGTGGACTGTGTTAAAGTTAGACATTCCCCAAATTTGAGCTTCCAATTCCAAAAATTTGCAGAGTTATGTTGATTTTTAGCTCTCCAAATTTGGTGGGGTTCGTGAAAAATGGCAACTTTCTGTAATCTATTTTTGTCTGTAAAATGAGTTATAGAGCTTCCCAACTTCTAAAAATTGTTTTTTAGAAAGCATTTTTACCCAAGGAATCAAAAAAAGTCTTAAAGTCACCCAATTTTAAGTTATTAATGATTTTTTAATTTTTCCTAGCAAGATCAATATCCCGATGTGGCACTGAATCTAAGACAAAATCAAAAATCATCAATAACTTAAAATTGGTTGGGTTTCCTTGGACAAAAATGCTTTTATAAACCAATTTTTAGGAGTAGGGAAGCTCCAGAACTCATTTTACAGACAAAAATATACTATCAAATGTTGCCATTTTTCATGAACCCTCAAATTTGGAGAGCTAAAAATCGACATAACTCCATCAATTCTTGGAATTGGAAGCTCAAATTTTGGGATTGTCTAACTTTAACATAGTCCACAACTGTACAAAATTTCAGAAAAATTGAAGGGGTCGGGTGACATGGCCTGGATGATTTGACATGGAATTACCAATTATCATTTTGAAAATAATTTCATAGTAAAAGCCTACCAAAAGGATGAGGATCGAGATTTGGAGGTCTAGGGTATGTGGAGTACCATTTCATTGTCATTATCCTCGGATCCTCTCTGATCAAGAATGGTAATCAAATGGATCTGTTAGAAACTTATTTATATTAGATAAGGAATATATATTATGTGCAAAAAAACTCTTAAGAAACAACGACACAAAAAATTTGAATATAAACGTGCAATGTACACAATTCCCTAACCTCTGGGCATAAATTTGATAGGTTTGCATGCTGTTAAAATCAATTAATCAAAAAAGTGATTACAATGAAATGTTAAAAGTATAGTTATTAATCAAACAAATGAATCAAATTTCAGCATTAGATAACCCACAAGGAGTTGATATAACTGTGTGAATTATTCATATCAAGAATAATTACTTAAAGCTATAATTGTTTACTAAGGTTTATATTTAGTAGTAGTAACTAGAAACCATATAACTGTGTGCAATATGAAAAATATGGGTTATCCTCTCCTGACAGATTCTGGAAGTAGGAACTAGCAGGGACCGAAATCCTAAGAACAGAAAAATAGTCAGAGAGTGCAGACATCCCTACTGGGAGAACAGTAACAGTTGTCAGAGAGACTACACAGACGAAATCCTTAGCTGCAGAGGCAGTTGACAACTACAGAACTACACAGACTATACCCCAACTTTGGGTGAACGAACATAGCAGCAGACCCAACAACAAATGAGCCTACAACCAGAATCCTTTAACCCCAAAAGAACTCTACAAAAAGATAAGTGTGTTCATGAATTGTATATATATATATATATATATATATATATATATATATATATATATATATATATATATATATATATATATATATATATATATATATTAAGAAAGATTGAAAAAACACAGGTTTAAATGAGTTAAGTGGTGAGTTTATTGACCGATGCTGCAGTGTTTCGAACTATTAATTAGATCATCTTCAGGGCATTTGTTGGTATATGGAATACCGTCGGATTCACTTCCTTTTCTTCACACATATATATATATATATATATATATATATATATATATATATATGACTTGAGACCACTAAAGCAATGAGTTTTAGCAACCCTTTTGCACCACATTAAACCCCTTTTTAAAATATAACAACCTCATCTTTTATTCCTTTCTTATTACAGAATTTCTGTTAGCAAACAAATTATTATTATTCAATAGAAATAGTTACTTTAAACCATATAATTGTGTATAAATTATTAGGATTAGATAAGAATACTTGAGACCCTGTAGCTGTGCAAAAAAATGATTAGTATAGTAAAAGTGTTATAAAAAAAGTGATTGCAATGAAACACTGAAACACTGAAAACATTAACACACAAGGTGTTTATATGCCATTAAACAAACTAAACCACACCAACAACAATTTCAATCTTGTAAAAATAAAGCCAAAATAGTGAGTCACTCTGTGAGAATCAAACTCTTCTAGTGAACTAGTTCTTGTGGTTCTTGGTTTGGTTTGGTTTGTTTTACGGCATATCAACCTCAGTGGGTCATTTACTGCCGATAAAGTTTTGAAAATAAAGTCATTTTTAATGGATACTCAATTTTTTTATAAATACATTTTTCTATTTAACACATAGATGGGACCCTAACAAGTACTACCAGTCCGGGTCAGAGTGGACCAGGGAGCAATGGTGATGAATGGGTGCTCCACATTCCCCAAACCTCCAAAGCTGGAACCTCACCATCAGATAGAGTTTAACGTCATTCCCAGGACATGAAGACCCTCTGCCACCACCTTCTAGCACCCATATGATAAAAGGGCTGGGGCTTGCCATAAAAGCAATAGGGTTGGGACAATCATATAGGTGCTAAGACTTGACGTGACCAGCCAATTGATCGGAAGGGGCCTCTCCGACCACCCGTCTAGCCTAAGTAAAAGCCAAAGTAGAGTATTGCAAGTCATGGACTGCTCAACCACCTGGGTTCCATCCTTAAGCATCACGGGTCACCACTCACGGCCAACAGGTGGCCCCATCGGGGGAGTCTTACCCCTTTGCAGAGGTGCAGTCAGTGCATTCTAACGCCTCAGCCTACAGAGTGGTTTTGTGGTTCTAGCCATTGTGCTATGATAGATGATCAAGTATCAACAAGTGTATTAATATAGAAATAAAGTTTACTAGCAGGACCTGTGGATATACCACAGTATGATAATTTAATTATTACAATGTTTGATAGATTTACCTAAGAGCTATTGCAAATAGTTCAATATGTAAAAAGTATAATAATCTTGATTTAACCCTCTCTCTCTCACTTTTTTCTTTCTTTCCTTCTTTTCATCTTTTCATTATGTTCAAATGAAACAGATTAGCATTATCGCTTCTGCACGCTCACCCCCTCTCTTTATCTTTCTCCTACTTATTATATTTTCTCTGTGTGGCATGTCCTTTTCTTCCACTTCTTTCTTTATGATAAAATTGGAATGGTCCATTATTTAGCTGAGATGAGGACACTCATAAGAAATAAGAATTTGGTGGATAAGCAATACCAGATAATCAGGATTTACATTTTTGCATTTTATCTTGGACAATTTGGACGGTCTCATTTTTAACCAGTGGGTGTTGCAAGATGTTTTTTTTCTTTCTTTTCTTCTTTTCATTATGTTCAATTGAAACAGATTAGCGTTATTGCTTCCGCATGCTCACTCCTCTCTCTATCTTTCCCTGCTCTCTTTCTTTCTCTCTTTCTTGTTATATTTTTTCCGTGTAGCATATCCTATCAACAAATGTATTAATATAGAAATAAAGCTTACTAGCAGGACTTGTGGATATACCACAGTATGATAATTTAATTATTACAATGTTTGATATGTTTACTTAAGAGCTATTGCTAAATAGTTCAATATGTAAAAAGTACAATAATCTTGATTTGACTCTCTCTCTCTCTCTCTCTCTCTCTCTCTCTCTCTCTCTCTCTCTCTCTCTCTTTCCTTCCTTTCATCTTTTCATTATGCTCAATTGAAACAGATTAGCGTTATCGCTTTAAAGTTTACTAGCAGGACCTGTGGATATACCACAGTATGATAATTTAAGTATTACAATGTTTGATATGTTTACTTAAGAGCTATTGAAAAATAGTTCAATATGTAAACAGTATTTTTTTTTTACTGTATGGCATATCCTATCAACAAGTTTATTAATATAGAAATAAAGTTCATTGACCCAGAATTTTGATTTGCAGAAAAGTTAGGATTTTTTTTTGTTTTTTGTTAATCATTGATCTTTAAAGGGTTAATTCAATAAAAGCATCAGAGAACATTTCTCAATTTCTTTTTCCTCGTTAGCAATTCATTCAATGGATGGCATAGAGCCAAAACCATTTACAACAAAAAAACAAAAAAATATGACATTCATTCAACAGGCATTGATCATGGTTGACAATCTTCCAGACGTATTGATCAAATGTGTTGGCTTGGGTATTTTTAACGTTACTGCAGCAAATATCCAAATCTGGGGGTTTCATTTGATTTTTCTTTTTTTTTCTTTTTTTCTTTTTTTTTGCTAGGGTGAGGCGGGGCTGATAAGTGTGGTAAACAATCTTTTCTCTGTATTTACTTACCTTGGTAAGTAAAAAAAATTTTTTAAAAAACGAAAAAAAAATAATTAAAAAATGATACACTTATTCTTTGGGTACAAAAAGTACCCAAAGAAAAAGTATTTATTTATTTTTTTTTTTTTTTTTAGAATCTAACTCTAGGCTATTAATACTGTTCTATATTAATTGAAAGTTGCGTGTTTTTGTTTTGTTTTTTGTTGTTTTTTTTGTCTGTTGTGTTTTTTTTTGTTTTTGTTTTTTGAAGGTGGAGTTAATCATATAAAAAATAAGTAAAAAAATTATACACACTTTTTCTTTGGCTACAAAAAGTACCTAAAGAAAAAGTACATACCATTTCTTTTTTTTTTTTTTTTAGAATCTATCTCTAGGGCAGGAATACTGTTCAATATTAATTGAAAGTTGTGCTTTTGTTGTTTTTTTTTTAATCACATAAAAATAACTAAAAAAGTGATACACACTTTTTCTTTAGCTACAAAAAGTACCCAAAGAAAAAGTATATATCATTTCTTTTTTTTTTTTTTTCTTTTTTTTTTTTAGAATCTATCTCTAGGGCAGGAATACTGTTCAATATTAATTGAAAGTTGTGCTTTTTGTTGTTGTTTTTTAATCACATAAGAAATAAGTAAAAAAAAAAATGATATACACTTTTTCTCAGGGTACAAAAAGTAGACAAACAAAAAGTGTATATCATCTATCTCTAGGTTATGAATACTGTTCTATATTAATTGAAAGTTGTGTTGTTTGTTTTTTTGTTTTGTTTTTCTGTTGTTGTTTTTATTTGTTTTTTAATCCCATTGATCTATTTAAAGGTATCTGATGCGCTGCCTTAAACTTCTCAAAACAGATTTCATCTCACACACAAGGCACAATAGTTACTTTGTGTAACATTTATTTGTTCATCTCCTTGAGGCTATCATTTCAATTTTGGCAAATTTCCATTAATATATAATTTCTCCTTGATTTCTCTTACAGAATCAGAAGCAAAGTAACATTATTTTGATAGATTTATTTAGACAAACTGCACACACACACACACACACACACACACACACACACACACACACACACACGCACGCACACACGCACACACACGTGCTGGTGAATAAAGAACCATTGATAAGTATGGGCTATGAAAGTGTAATAGGTAGGTACATAAGTATATTTATATATTTGTTTGTTCTGCTTCCTTAGGCATCTACCTTTTTTTTTTTCAATCATATTTTCACCTTTCAAAGAAAAATTATTTTGCAGAGAACATATACAATATTAATACAATATCTATCTATCTATCTATCCATATATATATATATATATATATATATATATATATATATATATATATATATAGAGAGAGAGAGAGAGAGAGAGAGAGAGAGAGAGAGACAAAAAAAGAATCTTTGCAGAGAACATATACAATATTATTACAATGTCTATCTATCTATATATATATAGAGAGAGAGAGACAGACAGACAGACAGACAGAGACAGAGAGTGTGAAAGAAAGAAATCTTTGCAGAGAACATATACAATATTAATACAATATCTATCTATCTATCAGTCTGTCTCTCCCCCCTCTCTCTCTCTCTCTCTCTATATATATATATATATATATATATATATATATAGAGAGAGAGAGAGAGAGAGAGAGAGAGTGAGAGAGAAAGAAAAAATCTTTGCTGAGAACATATACAATATTAATACAATATCTATCTACTGCCTTCTAGCACATATATGATAGAAGGGTTGGGGCTTCCCATAAGGGAAACAGGGTTGGGACAATCATATAGGTGCTCGGGCTTCACATGACCAGCCAATTGATTGGAGGGGCCTCTCTGACCGCCCATCTAGCCTAAGTAAGGGCCAAATTGGAGTGTTGCATGTCATGGACTGCTTCTCTACCAGGGTTCCATCCTTAAGCATCACAGGTCACCAGCCATACCCAACAAATGGCCCGATTGGGGGGGGGGTCTTATCCCCCTGCAGAGGTGCAGTTGGTTTATTCTAAAGCCCCAGCTGACAGGACTGCTGGTTTTTTTTTTGGGGGGGGGGTCATCTTTGTTGTGTATGCATGCACTTAATATAAAGGGTGTTCTGGATTTTACAAGGAAGCACAAATGGGGTAATGGTTATTGTTGTGGAAAATGAACTTGACAAGGCAAGTTCAATTCCTGGACAAGGCTGTTCACATTTCACCTTGAGCTAATGCAAAAGGCATGAATCCGATTCTTCTCCCTCAGGGTATGGACAACCCTGTCAGCCGGCCTTAAAATATGCTGACTGTTTCCGCGGAACAAGAGATAGGACCTCATAAAAGGGAGTGTCTTGGGTATGACACTAAACTGCATCTGATCATGAGGCTCCAGTTCTAGAGTTCTGAGGAATGTAGAGTATCCTTTCATTGTCATTACTCCCATGTCCACTCTGACTTTTGTCAAGGTCAAATATATCTGTTTAAAAATTATTTGTATTAGATAGTGTTATGGTAATTTACCACGCACGCATGAACTCTTCCAACTATAAATAGCAGCAGGTTCTACACTTAAGCAAGAGTTAATATTTCAGCAGATAGCCGATAAGACAGCCTTGCATGTAACCGACTCATTGGTATATATTTGTACTACTGTTCTTTGTTAATATATTTGTTTAACTCATTTCTTCTCTTGTGTCTTTATTCTGGCTCCTAACCAGGCCACAACAGATAGGAAAACTTGATATCATATAACCATGTCCCAAAAAATTAAATGACACAAAAATGTAAATATAAAAATGTAGGTATTTAGATGTAATGAGAAGGATGCGACACATGGTCAAAAACATGGGCCATCAAACGAGGAATACAAACATAAAATGTAAACAATTGCCTAACATCTAGGCATAAAATAACCCTCAACAGGTTGATATGCCATTAAAATCAATCAATTAATCAATCAATCAAGCTATGTTACTGTTACTGCTGCATCATTCACCTTGGGTCAGTTGAACCGGCTCCACCCAACCAATTTACTGTAACTCGAATGAATGCAGACCATATGTGGTGATTTAATGTAATGTAGGTTATGAGTGTCAGTCATTCGCTGTTCCATCGATGAACTTCATAAAGGCCTGGGCCAAGGATCAGCTCGGTATCTTGCTTGACTGTTTTGAGCCATGTTTTCAGTTGAACCCTTTGGCATTTCTTCAACCTTTGAGGTGGTACTGGGTCAACGGATTTTACATCAACAACCCGGTGATATCATCTGTGAATCCGTGAAATCAAGCTATGGATAAATAGTAAGGCAGATTGGGCTGTAGCTTTGTGGGTAAGCAAAAGAGCCTTGAAAGAAAAATTAGCTAAACTTGCAAATCGGTCAGAAAATTAAAACATATTACAGGGTGAGCCTGAAAAAAAATATCCCAAATTATTTATTTATTTTCCCATTAAACTAACACTAACCCTAACCCTAAACCCTAACCCTAAACCTAAACCCCCCCCCCTAGTTAAAATTAACAGTTTTATTACAAAATTTGTGGGTTCTGTTTTTTCTGGGTCACCCTAATTTTCCGCCACACCTACCATCAGTTCCTCACTTTACCGTACAGATTCCTGTGCAACTTATACACTGAGTTGGCGAGGGATGGTATCGAACCGGGAACTTTGGGGTTCCTAGTCGAATGCTCTACCGACTGAGCTAAACCGCAGTATATTTTTATTTATATTTTTTAAATTTTTATTTTTTTCATAAAATTCAAAAAAATGATATGAATTGTAGAGTTAAAGAAATAGGTAATCTGAACATTAGCTACATAAATGAGAGTAACCTCCCCTTGTTTCTTTCACTTTGAGGATGCCGTCTGTTTTGGTCGGCCATTTTCATTTCACCGTAAATCTGCACTGAAAATACGAATTTGTTCAAATCAATACAACTGAATGTTTTAACACGAAAATATAAAATGTGTTCTTAATTATGCTTGTGCATTATTTGAAATGAACTTAATTGTTATTAAGAATACATTTTATGATATTTTCATGTTAAAACATGCACTTGTATTGATTACGTTGAAATGAAAACAGACGGCTTCCTCAAAGTGAAAGAAACAAGGGAAGATTTCTCTCATTTATGTAGCTAATGTTCAGATTACCAAGAAATATATATTTCTCCAGATTTTTTTCTAAAATAAAAAGGTAAAACTTTATAAATCAAAAAGAAATGTTTTAGTTTTAATCCATTTTTCATTTTACAATTTAGGGCAGATTTTCTTCAAGAAATGGTGTTTATTTTAAAGGTCTTTTTAATGATTTAAATTCTCTGAATAATTTTCTTTCTAAGATATAAAAGTATCTTTCCATAAAGAAACGTTTTTTCTTAAAAAATTCAAAGACTTTGTTATTTTTTTATGGGCCATCCTTTAGGCTTCAAGCAAGAGTGCTTGTCCAGTGGAAATCCTTGGTAAAGAATCCTTTGGTTGTAAGTTCCTTCATCAATGATTGCAAATGGATGTCTGTCAGTATCAGTGATTAAGTAGTCAACTAGCCACACATTATAGCTGTTGATTGGCGGAGGAATAAACCACATGACCATGCCTAATCTATAAATTTAGGTGGTGAATTGTAGCACACCTTATATACTGGTATATTCCAACAGACTTAAAAATGTATATTTCTACAAAGTTTTCCTAAAATAATAAAATTTAAAAAACAATTGCATTCATTGCTGAATAAATTATAAAAATGGGTATTATTTAAACACTTTTCACTTGTCACTAGCACCATCTGGCTTTGAGCTCAAACTGCAATCCCTATCTAAGGCGACACTGTGTTTATATTGCCATGGCTCGTTTCTAATTGGCCAGTCAGACCAATCAGTATGAGCAGCTAATCATATAAATGGACTATGTCTCCTCTTGCGAACCTCTTTTTTGTCATGTTTGGTTTCACGGGAGGCAAGCCATTTTTTCTCTGCAGCAAAGGAAAGCAATATGTATTTGTTTTTGGCTATCTCGACAACACCTCACCTAAATCATTGTACTCTATGTGAGACAGGTCCTTGCTCGCTTTGCTCCACAAAGTAAGTCTCTTTTCTCATTGTTATATCCCGAGATGTAGGATATACCAAATTGATAACAAAACAGTGAATATGTTAATAATAACAAAATTTGTTTTATTTATTCTCACTGATGGTTGGGTTCAGTTCAGCTTGATGTAGGATACATGTTGCCACATATCGAGCTCAGTTCTTGTCTGCCTGACTGTCTGTATCTTTGTCTCCTTTCTTTTCCAGAGTATCTGATTTGAATCATTAGGGGGAGATAACTCTCCTTAACACTCATCACATTTGTTAAGAAAATATAAATAATGGTATAAGAAACACTAATATGATTAGTAAGAAAATGATGCAATTTTTAAGAAAATACATACAATAAGAAATAATTATGTAATTATCAAGAAAATGAAATAAGACAATTTAAAAAACTTTATTGTCTGCTTTCAAATTGATTCAAAATAATGTGCGAGAGATGTCCAAAAATGAAGGTACAGATAAGCATAAATCAACCAGAATTAAAACATTGTGAAAACTGTAAGTGCAAATCTACTGGAAGGTATCTAATACTTCCTGTAACAGTCAGAAAAGCTATAACAATAAAGAGGTACTCTACACTTCCAAAAGATCCAGAACTGGAGCCTCACTGTTGTATAGCCAACATCGGGTATATACATCAGAGAGATAACACGGTTGAGAGAGAGAGAGAGAGAGAGAGAGAGAGAGAGAGAGAGAGAGAGATTTGAGTCTTACTTGTTATTTCATTTCTTCTTGCTATGTCTAGTCGCCAAATTTCCTCTCCTTCTTCTCTGGCCGACATCTTGTCTAGTCTTCTTTTTCTAAGGGCTTCTTTCAGGCTACTTTTTTAGTCATGTAATTAATCAACTCAAGAATTTTCTTGATCAAGATTTATTCCCATGTTCTTCCGCGCGGGGAGATTCAACCTCAGCAGAGCACGTCTACTCTGCTTCAATTCTCAGGTTAAAACTAAAATCTAAATCTAGTCACATGTTTCTCATGACATGTTTTCTAGGGGTCAAAGAGCTATAACCGTTACTGGTATTTTTCCACTCTCTGATTTGAAAGCCAATGGCCCCTTATTCAGCTACAGGGTTTGTCAACAATTTAGGCTACCATATAATTTATGTAATACTCACCACCATTTTGTGACATACTTAAGACACTCCTTTGGTGGGAAGGGAGTCTTATCCCTCTTTAAAGGTTGCTGTTGTAGTATTCCTAACTCCACTGACATTACTTCTTGTAACAATCATTATTCAATAGATTCTTATAAATTCCTTGTGAAACAAAAGGCTGTAACTACACCACGTGATGGATGGCGCTGCAATTTCAGTAGCAAATCAGTTTTTATAGATTGGAGTTGCTAGCCCTACACTTCCTGTTTTTGAATTCAGAATTTTTCGGCTAAACTTGCAAATTAAACACTTAGTACATTGATGACAATGAATAGGATGGAATTTTTTAGTCACTGGAATTCTTGTTGCTAACACCAGTGTACAATTTTGTAAGGGATTTTTTTTCAAATATGTCCAGACCCCAATGCTCTGAGAATACCAAAATAAATCAAATTTACTAACTTGTTCACACAATGACATCCTAGGATGAAAACAGCTCAGTTTGTTTGGGTTTTTTTTTTTGGGGTGGGGTTCTTCTATTTGCTATTATGAAGATGAAGCCCAAGTTTAGCAACCATTTTAGAGTTTTCATTTTATTGTGTCAACCCCTCCCCCTTCCCTTTTGAATTAAACTTTCAACGGAAATATTCAATGTGATTCGCAAATTAGGAACATTTTGAAAATTTCAGAACTTTTCCAAATTTTTTTTATTCTAATTGTTTGAACTTTGAAAATTTTCCTGACAAAATTTCCTTCCAAGTCTTTGAATATTTCTTATTCTTTTAAATCATTGTTTTTTGTTTGTTTGTTTGTTTGTTTGTTGTTTTTTTTTTTTTTTGTTTTGGGTTTTTTTAATCATTAAATGCTGTTCTTTAAAATTTACTTTTACAGTTTTATTTTTTATATATTTTTTTTTACATATACTTTCTAATAGATAAAGGGAAGTAACTCGCAATGTTTGATTTTTTTTTTTTTTTTGTCAAGCAATTCTCAACTATATATTAATACTCTTGTTCCTTGATCTTCCAGCCGTTATCATCTTGCAGCACTCTCTGTTTAAAAATAAGATCGTCCAAAGTTACCAAAATTAAATGCAAAAATGTAAATCCTGATTATCTGGTGTTGCTTATCTGCTGAATTCTTATTTCTTATGAGTGTCATCACCTCAGCTAAATAATGAACCATTCCATTTTTATCATAAAGAAAGGGAAGAAAAAGGACAGTCTGCAGAGAAAAAATATAATAAGAAAGAAAGATAGATAGAAAGAATAGGGGAAAGATAGAGAGAGGGGGAGAGTGCTAGGAAGCAATAATGCTAATCTTTTTCAAATGAACATAATGAAAAAATGAAAAGAAAGAAAGAGAGAAAGAAAAAAAGAGTGAGAGAGTTAAATCAAATTTATTATACTGTTTACATATTGAACTATTTAGCAATAGCTCTTAAGTAAACATATCAAATGTCGTAATAATCGAATCATCATACTGTGGTGTATCCACAGGTGCTGCTAGTCTTTATCATAGTAGTAACTAAAGTTGGCAGAGTTGTTTATTGTTGGCATCTGCCGGACAGCATGGAAATTTATCTCCTTTTTACAAGCGACTCAAGGGAGATTGTTTTTGCATTTGAGGTGGAGCACCACACCTACTATCAGCTCCCCTCTTTACTGCATAGATCCACGTGGTGATATTCATGCGCTGAGTTGGCAAGGGCCTGAATCGAACATGGAACCTTGTGATTCCTAGGTAGTTCAAATATACACTCCTACATTTGGGGCACTGGTGGTTGTCGTCAGTGATGTAATTCGCAGGGTTCATTGGGAAGTTTCGGGTCTTCCAACATCAGACTTCCCTCACCCTGCTGACCCTACCAGAGGTGATCAAACTCCGGCACAACCACCAACAATCAACAATCACCGCTAAAAGACGTTTGACTTATGAGAAATTTTCTGGACGGTAGAACTAACCCATTCAAATACAAAGCACCGCGCATCTGATTGGTTGTTTATAACAGCCAATCAGACGTGCGGTACCCTATATTTAAATGGGATACGTAGCCAGGAACACTTTTTTTCCGTGCGGATTACAAGGCTTAGATGATTAGGTAAGTCAACCCTTCTTTACTAATGCTAGGAGAGGAATGATTTTATTGTTTGATTTTTCCCTCTCTTCGGTTTTCTTTACCTGCTTCCCTACTTTTAGTCTCCTCGAATCCATATCATTCTGTGGCGTAACTGACAATGATCTTAGATGTTGTTAAGATACGTTTATCCACCGATCCATTTGCTGTTGTTTTGAGAATTTCACAAATGTCACTGTCAAACTCGTGCCAAGCCTTACTGTCCACGGCTTCTGGATACTATACCGATTGAGTTTTGGAGATTATGTGTCCATCTGTCTGTAACCGAAAATTCATCACTACCAACGTCAGAATTCACTTAGTTATTTATGATATATTCTCAATGATTATTTAATCTTCATTAGCATTTCATTTATTAATAATGTCTATATTAAAGTCTAGCTGAGTTAGGTAATTTATGAGGAAGTGCATCCCGGTCTCCTGCCTCAAAAATTGCTATCCAGTGACTATTAAAATAATGACCCAGCTCAGTCTATTCAAAACTATCCATCTTCATATCTATCTCAATTTGTTCATATTTATCTATATTACTTTAAATACTAAGATTTTTTTTTATTCATATTTGTTTAATGTCTTGTTTTTAGTTTAAATAAACAAGAATTACGACAAAAAAAGAAGCGAACCCCCCCCCCCAATACATCTACTTGTCGAAAATATCTATCTATCTCCATTTGTTCGTATCTATCTATATTATTTTGTTTGTTTATCTATCTATCTATCTCAGTCTATTCCAAACTATATATCCATCTTCATATCTAAACAAGAATTACGACAAATTACGATAAATAAACAAGAATTACGACGAGCTGGGGTTGTTATTTTGATAGTGACCGGGTAGCAATTTTTGAGGCAGGAGACCGGGACGCACTTCCTCATAAATTACCCTGAGTTAAATTTGCCTCAAAACAGTTCATGTTATTAATGCATTTAAAATCCTGCAATGTATGGTATATATTACTAAGAAGTAAAGGTTTACATAGTATATGATGTGGATAATTTTCATACTGGTTTTAACAAAATCAGGTTTAATAGATAATTACTTAGTGTTATTGATTTCTAATATTATTGTTTTATAACAAATTTTATATAAATAATGTTTAAAAATATATCTATGCAAATCATGTAGCAATGTTACATATAAAAACAAATCATCTAAAATAAGTTATCAATAAATAAAGAAAGAAATGAACCAGAAGAAAACTCGAAGCAATGAGTCTTGCTTTAATATCTAACAATTGTAAATTATGATTTTTGTAAAAAAAAAAAAAGAAAGGCATTTGTTTATAATAGTGAGAGGCTTGTGTAGAGCCAGCCACACTTTTGGGATGAGCTGATAACATATAATAAGAATGGTGCATTTGTGGATAATCTTGAACTTTCAAATTGTTCATGGCGAACTTACTTTCAAGGGGAGATAATCAGATATTTCTCAAATACCATGAGTCTTATTTTGCTCTCTTATGTAAAAATTATTTGTTTTACAGATTTTAAAACCAGAGAATTTATAACTTAAAATATCTATGTTAAAACATAGCATTTTTGCCTTTTTCTTTTCTCTTGAAGTTGTGATTTATTTCATTATGATTAATAAATTCTAGAAAAAAATGATATATGTAAGTTTTGGGCTCTATTCTTAAGGTAAAAAAATTAAAATAAATGACAATTTACAATTTTAAATTTTCCTATAAAAGTTTAATGAAAGCGGGAGGTTATGTAGTACCAAACTTTTGGCCATATATAGACTCTTCTTATTTTATTTCTGTTAATGTTCAATAGAAATAAATAAGCTACATAAACTGAAGCTGATTGTTGCGTTCATAGCTTCATTAATAATATTTTTTCGCGTTATTTTTTTACCCAAAAGTTTCCTACATTTAAAAAAATGAGAATTTTTCCACGATACCAAAAAGAATGAACAAACAAAACGAAAAATTATTCCCGTTTTTTAAAGAAATGATGTTTAAAAAATGTTACATATAAAAACAAATCATTTAAAATGAGTTATCAATTAATAAAGAAAGAATTAAACTAGAAGAAAACCCTAAGCAACAAACACGAATGACTTTAATATTTTACAATTGTAAATTATAATTTTTGTTAAAAATATATACATTTTAAAAATTTTGTTGGCGTAAAAACTATTTTGCTGAAAAGTACAAATAAAGTTTTCTTTTCGTTTTCTTCGTTTCGCCAACTCGGTGTCAGCTTTTACATGTGCTCATTTCTTCTTCCCGCATTAATTGTTCAACTACCGGCAGATACAATTTCCTTTCCGGGTTGTTCGGTTATTTTTTGTTTTTACTTATCATCATGTCGGCGATGCATCTTCGTCGAAAAATACCGACCCCACGTTCTACTGATAATGTTTTTTCTCCTCGTGGGGGAGGATACAGGACCCCAGGACGATCACAGATGGCAAATGTTTCGTCATATTCTCAAAACTCAACGTTAGTCTCTTTATTTTTCCGACCAGTTATTTAAAAAAAAACGTGCTTTTTTTTTGTTTTGTTTTGTTTAACTGTTCAATTTTTTTTTAATTCTTTAGAGTGTCTCATTATTTTATTTTATTTTATTTTCCCTCTTTTTCCACGTTGTCTTTGATGTTTGGACATTGTGGAATTTATTAGGACTGACCACTTAAGATCTTTTTCGACTTGTTTGAGATTATTTTGAATTTTTTTATTTAAAACAGACATGGCCACGTTTTTTTAAAAGATCCATGCTCGTTTAATTCTTTATTATTTTTGAAAGATAATCTTACAAGAATGTTTTAGAAGTTGGTTATTAATATTTTGTAAGAAAATAGAAATAAAATAGATATGACAACATTAAAGTTATTACATAAAAATACTTCTTTTCTATTTTACACCTAATTCTCTTCGGTAGAAACTCTATCTGATGGTGAAATTCCAATTCTGGAGCTCTGGGGAGTGTGGAGTACCCTTTCATCACCATTACCCCCAGGTCCACTCTGACCGGAGTGGTAGCACTTGTTAGGGTGCTATTTATGTGTTGAATTTTTAAAAAATTGAATACAAGAATGAATAAAACAACATCTTCGACATAAAATAACCCAACAAGAGTTGACATGCCGTAAAATCTAACCAAATCTTCGGTAAAACACATAACACTCATTATTAATTATATTTATTTTTGCATTAAAAAAACTTATTTAAAACTTAAATTTCCTCCAGGACTTTATCAGCCGATTTTAGAATTCCAGACATTAAAATCTTCATTTCAAATACCGAAACAATTCATAGTTATATTTGTTGTGTTACTGTAATGAACAAACATATATTTTCTTAGGCCACCCTGTCGGTGGGGCTTAGAATACACCGATTATATGCCCTTGCAAAGAGGTTAGACCCCTACAAGAAAAGGAATTACCCGGGTATAACACTAAACTGCATATGGTGTTAAGGCTCCAGTTCTGGGGAATGTAGAGTACTCCTTCATCACCATTAATCCCAGGTTCACTCTGACTCAGGGTGGTAGTAGCTGTTAGAGTCCCATCTATGGGTTAAATAGAAAAAAAAATGTTTATAGAAATTGTTAAAAAAAAAACTTTCTACCAAACTATCGCTTATAACAAACTTGAACTTATCCCTTAAACTGATTTCCAATCCACTTAGCAACAAACAACTGTAAACAACCTACTGTCAAAATCAATAAAAATCCTTGGAAAAATACATATACGTAATAAATTTGACCATCCCTCACAACCTACTGCTTGGCATAAAGTAACCCTGGATGGGTTGACATGCCATTAAAATCAATCAATCAATCAGTGGCAGTATCCATTGGGGTACTACTATGGGTCAAATAGATTCGTTTCAAAATTATTAGATAGAAATACTTGGAACTTCGTCATCATGTTGCGCACTGAATTGATGGTTGCACAGATATCCATGACGATCTCTCACCAACCTTCCCTATCATTCATCGACTCTGGGAACCAGCATCCTTACATAGTTGGTCAATGTAGGTCCTGGTTGGGCGGCCCACGTTAGCATGTCCATGTGTTGGTCTCCACAGTAGTATGTCACTTACAAGCTCATCCTTGCTTCTCCAGCAGTCTCCTGCATGCCTAGCCCTCCATATTCGTATGGTAGGCAGGTGGCCATACAGTTACTTTTTTGTGGGGTGCTGTTTCCACGACTTATTCAGGACCGCTCGCAGTATTCTTGTGCAGCTCCCATCTAGCTTATTCTCAAGGTGCTTTGTTAGGGTCCAGGTGGTACAGCCATACAGCAGTACCGATATAACCACAGCCTGGAAGAATCGTCTCTTTAGCTTGTCAGCGAGGTCGGATTTCCATACGACTGATAATTTGTTGGTGGCCAACCATGCCTTTCCTATTCGTACACGAATAGGAAATACTTGATACTTAGAGTGGCTGTATTTCCATTGACATGTTAGGTGTTGTTTCCAGAATTTGTTCAAAACCACACACAGCATCTTTGTGTAGTGAATATGTAACTTTTTCTTTCTTTTTTTACCTCAAGAAACAACTATGCAAAAAAAAATGTAAATATAAACAATGTATACAATTCCCTAACTTCTGTTACGATTTTAGTAGCCATCCTTTAGGCTTCAAACAAGAGCGCTTGTCCAGCGGAGATCCTTTGTGTTAAACAGAGTGTAATCCTTGGTAAAGAATCCTTTGGTTGTTCCTCGGTGCTCCTCAGCTTTGCAAGTCCTTAGTCAATGATTGCAAATGGACGTCTCTCAGTATCAGTGATTAAGTAGTCAATCAGCCACACACTCGAGGTGTTGATTGGCTGAGGTTTAAACCACGTGACCTCGATTAGTCTATGAATTTAAGTGGTGTATTGTAGCACGGCTTATATCCACAAAATAAACCAACAACTTCTAGGCTTAAATTAACCTGAGATGAGTTGGCATGCCATTAAAGTCAATCAATTTATCATAACAATTTGTTCATTGTGTTACTGTAGTAAAAATCCATTTTCTTAAAACATTGGGGCAGATTTTGATGTGCAGTCAGGATTTATGTCTCGACCCACATACATACATGTGAGTAATTTTTTTAAAAATTTCCACCCCATCAGCATTCCCAAAATGTATCACCCTGTCGGTGGGGTTTAGAATATTCTGACTGTATCCCCTACAGTGGGGTGAGATTCTCCCCCCAAAAAGTGAGTGTCCTGAGTATGATACTAAACTGCATCTGGTGATAAGACTAGTTCTAGAGAGTATGGACTACCTCTTCATTGTCCTTACTCCCAGGTCCACTCTGACCTAGTGTGATAGTACCTGTTAGTGTCCTATCCATGGGTCAAATAGATCTATTTAAAACTTATTCGTATTCAATATGACCATGTGAAAAAAAAAAATTAAGAAACAACTACACAAAAAATGTGAATATAAATGTACAAAGAAGTTGATTCCTTAACTTCTAGGCATAAAATAATCCTAGACAGGTTGACATGCTGTTAAAATCGATCAATCAAAAAATTCTAGAATGTTTACAACAAGATGTAAAGTGTAAACTTTAATTTTAATTTTTAAATGAAATAAAAATAGACTATTATACAATCTTAACATTAGTCCCCAAATGTCTGTCTGTCCATGCTGCTAAGGCGCTGCTGGCATTTTTGGCTTATTTCAACCAAACTTTTTGGAATGATCATGATTGGAAAGGTTTTAAAACTATACAAGGATATTCAGCTCAGACTGGGTTTCACGTGGGGTCTGCCTTTCACCCCTCCTCTTTGTATTTTACTGCATGCCCTCACTGTCTCTCATGCCCCTTTGTATCTTAATTTATATTAATACTCCTTATCTGGAAAATAATAAAATTGAATAATTATTTGAAATATTAAATAACACTCTCTCACCCCCCTTTGTATCTTACTGCACATCATCACTGTCCCCCCCCCCGTATCTTACTGCACACCCTCACTGTCAAAGGATATTCATCTCTTACCTATTACTGTCTTAGCAATTGTTATCCCTATATTCACTTAGACCCTCTCTGTTGTCATGGCCAAATGTCAAGCTGCTAAGAAAAGGAAATTCATTTAATCTCAAAAATTGCCCAGACTAAAAAAAAAGCTTCTTTTTTAAAAAAAAAAAAAAATTTTTTTGTTTTTTTTAAAAAATTTAGGTTAATACTACTGTTAGAATGACCTAACAAAAATAGAGTTGCTCCCCTTTGATCAGTAGGGGACTGATGGGAAACCTGGAAAAAGGGTTTCCACCATGTTACTTTTGGATTGGGTTTGGTTGTGTCAGCACGGTTGAACTAGTTAAGTCACTTTAAGGGTAGAAGCATTTTCTACCCTGCGTTAAATAAAACCTTGTTAATTATCCAACAACCTGGTCTTGCATTATCATTTCAGTCTTCCCTATTTTATCTGTTAATTTAATGTTGAAAAACATAACTACTACATGTCTGGAAAATAATAAAATTGAATAATTATTTGAAATATTAAATAATTTGAAGCAGTGATGCTGATAGTTTTTTGATTTTGTGTGTTCTGGGACACACATATTTGCTTTGGATGAGTCCCTGGGAAAATTTATGGGTCCCAACTAAAGGCATCTAACTCCTGTGTAATTTGTTTCTAAGAAACTATTGAAATGTATTTATAGTTAGCTTGAAATGGTGAGGAAAGAAAAAATAAAAACACTGGGATGCATGGATATGATTTTACTGCGTCCTTTCAAATTTTTAAGCGTCAGGGGCACAGGACACATGCCTGTCAGCATCTCTGCTGAAGTAAATAAGTGATAAAACAAATAAAACCTCCTTTAGATTTTGAGGTTAAACTTGCAAATCATTGTGAAAATTAAAACAGAAACTTATTTGGTGGTGATCCATGACAGTTTAACTACAGTGTATGAATGAACTTTTTTGCGAATTGGGTTATGGTTTAGGGGTTTGGGGATTAAGGTTGTTTTTAATTACGTATTGCTTAAAAAAAAATTACTATACATTTAATGTTGAAAAATATATTTTTTTAAACCGAATTTAATTGAAATTATACATTGCAATACTAATACAAACAACTGAGACTAATGTGTCTACCGTTGGATTCAATAATTAATTTCAATGGTTAATTAAATGTATAGTAATTTGGGTTTTTTTTTTTGTTGTTTTTTTAAGACAATACGTAATTAAAAACAACCTTAATCCCCTAAACCATAACCCAATTTGCAAAAAAGTTCATTCATACACTGTAGTTAAACTGTCATGGATCACCACCAAATAAGTTTCCGTTTTAATTTTGACGACGATTTGCAAGTTTAACTGATTTTTAATTGTCCCAAAGTTTAATAAAAAATGACTCCTGTCTTATTTTTAATAATGATCATCATCTAACCTGTATTACATACTGGTTGGAAAATGGTTAAGCTTTGATGGGAATTGCACAAGAATACTGTGTGCGGTCTTTAAAAAAATCATGGAAACAACATCTCACAAGAACACAGCTATACGGCCACTTGGCCCCTATCACACAAATAATCCGAGAACATGACATGTTGGACACTGCTGGAGAAGCAAGTATGAACTCATAAGTGACATTCTCCTGTGGAAACCTACACCTGGTCATGCCAATGTGGATTGCCCAGCAAGGATCAATAACGATCAGCTCTGCATGGATTCTGGATGTTGCACAGAGGACCTCCCGAGGGCAATGACAGACAGGGATGGTTGACGAGAGATTGTCATGGATATCCGTGCTGCCAACACAACGTGATGATGAGTCATTTACTTGGACTGGTGTCTTAAGGTCCAACAGTACAATGGCCAAAAGATTTGAACACTAATAACAACTAAACTGACACTAGTCTAAGTATATTGAGAGGCGTCTGCGCTGGCTTGGTCATGTTAGGAGGATGGACAAAGGCAGCATCCCTAAAAATCTACTGTATGGCAAATTAATAGAAGGCTCCCAACCAGTAGGAAGGCCACGTCAATGCTTCAAAGACGTCTGCAAGAAAGACATGAAGACATGCCACATCAACCCAAACACATAGGAGGTCAGTACAGAAAACTGAACGGCCTGGTGCCTCCTTATAAAACAGTCACAAAAAGAAGAGAAACAGAGAGGAAAGTAGCCGCCACAACAAAGAGAACCAGAAGGAAGGAGAGACAACAGCAGCCCCAGCAAGCATCACTGTTTGTGTTCAGTCACTGCACCAGAGACTGCCATTCAAAAATTGGCTTGTTCAGCCACTCGCGTAGATGTAGATTTTTTTTTTTAAATTTCAACACTACGCCATCGTCTTTAGCAGACAGAAAGGTGCCAACACAAGAATATTGGTGAATTCTGACGATACTTCATACTCTCTGAAATTCCAACAAAAAATAAAACATTATCTCGGCTCTTTTGGGCCAGTTTTCTTATTTGAAGAAATAATCAATGTATATTAGTAACATCTCATCTAAAAATGCCCTGTCAGTGGAGTGTAGAATACACTGACTTTATCCATTAAAGAGTAGTAAGCCCCCCACACCCTCAAAGGGGGGTCCTGGATAAGACACTAAACTGCATCTGATGGTGAGGTTCCACTTCTGAAGCTCTAGGGAGTATGCAGTACTCCTTCATTGCCATTATTCACAGGTTCAGCCTGACTTGGAGTGGTAGTACCTGTTAGGGCTAATGTTTGAAAAACAGTTTTGACCACAGATGTGGCATGTGAAGGCTGGTCCTGAAGATGTTGATGGTGTGCCGGGGCTCTGTTGCTGTTGCTTTCTCTTTTTCATGGTGTTGTGCCAGGGTGACTTCAGATATGAATAGCCCCCTACAGAGAGCTTGTTGTCAACAAAGGCAGTCCTGAGCCAAATTTTCCCTTTTTAATTTCATATTGGTGTATGTTATATAACTATACACTGATAGCTTTTTAATTTAGTGTGTCCTCGGATGCATAGATTTGATTTGAATGAGTCCCCGGAGAAATTTGATGGGTCCCAACCAAAGTTTCTTAATAAATTGCATGGTTTTTATCCATGAACAACAAACTAAAGCCGTCTAACCCCCTACCTTGTACCCCATACAGTGTAATTAGTTTCCAAGAAAATATTGAAATTTATTTACAGTT
Source organism: Doryteuthis pealeii (assembly GCA_023376005.1). Taxonomy (NCBI): domain Eukaryota; kingdom Metazoa; phylum Mollusca; class Cephalopoda; order Myopsida; family Loliginidae; genus Doryteuthis; species Doryteuthis pealeii. The sequence continues at coordinate 73,411,801 of CM042142.1, forward strand.
AAGCTGGAAATGATGGGGGGGGGTGGAACTGGGACGCATGGATACAATTTTTATACGTCTGTGACGCAGGACATGTACCTATCAGCATCTCTGACTATGTGCAAAATTATTAAACAACTACACAAAACATGTAAATATAAATGTACATAAATGCAATTCCCCAAAAAATAGGCATGAAATAACCACAGACTGGTTGACATGCCATTACAAATCAATCTTTATGAAATCGAGGCATTAATGGTAACAATTATTATTATTTGATAACTTAACATCAAAATCAGCTTCTTAGAACATCAGATTTTTTTTGTTCCATGTAAAGTTTTGATTTTATTGATATCCATGGTGTATTTGTTTCATGGTAATAAATTATTTAATTGTATTCAGCTGATCATTTTTCATAGAGAAAAAGAAGTTGTAATATTTTAACAATCTTTTTTTTTTCTTTTTCTTTTTTTTTCTTGAGCATTAATTTCAGTTATTGTTTTCTATCACTACAGTTTTTTATGAATGTAATTATTATTTGGAAATAAAGCAGTTATATTTTTGGAAAACAAATATACATTATTTGTCTATTTTTGAGATGAGGATTGATATGAATAATTTTGACTTCTCAGACTGTTGTCCTCATCTTTATTGTATGTATAAACACAGCGTTTAGGCTGCTGTATCCTCCGGCCTTGTTCAGGTTATCGTCTGATTATGTCTTTAGTCTAAGGTAAATAAGAAACATCTGAATAAGGCCTGAGGATACAGCAGCCTGGACATTGTGTTTATACATACCACAATAAAGATGAGGACAACAGTCAAAATTATTCAAATATAAATTATGATTTTTATTTTATTTATTTGATATAACTGACATGTTGTTGCTTTTTCTACATTTTTTTATCGCTCAAAAGATTTTTTTTTTTTTTTTTTTTTTTTTTTTACTAAATTTCTTGTTTTTTTTCTTCAAAGATACTTTTTTGCTGGAAGTGGTTCCACCGAAAGAAACCATTCTCTTCAAGATTATGGTAATCCAATGCCTGTTCTCATCTCAGAAGCTCTTAACATTACCGAGAGTGAGTTAATTTATTTTTTATCTAAAACATATGAAATTTTATTTTATTCTTTTCAATGAATGCTTTCTTCTAGATCAGGGGTCACCAAACTATAGCCCGCAGGCCGGATCTGGCCTTGAAGGCATTTTATCAGGCCTGCTTACAGTACTTGAATTTTTAATGTTTTTGATAATGTTTTGAAAATAAATATGTTGGTTAAATTTGTTTTTGTGCATCTTACACCACTCATCCATGAATATAAAATGGAAAGATAAATTTGTTTTACATCTTTTTCTCAGAGCTTTCGTTCTGGCTAGCAAGTATTGAACACAATAATAATGTGGCCCACGCTCATTATTTTTTTCAATTATCCAGCCCACTGTGAAAGAAGTTTGGTGATCCCTGTTCTAGATTATAGTCTTGTAAAAAAACCCGCATTTTTATTTTTTAAATCATTCAAATTTTATTTTACTTTAGTTTATTTTTTTTATTTTGAATATAATTCAGTAATTTTTTCTTTCTCTTTTTAGAATTGATAGAATATACAGTTAAAATTGATCCGTCCGGTTGGGCATGGTTAGTTGGAGGTCGTAAGTTGATTATATGGCGATACAATCAAAGTATTCATGAAAAGGTGAGTGTTGTTTAATTTCTTTTGACTTTGGATTGCTAGAAATATTTGGGGAGGGAGGGGGAGAGAAAATGTCTCCTATTTTAGGCAGTATGGCCAGATATTGTTTCTTTTCCTCCATTTTCCAAATTCTTAGAGTAACTTCAGTGGCTTTGAGGACCAGTTTAAAATAATGCCTCAAAATTGCCAGAATCTCAGTTCATGTATATTCATTATAATTTTTAAAACAAAAAGTACAGATGAAACCGTATTGATACTAATATATGATATACAGGGTGTTTGGGATAAATTTGACATACTTATATTTGGTCATTTTGTAGAGGCAAATAGTTTAATGGTTAGAGTCGTAGAAAATGGACTCGTCAATGCGAGTTCAATTCCTGGACGAAGCTGTTGGCATTTTACATGGCGCTTATACCATTGGGAAAGGTATGAATCCAATTCTCCCTCCAGCTATGGATAAATAGCAGGGCAGACTGGACACTTTAACCATGGATATGTAACCAGTCTAGGAGAAGGGAAACTCTGAATTCAAACCTGTTAAACTCCGCTTAAGAAATTGACCTTGTGTCGCAGCCTGCTCATGCGGAGGGGTTAGTAAATATATATATATTTGGTTATTTTTCTCTGTAGGTTGGAGGTAAATAGACAAATCTTAACCAGAAAATGGTTAGCATTAAAGTTATAGACATTTTTTATTTCATGTTGTAATAGTCAGCTAGCTAGTCTTGCAGATCAGTTGATACTGAAATGACCCACACTTGTGCCAAATCCTAACAGTTTTTTTGGTTTTTTTTAATTAATATATCCTGAATTAATATATGTTTTTTTTAATTAATATATCCTGAATTAATATATTTTTATTTTGAATTAATATATCCTGTTTTGTAAAATTTTAGTCAACATTTTTGACTTTCTCAGATATTTATTGTTAAGATTCAAGTTATTTGCTGTTGATTCTTTAAATGTGATTTTTCTGTTAATTTTAATATTGCAAATCAATGATTATAAATCAATCTGGATCCCTTTACTTAAAAACACAAAAACAATCTGAATGTGTTCTTTCTTAAAGAAGGAAGCTCTGATTAAAAGTTCTACCTCAAAGATAATTATGCACTGCAACATTTCATTGTTTTATTGTTTAGTCATGTTACATATTTATTTTTACATATAATTTATTTTTGGACTTTGATTTTACAATTTCAAAAAAATTGTAGACATTTGCTATTCCTTTACACTTTTTTTTCATTATAAAGTAATTTTATTTTCACTACTAATTTCTTAGAACAGCTTTTTTTGGTTTACTGTGATGAATTTTAAATGAGCCTTTTAATTTTAATTTCAGAGTTCCCGTATTGTGAAAGAATTAACTCTTCCTCCAAGTGACTTGGCCCATGATGCAAACCGTGTATGTGTGATCCCCAGTCCACGGGAATCTCAACAAGCAGCATGTGTAGCCGTTTCACCAGAGGGTGTTGTTCGCTACTGGTCAAGTATTGCCCATGAGGCGGCATTTGTAGAAATAAGTGCTGAATTAAAAGGTGAAGAATGTGCCTGTGTAGTTAATTTACAAGTAAGTTTTATTTCTAAATTTAAAAATAAGATTTTTATTTTTATTTGATTTTTGGCATATTTTTGCCTTTGCTAAGAAGAAGCAGTAAGAATGTGAACATTAGTTACATAAATGAGAGTAACCTCCCCATAAAATCTGTTCTTGCACATATTTGAAATGAACTTAATTGTTATTAAGAACACATTTTATGATATTTTCGTGTTAAAATGTGCAGTTGTATTGATTCAAACAAATTTGTATTGGTGAAACAAAACATACAAATTCCTCAAAGTGAAACAAACTAGGGGTGGTTACTCTCATTTATGTAGCTAATGTTCAGATTACCTTAGGTAAGTGTGGATACAACACAGACAGCTAAATTCAATTGATATTTCACCTTATTATTGGTTGAAACTTTTTCAAAACTTTATTGACATAAGTACTTGTACATTCTGCTTTTATAGTGAAAAGGTAAATGGGTGAGGGGTTGAGAGAAAGTCAGGTGGGTTGGTGTATAGGTAATGGTACTTTTATTTTTATGGGGTCAGTCGGTTGACTTAGAAGAGAATTTGATATTTGGAGTGTGGGTCAGATGTGTTGATGTTCGATGTGTATCAGGGGATCGGGGATATTTTTGTTTGATAATGTTTTAGAGAAGTCCTTAAAGATTTTGTTGAGATAAATGCATTTTCTATCAGCTTTTTTATGTTTAAAAATTAATTGGATAAGGGAAGGACAGGGGGAGAGTAAGAGAGGTGGATTTTTTTGTATGTATGTATGTGTGTGTATATATATATATAATCTGTGTGTATTTAAACGATAACAGAAAATAAGTATTCACATGTTAGACAATACTTTTTCTACTGTTTATGATAGAAATGATTAAAGAGTTATGCATAAGGTGCAAACAGATAACTCCTGAAAAATAAAACTCTTGTATTAAATTGAAATTCTCTGAAATGCTGACTTTTCTCTTTTCTCTTTTTCTTTCCAGCCGTATGGATGTATCTTAGCCACTACGACTAGTTCATTTGTTTTGCTCACTCCTGTGACTGGACAAGTAAGTTCTTTGCAATAATTTAACATTCATTCAAGACAATATATTAATCTCTTCTTGATAAAACCTAAAGTTCTTTTGGAGAGTGGAAACCAACTTTCAGAAAATCCAGAAAAGAACATCTTGATCACGTATTGGTCACACAACACTTATGATGATGATGATATATTTTGCTTTACAAAATATTTTAAAGAGTTTTAATTTATGACCCCTGGTATTGATATTTTGAGCCATGTTTAGATCATCAAAGTTTGTTGAATAAAATCCATGGGTATATTTGTAAGACTTTATGTCCCCTCTTGTACGTTGATAAACCAAACTTGGTAAGTCAATCTTTCCAAGTCTTTCTTCATACGAAAGGTTTTTTTTAATCATTCATTACTTTAATAGCTCTCCTTTGAACTCCCTCAATGAGTTTTATGTCAAACAAGAACAATAACTAATGTGTGAAACATCCTACACTATTTAACACTTTCTCATACAGAATTTTCACTCTCATCAGAAAACACTTTTTCAGCGCAAATAATGTGAAAGATCTATTTGAAAATGTCAACATAGATAACATTTTGTCTTGAGAGAAATAGAATTATAGCAAAGATTATAATTTCAAACATGTTCTTTAAACTATTAGAAAAAATCCCACATGTTAACATATTTAAAAAAATGAAATAATGCTCTAAAGAAACAGACAAAATATGCAAATATAAACATACAATGTGCACAACTCCCTAACCTCTAAGTATGAAATAACCCGAGATGGGTTGACATGCCATTAAAATCAATCAATATTACTGAAATCCTCATTAATTTTGTTGATCATTAAAATTTTGATTGAAAAGTTTTGTAGTGGTGAAGTTTAAGATTGTACCCCAACAGAATGAGAATACAATACCCCCGTGGATTGAGGTTCCCAATTACAACAAGAAAGTTCCCCGGTTTGAAAAGAAGATTCCTAAGTTTGACAAGAAATACCTGAAGAATGTCGGAGGGCACATCAGCCGAAACGTACAGACAACAATAAAGATGAGGACAATAGTCGGAATAATCCAAATAATACTAATTTAAGATTTACAACTTGTCTTCCCCCCTTTCCAATATGATCAATTCTCGTGGATGTTCCAGGGATCCATTCCAATCAAAATAATGGATCAATCCTGCCTCACTGTCAATTTGAGTGCAAAATGTCTGTCCATATTACAAGCAAAATTCCCATGGATTAACTAAAAATCAATCAGTATTGAATAAGACTAGCTTCTCTTCTTTCTACCCTGTCAGTAGGGCTTAGAATGTGCTGACTGTATAACCCCGTAGAAAGGGGAAAATCTTCCCTCCCCCTCTAATGGTGAAGCAGTTCTGAGGAGTGCACAGTACGGTTTCATTGCCATTTCTCCCAGGTCCACTCTGACCCTCAGTGGTGTAGTACTTGTTAGGGTCCCATCTATGGATCAAATGGATATGTTTAAAAATAATTTATATTTGATAGGATATTATGCAAAAAATAGCTCTTAAGAATAAACTACACAAACAATATAAATCTGAACGTACAATGAATGCTATTCCCTAATCTCTAGGCATAAAATAACCCTAGAGTGGTTGACATACATTAAAATCAATCAATCAGCCCCCTTTTACTTTTAAAAAAAAAAATTTTTTTCTTTTTTTAGATTGATAAATTGATTGTGCAAAATAATATTGTCAACAAAACTGAGTCATTGTAATGAATATACTAATTTAGGAATTGTGAAATTTTCTACAGGAAATTATTAAATTATTGAAATTTTTCTTTGTTATAAATCTCTTAAGACTTTTATAGCAAGAAGGAAAAATTATAATAATAATAAGCATTGTTGTCAAATACTTTACCTCATATTAAGAAATAAAGATGACATTATACACTTAAGTGGAATTAAGACTATTTATACTGTGACAGAGAAAGGAAAGGGAGCAAGACATTGTCAGCAGAAGCAGTCGACAACGACGAAGCGCTTTGCGAACGACCCAGTAAAGAAATAGATTTTAGTCAAACAGAAACAAAACTAAATAGGAATTGCGATTTTGAACTGTTAAAGATTATTTCGACTACGACAACGGATTTTCCAGCTGCAAGACGAAGAATATGTTGACCAAAAGAAAGTCTGGCTTGTGAGAAGACGGTGAACTCGCTTCTTTTTGGTCCCCCCCCCCCTTCTCAGCAGGAACTTGTTGACTCAGATATCCATTTCCCCCCTTCTATTTTATAAATACCTTTTTTAATTATTTTCATTTTTCTTAATTTCTTTCCAGAATTCAATAACATGTCACATGATTCGAGCATCACAAGGAATGTTAGCAGGAATCACTCGGAAAATGTCTTCTTTCATATTTGGCTCATCACCAGCACAAGCATCGGGTGCAGTAAGTTTTTGTTTTTTTTGTTTTGTTTTTATCTACCAATCTATGTACATCACTTTTACAGTTTCTACTTAAAACAATGGGTGATATTTTCTCTTTTGTAATTTAGTTACAGGCTTACATACTTTCAGGAAATATTACTTTGGACTTGTGGTTAAAAATACTCACCTGAATAGGAACTAAATAAAGTAGCATTTTTGTCTCTCAAAATATGAACATTAGCTACTTAAATGAGAGTAGCTTCCCCTTGTTTTTTTTTTTTCACTTTGAGGAAGCCGTGTGTTTTGTAAAAACACGGATTTTTTGACAAATTGGGTATACTTTTCTAATATACAGGTACTCTTATAGAAATATTAACATCTTTTTTTTTAATCACCTCTGGGAGATTCTAAGCATATATTAACAGGGATGGTGAACATGTGGAGACTGAAAATATATTAATGGTATTCTTATAAGAGTGTTAACATTTTTAAATCGATTTAAAATATATTATATAAATATTTTTAAGATTTGACCAGAAATACATGAGAAAATGCAATTTGAACTGATGAAGGTGAAAATTTGTCAATGTCCACCGATTTTTACCAAACGACCTTGTAATGCTACTTTAGGGTAACATTCACCCAGGATGGGTTGTGTTGGCTCCATTTTTAGGATATGCTAAGTCTCACACAAACGCCAACCATACCTGGTGATCTGATGTGAGCAAATGGGTGATTTTCAGCCAGTCGGCAGATCCAGCAGCCTAACCTGTAGATGCAAGGGCCAATATTTCCTTCAAGATCAGCCATCACCGTCATTAACCACGTTTTTTTTTTTACCACCATAACACTTCTTCCAGTACGGAGAATTACTCTTGTTTATATTTCCATGTACTTATGTATTGGGGGGGGGGATCTTGAATAGTAATATATTTCTACTTCATAAAAATATCCAATTTTCAGAACTTACGTATTTCAATTTAGTTTGATACTTTGGTGTGAATGTTTGTTTTCAAAATATAACATTTTATCATCTCGTATTAATTGGTGATATCTATCATTTGAAAAGTTAATAAACATTTTATATTTGCTCTGATGTCCTGGTTGCACGAATCATATTTAAGGGAAACAACTTTTTTATCAAATACTTTGGTTACCTCCCTTGGATGAATTAGTTCAGACATGATAAATATCTAAATCAGGAGTGAATTTTTAGCAATGAATAAAAAATATTAAAGGGTCCGGTGAAGGGCTACTACTTTGCATTTATAAATAAAAATATGTTTATCTATATAAACCACATTGAGAATTTGCTAGAAGATTTTAGAATTCGATTCAAGAATCATCTAAACATGGAAATTCCTGAATGGATTATTTCTCGATTTGTTGTTTAAATTGGAAAGTGCAAATTTTGACACCTTTCTCAAAGAAGGATTTTTGGAATGCCTTTTGATTTTAGAGTGAAGACTATGTATACATTTAGATGAATTGGATATTAGGGGCCGGGTTAGCTCAGTCGGTAGAGCGTTCGACTAGAAACCACAAGGTTCCTAGTTCGATTCCGGCCCTCGCCAACTCAGCGTATGAGTAGCACAGGAATCTGTGCAGTAAAGTAAGGAGCTGATGGTAGGTGTGGCGCTCCACCTCAGATGCTAAAAACAATCTCCTTGGTCTAGCGCTATTGAAAAGGGGGTAGGCTCCCTCGCTGATTGGCTGATACCAACTTTAGGCTGCCTGTAGATGAATGAAAAAAAATATAGCAAAGTATTCTAAGCCTTTTGTAACTGTTAAGCCCATTTTTATTTGCTTTTCCAAATTTGTATATGGTGAAATCTGGTTTTTATTTACTAAGCAGAGAAACTCTTTGAACATAGAATATTGTGATTTGCAGCACAAACTGCAATCTAATATTTGTGATCTCCTCACTGCCCACCAAACCAATCAAAAAAAAATAATTAAAGTGTTACATAATTATTAGATACCTAATATTTGTGTGCAATAGTGTAGAAATCAAAATGGCTGTTATAAGTGCAGCCCACGGCCTTGAAGGTTGAGTGACAAGGCTTGACCTGATCCTTTCCCAGTGGATACCGTGAGAATCGGTGGAGGAGACCCTCATCCGGTTTAGATTAGAAATAGATTTTAGTCAGTCGGCGAGAAACCATGACGGTGGTGAGTCGTGTTATACACGCTCCGACTCAATCTGTGCAGGTAGTCTGGTGGGGATTTCGAAATAAAATGTGATCTAAGTAAATCGAAGTCTTGTGTTATTATCTAAAAATTACTAATGACACAGGGCTTCTGATAAAGAGAAATCCCCAATGAAAGACCAGACACGAAGTCCCCAAGAGAAGTCCAGACGCTAGAAAAGACCTAGAAGAACTTAAGATGTCAGAAGAACAGAAGATGAATAGAAGTAAGAAGTAAGTAATGAGAAGGGTATACAACAAAAGGTGTGTTTGCATTTGTAGTTTGCTGATTCTTTTCTCACATAAATTGTATTAAACTTTGGTAAATTGTTGTTTTGCAATTGAATGTTGAATTTATTTAGCAGTGAATGGAAATTAAATTTACTTACAAGGACAAGGGATTTTCAAACAGAAATCCGGGTTTATATTATTATTTTCTTTAAAAAAATACAAATGTTACATTTAATGGTCACAGAATAAGAATATTAGTAAAATTTAATTAATATTCAATTTTTATAAAAAAAACAAATTTGAGATTTATATTATATTTTTTTTTCTTTTGTTTTAGGTACTTCATGCTTTGGTAGCAAGTGAAGATGGTTATGAATCTGGGGAAGACCGATTTTTCTATGTCCTTTCTGGTTCTCTCCTACAAAAATGGTCCGTGTCTTCTGGCAACACAGAAATGGTTAGTGGATTATATTTGATCTGAAATTCTCAAAGAATGGTAAAGGGTTTAACCCCTTCTCTCCGCATAAAAGATTTTGGATAATCCCTACAAGAGGGAATTCTTTAAAACTTTATTCTAATTCTAAAAGTGCATTTCATAAGAATTTATTTCAAAGGAAATAATGAAAAATCTTTGTATATGTTGATTATTCATAGTTTATAAATTATTGATAACTATTTCAATTTTTTTTTCTTTTTCTTTTTTCTAAAATCTTGTTTTAACAGTTTTTATTTTAATCTCAGAATTAGAGAAAGTTTATTAATAGCCAAATTAGGTCCTAGTATAAACAATAGATTAGAGCTAAACACTGAATACATAATTAATTAAAATACACGTTCCTCATAGTATATAGTACATAGTATGTACATTTCATTATACATATATCAAATGAATACATAAATATAAATAGATGAAAATAATAAAATTGAAATTGAATGAACGGCGAAATGACTATCACGCCTTTCCGCGTGGCGTTTTAAAAAAAAGAACACCACAAGACGCATGTTTATAACATATAAAAAAATAACGACATAAAAAAAAACGCATCCATTTCTGGAATTCGTCTCTGAAGATAAAGTTCTACTTTGAAATCGATAAGACAAAAAATAACATCTTTTTGTTTTTATTTTTTATGTGCATTGTAATTGCTTTCAAATTATTAATATATTATAACATACTTAACAATGCTTCAAGCAAATTACCAATTAGTTTTTATTTTATATTTTATATCGACTGAATTCATTTTCTTTCCAGTAATTTTACTAAAGAAATACTTGATTCCATAGAACTGTGCAAACAAATAATTATTATATTCAAATAAAAAATGTGATTTAAAAAATAATGATTGCAGTGTTTATAATTAAAAAAATTTACGAATGCATGAAATTTCAGCTTTAAATAACCCATAAGGTGTTGATATTATTTCTCTGAATTTTTTAGATGAGGCTTGATAATTAGTATTATTTGGATTATTCAGACTATTGTCTTCGTCTTTACATCTTTATTGTTATCTGTACAATGTTTCAGCTGATGTACCCTCCGGCCTTCTTCAGGTATTTCTTGTTGGACTCTGGAGCCTTCTTGAACTCATGAGCCTTCTTGTCATAGAAGGTTCCTAAGTTTGACAAGAAATACCTGAAGAAGGCCGGAGAGTACATTGGCCAAAATGTTGTACAGATAACAATAAAGATGAGGTGTTGATATGTTGTTACATAAATCCAACCAAACTCTGGAAATGTAATATACTGCTTCAAATATTTATGATTCTATTATTTTTTGTTACATTAACTTAGTTGTCATATTATTTAGTTTATCATTTTGCTCATTTTATTTATCTCGTTCCATATTTTATTTATCTCATTCCATATTTTCAGCTGTTGTACCAATCAAATGTTCAAAGATTATTCAGAACTCATCTTGCTGAAAAGATTTGGGTAAGTTCCTTTCAGTTTTATTTTAAACATTTGAAACTATTGTGATAAATTTATTTATGTTTTGAGATCCTCCATTTTGTAATATATCCACTTTCTGTTCAATAAATGATATCACCCAAATGTTATTACATCCAGGAAGAAAAGTTTTTGTAAACACAGTTAAATGATTAAAATGATAGAAAGATTTACTAGTTTCTTGGTCTCACTATATAAACAAAATAATTTATATTTAAAATATTAAAAAATCAGAATGAGAAGGTCATCACATGGGGACAAATTTGAACTCAAAAGTTTACTTAACCCCTCTACTACAGACTGGAGTGGTAGTACCTGTTAGGATCCTATCTATTGGTTAAATAATGAGTACCCATCAAGAATGAATAAAACAAACATCTTAAGCATAAAATAACCCAATAAGGGTTGACATTCTGTAAAATCCAACTACCCAAACCCACCATCCACCATGTTCAGGGTGTGACACAAGGTCAATTTTTTAAAGCTGGTTTGAATTCAGTTTTCCTTTTCCTAGACAGGTTGCTTCTACTAAAGTTAAAGAACCCAATATGGCCTACTATTTTATCCATAGCTGGGGGAGATGAATTTCTGCCTTTCCCAAGGGAATTAGCACAAAGTGAAATGCAAACAGCCTCATCCAGGATTTGAACTTGGGATGCCAATTCTGTAATCAACGACAATAACTGTTAAGCCAAGCACACAGATCTCAAGAGAAACATCAAAGAAATAAATATCCCAAAACTTTTTTATACTAGATCACATACTCCTGTTTATTTACAGTCACATTCATATTTCTTTTGATAAATAAAAGGTCTCTTTCCTAATAGTCTTTTAGCCCCCCACACACACTTTTGGCTGGATATACTTCTCCCTTAGGACATAATGACCTTACCTATTTGCATCTGTAAAGATGATGGAATTGGTGTAATTAAACTAGTTTTGAAGTATTTTATATATAAATATAATATATTTATTTATTTATTTTAGATTCAAGATGTTGCAAGACTTCCACAGTTGAACACTTGGCTTTTAGATATGCAACTTACTTCGTGAGTTTATTAATCATTTTATTTTGATTTTTTTTTTTTTTTTTTTTTTTTTTTTTTTTCTCACTCATTTTCTGTCTTTTAATAAATTAAAGCTTCACATGAGAAACGGAGTAAAAAGTTACATTCCAATTTTTTTTTCTGCAAAAGTTTCTGGAAATGTTACAAAGAATCAGATCTGGACAGAAGTTGTGCTCAAAGCAAAGTTGAACACGGAAAATTTCATTAAAATCAGATAATTCCCTGATTTTTGGTTTTAAAAAAAATTTCAATCAGGGAGGTTAAATTGATTTTGTAAAATATGTCTGGTATCAAAATTGGTGGTACCTAGAGAAAACTCATCTTTCTTCTTTTGAAGCAGCTCATTTGGTTTAAGAGTTTTAAAAACTCTGAGACCCTAACTTCTCAAATCCCATGTGACTGCTATTAAAAATATAATTACGTATGAAATTTTTTTTTTTTTTTTTTATGATGTTCATTATGTTACTAATTTTTCGGCTTAAACAAAAATTTGACCTTCAAAAATCTATTTAATTAATTTTAAATTGTTTTTAAAATGAAAATCTGCTAATATTTTGGAGGTACCTAGTTTTCTCCTTCCAATGAATGACAGAAGGTAGATATAATTATCATTCATGTTCTATGATTTGATGCAAATAATTCTATATATAATTTTTAATGTATTATAGATTAAATTTTCTCTCACTCTCATGTTTGTGTGTTTTGTAGTAATGGTGTTGTGATTTTGGCAGCTGCAATGAATAGTGAAGTGGGAAATACAGTTTACTATGCAATTGGTAAGATTTTACTTGTCTCATTGGTTTATGTTGCCTTTTTTTTTTTTTTTTTTTTTTTTTAACATGCTCCCTTTTTTTTGTGTGCAGGAGGAAAGTAAATAAGAGTTTTTAAAAAATATTAAAACTGTCTTAAATTCTTTTAACCATCTGTTGTATCTGATTAATTGAGATGATGGAAAAGCAACCTAAAGTCCTTACTTACCCAACCCCTCCACCACTGGGCACAGTCAGTTTTGAAGCAGTATCTTGGTAAAACTGTTAAATCACTGCAAATAGACACTGCTCCTATATTAGTCATCACCAAAAGAACATTGGTTCAATAAAATAAATAATTGAATGGCAGAACAACTAAGCTGAAATTTTTTTTTTTTTTTTTTTTTTTTTTTTTTTTCATTTCAAATAAGCACATAATCCTCACAAATTCCTTTGAGTTCATAACATTTTTATCAATTATGAATCAGAATTTCTATATGCCTCTTTGGGGGGTTGGAGATGCTTATTTGTTTCTATATAAACCAAATTAATAATTTTTTCAAAGAAAATGTCTAAAAATTAGTTCCATGAATGATTGATAATTACATATTTGTTCAATGATTTTATTTTCAGGTGTGGTAAATCTTCAAGGATTGAGTGAAGATGTTGACTTGGAGACGGTAATAGTTCTTGAACATGTTGAAACTTGGCAGGTAAATCAATAAGTTTTTGAATATCTATCTAGTTTGGATTATTTGGACTATTGTCCTCATCTTTATTGTTATCTGTACAACATTTTGGCCAATGTGTCTAAATAATACAAATTATCTAGCTGCATCTCAAAAATTCAGATAAATAGTATCTATCTACTAGTGTCTTTCTATTTCTTGTGGGATTCTATTGGCAATGTATGAAAATTTTAGAGGTATTTTTTAGTCCTTGCTAGAGGGGTCATAAGGTTTGTTTTCTGTGATGTATATATTGTGTTCATCAATCTTTTTGTGTGTAAAGATACTATCCCCCCCCCCCCAACAAAAAAGACAGAGAAAAAATATATACACACACACTAAAACTGAGTGAATCCATTTTTGTCTCCTAAATACTTTTTTACTGTTTAGTTTAATGACACGAAAGTTATACTAAATTATTCCTTACTTTTAGGATTGAGTTATGTTTAAAAAAGATTCCATTTTAATTGGTTTTAATTGGTTTTAATTTGCAATTAAGTCAAAGACTTGCCCTTCCTTTACTTTACATACTGCCTATCACTTCCCCCTCTCTATCACTTGATTACCTCCTCATTATATATATTAGTTTCTCTGGGAGTGTAGAGCAAGAGATGGGAGAATTTTAAATGTATTTGTATGTTAAATTTCATAAGTAACAACCCGTAGCTTAAATTAGGTCAAACCTTCCCTTTCTTAGAAATTTTACAAAATGATTTTAATATTTTGTCCGGGCATTTTTTTTTTTTTTTTTTTAATTTAATTCGCTTTTCCCTAATGTCAATTATCTACCAAGGGTGACCCAACAGGTGATGTTTTTCTCTCTCTCTCTCACACATATATATATATATATATATATATATATATATATATATATATATAATGACTATCCGGTGAAAATATTGGGTTGGTCTCAATATTTGGTTGGCACAAGTTTTACTCGGATAAGTCAGCATTATAACAAATATAAAGTGCTCAATACGTAAGTAGAGCAGATTTATTATTATAGTGTGTGCAGAAATAACCTACTCGAGTTTCACCATAAGGATCTTCATGGTTAAATCCACTGAATTAATCAAGGTATTGATTAATTGCAGGTAATTGCAGGAGTTCATGTTGTAGTTTATATATATACACACACACACACACACACACACACTAATATTGGGGTCCTGTTTTGGATCATAAAAGCAAGAAATAGATGTGCTGTTTGTGTCTCTTAATAATTTTTATCTCTAATATTCTTAACTCTCAAAAAGGTTGGTGATATTTATTCCCTATTTGAAAAGTTTAATTAAAAAGTTTTTTGGGTTTTTTTTCTTAAATTGACTTTTAATTGTGTGAATATTAATTTTTCAGGATTCTAATGAAGACAGCATATTGGGATATCGTCTTCTTGTGGCAGATGCCGAAGGAGATGAAGCTATGGTTTACAACAAGACACAAGTGCACTGCATTTCACTGGATGGAAATTTCCCATCGAAAGTGTTGATTTCAGTCGACTTGGAGATCAAATCCTTGGTGTTGGTATGTATCCACAAGATGACTTTAATGCAATATCTTATCAAAAGTACAAAATGACACGACTGCTCAAACTGCATTAAAGTTAAACATTAGATAAGCAAAAATAATAACATTAACCCTCCACCCCACCAGTTTTACAAGTTTTTAGTGAGGCATTCTGCTGAAGTTGCTATATGGTCGGCAACCCTCCGTCTATTTTAGACGATGGCGTAGTTTTTTTTCTCTCTTTCTCTCTCTTCTCTCTCTCTCTCTCTCTCTCTCTCTCTCTCAGCTACGTGAGTGGCTGAACAGGCCGATCCTCGAATGGCAGTCTCTGGTGCAGTGGCTGCAAACAAAAGGTGATTCTTTCTGTAGGTGTTGGGGTGCTGCTGTTTCTCCTTTCTTTTAGCTCTCTTTTCTGTGGCAGCTTTTTTTCTCTTTTTCACTTCTTTGTTGCTATATACAGTGATTAATTCAAACCACATTCCTCTTTCTGCTGCCACCTGTCAGCAGGGGCTATAGAATATGCTGACTGTGCCTCTACAAGGGGTAAAACATCCCCTCTCCCCAATGGGGCCACCTGTTGGCTGTGTGTAGCGATCTGTGATGAGTAAGGATAGAATCATGGTGGCTGAACAGTCTATAACTTGCAATACTCCACTTTGGCCCTTACTTGTGCTAGATGGGTGATCGGAGAGGCCTCCTTCGTTCAATTGGCTGGTCACATTAAGCCCTAGAACCTATATGATTGTCCCAATCCTATTACTCTTATGGGAAACCCCTAACACTTCTTATCATATATGTGATAGAAGGCTGAAATGTTTTGACCCTCACAACCAAGATAAGGATATTAATCTGAATAAATTAATGTTTCCTAATTCAATTTTTGTTGGTTGGTTTTGAAGGCTATCACAATGCAAGTGTAAAGAAAAAGAAGGTAACTATGGTTTTGTTTGTTAACCTGTGATTTATTCTTAATATTTCGAGATAAAAATCTCTTCTCGAAACTGAAGTTGTTGCTAGTGACTGTCCATTTGGTTCAGTCTCATGCATTCCAAACTCTCTCTCTCTCTCTCTCTCTCTCTCCTCTCTCCTCTCTCCCTCTCTCTCTCTCTCTCTCTCTCTCTCTCTCTCTGTTTATGTGTGTGTGTGAGCCTGTTCAGTCTTTGATTATCATTCCATTAATTTTTTGATTCTTGCTGAGTAACAAAATCCAATTCTTTTTTTCTTTCCAGGTAAATTCCTTTCAAACCAACTCTTATTTTCTGCTCACAGAGGAATCTTGCTCGTATCTCACGCCTCTAATCAGCAAAAATTTGAGTAAGTATTAGTTTGATTTGTTTTCTTCTTCCCTAATCAAATATTTTCTTCTTGGCCATCTCATCTCCTTGGGTTTTAACCTGGTAATTCATTCAAGTTAACTGCATTTCATCCTCTCGGGTTTACCAAACATTTGAATAAAACCAATTATAAAAATCTGTCCCAACTTTTAAGATAATTAACTTTTAAAAAGAAAAATAAGAACTTGTGGTTATTTCCTATAACTCCAACTAAAAAAAAAAAAAGGAGAAAACGACTCTGAATTAATTTTATCTTCTAATTAATCTACCCATTATTTTCCCATTAGATTAACCCTAACTTCTTTTTTCCTAGTAAATCAATGAATAAATTTATAAAAATTCATTCAGAGTGGTTCCCCTTTTTTAGGTTGGGGTTATAGGAAATAACAGAACTTGTTTACTTTAGATTTATTTTCATTTATTTTTCTTTTGCTGCTGAGGATGATTTGAAATTGGCCCAAGCATATATTTCAATTTTAACAAACCACATGTTTTGGTCTTGATCTTTGGTTTTGTGGGGTTTTTTTTTCTATTTTCTCCTATTATATTTTTCTCTTCTCTTTTTCTATTTTCTCCTCTGTTATTTCTTTTATCTTCTTTTTCTTCTCTTTCCTGTGTGTGTGTGTGTGTGTGTGTGAGTGAGTGCCATAAAAAAAACTACCAAAGACTTTTCTGACTAACATGACTTCAAATATATTTGGAATACATATTCTGAATGGTTAAATGCATTCTAATCTTTTGTCAATATTATTTACTTAACCTAAAGTCTATAGACTTTAGGTTATGTTTAGAGTACCTGCTATTGCTAAGTGGTCACCCATCTAAGCATTAAACAAGCTCATAATTGCTTAACTTTGCTGATCTGGTAGGAATTGGTACTTTCAGTGTGACTTGACAATTTGTCATCTCTTCTCATTGTTGATTTAATTTCCTCATTTGGCTACAAAATCTAAATAAGTATTATTTGAATTTTTCGGACTATTGTCCTCACCTTTATTGTTATATACACAGCATTTTGGCCGATGTGCCCTTTAGCCTTCTTCAGATGTTTCTTGTCAAATTCAGGGACAAGAAACACTAGAAGAAGGCCAGAGGGCACATCAGCCAAAATGTTGTGTATATAACAATAAAAATAAGGATAATAGTTTGAAAAATCCAAATAATACTATCTAGATAAGGTTTGACCTTTTTGTTAAAGTTACTCATTACCCAAAGAGATAGGTGATGGTTCTTTCCTTTTTAAAAGGAACAGTGTATACTTGACTGGGGAGGAAGGGGCTTGTACAACTGTAGACCTGCTCTTTTAACATCCCCCTTCTCAGATCCAGTAACATGGTTTGATCCAGAACAGCTCAGTTTCAGATTCATTGCCTCAGATGCACTGTTCTGTACTTCACAGTATGTCAACACAGCGACTGTTGTTGATCCACACAAGAAGATTCAACTGACTTACAATATCACCCAGAAAGAAATACATCCCTAAAAATTTATTTATTTATTTATTTTAGTTGATTCTTATTATGTATTCAAACTCTACATTTGAAACTGTAACAAAAAATAAACCCACCTCCATATATTTTGGATTGTTTAGATTTTTCAAACTCGTCTTCTTCATTATTGTTATATACACAATGTTTCATCTGATGTGCCCTAAAGATGAAGACAAGAGTCTGAAAAATCTTGGGTTAGATGGGCCGCTCAGAGAGGCCCACTCCGATCACTTGGCTGGTCACGTCAAGCCCTAGCACCTATATGATTGCCCCAACCCTATTGCCCTTATGGCAAGCCCCAACCCTTTTTATCATATGAGTGCTAGAAGGCGGTACCTGAGGGTCTACATGTCCTGTGAATGACATTAAACTCTATCTGATGGTGAGGTTCCAGTTTTGGGGAATATGGAGCACCCCTTCATCACCATTGCTCCCTGGTCCACTCTGACCCGGGTTCCATCTATTGGTTAAATAGAAAAACATGAGTTTATAAACAAAATTGATTATCCATTAAGAATGAATTTATGTCAAAACAAAACAAACCAAACCAAATTGAAAAATTCTAAATAATTGTAGAAAAAACAACACAACTTTAGTGGTTGAGTCCTCATAAAATGCTTACAGATAATTTTATGAGTATTCTCTGGCCAAATCCATATCAGCCCCTGGGGGTGGGATAACATCTTGTATACCTTTAAATCATGCTATGTTACCAAAGGGCCAGTTTAGCTCAGTCGGTAGAGTGTTCGACTAGTAACCACAAGGTTCCTAGTTCGCTACTGGCCCTCGCCAACTCATTGTATGAGTAGCACAAGGACCTGTGCGGTAAAGTGAGGAGCTGATGGTAGGTGTGGCACTCCACCTCAGATGCTAAAATAATCTCCTTGGTCTAGCGCTAGTGAAAAGGGGATAGGCTCCTTCGCTGTCTGGCTGATATCAACATTAGACAGCCCCAACGACTTTACTGTTTTAGCCATGCCAGGTCACTGAAATTATTACTATACTCAGATGTTAGTCATTGAAAAAAATACATGTGGTTATTTCCTATAAGTCTAACATGATCAAAGGGGAACCACTCTTGACTTATAAATTATATATTTATTAATCTGATCTACTAGGAAAAAAGAAGACAGGTTTAGGGTTAGTTTAATGGGAAAATAAATAAATAATTTATCAGTCAAGAGTGGTTCCCTTTTGTTTATGTTAGACTTATAGGAAATAACCAATACATATTTTTTTTTCTCTCCATAATAGAACAAATGTGTTTTGTTTTTGTTTTTTATTTTATTTTTTCTCTTATCTGACAAGAAAAAAAAATGTTCATTATTATTTATTTTCCCCCCTCCTCTCCAATCATTTTTCAGTATTGGTGATACGGAAGGAATGCTCGACATGGAGGTAAAAAAAAAAAATCTTTTCTATTTATCATATAAATACTTGGTTTACTTACCAACGCACAATAAGATAATTTATTCTAATCCTCATTATAAAATCAAATAATCCTTTTTTAGATATTTTTATTTTTTTCATTTGACAAAATCATTTTATCATTTTTCTGCCATTATTTAAATGTGATTATTTCACTGCAAAGTTTTTTATTATTTTTTTCCCCTTTCCTTTTTTTTTTTTCAGGAGACAGTTGGTGCCAGTGATTCTACTCAAAGTATCTTTACTTCAGCATTTGTAGCTTTTTGTCACAAGAAAACGGTAACTTTTTTTTTTTTTTTTACTTAGTGTGTGTGTGTGTGTGTGCATGTATGTGTGCGCCATATTCAGTGTAAAGAAGGCAAAAACTCATAATGAAGACTGCCCTGTTGGCTGGGGCGATAGAATGCACCGACAACACTTCTGCAGAGGTGTAAGACTCCCCTAAATGGGCCACCTGTTGGCCGTGGTGGCGACCCGTGGTGCTTAAGGACGGAGTCTTGGTGGATGAGCAGTCCATGACCTGCAACACTCCACTTAGACCCTTACTTAGGTTAAACGGGCGGTCGGAGAGCCCCCCTCCGATCAATCGGCTGGTCATGTCAAGCTCTAGCACCTATATGATTGCCCCAACCCTATTGCCCTTATGGCAATCACCAACCCCTTTTTATCATATTGGTGCTAAAAGGCAGTGGCTGAGTCTACTGTCCTGGGAATGATATTAAATTCTATCTGATGGTGAGGTTCCAGTTTTGGGGAATGTGGAGCACCTCTTCATTACCATTGCTCTCTGGTCCACTCTGACTCGTGGTGGTAGTACCTGTTAGGGTCCCATCTATGGGTTAAATAGAAAAATGTATTTATGAAAAAAATAAATTGTGTATCCATTAAGAATGAATTTATTTCAAAACTTTATCGGCATTAAATGACCCACTTAGGTTGATATGCCGTAAAACAAAACAAAACCCATCATAATAAAGAAACAAAAGCAAAAAATGTCCTTTTAAATAGAAATAAAAGCCGTCGGGGTGGCCTAAAGTCAGTATCAGCCAGCCAGCAAGGCTTTTTACTAGTGCTAAGACCAAGGAGATTGTTTTGGCATCTGTGTTGGATCGCCACACCTGCCATCAGCTATTCACATTACCACACAGATCCCTGTGCTAGTCATGTACTGAGTTGGTGGGGGCTGGTATAAAAGTAGATCTCCATTCTTTATTTTTAATAATGACCTTCTTATTTTAAGTTATTTAGTAAAATTTGCAGGTTAACAATTATAGATTTTTGTTAACTTTTCAGTGTTTATTTTCACAATAGGTCCCCTTTTTAATTTTAAAAAAAAAAATTATAATCTGAATCTTTCCGCTATTGACACTAATTTATTCTGCTAATTATTCTCCTTTTTGTAATCCGCCAACACTATACCTGATACCCCCTCCACACACATACATGTATATTATTACTGTATGCTATTCATATTCCTGACACTAATATATTATTATATGTACTAGACATGAGACTTTGATGAGTTGTGGAGCACCTAAGCACTGTACACAATAAATTTCATTATTATTATAAAATGATAAAGAAAGAGAAATGCTACACAGATTATAAATTATCTTTTAATAACAATGTAACATTACTGCATTTTTTTATATATATTTTTTTTAAATTTGAATATTTTTACCTTTTTTTTTTTTTTTTTTTTTTTTTTTTTTTTTTTCTCTCCAGAAAAAAGCCGAAGAATTGCTAACGAAAATCTTTCCAACCCAAATGAGCCCAGAATTTGGCATGGATACAGGAACTTCCAAATCTATTCCTGCTGAATCGACAGAGCTTGACCAAATCGTAGCTCAGACTAGTTTGTCCATTGTGGATGATTATCCTTCAGCTGACCACGATGGGCAGAATCAAAAACGGCCGGTATGTTGTTTTGTTTTTTTTGGGGGGGGGGTCTCTTTCTTTTCTTTGTCATAAACTTATTTATTTGAACTGGTTATCTTCATTTCGGTTGTTTATAATCAAAGTATTTCAGCTGTTGTACCCTGTGACCTTCCTCAAGTACCTGTTGCATTTATTTAATCTATAATTGTTAATTATTCTCAATCTATTGTCCATCAAAGATAACACTCGACTGAGCAATTCCAATATTGACATTCAGCCATGTTAATTCTCACCCTTCTTCTTCTTCCCTGTCAGTCACAGCCAGAGATGCTGATAGGTATGCATCCTGCGTCATTGATGAACAAAAATCTAAAAGGGTGCAGTAAAATCATATCCATGCATCTCAGTGTTTTTCTTTTTTCTCCCCTCCCCATTTCAAGCTAACTGTAAATACATTTCAATAGTTTCTTAGAAATGAATTACACAGGATAGGTTACTAGGTAAGAGTTATATGGTTTTAGTTGGAATCCATAATTTTTCCTGGGGACTTATTCACTAAATCAAAAAGCTATCAGTATCACTAAAAAGGTGTTAGACTCCCTCTCTGTCTGGCTTATACTGACTTAAGGCCACACTGACAACTTACTTACTCTTACAAATTGGACTTGTGCTGCTGCTGATGATGATGATGATGATGATTTTTATGTCTGAATTTATTTTCCTAAGATTTGAATTTGGACCTATTATACTGATTTCTGACATTTTTTACCTCCTTGGATTTTCAACTTAGAAGAGGTCCCCTGCGATCAATCGGCTGGTTACGTCAAGCCCTAGCACCTATATGATTGCCCCAACCCTATTGCTCTTATGGCAAGCCCTAACCCTTTTTATCATATTGGTGCTAGAAGGTTGTGGCTGAGGGTCTTCATGTCCTGGGAATGATGTTAAACTCAATCTGATGGTGAGGTTCCAGTTTTGGAGTTCTGGTGAATGTGGAGCACCCCTTTATCATCATTGCTCCCTGGTTCACTCTGACCCGGAGTGGTAGCACCTGTTAGGATCCCATCTATGGGTTAAATAGAAAAATGTGTTTATAAAAAACTAAAAAAAACTGAGTATCCATTAAGAATGAATTTATTTCAAAACTTTTGTCAGCATTAAATGACCCACTGAGTTTGATATGCAGTAAACCAAACCAAACAAGTTTTTGACTTTAATATTTGCCCAAGGCATATTCAGATTAAAATGATTTATTTTTTTTCTCTTTGCAGCACCAGATTTGGGGTACAAAAGTTCAAATCTAATTTTGAAACAATTAGAAAAGAAACTGAATTTACATGAGATGTTCAGTAAATTTTTAAGATATTTCAACCTAACTGATAAGGTAAGAAAGATATTTTGATGTATTTTTGCTGCTATTATTAAATGTATTTAATCATTTCCACCTCTTCTTTCTCTCCATTAGTCCTCACAACATAAAGAATTTCTTTTATTATTTAATAGCTTATATGAAATGCACTGTGTTCCTTTAAAAAAAAAATCAATGTACATTCTATATTTAAAGATAAAACACTAACCCTAACCCTTTTAAAGATAAGATAATAGTAGAATAGAATTGCCTTCCCATTTGGCTGTAGTTGTCAAAAATGAATAGGTAATTCCTTGTCAAATCATCCAGACCATGTCACCCAGGAGTGGTAGTACCTGTTAGGGTCCCATCTATGGGTTAAATAGAAAAAACATGAGTTTATAAAAAAATTAAGTATCCATTAAGAATGAATTGATTTCAAAACTTTGTCAGCATTAAATGACCCACTGAGGTTGATATGCCATAAAACAAACCAAACCAGACCATGTTACCCATACTCTTAAATTTTGTCCTGGAGTGGACTATGTTAATTTGGAGAGCTAAAAATCAACATAACTCAGCCAATTTTTGGAATTAGCTCAAATTTTGGGGATTGTCTGACTTTAATATAGTCCACACATGGACAAAATTTCAGAAAAATTGAAGGGGGTTGGTGATAATTTTTTTATTTTTATTTTTTTTATGATTTGATATGGAATTACCCGAACATAGTTACATTTTTATGGAAGAGTTTGAATAAACTTAACCCTTTCAACCCTGTATACTGGTGGCACTTTTATTTTCCCTTATAGTAGCACTGGTTCACCAGTGCAAAGATTACAATCAAATGATAGAGGGTAAATTCAGGCTCAGGTTAACTTACATGTTTGTTGTATATTTTTATATCATTCAACTCTGATAAAATGTCGATTATTTTCCAAACCCACCTTTTACTTTTTTTTTTTTTCTTTTTTCTTTTTCTTTTTTTTTCTTTTCCTTTTTTTTTTTTTTTTTTTCCTATTCTTTTTTTTTTTTTCTTTTACTTTTTGTTTTCCTTTTTTTTTTTCCTTTTTTTTTTTCTTTCCTTTTCTTTTTTTCTTTTTCTTGCCTTTTATTTTTTTTTTTTTTTTTAAAATATTTAACACAATATAACAAGTATTTTGAAATTTTCTTTTTACTTGAATAATTTTGACTTTTTTTTTCTTCAGTTGAATTCTATTTCTGTTCGGGATTCTCTTATGGATACAACAATGTTTATGTGTGAAAATGCTGAAAAGACTGCAACTATGATTGCCCTTCGAAGCAGTGAACAAAATTACAAATACTTGGAAGAGATGTGAGTCTTTCTATAAAATCTTCACACACACACACACACACACACAACACACACACAATTCTTGGTAAATTCATTATACCAAATTAATTGGTATTATAATATAGGCTTGGTAATCTGAACATTAGCTACATAACTGAGAGTAACATCCCCTTGTTTATTTCACTTTGAGGAAGCCATATGTTTTGGTCAGCTATTTTCATTTCACCGTAAATCTACACTGAGAATACAAATTTGTTCGAACCAATACAACTGCATGTTTTAACACGAAAATATCATAAAATGTGTTCTTAATTGTGTTTGCACATTATTTGAAATGAACTTAATTGTTATTAAGAACACATTTTATGATATTTTCATGTTAAAACATGCAATTGTATTGATTTGAACAAATTCGTATTTTCAGTGTAGATTCACGGTGAAATGAAAATGGACAATCAAAACAAACAGCTTCCTCAAAGTGCAACAAACAAGGGGAAGTTACTCTCATTTATGTAGCTAATGTTCAGATTACCATAAGCTTACCTAACCCTTTAGCTCATTTTATTAAGTTTTGAATTTAGCCACAAGTAATTTACCTGTGATAAATTTAACATACAATGAATTAACTGGACACACACTCACCTACATATGCAATACATTACTGAAATTAAAATACAAATTATTCGAATAAAAATTCTTCCCTTCTATTTTTTGTAAAATGTTTAACAATTAGATATAATGTAAATGAATCAATATTCATTGGGGGGAATAAGTTGACGACCTTTGACCTTCGTTTCCTTGGCATATAAACATACATTACATCACTCCTGTCGGCAGAGAGGGTAACCGTACTCCTTAAAAGTGGGGTCCTAGGTATGACACTAAACAGCATCTGATGTCACTGGGAAGTGTGTAGTACCCCATCATTACCATTACTCCCAGCTCCACTTTGATCTGGAGTGGTAGTACATGTTAGGGTCCTATCTATAGGTCAAAGGGATCTGTTTAAAAATGATTTCTATTCAGTACTTAATGCTATGTAATTGTAAATTATTTGTACTCAGAATGATTACTTAAAGCTATAATTGTTTACTAAGGATTATTATTAGTTACTTGAAACCATATAACTGTATGCAAACAATTGACTATTATTTAAATAGAAACAATTACTTGAAACCATGTAATTATTAGTATTAGACAAGAATACTTGAAACCATATAACTGTTAGCAAATTATTTGTATTAGATAGAAATACTTTATATTATATAACTTTGCAAAGAAGTTAGACCCTACCCCCAAAAACAGTGTCCTGGCTATGACACTAAAATGCATCCAGTGGTGAGGCTCCAGTTCTCGAGATCTGGGGAGTGTGGGGTCATTTCTTCATTGCTATTACTCCCAGGTTCACTTTGACCCAGAATGTTAGTACTGGTTATGGTCCTATCTATGGGTCAAATAGATCTTTTTTTAAAATATGAAATATGAATGTTCAATGAATACAATTTTCTAACCATAAAATAACACTAGACAAGTTGACATGCCATTAAAATGAATCCATCAATTATACGCTAAATGGAAGAATTATGGGACTGTGGTGGTAGTATATATTTTGGCTAAACTTGCAAATCGTCATCAAAATTAAAACGGAAAATTTTGACGACGATTTGCAACACATCAAACTAAATTTTGAAAATAAAATTAATTTTAAAAATCTGATTCAAAATACTTGACTCTTTTTTTTTTTTTTTTTTTTTTTTTTTTTGGGTTAGTCT
This sequence comes from Doryteuthis pealeii, assembly GCA_023376005.1. Lineage (NCBI taxonomy): Eukaryota > Metazoa > Mollusca > Cephalopoda > Myopsida > Loliginidae > Doryteuthis > Doryteuthis pealeii. Next base: position 73,437,435 of record CM042142.1, read on the forward strand.
GGTTAGTAATGTAATTGTTTTATTTCTTTTATTTAATGAATCTTGAAATATTTTCTAAACTAAAATATATACATATGCAGTTTAGAAAATATTTCAAGATTCATTAAATAAATGAAATAAAACAATTACTAATCTGACTTTCAAAAAAAAAATTCAAGTAGGAAAAAAATAAAATAAAAGAAGTAAATAAATAAATTTTAAAAAAAGAAAGATTTTTTTTTTTTTCTAATTTAAAAAGAAAAGTTGTGAGATTTTTTTCTGGATTTTTTTACCATTTTTGAATCGGATTTTTAAAATTAATTTTAATGTTGCAAATCGTCAAAATTTTCCGTTTTAATTTTGATGACAATTTGCAAGTTTAGCCTATATTTTTTGGATATATTTTGAAATTCTACTGCCTAACAATTACTAAAAGTTTTTATGTTGTTGAATTTTCTTAATTGTAGGTCTTTGCTGCCAGCTATAATCAAACGAATTGTTGACAAACGTGGAGAAACGAATCATTCAATGAGCCTAACACATCTGGATTTATTTTATCGCGAGGTAATCTTCTTCTGTTCATTTTCATTGTTGTCTATTACTTCATTCTCCTCTCACTTGATATCTTTCTTTTTTCTTTTCTTTTTTTTTTTTTTTTTTTTCTTTTTTTTCTTTTTTTTTTTTTTTTTCCAATTATTTCATTCTCAAATATACTTTACATAAGCTGGCAAAGAAATGTGCCCTCCTGGCACAAGTATTTAAGTTTTGATATGATTAAATATAATATTGAATTAGAAAGACTAATGAAATTAATAAGAACACAAAAAAGATTACTTATTTTTACTTTATTCTAATTATATAATTCTAATATAAAATTATACACAGATTGTGCCATTTTCACGTTACTTGTTTTTTTTTTTGCTGACTTATTTGTTTCTTTTGAGTTCTGTTATCAAATGGAAGTTGATGGCTATATACATAATCCCAGTGATGCTGATAGCTTTTTAATTTAGTCAGTCCTGGGACCCATGTATTTGATTTGAATGAGTCCCCGGGAAATTTGATGGGTCCCAACTAAAGTTTCTTAACAAATTATAGTTTTTATTTATAAACAATTAAAGCTGTCTAATCTCTACCTTGTACCCCATACAGTGTAATTCATTTCCAAGAAAATAATGAAATGTATTTACAGTTAGCTAGAAATGGTGATACAAGAAAAAGAAAAACACCCAGGATGCATGGATACGATTTTTAATGCGTCCTTTTAGATTTTTGTGCATTGGAAATGCAGGACGCGTACCTATCAGCATCTCTGTAACCCACAGATTTCATTATAATATATCATATATTAAGGAGGGTGCTGAAAAATCATTTGCCCAATCAAAAAGGAAATAAAAATCAAATTTTTATGTCTATACCAGGCCAGAGTTCAAATCCTGGGCACGGCTCACTTCACACTCTTAGGAAAGGTATGAATGTGTGTGTTCTCTCTCCAGCTACAGGTAAATAGTAGGGCAGACTGTCGTTTAGCCCTGTTTGGGTAAACCAGTCTAAGAGAAGAAAAAAACTGAATTCAAAACAGCTTTACTCCACTTAAAAATTGACCTTGTGTCACATCCTGCCTGGGGGTGGAAGGGTTGGGTAAATACATAATATATGTTCCTGTAAAGAAGACGTGAAAATGGGTCTTTTAAAGTGTTATAAAAAAGATTTGCAAGGCAGCACGGTGAGAAAAAAGAAATTTTTTCCTTGCTTCTCATACAAACTGACATTCATCCACCTCATTCTGTCATAAAACTCAATAGGCTACAACTCTTTTCTATTTTAAAGTCCCTTTCTACCTTTAATAATTTCTGACATTCTTTTTTAAGAGATGATTGCCAATTTGTTATTCATGGCATAATTGACACTGTATCACTTGCAAAGAAAAGGTGGGGGTAAGGCATTCCGTTATGTCTGTACACAATACTAATGTGTTAGAAGGAATTTCAAGATCATAGAGTAAAAATGATCTTGTGTTTTATAATAGCAATGGGATTTTGCAGTAACAAAATATACATTGACAGTGATGCTGATGACTTTTTAATTTAGTGTGTCCTGGGACGCACGGATTTGATTTGAATGAGTCCCCAGGAAATTTGATAGGTCCCAACTAAAGTTTCTTAATAAATTGCAGAGTTTTTATCTATAAACAACTGAAACCGTCTAACCCCTACCTTTTACCCCATACAGTGTCATTACACAGAAAATATTGAAATGTATTTCCAGTTAGCTGGAAATGGTGGGGAAGAAAAAATCACTGGGATGCATGGATACGATTTTTATGCATCAGTGACTCAGGATGTGTACCTATCAGCAGGATTGATATAAAATGTTGGGTTTTTAAATTATCAAAATCCATCCATAACATTTTGAAATATAAGCATTTAAAGTTGGAGAAAACTGGAGACAAAAAGGAGTCCTATTTTCCTGAAACTTTGGACAACATGTTTTCATTAACAAATTCCATTTACAGCAAAAACTATTTTAGATAAAGCTATGAAATTTGGCATATGTAAAATTTACTGCTGAATATTGTGGAATAATTAAAAAAAAAAAAAAAAAACATAATTCATCACTTAAGATTTTGATAATGGCTTTAAAAAAATAAAATACTGGTTCACAGGGATAAAAATGTAAATGAATATACACTTAAACATTTTTTTTATATCAAATTTTTTTTGTTGTTTTTTTTTTTTTTTTTTTTAACTTAATGGGAAATAAGATGTAAACTTTTGTGTTACTTCACTGTTGTTGGTTGTGTTAATATAAAAATGTTTATTTTTTTTTCTTTCAAGGTTTCTGGTGTCCAAGATATCTTCACTGAATGTTTAGAATATGAAAATGATAACCTCACTGCTGATGTGAATCCCAAACATATTGTTAATCTTATTGTTACTATGAATGATCTTATTCTGGTGAGTATCTATCTATCTATCTATCCTGTAAAATAACATTTGAGATAAATCAATGTCAATTTCTATTTGTTTCAAAATTTGGTAAAATAGATAAATAAATATAACCTTACTACATTTCCAACCAAAATTTAAAAGAATTGAATGGAAAAATTGAAGATTTTGTTTTGTGAAATAAATAGCTGACTTTTATTAAAAAAAACTAGCAGCGGCTACCCGGCATCACCTGAGTAGAGGAGGATTTTTTAAGTTAATCCTGCAGATCCATTATTACTGAATCGTGAGTTGAATCCTTGTAAAAAGAAAATAGACCTTGTATCGATCCAGCTATTCTGAAAAGAAATGTTAATGTCTATTATCTAAAATATTAAACGAAAGAAAAATCCATGCTGTTATCATTTACATTTTATTTTTTAATTATCTTCATGAATATAAATCAAATCTCAAAACCAAGCCGTGGTGATATTTAATGTGTATATATATTTACTTTGTCGTTAATTGTTTTATTTTCGAAGTTTCATACATACATACATATACACACAACTGCCCTTTATAGATATGTATAGATAGATAGATGTAATTTTTTTCTTTTGGGAAAAATTTGCTTAAATTTTTAGAGGATTGGTTTGTTTACAATAAGGGTAAGGTTTTAAAAAAAAATCTGTATAAAAAAGTAAGGGCATTTGAAAAAATGTTTTATAAAGAATTATTTTATATTGTTTGTGCATGAAACAAATTCATTTTAAATAATGTATTAATAATCTGATGAGACTTTTTTTTTTTCTTTTAACAGTATGTTATACGCCAAGCCTTGCAATACCGTTTAAATGAACGCAGTTATTACACCCGCTTCTCAGAGACATTCATTCAAACAGAATACATCCCTTGGACCTGTTCCATTGGTCGATCGGGGATGAGAGCTTTACTTAAAAAACAGGTAAAAAAAAGTTGGGTTTTTTTTGGGGGGGGGGGGGGATCTTTTAACATGCTAAAAAATAATTAAAGATGACAACATTCTACCAACCAGAATCATTGCATACACATACACCAAACCCTGAACACATCCAAACGCCTAGTAAGGAACTCACCCACCCCCTTCCTCACCTCACTCTCTCTGAAAACAAAATCATATTAAACGGTCAAAGAGTAACAAATGCCAAAAAAAAAAGCATTAAAAGAGATTTTTTTTTTAAAGTAAAGTCGACGGGGTGGCCTAATGTCGGTATCAGCCAGACAGCGAGGGGGTCTATCCCCTTTTCACTAGCGCTAGACCAAGGAGATTATTTTAGCATCTGAGGTGGAGTGCCACACCTACCATCAGCTCCTCACTTTACTGCACAGATCCCTGTGCTACACATATGCTGAGTTGGCGAGGGCTGGTATCGAACAAAGAACCTTGTGATTCCTAGCTGAACACTCTACCGACTGAGTTAAACTGATACCGACTTTAGGCCACCCCAACGACTTAAAAGAGATAAGATACAGAAAAACAGACAAAATATATATATATATATATATATATATATATATATATATATATATATATCCGAACATCCAACACCCTAACAATTCCAAAAGAACTAAAACATTGTGTTTATGTTCAATATATAATGTTCATGTCATATCTATTGTCTTCAGTTTTCCCTTTTTTGTTGTTTCATTCAATTGTTTGATGTTTTTAAAGACTGCTTGGTTAAGCTATCTGTCTGGTCTTCGCAGACAAGAGAAAGCAGAATACACACACACACACACACTCCCCTATAATTTTGACCCCCTTAATCTTTGTCCTATTCCTTTTTCTCTCTTCTTCATTTCAATTTCTTTTTTTTTCTTTCAGTGTTCCATGACTCTTGAACAAGGTATCATCAATGCACAAGACCACAATTATCGTGTAACACTCTTCAACCACCTCACTGATTTAGCTGATATTCTTCTTGATGGATACAGTTGTCAGTTGAATTCTTTGGAAGTTTATGATAATAAAAGTTCTCGATACGGTCAGTTGTGTAAAATGTACGAAGAGGACAGAGCAACACTTATTTCAATGTTAAGTAAGGAACTTTTTCTTTTTTTTTTCCTTTTTCTTTTTCCTTTTTCTTTTTTTTTCCTTTTTTTTCTTTTTTTTTTTTTCCTTTTTTTTTTTTTTTTCCTTTTTTTTCTTTTTTTTTTTTTTTTCTTTTTTTCTTTTTCCTTTTCCTTTTTTTCTTTTTTCCTTTTCCTTTTCCTTTTTCCTTTTCCTTTTTCCTTTTCCTTTTTCTTTTTCCTTCCTTTTCTTTCTTTCCTTTTCTTTCTTTCCTTCCTTTTTCTTTTTTCTTTCCTTTTAAACTTTGGTATTAAGAGATAATCTTTATTATTTCATTTGGATATTGTAATATTCACTAAACACTTCACACTTGCGTTGCAATATCCGTATATTTTTTAGAGCCACTAAATTAATGTAGTTCAAAATCATTTTAAACATTATCTCAAACACATCTATTTGACCCATAGATGGTACCCTAACAGATACTACCACTCCATGTCAATGGACCTGGGAGTAATACCAATGAAGAGGTGACTCTATACTCCCCACATCTCCAAAACTGGAGCCTCATTACCAAATACAGTTTAGTCATAGCCAGGATGCCCTTTTTGGGGTGAGCAGGGCCTAAATGTTTTGCAGAAGGTGCAGCTGGTGTATTCTAAGCCCCGTTGCATAAGAATATAGATATTTTATTATAATGGAAATTGTGTTTTTGTTTGCCTGTAACTGAAACTATATCACTACTCAAGTCACAATTCCCTTTGTTATTTATGCTACATTCTCAATGATTTTATTTTTATTTAAACCTCAATTATTAATAAAATTATTTTTCATTATTAATACTGTTGGCCATATCTACATACTAATAACGTGCAATTGTATTTATGTAAACAACAAAATAGCAGTTTACAGTGTGAACAGGAAGGCTAATTTGCATATTGATATTAAAAATTGGATTTTAATAAATATGTGCTTAGTATTATTGATTTCAGATTGTTTAGTTTTATCTTAATGAACATGAGCAAAAATCTCGGGGATAAATCTTAAAAGAAATCCATTAACGAGAAGTGATAACTTTACTTTTATTCTTTACTTGCAATTTTAACTAAATAGTTAAATTAGGAAAATTTCGCAATGAAAGACTGGAGAGATGGAAGAGTAAGTTTCAGTTGTACTATTTTTCGATTATACCCACCTGTTTCAAATCTTTTTATCTGCATTCTTATTTAGTTTCATTAACCTTTCTAATTTAATATAATATTTTATTACATTAAAACTTAAATACTTGCACCCTGTGGAGGGGCATATATTTGCTAGTATGTATAATAGTCTTATACACCAATGCTAATAAGTTTCACCTTTCATACCGTAGCTAAATATTAAGACCTTTAGCTAAACAAAATTAATTTTAGTAAATTATCCAGCGACTATTCTTAAAGTGCAAATTCTTTTTGCAGTGGAACACAAAGAATATGAAAAAGCTGCATCATTGGCCGAGAAATATTATGATTTTACTACATTAGCCAAAGTGTGTGACATTACAGAGGATGAAGATCGACTCCAAAGATACTGCAATATATTTGCACATAAAGTAAGTTCAATTACTGTTGTTTTGTTTGTTTGTTTTGTTTGTTTTGTTTTTGTTTTTGTTTTTTTTTTTGGGGGGGGGGGCTTTTTGTTATCATGAATAAGAAATGTCATGTCTACTAATTGTTACATTTTATTTTATTTTTGGGAGAATATGTGCTTAATTGAAGTTGTACCTAATTTTGAAAGTTATAACTTTCAAAATTAGGTACAACTTCAATTAAGCACATATTCTCCAAAAAATTGTCGGCTAAAAAAAGCCATATCATAAACACATCGCTGTTGTATTTACTTCTCATTTTATTTTATGTAGATTTTTGCAATACTTTAAAAAGTAGATGATTCTCTAATTATTTTTTTTTTTTCTCATTTTAAAAGGGTTTCCGGGAGAGCATGTACCATTATTACCTGAGAACTGGTAAGTTTGTTTTTTAATTTATTTATTTATTTAAACTTTATTTTATATTTTGTGACATGGTATAAAAATTTAGAACCACAAGTTAAAATATTTAGTGAAAAATAAAAAAATTTCACTTCAGTTTTTTAATTGCCAATGAAAACCATTAGCCTTATGATAATACACAGTTTTTATTTGTTCATTTCCAAAATTTTATTTATAAACAATTATCAAGAAACCTTGGAAAAAGCAGAAAAATGATTTAAAATTAAATAACAAATTTTTAAATCTATTTTAAATGTTTGTTTTTGTTTGGTTTTTTTTTTTTTTTTTTTTTTTTTTGGTGTTGAATTTTTAAGATGTCATGTTTTTTTTTAGTGTTTTTTTTTTTATTATTATTATCATCTTGACTAAATTCATTTGCAATAATTTTCTCTGTTTATCATCACATTTCCTAAATCTTCCCATTTTGTTTGGGTTTCAATATTCCAAAATACAAATCACCCAAAGCAAGGTCAGGTGATTCAGAAGTTAAAACCTGAGCAAATAACATTAAATGAACCAAATGAATACAAGTTGCAATAATAGGTATTATTGTACTTACCATAATATTATATCATTGAACATATTCTGCTTTGATTATAATTCAATTACCAAATCTATCAGCATGAAACTTACAACTAGTAAATGTTTATTTTATAATAATAATATTCTAAAACTTTACCTATTTTGTATTGATATCTTTTTATTTATTTATTTTTTTTTTTCTTTCAGGTAAAAGAGGCAAATTGTTAACGATGCCACTAACTGTTGAACTGAGTCTTGTTTTAAACAAATGCAAATCTCTCAGTTGGTTGATGGATATTGAATCCCAAGATTATTTTTCTGTGAGTATAAAGAATCCATTATTTATTTATCAATACGTATACTTTCACTTTCGCTTTCACAATTCAAAAGAAATTAAAAATCTTGGAAGTATCTCTGATTTTTGGAAAATATAAAATTACAGTAATTAGCTAAGCAGATTTTTTTCTTCTTTTATTTATCTTTTTTTCATGTCTCTTTTTGCTTTTTCTCCCATTTAGATATTGTTCCCAAACTGATATTTTTATTGGATATTTCATTGCCATTAAACAATGTATTTTTATTCCAATTCTTTTAATCTTTTTTAGGCTTATGAAACGTTATTTTCTTTGGCTCTTGAAGAAAAGAAATTTGTGTCAAGGAAAAAGGTAACCTTTACAACTTTTAGAGATTTTCTTATTTTTACTTTAAAATTGGGAGGAAAGAAAAATTCACATTATATCCACAGATTCTTAACATTTGTTTTATGCCTTTTTTATTAACATAATAGGAAATTGTTTATTAGTAAACGCCATTCATATATATAATCTCAAAGTAAATTTTTGGGATTGTAATAAGTCTCCCTTCTTCGTGACTCTATGAGGACGGTAATGTTTTTCTGAAATTTAGTGTGAAGCCAGAAAAACATTACTGTCCTCATAGAGTCATGAAGAAGGGAGACTTATTACAATCCCAAAAATTTACTGCTACTAAATAAAGGAAACTCTAAAAAAACAACCGAGTTTTCTGATATTTATTCACAGATTAATATATTATAACTACATTATTATAATATATCACATTAATGCTTCACACTAAAGCCCAAACCTGATATATGTACTTCCAAAAAACGGATACAGATACCAAAATAATCTCAAATATATATACTTACTAGAAGCATACGGACACTCCTAAACAACACCATATATATATATATATATATATATATATATATATATATATATATATATTTATATATATATATATATGAACAGTTAATCTGTAGGCTAAAACTGAGAAAGCCATCTACCATCAATGATTGTTCATTAAGATCTTTTAAGATCCTTATAATAATAATATAAACTTTATTTGAAAGTGAGACTAATTGTTGTAATATATATAATTCTGATTTTAACCAATAGAAACGTTTTTTTTTTCATACATGATTGATGTTTTCTTTTTGTAGACTGTATTAGCAATGGCAAAACTTTGTTTACTTTCCACGGGACGAGATACAGATGATCTTCCTTGTAAGTTAATCACATCCTATTTATTAATTCTATTGTATCATGCATAGATATACTATCAATTTTTTTTAATTTTAAAGATTAGAATTTATTTATCTCAGATTATCTTATTTATCACTTTATTTATTTTTATAAAACTATTTATTTTGTTCATTACAAATTTTATAAAACTTATAATTGTTTTAAAGTTATTTGTTAATTGTTTTAAAGTTATTATTTAAAGTTTATTTAAAAAAAACACTATCTCCGTTAGAAATTTTATAAAACTTTATTTTGTGAGAATACCCGTTCTGCACCCTGCACCTTCGCTGCACGATGTCTAGACCCCAACGTTGTGATGTTCTGTACTGGCCGATTTGAAAGCACGAGTCAGATGGTCTGATGAATCTGATTCACACAACCACTATACACTTAACATCTTTCATTTTGTTCCTCACCTAACAGTGTCCTGAAGATGGTATAAAATACCGAAATACTTAAGTATTGACACTAAAAATTGTTTCCTGATCGTAACATCCTGTGTTTGTTATATTTTTAAAATATTTTCTTTTCATATATATATATACTACACACATGACCCCTTAATGCATTCTTCAGCGAAGCATTTTCGTGCAATGCAAAGTGTCACAATTTATTACTTTATTTATTTTTATAAGATTATCTTATTTATCTAAGAGTAAAATTTATTAATTCTATAGTATAATGCTATATACGTCACGTCTATCAATTTTTGATAAAATGTTTTTCTACTAAACCAAGTATCTTTCAGGATTTATTATTTCTAGTGGAACATTTTACAATCAAAACTGATTTCATTAGGTATTATTTATTAATAAACTAAGTTATTATATATCTATATATGTATATATAATGGAGGCACATGGGGTAATGGTTAAAATCATTGGAAATGGACTTGTCAACCCAAGTTCAAATCCTGGACGAGGCTGTTTGCATTTCACATAACACTAATATCCTTGGGAAAGGTAGGAATTCAAATATTCTCCTTTCAGCAATGGCTAAATAGTAGGGCAGACTGGGCTCTTTGACCTTGGCTATGTAACCAGTCTAGAAAAATTCAAACCTGTTAAACTCTGCTTAAGAAATTGACCTTGTATTACATCCTGCTTGTGCGGCATAGTTGGGGTATATATATATATATATATATATATATATATATATATATATATATATATTTATTTGTAACCGAAACTACATTCATGCTTACATCACAGCCATTTTAGGAATTAAGTAAGTTAATCAATGAGTATTTAATTTACTGTATAGAATATTATACAATGGTGTGTTATATATATATATATATATATATATATATATATACTCACAAAGGAAGATGGTCTATAGTGTTTTTTAATGCAGGTCTCAATACATACATGCCCGGTATCATTGATTTATTCATATATATTTATACCTATTTTTGTTAGTTACCTACTTCTGAAAAGAATAATATTGAATTAATTTTGAATTTCAGCAATCAACACTGAACAAGAATTGATTACACATCAAGAACTCATTCCTCCTGAAGTTTTGAATGTAAGTAATTGTAATAAACGTTTTATTTAGTGAATTCAAGTTTACAAAAGATTTCCACCCCACCCCCACTAAAAATTCAGTCTATCCACTATTCAGTCATCAAAGTACCTCTGCAGAAGGGTAAGCCCCCCCCCCCTTATGTGGCCACCTGTTGACAATAGGTGGTGACCAGTGATGATTAAGGACAGAATACTGATGGATAAACAGTCCATTACATGCAACACTCCACTTTGGTCCTTACTTAAGTTAGACAGGCGGTCGGAGAGGCCCTGCTTTGACCAATTGGCTGGTTACCTCAAGCCCTACCACTTATATGATTGTCCCAATCTTATTGCCCTTATGGCAACCCCTAACCCTTTTTATCATATGCTAGTAGGTGGTGGCTGAGGGACTTAATGTCCCGGGTATGACGTTAAACTCTATCTGATGGTGAACTTCCAGTTCTGGAGGTTTGAGGAATGTGGAGTACCCCTTCATCACCATTACTCCCAAGTCCACTCTGACCCGGTGTGGTAGTTCCTGTTAGGGTCCCATCTATGGGTTAAATAGAAAATTTGTTTATTTAAAAAAAAAAAATTGAGTTAAAGTAATTTTCTACCCAACTATTCCTCTCAATCTTTCAAAACTTTGCTGGCATTAAATGACCTACCAAGGTTGATATGCCGTAAAACAAAGTATTTTCCCAGGATTTTTTTTAACAAAATTGCTGCTCCAAAAATTTCAAGAATCTTTTTTCTTTTTTTCTATCATGAATTATCTTATTTAGTTTCTCTAAGTTTTCTTTTTATTCTTTTTTTTTCTTTCTTTCAGAGTATGGGAATGGATCCTGATAATATGAGAGTTCTTCTTCCCCACGAAATGATTGAAGTGAGTTTTCTTTTTCTTTATATTTCTGTTAAACTCAACATTAAAGCTTAAAATCTCAGTTATAAACAAAAAAATTTTTTTTTTTTTAATGTTTTTATTTTATTTGTATTTTCCAGTTATATATTCATGATGAAAACATTCATGCAACCGAATATCACTTCAAAATGGCCTTAGATTTGTTACCATTTGTAGCCAAGGTAAGTTTCTCTCCCCATTTCTTATCATAAAAGAGAGGGACAAAAAGAAAGAAAAAAAAAATTGATTTCTTCAATCTGTTTTTGCCAACAGATCAGTTTTTAGTATTATTTGGATTATTCGGATTATTGTCCTCATCTTTATTATTATCTGTACAACGTTTCAGTAGCATAGTGGATAAAGGCAGTTCTAAGTGACAGTCATTTCTAGGCTGCTGGTTCAGTCTTAGTCATGGGTGACAGTAACATAGAATAATAATTAACACAGCTGAACACCAGTACCCCAGCTATGGTTAGTGAACAAATTTAATAGTAGAAATAATTATCTATTAATAACACACTGTTTTCACAAACTATAAATAGTGTAACAAAGAATGCCAATTTGAATATTGTTTATTAAAGTTTTTTTAATTTATTTTAAATCTGAAATTAAAGCAAACATTTAGGACAAGAGAAAGGAATAATTTCTTAGATTGACAAATGTAAGGGTCAATTTAAAACTTTGTTGTTTTTTCATTCAAAATAAATATTTACCAAATTAACCAAAATAAATCTAATAAATTTTCGTCTGTGCAAAATTTGAATTTGAAATTGCTCAGTTCAATTAACTCATCTTTTTGGTCTTTAATTTTTTTTGTTTTGTTTTCCAGAAAGAACCAGAGATTGATGTGCAATCTCTTTTCCTTCACATTTGGTGCAAAGCTGTTTTAAGAAACAAGTTAGTAAATTTTTATTTTATTTTCTCCTAATTTTTCTTTTTTTTTTTTTTTTTTTTTTTTTTTTTTTTTTTCAGATATTTTCAATCAAAGTTTTTGTACAGAATTTTTAATTTTGTCAATATCTTTAGCATTTTTCTTATCCTTGTTGTTATGCTGTACAATATTTATTAATGTCCAGTAAGACCTGTGGTTGACCTGCCTACAATTTTGCTTTGGAGTTTGGAAATGCTGAATTTTGCTTATTAAATTTGAGATATAATCCTCCAGTTATTTAAGTTTTATTTCAACTCTATTTTAAATGCTGTTTTCTTTCTGTGAAAGATTTAGTTTTTTTTTTTTTATATTTTAAAGGCCATTTTCTATGTATATTTTTAATCTACAACCTTTATCTCTTAATAGTTGTTAAATTTGGTGGATGAGAAATTTTATGAGACAGAATGAGTAACCTTTAAATGGCACTTTTTTAAAGAAATTTTCTTTTATTCTAGCCGTCATAGCAAAGTGCAGTTTTTTGGGTTTTTTTTTTTTAATTTTTATTTACTTATATGATAAATAATGAAAGGAATCTATTTAAGAAGATCCTGCCTTTTAAACTCCTCAGCACAGATTTTCCAGTTTTGGAATTCATTGCATCAAAAAAAAAAAAATTTCTACTTATTCTTCTAATTCCAAATGTAAACATTAATTGATGTTCGGTGTGATAATATTTCAATTTTCATTCTTAGTTGGAGTCGAAGATTTGATGATCCAGTTGAAGATTACAGCTCCAAATTATTCTACAAGATTATTACCCTGGCTCATAGTCAATGTAAGTTTTTAATAATTAATCACTATTTGAATATTGGAAACATTTCTTTTTAAATCCTCCCAAAACCATTTTCATTCAATAATTACTTTGTGATATGTGCCCGAGATTTGAATTAAAAACCTATTAAATTAAATTTTGAATATGAATTTTTCATACGTTTAATTAGTTTTTTAACTTGAAAAATAATCTTTTTGTTCATTATTAGTGAGTTCAATTCTCACTGGAATCCCCCCTCAAATTTCTGGCTTTGTGCCAAGCTAAGTTTAATGGACCAAGTATCCAATAGGCACCCCAAATCATCAATTTAATGTAAGGTTCACATTTTAACTCGTCACCCGGTAACTTCTGCTTCCAAATTTTTGTAAACAAATGATTTTAATCAGAAGTTTATGAAGATGTTGAACTTACGATCAATTAAATAAATAGATGGTTGCTGCACGTAATCAAATTAAAATTCAATAGCAAAATATTTTTTTAAATAAACACTTTTTAATCAGAAGTTTATATATTTTTCGACACTTACGATAAATTTTAAAAAAAGACGAAAGACCTTTTTTTATACTAAAATAGTTTTTACTTGATCAGAAGAGAAATGCAATTATGTTTATTTAAATAAAAATACCGTTTTTAGTTGCAAAATATTTTTTAATGTTTATTTAAATAAAAGGATGTTGTTCAGAAATAGTATCACAAAATTTGTTTTTGTCAGATACAATATAAGTTCAAAAAATCATCTGTTCGTTTATTTTCAAATATTTGAAAGTCAAAGTTACTGGTGATGAGTTAAAATATGAATCTTTCATTAAGTTGATGATTTGGGGTGCCTATTGGATACTTGGTCCAGTTTAATAAATGATATTTTATTTAATAGGCCAGATTACTACATCGATTATCAATTTTCAGGTGTAAAATATTCACCAATCCTAAGTGATTAGAAATAAAGAATAATCTGGAAAGATTTGAATTTTAAATGATTAATAGATATTCTTAACTACTTTCACTGATGCCATTGGATGGAAACATTTCTTTTTTTTAAAGTCTTGTCAATTATTTGTACCGTTGTGGTATATTTTCATGGTACCAAAATGATATAAGTAATGTTGTCCTTTTTTTCTTGGTACTAAAACTATAACCGTAAGGCGGCGGTGTATACTATGTAGCGGGTCTCGTCCACGTGCTTCCAAATTCACAGTGCTAAAATGGTGTTGGTAGAAATTATAACACGAGGAACATGTTGTCATAATTGCTAGCCTTTATTTCCAGGGTAGGTTCGTCTCGTGTGCTGTATACTTGATTATTGTGACCCCACACTAGCCACTAGAGGCCCGATCCATACCCTACGACGGCCGAATGCAAAAAGAGGCCGATACCTTTCCTTGTTGTTCCACATCACCACGTGACTTCCGGTTGCCACTCAATTCGAGGTCACGCTACAGTCAAATCATCGTTCATCCTGTTTTGGGTCATCACTATTTTTTAAACCTTTTTCATCTCTTATTTATTTATTTATTTCTTCCTCCCCCTTCCATTAGTAGTCCTAGTTCACAAAAGTCAATAATATACCCATCTTGCAACATATTCTCTATCCATTAACTATCAATTAAAACAATCTAAGAGTAAATAATCCATCTATATAATTTTTTTTTTTCCTTTGATTTCTACTGAAAGAGAAAGGAGTAAAAACAAAAATTGTATTACTCATGAGAAATAAGATAAGGAGTTTGTCATTTGATTTTGTAAGAGATGATCATTTACATTGTCCCTCTTGAGAAACTAATTTTCTTTCTTTTCTTCTAGATGCTGATATTAATGAAATTGTACCCAACAAAAACGTGTTACTTGCTGCGGAAGAATTAAGCCACTTACAAACAGACGATAATTTTGCTTTCCTTATAGAAACCATTTATGAACAAATAAGCAATACAATGTAAATTAATAATTTAACAAAATACACAAACTGTTTTTTTTTTTTTTTTTAACCACAGCAAAATCGTTTTGTAATAAAAATTCAATATTTTATATTATTTCTTATTTCTCTTATTTGCTAAATTTCACATCCAGATTTGCAACATTTCAACTATTAACATTGTTGGAACTTTTTACAAGTGTGTGATGGGGTTGGTTCTATTGTAAAAAGTTTCAATGTTAAGGGTGAAGAGATTTTATCATAACCTAGTGAATGTCAGTGTGAGAAGGGTTTGATAAACTTCATTGACAAGACCTGCGTCCTTCCTTTCTCAAAGAAAGGTGGCCTCGGAATCACAAAGATCTACAGAAGTCTAACTTTTACAGTTATAGCTAAAGGTTTATAATGTCCTGCTTCTCAATTGCATCCGACCAGATTTTGACTATTCATCAAATTGTAGAAGGGGATTTGAGCAACTCAGATAAAACAGTTTGTTTGTTTTTAAACAATATGGAGACATCTCCACACAGGATGGTAAGCCTCTCAAATTAGTAGACAAGTTTGCATACAGAGGTAGTAATATCTCATCTACACCAAACTATGGCTGCACCACTTGGACTCTAAATACTTGGAGAAAAATTGTGTGCTGTCTTGAACAAATCCTTGAATCAGCACCATACAAACATGAAAAACCTCCATAGATCAGCTGTGTGTGGGTGGATAGAAGAGGACTTGCCAGAATCAATGACCAATAAGGACAGGAATCTGTGATATCAGTACAACTGGGGGGGGGGGGGTGATTGTCTAATTGCACTCCCTTTATCAGTTTTAGTTTCTGTAGAGATAAAAAGTGGCTATTCATTTCCACAGAAATATAAACTGATAAAATGGAGTCCTAATAAAACAGCATGATTAATAATCAACTGCAAAGGTTTTACATATCTCATCTCTTTGGTGGAAGTGATTAAAGAGGCATCCAAACTTTCCTCCCTCCAGTTATGGATAAATAGTAGTGCAGTCTGGGTTTAGCCATGGTTAAGCAATTAGACTAGAAGGAAAACTGGCTTCAAACCAGCTTTACTCCTCTAAAAAAAAAAAATTGACTTTGTCACATCTTGTCTGTGGCGAATGGTTTATTGGCTATTATTTGTGTGAATTTTTGAGATGAGGCTTGATATATAAAAGAAATAAATCCTACATTATGAATGTAAAAAGAACATTAGGTTTTATAAGTTCCAAAAATCCACTCTGAATTGTCCAATTGGACAAATAGCATAACAGATATAAGTGTTGAGTTAATACAGTTTTGACTAAACATCTTGAGGTTACAGGTGAAAATAAATTAACACTTGTACCCAGTCATGGTTAACAATCTACCCCAGTGGATTAAATAAAGGTTTCAATGAAGGCTCTGAATTACTCTGCTGATTTTTTCTCTCCTCTCATTAAGTAGCATAGTAAACATTGTATTGTATATTAGTTTGCTGAGGTTCTCATAAGCTCTTAACAATATACTGTTGAAGGCTTAAAAAGAAAGATCCCATGGTACCTGAAATTAGAATATGCAACTATATATTGATCTTGGAGTTTTGATAGAATTAAATACTAATAAATGGAATGCATATTAGGATGATATGCATTTTTATTACTTCTAATACTTTTCTTGCTTAAATAACTCCTTGATTTTTTTTTCTTCTATGGAATTTCCACAGGTATTGCTAAAGATTTGATATGAATTATTAAAATGTTTGAAGAAGAAAAAAGATACCTGCAGGTAAATAATTTATGAATTTGAGGTTGAAATTCCAAATTAATCCTCTGCCTTTTTTATGTAAAAGATTTCCAAATATAGGGTGAGGGGTAAACAAAACAAAAACAACTCATCACAACCAGTTGTGGATTTTAAACAAATTTAATCTGCAGAGCGTAACAAAGATGTATGTACAAATGCTTTCGAGTTTTTTTATTAAATAAATTAATTACTGAAAGATTAAAAATAGAAATAAACTGATATTAAAATGAAAAGTTTTTAAATTTCTATCATCCAGTGAAAACATTTTTTTGTTTGTTGATAGTTATGAAAAATCTCCCAGTCAAAAAAATAAAACTGGTTTGTCAAATTCTTAAAATCCTGCCTCTCCAAGAATTCATTTAGCTGCTTTGAAATTGGAGTTCAGGTTGATTTCTTTTAATGAAATTCTTAGAATAATAAAAAGAAGCTGAAAACATGAAAGAGAAAAACTAGATTGTTATCAGCACATAGTGCTATTGAATCCAATTCTAGAAATGGAAAAAAAAAAGAAAAACATTTCTTCCACTTTTCATCCAATGTATTTATTCTTAAGATTTTCTTTTTCATAGGCACTTTGCCATTTTGACTTAAAAATTAAGAAAAACTCCAAAGACATTGTTAGTGAGAAGAGGGGGGAGGCATTGGTAGTTTGATTTGGAATACAATAAATACCAATAAGGGCTTCCTATTGTAATGTAGCAAAACAGTTTCAGTTGTCCATTGCTACTGAATAGCTAGTTCAATTCTCACTGGATGTCCCATACTTGTGACGTTGTGTCACATCCTACCCGTAGCGAATGGGTTGAGTAAATCCCTACAATAAATCCCAATCAGCTTAGTTCTCCAAATAAAATTTGCTTATTGATAATTCTAAGAAAAGCCACTTTAACAAAACAAAGTTCAAAACTTAATCAAGATTTTTTTTAATATTTAATAACTAAATCATTTTGTTGTTTAAAATTTTGATTAGTTTTCATGGATGAATAATTTAAACTTCAAATTCCTGTTTTGGTTTTGTTTCTTCCAATATTTTGAAGTTTATTTTCTTTGAAATCATTTAATGTTACTTCTTTATCAAAACTGATAAAAGTTTAATGTGGCCGAGGATCCTCTTTCAACAACATTTGAATTCGATGCTCAAAATTTTATTTACACGGCTTATAACTTCATTCTATCACAAAATTTATAAATTATTTTTGAACTTCCAAGTTTTTATTTTTGGTTCTATTTGGAAATGAAGCATTGTCAATCATTCATTTTGTCTCCAATTTCCTTCAACTTTTAAAAAGAAAAAATGAAAGAAAATAGACAAAATAAATTTTTAAATTTTAGATAATTCTTTAATCTACAGAGTAATGAGGGTTTTTTTTTTTTTTTTTTAATTTAAAAATGCTTTTATCAGAAATGAAATGCAATAATAATGTTTGAATAGTGAAAGTATTAAATCTGTTATCAGGAGAGCAGCAATGACCGTGCTTTCTTTCTCACCTTTTGTTGAACATAAATAAAATAACCTTTTTGTTTGTTTTGTTTTTTATCCAATATATTAACTAATTGAATCTAAATCATGCCAGGGATTCAGCATTTACTATTGGAAAAAAAAAGGCCAATTTTCAAGTTGTATGACCTAACAAAGCTGATATGTAACAGACTTTTCTGTTGATGTTTAAATATCATTTATCATGGGGAAAGGAATTCTAGAGGACATCAAATTAAATCCAAGGTGGGGAGGGAGATTTTAGATATTAATTAAAGTTACTATTATTTATAAGTTACTTCCAAATCAAATATTATTGATATTTATAGAAATCCCTTTGGACTAATTCAATATAAAATGTTCTCATCATTTTATGATTAAGATGGGTTTTTTTTTCTTTCATTTTGCTTTTTAAGGAAATAAGAATTTAAGTAAAAAAATATTTTGTTTTAGTTTCATGCTATTCTCCTGAAGCTAAAATGATAAAATAAGCAGGTAAATGTTTTATTTTTAGAAAAGAAATTAAGTGGGTTGGTGGTGGGGTATTCATATCTCAATTGAAGGAATTTGATGGATTTTTTCATATTTTGTCATTTTTATGTGACAATATTTCAGCATTTTCTTGAGTCAATAAAAATCCAGATTGCTACCAGCAGTTCCAGTCTATGAAGAAGTGTTTATTAACAAACACTGGCTAATGATAATTACAACCTGATCAGATTCCAGAATTGAGGTATAGTGTGCTCCTTATATGTTGTTATATGCATAAGCTTAATAGTGACAGATAATAATGTGTCATTAATGAAGAGCCTTTAAGATGTGTTCTTTGTGTGAGGGTGCATTTAAAAAGTTGGGTGACTAGGCTGGTATATCTGGCAACAAATCTCATACCACAAATATCAGGCTAGAAAACAGATATTTTCCAACCCCCACCCCTATTATCTGGTGACTAGCAAAGTAATTGTAAAATATCTGTAACCAATTCTTTTGTTTACCGGGAATAATTAATTAAGGCTAAATTAGTTTGAATGTTGGGTTTTCTGGCCTTTTTGCAGCATGATACAGATAAGAGAGGAACAAGCAGAATGACAATTCACACAAAGAATCGTTTTACATCAATTGGAGATGTCCAGTAACTTGGTCCACATCTGAGACTTTGCCAAATATACCCAATACAGTGGCTGAACCAGGCGCAACCTGAGAAATAAAGAATCATTGTTAAACAAATTAAGAGGGAAATTGAAATAAGACAATTTCAATTGGAAAAGCATTTAAAAGGAAGTTTTCAAAAAATTCACATTAAACAACAATTTTGAATACTAGCAAGAATATGTACCCTCCAGCTACCTCCCAAATTCTATATTTAGCATTTCACTAAAATGACAGTGAATTGATTCTCCTGAAAATCTTCACTTTATAAAATTACTTTAGAGCAACAAACCAGAATCTGTTGATATTTGCTCAGAATATTTAAAGAATATTTAAAAAGTATTTTTAGTCAAGAAAAATATAAAAATTGAAAGGGCAACAGAGAAATTCATTATTTCTCTGAATTTTTTTAGATGAGACTTGATGAATAGTATTATTCGGACTATTGTCCTCATCTTTCATTGTTATCTGTACAATGTTTCAGCCGATGTGTCTTCTAGCCTTCTTCAGGTATTTAATAATAATTAACACAGCTTAATACCTGTACCCCAGCTATGATTAGCGGAATGAGAACAGGATAACCCCATGGATTGAATAAAGGGCTGGGTTCAGAGTTTCGTGATGGCTCCTGATTACAACAGGAAGGTTCCCCGAGTTCGAGAAGGTTCCTGAATCTAACAAAAATACCTGAAGAAGGCAGGAGGGCACATCGGCCAAAATATTGTACAGATAACAATAAAGATGAGGACAATAGTCCAAATAATACTAGAAGAATTCACATTCTAATTTCAAATCTTCATAACATAAGAAATTCAGGAATTAAATTGGATCCATTTGACACAGAATTGACTCATCTTTAAATGTTGAAAGACCCAAAAAAAAACAACTAACCAGTTAATAATAACATAACTAACGATGCCACCTAGTGCTGTTTAATAGCACAGGCATATCTCTAAAAATTTATTTATTATGAGTAAAAAAAAAAAAAAAAGTTAAATATTAATCATCCTTACTTAAGAAATGCATCCTTTTGTGATGAATCAATTCTGAATCCAACAGATTAGAGTTTACCAGAATGTAACATAGTAGTCACCACTACTTCCTCCCACCAATAAACCTGGTGACCAACAACAAAGAGTCAATCACAAGAACTCTCATGGTAGGTACAAGAAATGATCACACAAGAGTTAGAGAAAGAGTAACTTAGTTATTAACCAGCAGGACAAGGAACCTCCCTCCCCTTATTGGGGGGTACTACAATTTAACAATTCCTTAAATGCAAAAATAACACTTCACTCTCTGAAACCAATCCAGAGGGAGGTTACAATACCAATAATAAAGTGAGTGGCATTTTTTCTGTGACCATTTGTCTGACATTATCGTTTTTCCTGATGTGTAACATCATCATCTTGTCATTGTCTCTGGCAACTTTTGTCAAAACCCCACTGTTGTATGTGCATTCATATGCAAATAAATCTCCTTATGAATAGCAGCAGGCTAAATAAGTTGGCAGTTTTTTTTGTGAATACTTTTTAGTAAATTCTAGTTTACAACATTCTATTCTCCACAAAAACTCCTTTCTTTGTCATTGTCTCTCTGCTACCATCTTGTATAGGCCTTATTCTTTCTGCTATTTTCTTTGAATGCTCATCCATAACCCAACTCCTCTTTTTGTTGTGTTGTTGCCATCTTGTTCTGGTCGCCATATATTTTCTGTTCTTCTGTGTTGTAATGAAAAACAACTCTGACACTTATAATTACTTTATTCACTTTATCCCCCACCCCCGTTGCATCTTACAGGGGAATTAATTGAGGAGTAGAGATGAGATTCTTAACTGATTGTATCAAATTTTTATGACTAATCCAACTTCTGAATGTTATCTAATCACATGACCTTCTTGTCCAATTAAAGCCACATTCTCAAATGACCTTGGGATCATCACACATCAATCAAACTGACTGACAGTCAACAGTCTTTTGCAACCATTTTAAAACAACTACACTACATGCCAATAATCAAGTTGGCCAATCCATTATTTAACAAAAATTGCATTTTCATAAATGTTTTGAATATGAATTGAAAACAAAAATTCAGAGAATGTATCCCTTTGTTTCTGCTGATAAATAATGCAATAAAGTTAAATGAAAAGCCAGTGAGATTTACCTGTGTCAGTCCTGCATCTTCAACGAGGTAATGGGGTAAACTTAATGTCTCTGCACGATCTCGAAGTTCCAACAAATTCATTGTCTTATCAACTTTCACCACAACAATTGTTTCTCTGAAATTGAGAGAGAAAAGGGCAGGAATTGAAGAACTGTCATTTTGTTAATGTTTCGTAGAAGTTATCAAAAACAGGAATATTATAAATTTGCTTCTTTTTTTCTTTTTTTTGTAGTGTCAAAAATCCATTTGATTGGAGAAAAAGATGAAGATTGACATTTTAAAATGCACAATTTATTCATCATCATTAGGAAAATATTTTGTTTAAAAAAAAAAAAATTTATATTAGAATTTTTTTTCTCTTTTTTGCTCCTTTTAAAATGTACCAGATATTTGTTTTTTAAAAATACATCATTTTTTCAAATGTATTCTCAGTAAACATAACATAGGCAAAGCATATAGTTGACTTTAAAACGACTATTAGATGGTTTTCCTATGATATACGTTAAAATTATAAGTTTTTATTCTAAATGAAACGTTTAAAAATTTAAGTTCATCTTCAGGATCATCTTTTAAAGACAAAAAATTATCATAATTATTATTAGAATAAACCTAAGTATTTCAGTATGAAATGGTTTGCTATTTAGTCTCACTGATCATTATAACAGACACTTTATAGTCTCATGTCAGAGTAAAGCTAAGCTTAATAAATAACTAGAAATGTTGGAGATAGAATTAAAAAGAAAGCACAAAAAATATGAAAGTGTAAATGAATTTTTTTTTTTTTAAATTAAACTTACCCATATTGCTGCCAAGCAAAAAGCATTTTACTGTATTTATCAATAGTCTGCACCATTTCTTTATAAATTCCGAGGCAGGCATGACCGACTTGGGCAGCCATTTTACCATGTCCCATCTTCAGTTCACTATTCACAGCTATCACCATTTTGTACATCTCAGCACATTCAAACAAACTTCCCATCTGCTCTTGTTCAAACACTACATCCTGAAAAATTAATTCCAATCACACTAAAAATAGAGTTCTACACCATGTAATTTCTTCAACACCCTCCACCCACAAACGGATTTGTCTTTATTTTCTATTCAAAATGATTAAAAAAAATAAATAAATAAAAAACTAATTCTCTTAAGAAAATATTAGTAAATCAAAGCAATAATTAATGTAAACATCAAATAAATTACTAGACATCTAATATCCTTTTTATGCTACACATTTAGATAAATAACCCTTACAGTTACCTTCCTTAGCAGCCTATTTTTAACTGGTGGGACAAATCCCTTAAGACACCGTTTCATTCCTTCTTCACCACCCGCCCCTAAAATTCCTTCTTTACACGATAGACATCGTTCAAGAAAGACGTAGATTCCATCTCTGCCCACTTAATCTCTAGTCGGACCGGAAGGTAAAGTCCATTTGAATTATCTTATAATTAGCTTCTTTGCTATTTACTTCTTAAAGTCATTTATTCTTTGTTGACCCTTAAATAATACCATTTTTCTTTGTATTAAGTGGTGTTTATTTAACGAAGGTACATTGCTTAATTGTGATAAATTTCTCCTATCATTTCTTCTACTCCTTCATGTTAATGTAAAACCCCTGTTGTCTCAGTAATTCTTTAATTTAATTCTTCCCAGTTTTGTGTCTTGTATTTAGGGATTAAGACAATATCATATCAGACATTTTTTGCTACCTGTTAATGGTTACCAGCCATACCTTTTAGCAGCCGATACTTAGGCTATGTGGCCTAGCTTCCTTGTTTAACTTAAACACTCCTCATCATTGTTTTATTTAACTGTTAGCATTTTAAAAGAGTTCATTTGCTGTTTGTTTCTTCTTGTTATTCCAAGCTTATTTTACATTTCAGCTTTTACACCTTCTTATGGTGAATGAAACTGTATGAACCCACACAGTTTACAGAGTTTTCATTGTTCGAGGGAGTTTACCTACATATAACAAGACACAGTGCTTACACTTCAGTGAAGTGAAGGTGTGATAATCCTCATCATCTTGATTGTTCTTTTGGCTGTTAAGACTCTCTGGATTCAAAATTCCAAGATATTTACAGATTCCACTAAGAATATAATCACTTAAATATTATGACTGTAATAAAAATCAAAACGAGGAAATTCAGTATTTCTGTACATTTTTAAAGATGATCTTTAAAACTAAATGCTCAAAAATTGGTAAAAGCTAGAAATCTAATTTTTGGTGTCAGTTCTTATCACTCCATGTTGAAAGATTTTTCGTTTTTTTAAGTAACAAATCAACACGGGAGTCTGTAAACAATGATGCAGCCATGTCAGCCTCATCGTTGTTTCCTGGACACAATATATATATATATATATATATATTATATATATATATATATATATATATAGCAAAAGTACCCTATCTATAACCGGATGAAAACATTTTTAGGAACACCAGGGGACATTCCTAAAAATAAAATTTTAAAAAACATCACCGAAAATTTATGTATTACAGTGTTTATTTTAGGGATTTTTTTTTAACATTGAAAATATATATATTTTTTTTTTTTTTACATGTAATCCTGAATTTTTGAGTGTTTTAAAATAATTTTTGTCATAATATTGACATTTTTTAGGTAGAATTCAGAATTCATTTAAAAAAAAAAAAAAAAAAAAAAAAAAAATCCCGTATAGAAACTTATAAAAATCTTGATATAATTATCTTTATAGAAAAAAAAATTAAAAATCGTTTTTTATCTGTTTACTTTTTTCATATTTCATAAAAGAGGGAGACCTCGTAAAAAATATTTCCCTAACATATTTTAAGAAAAAAAACCCTATTTCAAACATATTTTCATTTTTCATAGAATTTGTTAAAAAAGCAGATAGTCATAACTTGTTTTTGGTTACTTTAAGTTTCAGTTGATTTAACAGTATGAAAATGTTAACATTGTTTTCATTCATAATTTTCATTATTTCCGTAAGCTGAATTTTTTTAAAAAATCATCAGGAGTTTTTTTTTAATGTTTATTATTTTGAATGGTATAAAAGTTTTGAAGATAATGATAACCTTTATTCAAGTTTCATTGTTGTAAATAGAATATTGTTGTCTACGAAAGGTTTCAATGAAAATCCAGTTTGAAAATAATAATAGTATTTGCAGACAATTTTAAATTCAGTTTTTAATTGCTTGATGAGTTAGAAATACATTGTAATTTCTTTCTTTGAATTTTTTGTACATGACAATTCAAATCTAGTTCTTAACGATAAAAAAGAAGCTGAGAATCAAAAATTTAAATTCTTCGTATTGCAATATCTATTTTTGCTTAAAGCATTGTTTTAAAATGTTTTCATTAGTTCTCTAAAAAAATTCAGACTTTTTTTTTACCATTAGTATTAATTACAAAACAACTTGTTTTATTATTATTATTTTAATTTACATTTAATATATATATACATACACACACAACCCTATACTGGTGAATATTTTTATTTACATTTAAATTTTTTTTTTTTTTTTTTTTTTTTTTTTTTTTAAATGTAACCGTAAAACTTGTGTTTTGAAACAATTTTACTCTTTCTACAATTTTTTGTGCATGGCAACAATTTAATTTAAGTGAGTGTACAATTTAAGAATATGGACAAAGATTTGATTTTACGTTAGTCTGAAATATATACAAAATATGATTTTACTTCGTATAATCGGCTCTCCAAAGCAAAATATTTAACACACTGTAAAAAAATTCAATGGATAAAAACTCATACAAATTACATATTTAGAAAGATTTTTATTTCTAACCAAATATATATTTTAGAGATTGGACAAAAAAAAAAAAAAAAAAAAAAAAACGAATTTTATTTCACGTTAATTTAGTCATAGTTGTAGCGGACATTTTGAATGACTGGCAGCTTATATTCTTTTTCTTCAGGTAGCTGAACAAAGCAGTAGCCACTTCTAGTGTGTGTATATATATATATATATATATATATATATATATATATAAATAAATAAGTAATACATAGAGAGAATTTTGATATATAATTGAAATAATCATGGCAAGCAAACTCAGCGAATACCACATGCAAAGTGTGGAACACTGTACAGCTGTTTCGACCTAATTAGGTCTCATCAGCAGTGTATACCTACGATCTCCCCCTGACAGAGATCAAACCGGAGAACCCAGAACTGGAGACTACCTCTGGGCCACCAGCTACGCCACGCACAAAACTCGCCAAATCAACTTGTCAATGATAAATGCGCCACTACTATAACCTGGTGTGTCGTGTAGCTGCATCCACAACTTAACAGAGGACACGATTATATATATATATAGACACTATTAAAATTTAATTCTAAAAGCATCTTTTATAATCTATAAAATCTTTACAGTGCTCAATGCACTAAAATACAGAGCAATATCCAAATATATTTCAGAGAACATCACATGAATTCTCCTTATTTGTCCAGCAGTGTCCAACATGTTTTGTTCATCTTACTTGGATGGTTTGTGTGATAGGTAGTTGGTGGCCATACAGCTACTTTCTTGTGGGAGTGCTGATTCCAATATTTGTTCAGGACAGCACACAGTACCCTTGTGTACTTCCTATCTAGTTTTTTTTCTAATCATTTTGTTAAAGTCCAAGAAGTACAACTATACAGTAGTACTGACATGACTACAGCTAGGAAGAACTCTAACTTATCAGATTTCCATATGATTGATAATCTGTCTATAGCAATCTATGCCTTTCCTATGCGTATATTGACATCAATTTCTGTAAATAAGATATTACTACCTAGGTATGTGAACTGGTCTACTAATTTTAGAGGCTTACCATTCAGTGTAGAGATGTCTCCATCTTGTTTAAAATACAGGAACTCCATTTTATCTGAGTTCGCATAGAGGCCAATGTCTCTTGCTGCCTTCTATAAGCTATGCAGCTGTGATTCAGCTTGTACAGGTATATTTGCAAAAAGCTCTAGATCATCTGCGTAGTACACATCTGTACTAGTTTCTGTATATTGCATGTTTCTTGCCTTTTTTAGCGTGAATTATAAACAAGCAAAAAATCCAAATTGTTTTATTGATAGCAATAAAACTTAAAATTTTAATTGTACAAATTGGGGGAAAATTTTTTTTAAATAAGCACTTTTATTATTATGAATAAATTCACATTCTCTTTCCTCAAAAATTTTTTAATCTATTATCATACTAAAGCTGAGTGAATCAACTTTTGTTTCCTAAAGGCTTTTTTTCTGTTTAGTTTATTGACATGAAAATTATAAATTATTCCTTAATTTTAGGATTGAATTGTGTTATAGAAAAAATTCCGCTTTAATTGGTTCTAATTAGTCATAATTTGCAATTAAGTCAAAAACTACAAATCTCTTACTTTACTTTCTGCCTATCACTTTCTTCCCCTCTATGTATCTCTTGATTACCTTCTCGTTATATGTTAGTTTCTCTAGGAGAGTAGAAAGAGAGATGGGAGAATTTAAAATGTATTTCTATGTTAAATTTCACAAGCAGCAACTTGTAGCTTAAATTAGGACAAACATTCCTTTTCTTAGAAAGCTTACAAAATGATTTTAATGTTTTGCCCGTCTGTATTTTTTTTTTTTTTTTTAATTTATTCACTTTGTTAACTCACTTATCCCTAATCTCAATTATCTACCCAGAGCTGAATGGGTGACCCAACGGTCACATTTTGTCTTATTTTTAGAAATATAAATCACAAAAAAATGGTTTATAATATAAATATACAATAATACAAAAATGTCGGTAATCTGAACATTAGCTACATAAATGAGAGTAACCTCCCTTGTTTATTTCACTTTGAAGAAGACATGTTTCAGTCACCCATTTTCATTTCACCATAAATCTATACTGAAAATATGAATTTGTTCGAATCAATACAACTGCATGTTTTAACATGAAAATATTATAAAATGTGTTCTTAATAACAATTAAGTTCATTTCAAATAATGCTCAATCACAATGTTCAGATTACCAAAATGTCTTATTCTCCAACAGAGAACAATAATTGAAGTTATTTTGATTTATTATTAGTACCAAATTCCTTTGAAAAAATATTAAGCTTGAAAGAGAGCTTGCTAATTTTAGAAAAACAAAAATTAAATTCTCCAGGGAGATTTAGAAGATTTAAAGTAAAAGATATTTGAAAATGTCAATAAGAATTACATAATTATTTGGTGTCTATAGAATTAACAGAAAAGACATTCTTATTCTGAAAAAGGTCAATTTCATAATGTAGCTCTAAAACTAATATATTAAGTCAATAAAACTTAAGATAATTGATGAATATAAAAACTAAGTTTATACATACACCTACCAGGACACGGGCTGTCTGCATGCTCTCTCGATTTTCCAATATCCAAGAAGCTGCCATGTCAGCATCATTGTTTCCTGTACACAATAATCCCTACAAAGAGAAAAATATAACAGGATATTTGATTTATATATATATATAATTATAAAAAAACATGAAAAGTTGACATTTTTTCAAGCTGACACTATACCATTTCAGTTTTTATTCAAACCATCAACAGTACTATTAATTATGTAAAAAGAAAACTGTTGACAACCAAAAGCTTGTAAGCCTTTGTTTATGGTGTGTAAAGGCCTTTGTTGATATTCAAAATATGAGAATAGATACAAATTAAAACGCCATGTAATGTTAGCATTCCCATTCAAACTGTGTGATGAAAGATCAATCCCAGAAATCAATGGTTCTAATGGAACTTCAAGTATGTGTCAACTTTCAATTTAACTTATGTTTTATCATTTTTATACATCTACACTGTCAGATTTACACCCATTTCTTCCTTATATATATATATATATATATAGGATTAAGATTCAATGATAAAGCATTTTTTTTTATCTTTAACATTTTTACAGTGCTCAATGCACGAAAATGCAGAGCAATATCCCAATATATTTCAAGTATAAAATTAGATAATTATAAAAAAGGATTAAAAAAAATCACAATACAAAGTTTCACATTGTCAACCCTCAGGTGAGCAAGTATTCAACACATCTCGACAACATGAAATTGAATTGTGACTTTTTCTCCTGATTGATTGATTTTAATGGCATATCAACCTGTCTAGGATTATTTTATGCCTAGAAAGTTAGGGAATCCCTTTCATATTTGCAATTTTTTGGCATACAGTCCTATCGAATACAAATAATTTTTAAACAGATCTATTTGACCCATAGGTACTACCACTCTGGGTCAGAGTGAGCCTGGGAGTAATGGCAATCAGAGGGTACAGTAAAATACCAATTTCTATATAATGGAAGAAAATTATTTTTAATATCATATTTTGTCAGCAAATCTTTTTAATGATAAGTTTATGAAAATTGATGAAACTTGTGAATGAATCTTTTGTCAATGGGTATAAATTTTTCAACAAATTTTTCAGTCTCTATGGTAAAATAATTCTGGAATGCACACCCACTGGAAAAGAGTTAATAATTCATTTCTCATTAAATCCATCATAAATGTCATCTCATGACTCAAATATCCAAGTAATTGCTTTTATCACAAAAGAGTCAATTATATGAATCAGCTAAAAAAAAAAAAAATAAAAAAAAAAAATGGCTTTGTTAAAAGATAATTAGAAATCACATGTTTTAGCCAACGTTGATTTTATTAATAAAATCTGAAATTAAACTAAAAAAAAAAAATAAAAAAAAATTAAGTCTAAGAGAAATGCTGAAATTTTGGCCATTTTCACAACTTTTTGGTTTTCAATTTATTTTTAACAAAAAGGAAACAAAAACATTACCCTATTCTTTTGCTATTACTCCTGGCAAAATCATGGAATTAGCACATTTAGAAGATCTTCACTTGAATTTTTTATTAATATTAATGACATGTCAATCTGTCTAGGGTTATTTTATACCTAGAAGTTAGGGAATCGCATTCATATTTACATTTTTTGTGTAGTTGTTTCTTTTTTTTTTTTTTTTTTTTTTTTGCACATGGTCCTATCGAATGTGAACAATTTCTAAATATCTATTTGAGCCATAGATGAATACTACGTCTCCAGGTTAGAGTGGACCTGGGAATAATAGCAATGAAGGGGTACTCCAAACTTCCCAAATCTCCAGAAATGGAATCTAACCATCAGATTGAGTTTAGTGTCATTCACGGAATACAGTTTTTTTGCAGGGGGCTTACTCCTCTGCTGGGGATACAATCAATATATTCTAAGCTCTGCCAAAAGAGCAGGGGGTTTTTTGGGGGTTTTTTTTATTTAGCAGTAAATAAACTAATAACATAAGACACAAAACATTTTTATTTAACAACTAAACATTCTGGCTAGGTTTTTTTTTCAATGAAATTCATATTTTCCTCTGAATGGCTTAGAAAAAAAGTTATGTTAATTCAAATAATTCAATCTAGTTTATTCGAGGTATATTTTTTGAAGCCCAAATGTTCAGCTATTAAATCAGTATGTTTTGCATTTTATCTATCATTAATTTATTTATTGCTAAATAAAAAATAACCAACGTGGACAATTCTGTACTGATTCCATATATTTGGAAATAAGAAAATTGATTGACAGGTTTCATTTTTTTTTTAAATATTTTAAAAGTGAAATCAAGATTCTTTATTAAATAACATAATACTTCTTGGCAAATAATAATTTTCACAGTTAATAATTGGCATCATTTGTTACATGTTGATGCTATTGTTGCAAGGTAATCTAATATTAATCATATATTTCTCTTATTTAAGTAACTAGAAAAAACATAGTAACTTCTTTTTGTTTTGGTTAATCTTTATCCAATCTATTAAAGTACACATTAAAAAAACAGAAAAGAAAATGTCATTATATTCAGTTTGCAACTTACTTCTACAGCTTCCTCTCGAGTGAAACCCAGAGTGAGTAGAATCTGCACTAAGGATTCTTTTGGTTGGTCCAGAATTGTGCCTGATTCGGAGGAATCCTCCTTGCTAGTGCTGGCTGCACCATCCATTGAAAATCTATTAAAATGGCTGAGACTTCTGAAATAAGTTTTAAATTACAAAATTATTAGACCAACAGTTTTAAGCCATTTTCAGTTCTAAGCAAAAAACAAAAAAAATTATACACAAAGTTTTTTAAATTTCACAAAAAAACACAATTCTGAAATTTTGAAAGCAATAAAGTCTGTAACTCAAGTTGGTTCAAAATTGCAGTTTTGAACTATCAACTTTAAAGCAATATATATTAGAACAGAATTTATTAATTAAAATAAGAACCACTAGAAGTATAGAATTCTAGACTGAGGAATTATTCAGAAGCATTCTGAGCTGCTGCTTGATTATTGAAAATCTTCTCTTGCAGAAAGATGTGAAGATTCTTGAAAAAGTGGTAACTGGTCATATGGTCAAGTGAGTAAGCTGAGAGAAATAGAGTTTTGTAGCAAAGTTTATACAATTTCTGTAGAGTCATCAGCAAAACATGCAGTCAGGCATTGTCATAAAGAATAATCTTTTTTTAAGTAACTAATATTGAATGGAAACATTGTCGTAGTTCTGGGTGTACATTCTGTCAATTTTCTCAGCTGTGATAATTTCAACTGGATTCAACACGTTCTAGCAGATGATTCCACTTTCTGCCCACCAGTTGTCCAGATGCCAAATGGAATGTCATTAGTAATCATCATATACAATCCATTTTTTTTAGTCACATATAACAGCAAATATTTTCATTTTCATTCAACTCATGAGGCATCCATCTGTTGAACTTTCTTGATTTTTCAATTTGGTACCAATATCAAAAAAACTGTTGAATGCTTAATTCTTCTGTAACCATGTTCTATATCGCATGAAGTCTGCTTCAGTGCCATCAAGAACATTTACAGCACAGACCTTCAAGACTTTCATCTCCATTACAACATTTTGGGAACCATTATTGGAGATGTACATTTCTTTATGGTCCCCTAACTAAATACTTAGTTGATATTGTAAATAACTTCCACTATTGATCACCTTATGAATAATTTATTTTTTCTCCATTTGACAGCTGAAAAAATAAATAATAAAACCATTAGCATAAATCAGTAGAGTTAAATTAACACTTCAAAATGAAAATGGTTTATTCAAAAATACACACCAATAAAAACTACAAATATTTTTACAACAACCTAATATAATAAATAAATCATGGGTCCCCAAATTGCAGCCATCCATGCAACCCTTCACCCAACATTTAAAATTTTCTTTTTGCCTTTTAATGTTGACTGAAGAATTATCATTGCAACTGCAGATTGAACCCATAAATCTTCAGTGTTCAGAAGATTTGAAGTCCTTGTTTCTTGCTCACCATATCTTCAATTTCATCAGAATAATTCCCCAACCTTATCATCCACACCCAGAAAGTAGTGAGCATGTTTGGCACTACATACTACTGTGAACAGTTGTTTTCCAAAATGAAGCCTACCAAGAGTATGCTGCATTTTCAACTGTCAAATCATCACTTGTCTGATGTGCTTCTTCTGTTAACCTCTTTATTCAACCCTGATATGACATCTTTTTGTGATTACAAACAACATCAGATGTTTTAATAAATTATTATTAACTTGTGAATTATTGTGCAACCCAGTATTACCATTTTTCACAGTTGGATCATTGGTGACTAAACAGGTAACCTCACAAAATTTGTCTGGTGAGGAGGGTGGCTAGACACCCTGAGGGAATGAAAAACAAAACCTGTAAAAGGGCAGATGAAGCTCTTTGCTCAATGGCCATCTAGCACATTATTTCTAAAGTCCAACCCCATCTCATCATGGTAAACTCGATAGTGTAAAGAGCCATGCCATCTGGTAAGTTCACCCAAGGCAGACAGATCTAGCACCCAGTGGTATTAGGGCCACAACCTGGCTAAAGAAGCTCTGGAAAAAATCCAAAGGGCATCTCCATCATAGTCAGGAATTAACAGTTTTTGGTATACTTGTAGCTGTGTTTGTGGAAAATTTGCAGTAAACAAGGGCATCTCCTTCCCCTGACCAGGATATGTATGCAGGGTTTGGGGACCGCTTGTGAATTTCCTATTTCCTTGTTACTCATCCCATTAATTTACCATAGGTGAATTTATTGGTTGGAGATGGTTCAACCGACCAAGGATGAATGCTGTGACAGAGAGAGAGAGAGAGAGAGAGAGAGAGAGAGAATTAGCCATTTTTTTTTTTTTTTTGTCCTGTCAAGATTGTGGCCCTGGTCCCTGTTAGTTAAGCTTTGTGGCCTTTGGGCTGAAAAGTCAGCATCCCTGGCATAATTAATAGGATATCTTTTGTTAATTATATCACATCTTAATTTCTGCAGATTATAAGTCAGTTATTTAATTTAAAACAGTTTATCGCTTTAAATATTTTTAAAAGAAATGAAAAAAGTGATATATTGGTCAGACAATTTGGTTCCATTCCAGAGTAATTCAAAATTATGCTATCAGGTTTCTTTTTTTTTTTTTTTTTTTTTTGTATTATTGATTTTTGGTTCATATTGTCAATTTTTAGCAACTAAAATCGAATTATTTTCCTTTTTAGAGAGAGAAAAAAAAAAAAAAAAAAAAGAATTAATTTGTAAATGTCAAAATCATGAGACTGACCGTTTTGTGACTAGGGTACAATATTAACTTTGTAGATCATTGTATTGTGAATAGCATCTGAATTTTTTTAGTTGAATTCTTATCTTGATTAAACTATTGGTGAGCTCACTTCTCACCAAGTTCTATGAATGAGACTTTAAACAAAAATTGATTTAAACAAAAATGAATTTAATTTTAAACATCAATGACAAAAGGTCTTTAAAAAAAAATAATCTTTTTTAAAAATTACTTTTCACAATCTTTAAAAAATTCTAGCAAAAGATTAATTCACTGTGTGTCTGTATGTGAATTCTTGGTTCAAATCCTACAATTTCAACTCACTAACCCTTAAACTTTTGAGCAAGATTGTAAACTATGCTGAGAAATGCATAAAAAATAGTTTGGTTTTTGTTTTGTTTTGTTTGTCGACTAGATAGATTCTCCTGGGATAACTTGCATAGTCAATTAAAAACACATGATATAAATGAAACCAAAGCATTGAGAAATATGACCACTGGCTTTTAAAGGGGGGGGGGACAGGTTAATCGGCGTTTGGAGCTTTTTTATAACTCATTAACCCAACAATACAAAAAAAGAGAAGGGGGCTCACACTTACTGCGCATTATATACAATACTCACACCGAAATCCGATTAAAAAAATGAAATTTAGATAAATCTAAAACTATGAAGATTAAGTCTCTAAATATGGATTAAAAAAACTAAATCGGTTTTTAACGTAATTCATTTAAAATTTCATTGCTTTGATGAGTTGTGGTGCACCTGAGCATTGTACATAATAAATTTCATGATTATTATTATTATTGAGAGTCAGATAGCTAGAGTATCTTAATTCTTTATCATTTATTAAAAAAAAAAAAAATATTAAAAAATATTATATATCGAAAAAATCTATATCTCGAAATATTAGAATTGACTCGAACATTACATTTCCGACTTTTTCTTTCTTTTAAATCATTATTTTCTTTATTTTACCGTGAAATAAAAATTTCTAGTATATCGGTCATTTTCAATTTTTTTTTTTTTTTTTTTGAACCAACACATTTAAATCTTTCACCCCAGGATCACGAGATTTATTTTTAATCTATGGGAAATTATGTTCATAATAAATCTGAAAACTCAAAAGAAATTGTTTCCATTTTTTTTTTTTTTTTACGCACTAAAAATTTAATACTTCTTTTAAATATGACAAAACTATCCATTATTATCTCCAGGGTCCAGATAAGCATCAAGTCTCGTATTATTATTTTTTTTTTTTTAATTATAGGGTAAATGCTATAAATTGAATATCTTTAATTAATAATTATAAATCAAAATTTTTTTTTGTTTACTTCAATTCTACGACACCCTTTTTTTCCACCTGATGAAAAATCCTAATTTTCGTCAGGTGTGAAGGGAAAAAAAAAAAAAAAAAAAAAAAAAAAAAACGTGCCGAAACTGATTCACTGTAAAAACTTTATATTCAGAAAGTAAAAAACTTAAAAGAAAAACTTGTTAGATCTTTGGGGAGAAAAAAATAATTAAATGTTGTATATTATCATTTTTATAGAGAATATTTATTATTACAGGAATTATTCTCTACCTACAGTGATTTCACGAAAAATGTAATTAATTTTAACGAATCCTAAAATTTAAAATAAGATTATTAAATAAATTGAAAAAAAGAGTGCAAGAATTTAACGAAAGAGTTTGTTGTATTTTTTTCTTTTTAAAAAATTGCCAGAAGAAAAAGGGTTTTTAAAAAAATTAAATTCATTTTTAGATTCTCCAACTACTTTTTCTCTACGACGCATTTAAAGTTATTAATATTAATTGAAATAAATCATAAATGTGATTGACTGCTAAGCAATAATTTGTGGAAAGTTTGACATGAAATTGATATTTAATAATAAATTTAAACTAAACATTTTAAAGTTTATAATCGGATCGAATTGAATAAAGAATTTTTTTTTTAAATGAAGTGTTAAAAAATTGCATTGATGAAGGAAAAGAAGATTCTTCTAAAAAAAAAAAAAAAAAATTTTTTTCCCCCATATCCGCCCCTCTCCCACCCCCCGAAAAAAGCCGGTCTTTTCTCCTTTACAATTTCTTTTTGTTTATTATTATTATTCAACTAGTAAAGAAGTTTTGTTTTTTTGGGTTTTTTTTTAAAATATATCAGATAAAATAAAATAATCGATTAACTGAAAATAATAATTTTTAAAAATGATAAACCGAAAAAAAATATATATATTTAAACCTAGGAACGCTGTATAAACTTAATAAATTTAATTATGTTTTTATTTTATTTCTATTTTAATTTCAATGAGATTTTAAAACCAGAGATACACAACCCTAAAAAAAATAAATTACCGGCACATTAAAAGAGAAAAACATAAATAAGAAAATAGGAATTATAAAATAAAGAGAAAAAAAAAAATTTCGGCAGTCAACTCATCGCAAGATTCTTGTTCTTTTATCTTATTAAGAATAACTTTAAAAAGGTTAAAAAATAAAAACATTCGACTTTTTTTTTTTCAACAATATCTTCGGGCAGAGAGAAAAAAAATGCCGAGCAAAACAGAGAAGCAGACAGTTTTTTTTAAAGCTTTTTTTAGACTAACAACGAAAGAGTGACGGCATTACACAGTTCTGTCTCGCTAGATTGGCATTTATCCCGACTAGACTCACCTGCTGCCGGCGTACACAATAATACGGCAACATTTAAGTCAATTCATCTCAAATACAGACTTACCTGCATAAAATAAAATAAAAAGTTGGCCAAAGAATACTCCAACTATATGATTCTAAGGCACTTCAACACTGGTAATGTGAAGAGCACGACAATACCAGTATATCAGCCATGTCTTTTACAGGGCGGTGTTAATCATAAATTTGTCCTCACTTTTAATTCGGACCGGATTATATTTTTTGTCTTTTTTTTTATTACTTTTTTTGTATGCTGCATTCTACATGCAGGAATTTTTTTTAAGTAATACACATGTGGAGATTCTAAAAAATAAAATAAAACCAAATAAAAAAATTTTAAATTAAAATAAATTTTAAAAAATTAAAAAAGACGCAAAAAGTAACAATCTCCCAGGAGGCCTCAGACAGGAAGAATCCTCTGGCCATTTCAGAGAAAAGGATCTCCTTCCTGGCACCAAGAAGATCCCTTGGTCCTTCCAATTCAGACTTTGACTGGGAACAGACACTATGACAGGCACAGAAAGAAATTTCCTCTTCATAAAATAGCTATGAACCTAGAATAAAAGTCTGAAACCTAAAAGTATCTTTGTCTCTTCTTTTTTCTTCCTTAATTCCATTTCAGCCTAACTCACAAGAAGGAAGAACTACATATGGGGTTTAAAAGAAACAACCAGTAAATACGCATAAAAAATTACCAAAAGCCTAAACCCACCACAACATACACCATAGATTCCCCAATATTTTGGATAGCACGCCAAATGTTCAATATTAAAGAATTTTTTTTTTTTAATCTGATGCTCTTATGAACATTTCAATGTTTTTCAATTAAATATGCATTTATATTTTAACTGAATGTTGAAGGTGCATTCTAGGTTCATAGCTATTTTGTGGAGAAGAAATTTCTTCCTGTGCTGGTCATAGTGTCTGTTCCCAATCAAGGCCTTAGTTGGAATGACCAAGAGAAGGAGCTTTTTCTTTGCATGCCCAGAGGCTGCTTCCTGTCAGAGGGTTCAAGGGAGATTGTTATTTTTATTTAATTTAATTTTAATTTATTTTAATCCCCATAAATCTAAACAGCATGTAGGGAGACAAAAATAATTGTCTTCCCTTGGTTTGTGGGCGTGTCTTCCCTTGGTTTGTGGGTGTGTCTTCTCTTGGTTTGTGGGTGTGTGTTCTCTTAGTTTGTGGGCATGCCCTCCCTCGGTTTGTGGGCGTGTCTTCCCTTAGTTTGTGGGTGTGTCTTCCATGTCACACGTCCATTGGTCACTTAAGAATTCAGACCCTTTAATCTTTCAATTTACGATGGAACAAGATGCATTCTTCAGTCCTTGTTTGTTTTTTTTTAACTTTTTTTTTTTAATTGAATTAGATTTCTTTCTCCTAGACTGGTTGCCTTAACCAAGGTTAAAAAGCACAGTTGAACCCGGGTTGATGAGTCCATTTCCTATGACTCTAACCAATTCATTACACGCCTCCCACGCTTGTGAAGGAAAGTGGACATGCTTTTTACCTCTATTCATTGAGCAGAATAGAGACCTTTTGTCTCCAAACCTGGAAAAGTAGTTTATTTCACCTCGCCATTGAAGAATTGTAAGACTTTTACATTGACAATTTTAATACCGTCCTTTTATACATTCCTTGTTCATGAAACAAAGCGAAACTTTCATAATTCAGAAAATATTCAACCCCAGCAATTCTCTGATGGAATTTCAACAAACATTTTAAACAAACACATTCCTAATAAATTCTTTCTTTCAAAATATTTTTTCAAAATATTTCCTTCCTTCTTCAATCACAATTTATCTTTACTAAAAACTGATCCTTTTTCGAACCTTAATTATCCAAGGTGCACTAATAACGTAACAAGCTGAACCTACCAACTCACACTGCATCACCATGTCACACACAACCAAGTCACCTGGCCAAGAACAGATTTACACCCACTCACCTCCTCACACCTTACCAAGTGAAAGAAAGACTATATCCTTTTCTAAATCTACTTTCTTTTCTTTTTTTTTTTTTTTTTTTAATAAATTAAATTAAATCCAAACCTCTCATCCATTTTCTTTTGCAACTATACACTTGTTATATAACATGTAAGTAAAGTCATAAGTAAAGTCGACGGGGCGGCCTTAAGTCGGTATCAGCCAGTCAGCGAGGGAGTCTATCCCCTTTTCAATAGCGCTAGACTAAGAAGATTGTTTTTTTAGCATCTGAGGTGGGGCGCCACACCTACCATCAGCTCCTTACTTTACCGCACAGATCCCTGTGCTACTCATCCGTTGAGTTGGCGAGGACCGGTATCGAACTAGGAACCTTGTGGTTTCTAGCCGAACGCTCTACCGACTGAGCTAACCCGTACTTGTTAGCTAATAAAATCATTTTGCATCAGTTTTTGTTTTATCATTTGAAAGCCTCATCTGGAGGAGGACTTGAACCGCACTAGTTAATATATTGTGGGATTAATTCCTTTGCAAAATAACTTAAAACTAGTAGGCAACACCAAATTGTCACCATAGCAATACATAAAATAAGAATGGCTTGCTATACAGACTCACTGACCTTAATCTAGGCTTAGTTCAGTATAAGAGGCACCGAGTGAGGACCTAACTCACCACAGTACGAATGGCTTGCTAATTAAAGTTGCTGACCATAAACTCGGATAAGAAGCACTTAATGAGAATCCATACTGCACATTACACACTGCACATTACACACTATTTGACACAAGACATGTGTTATTCCAGACACACACACACAACCAACATTTAAAATAACTTTTTTCAAGTGGGTACTTGTATTTAATTACATTTTAGTTCATACAACAACTTTATACTCCCTTTAGTATTTTTACTCTTGTACATACTAGCAAACAACTTTCTTTCTTACACACACATCTTCTCTCGTTTGTATTCATTATTTTTGTTTTTGAACATCCTACTTCTTTAGTCAAATAACACTTGTTAAGTTTCAAGATTTTTTTTATTGCATTTCATTCTTCAATCAAAATTCTTCACTTCTCACTAATTCCTCAACAAAAATGATTACTTCATGTTGTGTACTGGATAATACAGTATTCAGTATACTAGTACATTCAACTACATGTGCCAGACATATATATATATATTTACCAACCCCTCCGCATGAGCAAGATGTGACACAAGGTCAATTTCTTAAGTGGAGTTTAACAGGTTTGAATTCAGAGTTTTCCTTCTCCTAGACTGGTTGCCTAACCAAGGTTAAAGAGTCCAGTCTGCCCTACTATTTATCCATAGCTGGACGGAGAGTAAGATTCATACCTTTCCCAAGGGTATTAGCGCTAAGTGAAATGCAATTACCACGTCCAGGATTTGAACTTGGGGCAATGAGTTCATTTCCCATGACTTTAACCATTACACCACGCGCTTCCATACATATAGTGCGCCAGATATATAGTAACTTGCAACAGAGTGCTAAAACCTCGAGGTAGACGGTTCACTTAATTGTTCTGTAATCTTTGCAGTCTCGGTAATCAATCCAATGTTCTCAGACAGCAGGGTATAAATAGTCCTCGACCAGTGCGTTCACTCTCTACACAAGGTACGCTAGGCTAGTCCACAACACCTCAACATTTCCTACTTTCATCTTTAGTTTCCACACTTGGCAACAAAAAGGATTTACAAATATCTTGTCCCCTCCGATCAATCGGGCTGGTCATGTTAAACCCTAGTACCTATATGATTGACCCTATTGCCCTTATGGCAAGCCCCAACCTTTTTCATCATATGGGTGCTAGAAGGTGGTGAGTGAGGGTCTTCATGTCCTTGGAATGATGTTAAAATCTGATGGTGAGGTTCCAGTTCTGGAGGTCTGGGGAATGTAGAGCACCCCTTCATCACCATTGCTCCCAGGTCCACTCTGACCCGGAGTGGTAGTACCTGTTAGGGTCCCATCTATGGGTTAAATAGAAAAACATTAGTTTATAAAATAATTGAGTATCCATTAAGAATGAATTTATTTCAAAACTTAGCCAGCATTGAATGACCCACTGAGGTTGATGTGCTATAAAACAAACCAAACCAAATATCGCATATTCATTCATACAACAAATACCATTACAAAATGGTCATTGCCCATCATTCAAATATGGAGAAGGCAACTTTATTTACCTACAAAAAAATTATACCTGTGGGGATTAAAATAAGATTCAAATAAAATTAAGAAGAAAAAAAACTCCCATGAGCCTTCACAGGAAGAACCCTCCAAGCATGTGCTAAAAAATAATGACCTACTTCTGACCCCCAAGAGAATCTCTCGGCCATTCGAGTCTTGGTCTTAATTGTGTCAAAACACTACTACTGGCCAGGGAGATATTTCCTTGCCACATGGTAGTTATGACCAGTGAATAAAGCCTAAATCATAAAATCACCTTTTGTCTTTGTCTCTTTCCTTTTCTTCTTTTCAGCGCAACAACCAAATAAGATGGGGTTAAAAGTAAACACTAGAAACACGCACCAAGAATAACCAGCCACCTTTTAAACCTAAACACAAAATCTCTTGTAACCCCATATACCATTTAAGTTTATTTGCATTTAGAAAACTAAGATTCATTCAAAGAATATCAATAATGATAATGGCACAAAGAGAAAGAGTTGAATAAAGAGAAAGAGAAAAAGTTAGGCAAAGAGAAAGAGAGAAAGATAAACAAAGAGAAAGAGAAAGAGAAAGAGGTAAATAAAATAAATAGAAAAAATTAGGCAAAGAGAAAGAGAGAAAGATAAAACAAGAGAAAGAGAAAGAGGTAAATAAAAATAAATAGAAAAAGTTAGGCAAAGAGAAAGAGAGAAAGATAAACAAAGAGAAAGAGAAAGAAGTTAATAAATAGAAAGAGAAAAAGTTAGGCAAAGAGAAAGAGAGAAAGATAAAGAGAAAGAGAAAGAAGTTAATAAATAGAAAGAGAAAAAGTTAGGCAACGAGAAAGAGAGAAAGATAAACAAGAGAAAGAGAAAAAGTTAGGCAAAGCAAAAGGAAACAGATTTATTTATTTTTTTTATTGATTTTAGCTTTATGCCTAGAGGTTAGGGAATTGCATTCACTGTAGATTTATATTTATATTTTTTGTGTAGTTGTTTCTTAAAAGTTTATTTTTACACACAGTGTTATTATATCACGTATTCCTATTTAATGCAAGCACAAAGTTGTTTGGTTTCAAGTATTCCTAGCTAATACTAATAATTATAAGTAATTATTTCTATTTAATAATAGTCATTTCTTTGCACACAATTATATGACTTGACATAACTAATAATGATAATCCTTAGTAAACAATTATAGCTTCAAGAAACTATTCTTAATGCAAATAATTTACAGTTATATTGCATCAAGTATTCCTATTGAATACAAATAATTTTCAAACAGATTTATTTGACCCATTGATGGGGCTCTAACAGGTACTACTACCCAGGGTCAGAGTGGACCTAGGAGTAATGGCAATGAATGGGTACTCCACACTCCCCAGATCTCCAGAACTGGAGCCTCACCACCAGATGCAGTTTGCTTTCATACCAAAGACACCTCTTTTTTGGTGAAGTTTTACTCCTCTGCAGTGGATACAGTCAGTGCATTTAAAGCCCCACTGACAAGGTGTCATACATTTAAATCATTATCATGTTCTGCTAACATCACAGATTCCCTTAACTCTCTCACCACCTATCCCTATCGGCCATCACTCCTGGCAAGTCCCCCTCACAGCATCTGGTGTCTACTTATATCTACCCAAATAACTCAAAAGCACAGCTAGATTATATATTGATAAACAAGAAGTGGATAAACAGTCCTATGAACTGTGAGGTATACTCCTCTTTTGAAGGGGTGACTACAGATTGCAGAATCATCTTAGAAAAGATACACTTGAGTCTCTCAAAATATGAAACAAACCAGTGAATCTGTACAATATGACTGGTTGTCACTTGTCAATAGTGACATATGCAATCACTATTTAGTAACAGTAAGAAACTAGTTTAATACTCTTCAAGAGACGCCAGAAAGACATACTCCAAATGATGAATGTGAAAACTTTGTCAGCGCCCACTTAGAAGCAGCAGTTGAATACATCCAAACAAAGAGCCAAATGTTCAATTCCCTGGGAGTCATAAGCAGTTAAAGAAAAATGAGATAACATAAAAAAGCATCCCTATATAATAAAAAAAAAAGACAAACAAACACCAATGTGCAGAAACTTAATAAAGCTCAGATAGAACTAATTAGAATATTTTCAAGCCCAAATAAAATCAGAAATTCTATAGAAGATAGATAAATCTCAATTAGCATGGCAGACAGTAAATGTAGTTAGTGGTAGGAAAAGCACCTCAAGATCGAAGCTAAAAGCTACTAGCCAAGAAGAAAGACTTTAGAAGCAGAGAGAACCTTTCAAAAATCTGCTTAGAAGATAAACAATCTCAATTAGCATGGCAGGCAGTAAACAAAGTAAGTGGTAGGAAAAGCACCTCAAGATCAAAGCTAAAAGTTACCCGCCAAGAAGATAGACATCTGAAGTGGAAAGGACACTTCAAGAATCTGCTTGAAAACCCTCCTAAAATGATAGACGAACATACCAAAGAAACCATTAATTGCCAACTAGACATTAAACTCAGAATAGAGGCTGCATCCTCTCATTCCTGAAGGAATGTAAGTTAGCGTACCCCAAGGGATGACAAATATTCAAGGCCAACCTTTAGTCATTAGTACTTGAGCTCCAGCTACACCCAGCTGCATAGAGTGTCCGACCTGATAGATGGATGATATGGAAATTTTTGATTTTCAATTGATGAATGGAAACAAAATTGAAAATTATTTAGCAAGCCATTTCTAATTTAGTGTGATCCTCTTATACAAAACTGAGCTAAAATTATAAAATACATTGGACACCACATCATCAGTAGTGAGTAAATTTATTTTTTTTAATTGAAATAGATCACTAAGTAGGACTGAGCCTATTATAGTAGTGATCAGGTTTGAATTTTGAATTCAAATTGGAGTTTTCCTTTTCCTATACTGGTTACCTAACCAAGGTTAAAAAGCCCAGTCTGTCCTACTATTTACCCATAGCTGAAGGGAGAGTAGTTGATTTCATACCTTTCTCAATGATATTAGCACTGTGAACTGTGGCTTTGTTCAGGATTTGAACTCGGGTCGTTGAGTCCATTTCCTATGTACATACTCATAACCAGTACACCACATGCCTTCCTTGAGTAAGCTTGTTTCATCTGAGAAGACTATTACTAATGTATAGTTGATTCAATCTTAATGTGTATTATGCAGTGTGTATGACCAGAGTACAATTTTAAGTTATTGATGATTTCTGATTTTTTCATAGCAAGATCAATATCTCAATGTGGCACTGCATCTACGACAATTTTTTTCTATTATTATTTCACATATATTGAACATTATTTGTACCAAAATGATAGTCTGATATTTGCTCAGAACTGAAGCTAGAAAATTTTGCAAAAATTTGTTAAAATTTTGCACTTTAATTTTTCTGAAATTTTGTACAGATGTGGACTATCCTAAGTTAGCCCCCAAAATTTGAGTTTCCAATTCCAAAAATTGGCGGAATTATGTTGATTCTAAAAATCAACATAACTATCCAAATTTGGGTGGGGTGTCGCGAAAAATGGCGACTTTTTGTAATCTATTTTTGTCTGTATAATGTAAATGAGTTCTAGAGCTTCCCTACTCCTAAAAATTGGTTTCTAAGAGCATTTTAGCCCAAGAAATCCAAAAATACTGTCAAAAAGTATTTAAAGTTAACCAATTTTAATTTATTAATGATTTCTGATTTGAAAAATTTTAACTGATATTGTAGCTTTAGTTCTGAGCAAATATCAAACAATCTTTTTGTTACAAATAATGTTTAATACATATGAAATAATAATAAAAAAATTTTTTGTCATAGATGTCATATCGGGATATTGATCTTGTTACAAAAAAATCAGAAATCATCAATAACTTAAAATTGATTGACTTTACAACTTTTTTGATAGCATTTTTGGATTCCTTGGGCTAAAATGCTATTATAAACCAT
Organism: Doryteuthis pealeii; assembly: GCA_023376005.1. NCBI lineage: Eukaryota > Metazoa > Mollusca > Cephalopoda > Myopsida > Loliginidae > Doryteuthis > Doryteuthis pealeii. Next base: position 73,481,453 of record CM042142.1, read on the forward strand.
TTTTAGTAGTAGGGAAGCTCTAGAACTCATTTTACAGACAAAAATAGATTACAAAAAGTCACATTTTTTGCCAAACCCCACCAAATTTGGAGAGTTGAAAATTTACATAACTCTGCCAATTTTTGGAATTGGAAGCTCAAATTTTGGAGATTGTCTAATGTTAACATAGTCCACACCTGGAAAAAAATCAGAAAAATTGTAGTGGGTGGGTGATAATTTTACTTTTTTCTGGATGATTTGACATGGAATTACCCAGCAGTCAGAAAGGACCCAAGCAGCCGAGAGAGAACATGTCCAGCAAGCAGCTGTCACCATTTGTGACAAGCCTCCAGCTCACCTCACATATAGATTTTCCACTTGGTTCTTACTAACTACAACTCTGGTATGCAACATATCCTGAATGGCACTGTAAGATTCAAGGTTAATTAATGAACATACAATTCTGACACGTTGTGAGACAAAACATTTAATATATATAACAGCTCATGGAAATGATAAGATACATAATGTACAGGAGAATAGAACATGTAAATACATATATAATATTTAGGTATAAACAAGATACCCAAATGTACCTAACATATAAATATTACAGACATGGAACTAAAGGATAGTCCATGCTGTATAAAGGACTTACAGTAATGTAAGGGGGGGGGCAAAGCCCCACCGAGAAGGGGGTAGATAGACTCTAGCCCATAGCAGTTCTTGAGAAGATCCAGCTAAAAAAGGAAGACAAGTTCCAACGAACGCATTTAAAAACCAGAGGTCCCCTAGTGGGAACAAACAGCAATGCAACGAGAAGATAACTCTTCCTGCAAAGGGAAGATAATCCCCTACAGCACCTATATGATTATCCCAACCTTATTGCCCTCAACCTTTTTTTTATCATATATGTGCTAGAAGGCGTGGCTAAGAGTCTTAATGTCTTGGGTATGACGTTAAACTCTATCTGATGGTGAAGTTCCAATTCTGGAGCAAGTATCTATATATTAATACCCGTGTTCCTTAATTGTACGACAGTTATCATCTCGCAACACCCTCTGATTAAAAATGAGAACATCCACATCACCCAAGATGAAATGCAAAAATGTAAATCCTGATTATCTGGTGTTGCTTATCCACCAAATTATTTCTTTTGAGTGTTGTCACCTCAGCTAAATAATGGACCATTCCATTTTTATTATAAAGAAAGGGAAAAAATGACACGCTACACAGAAAAAATATCATCAAAGAAAGAAAGAAAGTAGGGGAAAGATAGAGAGAGGGATGAGCGCACTGAAGTGATAATGCTAATCTGTTTCAATCAAACATAATGAAAAGATAAAAAGAAGGAATGAAAGGGAAGAAAAAGAGTGAGACAGTTAAATCAAAATTATTATAATTTTTACATATTGAAGCATTTGCAATAGCTCTTAAGTAGACATATCAAACGTTGTAATAATTATATTATCATACTGTGGTATATCCAAAGGTCTTGCTAGTTAAATACTTATATAATATGAGAGGATGTTATATTAACGTTGGAAGGGTTAAAGTTATGGTTGATTGGTTGTATGCTTGTTTGATATATATATATATTGTGAGGTCACCAGTTTAAAGTTGAACTTTATGAAATATTATTCAAAACATGAAAGACACCATAAGAACATTCAATAACGTAGGCACATGGCATAAAGAACAGAACTCAATTTTAAAACAAACAAATTGTATTGAGAAAAGGTTTACAAAAGGTAATGCAGAATACCGAGCAAAGTTCTTTCATCAGTCTTTTGTACAAAAATGTAATTTTTGTAAAGTTCATTGTAACATGTAAGAAAAAGATGTTATAAGTTTTGAAGTGAGAAAGAAAGGGTAAGATGTAATAAGTCACTAAACAGTCAGGCGTAAATAAATTGCTGATCTCGTAAATTGCTGATTATAGAAATAGAGAGAGATATATGTTTATACCTTATAATAAGTGAATGTGATTTTATCTTACACTGGAATGACGTGGAGTCGTTTTGACAAATAAATTCTTTCTGATTGGGGTCTGAAAAATCCGTTATTTATGAGAAAAATTAGGCTCCAAATTGGGTCTTTTTGGTAGATTTCTTTTTGGGCGCGAACGTCTCTGATTGGTTGAAAATGTACAAATTTTTATTTCAATTTTCTTTTTACTAGGCTGCGCGATCCCCTTGCGCAGACTATTAAATTTTGTCACTTGATTTTTATTCGTCGTAGTAGGAACTTCCAGTCCACCACAAAGTAACCTCCCAACGTGGGTACAAGTGTATACATAAAAACATTCTGACAAACTAGTAAAAAGATAACGATATTTATTCTGTAAGTGATGGAGATACATTTAAGACAAAGATATATAAAAAGATACATAAACATTCTATAGAGGAATTAAGCATACGACTTGTGTCGTAGGGAAAATACATACGCTCTATAAGAGGAATAGGTGTACAACTCATGTCGTAGGAATGTCACTTACTGGTAACTAGTTTGGGGGACAAAATCCCCCACCTAAGGGTTAGAGGTGGCAGGCGCCTAGACCATGTTAACTCGTTGATGGCCTGAGTGAAAAAGAGGTAGAATTCAGATCTTTCAGGTCGTGACTATACACCAACGCCACCTATCGGCCGAACGAACCACAGCCAGGGAAGATAACTCACATGGGACTTATGTCCACCCAGACTTTGTTTACTGACCCTATAAAGAAAAGAGAGGACACTAGCGGCAATACTCCAAGGTTTGTAATGGAGTTAACCACGAGTATGGCAGACAGGTTGAGAGTCAAAGAAGTAAAACGAACAACTAGAATATGAATAAAAGACTTGTATTACATAAAAGAATTGCAAACTTTAGTTTCGTTTGTGCAAATAATAATATTTGTCACTTAACTGGTATATCCTGAGATAGGGTATTATTGGTGCCCTTTGCTACGGCCTTCTGATAGTTCGGATATGATGGACTTCTGCTTGCGTCCGACTCCGATTCTGGTTGTCTGTTGAAGAAGAGGAGTGACCCTTTTTTAGATCTGTCTCCGGTGAGGGCTGAATCAGAAGAGGCATGAGTTTGCTTATTCGGCTTTGCCGCCAAAGTATGCTGGTTGGTTTGAAACAGAGGCTCGCAGACAAAGGACGATAACCCCCATACCCCAGAATTCTTAATAACCCAACACTTAGATTAGGGTTTAAAACAATAGGTTTATGGTATGGTCACCTTGTTCCCAGATGTATGAAGAACATCTGGAGCATTGTCAAGATGCATGTTTATGAGAATGGCTTGCAATTTGTATCCAAAAATGAACTTTCAGGAAGTAATATTTGCTGTTTGCAAAGTTATTATCTTGGAAGAAATTCTGGACAGAAAAAGTTAATTTGAGAATTTCGGACCACATGACCTTTAGGCACCCCTTTTTGATTTCGATTCAGAAGGACATGTTAACAGACGATTTTTAGAGGGTTTTTTTTTTTTAATTATAAAACTAACCCCTAACCCTAACCCCTAACAAATAACCGGATATTGACGGTATAAATTAAAAACATGTCCTTCTGAATCGAGATCAAAAAGGGGTGCCTAAAGGTCATATGGTCCGAAATTCTCAAATTAACTTTTTCTGTTGACAGTTCAAGTCATTTGAGAGAATAGAATTTATACCTGTAAGTAATATTACTTTTCTACTTTGTTGTTGCACAGCTTGCCATGATTAGTTTTGTCTTTTCTTTGAATAAATTTATCGTTGGGTTTCATTTCTTTTGTTGTTGTTGTTGTTGTCCTTACATACCTCCACATTGATTTTTGGAGATGATTGCATAAAAAGTGGAACAGAACTCTAAAAAATATTTTTTTATATATTAAAGTATAAATTTTGGAACTTTACAACACACACACACACACACATATATATTATATATAATATATATATATAATATAATATATTATACATATTTATGTTCGTACATACATACACAGATAGATTAATTTATTCTTTAATGCCACGCCATCATAAACACTCAGCAAAATATTTTGTTTATGTGAGTAGTGTGGTTAAGAAGTAAAAAGGGAGAAAAAAAGAAAGTAAAACTAACTGTGGTGATAGAGAGAGTAGATTAAAAGAAAGGGTGGGTAAAAAAAATTAAAGAAAGAGGAAAGTACCACGAGATTAGTAAAGAAAAGTCGAGAGAAAAAAAATTAAAGAAACACAAATAAAAAAAAAATTAAAAAGAGGAAAAGCATAAAGAATGATAAAACTTAAGAATAAATGGAAAATATTTTAATTTTTTTATTATGGAAAAATCGTGAATGAGATTTTGGGAACGAGAATAGTTTAAAATACCCAACATGGCGGCCCATACGAGTTGCGTCGAGCTTCTCGGTTCATTATTTCCAGACATCGACCCTCAAATATCTGATTATGTGACCGGTAAGTTAAGGAACTATTGCAAGTCTCTTGAGAGATTGTAATTAAATCATGAATAGGGATATTGACGAAGTATCTTCTTTATTATAGACTTTTCTTTTTTGTCCATTCTCCTGCGTGGCTAAAAAAGAGCCAAGTAACCTACTACTAAGTTCATCTCGGAAATGTCTACACTTCATTTGACAAGTTATTATTTTCCGAACAGCATGTGTCTACTACAAAAGTCTGGAGATAAAAACAAAGTCTATTTACATCTATGTTTTATAATTATTAGGTATGATTACTTCAAATTAATGTCTTTATTAAACAACATAATAAAGAAAGAAGAGAGGTTGAAAGAAAAACCGAATCGTATAAGATTAACTTTTTTCTTTTTATTTTTTTAGCCTAAATTTAAAACTAAAAAAAAAAAAAAAAAAAAACTGTTCCGGAAAGTCTTTAGTTTTAACACATTACATAATATTACCAATATTTCTCTCCTTATCCTTATAAAGATGGTAATCTTTATTTAGTTTTTATGGTAAATGTCAGTTCTTCATTATTGAATAATAATTGTTAACATTTTTGCCTATTTTGTTGTACCTAAAATTGAATAAGTTTTTTTTTCTTTCCTTTTGAACAACCCACTCAATAATTGAATTTTCTGCTACGTTTGATCATAAAATAGTTTTTTTTTTCTTTCTATTTCGCTAAGTTTTTATCTTATTTTTCTTATTTTTTGTTTTAATTAACATTTTCATCTCTGGGTGTGACTACTGACTGAAATAATTTATCTATCTTTACAAAGTCTGGCATATGTGCTATTTAATTCTAAGTATAAACTCTTTTTCGTTAAAGTACATTCTTTGTTGTAAAAATCGTACAAAACAACAATGACCAATAATTCCAATCGACCTGTCTACTTATTTTGAACTTAGTAACCCCTCATAATTTTGAACAAAACATGTTTATTGTTTAATATCAATTTAAAACCTAGTGACTTGATTTCTGCAAACTCAATAACCCCGTTATATTTTACTATTTAAAACTATTAAAATGTTTAATGAATTAATTGGATATATTTGTTGTTTAACTATTACTACTACTATAACTACTTAGTGGTAGCAGGTTTTTATGTTCTTTTAAAGATTACTTGATGGAAGGAAAATGTATTAGAATTTTTAGTCTCTGCTTAATAAACTCTACTAATTGACTTTAGAGTTTTAGTCTATCTACTAAATGTGTATCAAATTACTCAACCATTGTGAACACATACTGTGATTATGTTTTGCTTTGTTTCGGGAGAAACTTAAATTCTATTGCATCATTTTCCGAAGTCTAAACTTAAACTAAGTTAATTTTTTTTTTTGTTGTTCTATTGAAATATTAAGAATTAAAGAAAAAAAGGGGCAAAACAATCTTATTGAATAATCTGCCTTGTTTATATAATGAAGATATTGTCATTTTCTTTCGATATATAAATGAAATGTCTACATTTTTAATCAACAATTAATTTTGGGCGGAATTTAAGATAATCTTATTCCAGTGTGCTGCTCTTGAAGGCATTTCCATGTAACTTCTTTAAACAAATGTTCTTTATGTTAATCTTGAGGGTGAGGTGATATTTTTCTAATTGAATCACCCCACCCCTAAGAATGCATAGTCATCTTAATGCATATTGTACTAACATAGATTTTATATAATTTCAATAAAGATTTAATTCACAGTTAATGATTGATTGCATTAATGGATTTGCAGTTGTAGAGTCAGTAAAAAATATACTGATTTCATTCTCATATGAAAGAATGGTACTCTTCGCGGAGAACCGTCCCAGCCTCCTGCCTCAAAAATCGCTACTCGGTGGCTGCTGAAAAAAGAAGCTACGATTGAAGTCCGTAGCCGAAGCGGTGTCACTTGCAAAATACAAAAAAACACAACCAACTTAGGATGTTTTTCCCGAAAACCCAACTTATTTATTTTCCCATTAAACTAACCCCAACCCTAGTTTTTATTTTTGCAAGTGACACCGCTTCGGCTACAAACTTCAGTCGTAGCTGGTGTTTTTTTTTTCAGCAGCCACTGGGTAGCGATTTTTGAGGCAGAGGCCGGGACGGTTCTCTGCAAAGAGTACCGAAAAATATTTCATTTAACACTTTTATTGCCAAATTTGACTAAAATTTAAAAAAAAGACTTTTCTGAGTATAAAATTGCATCAGATATTACAATTGAGGTGGATTTGGATTTTTCAGACTATTGTCCCATTTTATTGTTGTATACACGTTTCAGCCAATGTGCCCCCCCCCCACCTCTTCAGGTGTTTCTTGTCGAACTCTGGGAACCTCCTCTTTTAACTCGAGAGCCTTCATGGAATTTTGAACCGAACCCTTTATTCAATCCACCAGGTAGACTGTTCTCATTCTGTTAACCATGACTGTACAAGTGTTAAGCTATGTTAAGTATACTATGTTATCACCTTTGGCCAGGATTGAACCTGCAACCTACAAATAATTGTCACTTAGAACTGTATTAAACACAACCGTTATATCCGTTGCGCAATGTGTCCAACTGGAAACGCCTAAAAAAGGCCATTGTATATATATCAATAAATATGAGGACAATAGTCTGAAAAATCCAAGTAATACAAATTATTAAGCCTCATCTCAAAAATTCAGACAAATAATTGAGGTGGAGTCTAATAAGTAGTCTGATAATGTTGAAATACTTTATATTATTAATTACCCCTTCTTTTGAGTATATTAGATTGAATTTATTTTTGAAATTATCAGATAAAGCATTTTCATTACTACTAGTTTTACTCTATCTTAATATAGCCCTGTTGACAGAGCTTAGAATATGATGATTGTATCTCCTACACAAAAAGGTGTGTTCAAGGTAGGACAATAAACTGAATCTAATGGTGAGGCTTTAGTTCTGGAAATGGCAATTCTCTCATCTCTAGGCATAAAATAGCCCTAGATGGGATGACATACCATTAAAATCAATCAACCTTAATATTGTCACATTTTAACACCCTGATTGATACTCTTATTACTATTTTTTTATTCTTCGTTTTACTCCATCTTAATATTGTTGTTTTATCACAATGTTCGTACATTCTTTGACTGCCAGAGCAAGCAGTGCAAAATCTGAAAAGTTTTGAATAAGACCCAAATTCTTAGATATCATCTTAACTTTCTTCTGCTATAGAAGTTTTGAGGATTAAGTAAAGGACAAATCTGTAGTAAATGCCATTAAGAATATAATTTTTATTTTTTTTTTTATTTTCTTACAGTATATGAATATATTAAATGTTGTCTAAATGTCTCATGATAGTTGATAGATTTGCATAGGAATCTTATACAAAAAATATAACTATTATGGACACAGTATAATTCTTCAATGAATCCTTCAAATCAGGAAGGTAGGAAGAAAATGAATGTAATTTACACCTAAGGAAGGTTCAAAAACCCACAAGCCAAATTAACAAAGATAAAGAGGATACTAGTCTAAATATAAATAATTCATTGAACATTTACCTTGAGAATTGAAACCCATAAACTTGCTTTTAATTCTTTACTCATTATTATTATTATTATTATCATCATAATCGTATTTGATATTCTGTTGTATGATACTAATTGTCTGTTTAAAATATGCAATAACCTTTATTTAGACAATTCAAATCAATAAACTTTTGAATGCTTTTCTTTTTCTTCAAAAATTTGAACAGTTACAGTATGTATTTTCCAAATTCTCTGCCATGAGCAGGATGTGACACGGGTCAATTTTTAAGAGAAGTAAAGCTGTTTCCTTCTAGACTGGTTACTATACCAAGGCCAGAGATGCCTTTCCTGAGAGGATTAGTGTGAAGTGAAATATAAACAGGCTTGTCCAGGATTTGAACTCTGGTCACCAATTTCATTTCCTATGACAATAACCATTATGCAAAACACCTCTATGAGGTTGTTGCTTGGCCCCTGCTGGGGTTTTACCTGCAACGGACCCTAAATGTGACTATATCTCTTGGTCAAACTGATAGATCCTGTCAAAAACAGCCAAATGTGAAACAGTGTCTTAGTCAAATAGGTAACCTTCACTCTTCTCTAAGTGTGACACTTGTTTATCTAGTGAGGGTTTGATCCCTCAACACGACGTCAAATTGTATAATGATATGTCAGTTTTGTTAATACACTTTTTTTAAATTTAATTTTTTTTTATTTTGTCAGCCTTAAAAAAATTTAAACTTAATTCTATGACAAATAAGTTGTTTATTTGAACATTTACATGTGTATCAAAATATAGACTTTCTTAAGGATTCTTAAGTTTCTATAAAACTAATAATTTTTTTTAACACCTGAAAAAATTATTCTATAACATTAAGAGATAGCTGATTTTTTTCTTATTTAATTAGCACCATTATGAGATATATCATCAGTTGTTTTTTATTACTTGGTTCATACATAAATTGTTGCCATGAGTTTAGTTATTTAAAGGAACTCTTTGATCCATTTGTTGCTGGGTTTTGTGTTTGTAAAAAAAACAGTTTCAGAGCTAACAGGAAAAAATGACTTTGTAATTTTTCATAAGATCAAGCAACTTATTCTTTTTTCATTAGATAAATAGTTAATGTGTGTGTGTGTATATGTGTGTATGTATATATATATATATATATATATATATATATATATATATATTCAATCAAGATGGTAGATTTTTCCGTTTTTTTTTTTTTTTTTTTTTTTTATAGTTTAAAGTTTTTTAAATTTTCATTTTTTATTCTTTTGCTATATTATATTTTTTTTTTTTTTTTTTTTTTTTTTTTTTTTAGGAATTATTAATGATTCTTCCGATGACTTTGAATCTCCTCAAGATATTTACGATGCAGTTGGAGATTTGCTGCTTGACTCGGCAACTGGTAAAACAGAAGCTGATGTCAAAGATATATGTGAAAAATTTCATGGTCTCATGAAAAGGTCGGTGTTTTTTAATTTAATTTTTTAAATTAAAAATTTTTTTTTTTATCCTTTGAACCAATTTTCTCTATTTTGAATTTAAATCTTTTCTATTTAAAAACAAAAAAAAAATTCTTGTTTCTAAATTCTAAATTTTAAAAAGATTTCTGTTTCTAAAACTTTGTATTTCATCAGAGCAACTTAAAATTGATTATAAGTCTCCTTTTGAATTTTATTCAGTTTTAAAAAAAAAAAAACTCTTTAAAATGTTTGGTACTTGACACAACTATTTTTAAAAATTTTTTGTCTTTTTCAGTTCCCAGTCAAGTGAGACAGCTGAACATAAGGTTTTGAATTCCCCCATTCAATTGGGGTCACTGTCTCGTGACCTTATAGATTCCAGAATGGAAAACCACAGTATATGGCTGGCCAAGAAAGAGGCAGTTTCTGTGAGTCCCAGTCTCTCTTATTATTTAAGAATGAAAGTTGGAATACTTTAAATATTCAACCTCAAATTTTCTGTGGATATTTTTAGAATGGGAATTTAAGAATGCAATAACAACAATGTTATTTCTTTTTCTTTTATATCAGATAAAAAGATTTAGATAGTATGTAGAAGACAAGTCATGCACCACAGAAATTAATATATATATATTTTATGATTTCTTCTGTTTTTAAAAAATAGTAAAAAAATCTGCAACATCTTAACGTTTGACTATATGATTCCTGTCTTTATTATTATATATTAATAAGCATGTAAGCTTAGAGATTTGATTAAAGTTTTTTTTTTTTTTTTGTTTTTTGTATATAAATTAAGTATACAAATAGTTATTCCTATCATGTTTCTTTTTGCAGCAAGTAGACCAGAAGAAATTAGAAAAGGCTGAAGCAAAAATTCAAAAGAAAAATGAAAAACGAGCGAACCAGACTCCTTCTATGAAGAAGCCTCAAAATGGGTAATGGTTTATTTTTGTTAATTGAAAAAAAAAATGACATTTGTTTTTATGGTTTGCAATTTTAGGTTGAAAAATAAATTCTACAAAGGAATTTACTCTAAAAAACAAAAACAATGCTAATAAGTTGAAACACTTGTAACCCCTTATTTACCACTGACATTCACAATAGCCATATCCCAAATGGTTGAAAAGCTAGTATCGTATTGCTGATCCTTTACTACTGAATAGAAATGTCATTTAATTCATTTCTAAACCATTTTCTAAGAGTTGATGATCTCTGGTGTTTTCAGGTGGTCCAACATTTTGATTATTGGGTGATTTGGGGCGTTCTGGTAGATAAAGGGTTAAAACACTTTTGAATGAACCGCAGAAGAAAAAAATTGAAATTAAAGTTCCTAACCACCAATTGCATATTGTCTTGATAATTTAATACAACTATTCCATAAATTTGGACTTGTTGTTGGGCTTAGAATACACCTACAGAGGGGTAAAATACCCCAACACCCAAAAGGGGGTGTATCCTGAGTATGACATTAAACTGCATCTGATGGTGAGGTTTCAGTTCTGGAGAGTGAGGAGTACATCTTCATAACTATTACTCTCGGGTTCACTTTGGACTGGAGTGGTAGTACCTGTTAAGGTCTCATCTATGGATCAATAGATCTGTTTAATCCTGTGTGTGTGCAAAAACTCTTAATAAACTAATATACAAAAAATGTGAATGTGATTTCCTAACCTCTAGGCATAAGATAACCCTATGCTGGTTGACATGCCATTAAAATCAATCATATTCCATGAATTATTCTAATTTAAGGCTTTTGATGCTCTTCAAGTTGCAGCTAGATTCTTATAAGTCTTTATGATAATTATATGGGATATTTTATTTGCAGTTAGTTATGTTCAAGTGGAACACCAACATTTTTATGAGTTAAATTTACAGAGTAAAAATTAGTACTTTGCTATTAAAAATTGTTTGTTATACCAATCAAAAATTCTCTTAATTTCTTTGACACACTTTTGCTTTTTTTTTTGCTTTAAGTTTGGTAATCTTAGAATATATAATTAATATAAATTCTCTTTATATCCACATTTTATTTTCACACTGAACTACTCCTTATAACTCTATACAGATTTGAGATTATGTCACTTTAAGTACAAAATATTTAAAATTCTTTTCTTTTTTTCTTTTTCAGTACCTGTGAATTAGCTTCTGCATCGCAGCAGCTGAACAGAAGGGACATCAAATTAGATTCTTCAGGTACCAATAAGTCCTATGATATTCGAATTGAGAATTTTGATGTGTCTTATGGTGAAAAGTAAGTTACCTTCTTTTTTTCTACTTTTATGAATTTTTATTTTTAAAAAAAGGGAAAAATAAGTTGAACAAGTTAAAAAGAAGAAAAAAAAAAGGGTACTGTGGTTTAAATTTTAGCATTGTAATTCTTTTGGGTATTTCTACTATCATGAAAATATATACAGATATAGCGAGAAGTTGAAATGGCCAGAGTTAACTTTTGGGACAGGACTGTCTTTTAATTTTCTAAATTTATAGCAAGTCAGACAAAAACTATTTATCAAGTGATGATGGCTACATGTAATAAAAAGAAATCCTTGAAATGAGACATTAATTTGAAACAGTTGCAGATATTTATTTGATTAAAACTGAAATAAAAGAAAAACCAATTGTTATCACTGAATCTGACATGGCTACTTTTTTGAATCTATACAATTATTTGTATTAAAAAATGAATTTTTTTTTTTTTTTTTTTCAGATCTCTTTTAACTAATGCATCTATGCACCTGATTTATGGACGTCGTTACGGCTTTGTTGGTCGGAATGGTCTTGGCAAAACAACAGTTTTGAAAATGATATCAAGGTTGGTATTACGACTTTCCCATTTGATGGTTTTATTTAAAAAAAGAAACTGGGGTTGCGGATTTGATGTCAAATGTGTCTTTGTTGTAAATGGGCTTCTACATCTTCTGGTCATTTATTCTAAATAACACTTTTAGTGCACTCCTAAATAACACCTTTTCTACTATATTTGAGGTTGATTATATATATTACTTAGTTTATCAGTCTCACAATTTTAAAGTTAATCTATTCTTTTATACATATATAAAGGACAGTTGGTGTATATGTATGTATATCCTGAGGAAAAGACAAAAATAAAACAAAGTATATATATATATATATATATATATATATATATATATATATATATATATAATATATACACACACATTCACTATCACCAGAGTTTTCTTTTTATGCAAAAATAATGATTTTATTTATATCTGAGAAGATATTTAAAAATTAGAATTTGAATAGTAAAAGAAGGCAAAGTCATTGGTTGCGTTCGTGATTAAAACTTAAATCAATTATGTAAGACTAAAACAATCAATGGATCTGCAAGACTAACTTATTATCCCCCCTTCTACCTAAGCAACACCAGGTAGTGACTTCTATTAAGGTTATAAATTAATTGATATAAAAAAAATATTAAAAGATGTAAATAAAAAGTGGTTTTTTAATGATGTAGAAACCTTGTTAAAGTAACACCCTCATCACAAATTGCCTGTAATTAGCATCAAGGGAAATGATCTATTTTTTTTTTAAATAAGGAGGGTCTCCTTTCTTTATTTTGTCACTTTAATCTCCTTAATCTGTGAAGATTCTATTCTTCTTTTATTGACTTAGCGAATAATAATTCTTGCTTTTGTTGCTTCAAGATATAATTGCCAGCCAGTCTTACAAAGGTATCTAATTTTTTTTCTTTTTGCAGTGGTCAGCTCCGGATTCCGTCCCACATTACCATTCTCCATGTAGAACAAGAAGTTGTTGGTGATGAGACACTGGCATTGCAAAGTGTCTTGGAATCTGATGAAAAAAGAGAAAAACTGTTGAAAGAAGAAAAGGAAATCAATGCCAATTTGCACAAAAAGGAACAGTAAGTAGTTTGCAGTTTTACCCTCACAAGCAATATTGGCCAGAATCATTCATATGTCACACATTGTTGGTGTCGTAGGACCTTACTTAGGCTAGATGGGCGGTCGGAAAGGCCCTCTCTGATCAATTGGGTGGTCACTTCAAGCCCTAGCACCTATATGATTGCCCCAACTCTTTTTATCATATGGGTGCTAGAAGGCGGTGGTTGAGGGTCTTCAGTCCTGGGAATGACAAAAAACTCTATCTGATGGTGAGATTTAAGTTCTGGGGAATGTGGAGCACACCTTCATCACCATTACTCCCAGGTCTATTATGACTGGAGTCTTTAATCTGTTGCATCTAAAATATTGGAAGTTTGAAATAAGTAGTTACAACTTACTTTTAAAAAGATGAAAATTATTTATGATTCAACCCTATATATATATATATATATATTTGCAACAATCAATCAGGTGCACAGTAGAAAGGTATACATTCATCAATATATATATATATATATATATATATATATATATGGTAATCCAAATGACTGGTAAGTAAAGGATGATTCTATTTGGGATCATTGAAATTTCACTGTACAGCCATACAGTATGTTCTTGTAGGTGCAAACATATATACTCATTCAAGGATTAATCCCTAAAAAGAGCTCAATGTATAATAATCAATAAATTAAATTATATACAGAGCAATATTTAACTTTCAAAAAAAAGAAAGACTTAAACGGCATTCCATTATATTTTATATTATAAAATAAAAATATAACAGGATGAAGTATATATATATATATATATATATATATAATGAGAATGAACAAGATGGAATGAAAACACCACACAATGCTGTTAAAGAGAAAACAATTTATAACATAATCATAGCTGATATTGATATTAAAGATATACATATCGTGTTGACCTACAAAAACACGGTGGGAAGGCCTACATTGGAAAATAATGTAACAACTTTCGTTTCTCTTTTTTGCAAAATCAAGGTTTTTTGTTTTTGAACTGATTTGACTCTTATCTCCGGTCACAAACACCACGGAGTAAACAGGCTCTGAAGAAGATTTTTGTAAAATCGAAATATTGATCAATATCAGCTATGATTATGTTATAAATTGTTTTTCAACATGAATCTGCATTATTTTGCCTTCAAAAAAAGAAAAAAAATATATATATTTTAAAATGGTGCTTCTATTTTACTATAAAAACGAGCGAAAAAAAAATTTATATATATATATCTATATCTATATATATTATATATATATATATATATATATATATATATATATATATATATATATCTCAATTAAACTGGATGACATCCAATGGTCTTTTGTGAACATTTTAAACTAATTACACTACATGCTAATAATAGATTTTGCAACTTTAGTATTGCAAACACTTAATCCATATGCAAGAAAAAAGTGCTAAAGTCCTCGAAGAGCCCTTAAAGAGACTATGCCGCACATTTGATTGGTTATTTGCAGCAAACAATCAGGTGAAAGATATAAATTCATCAAATATCAATAAAAGCCAAACATTTCTCTAGCGTTCAAAGAGGGCGGATCAGAGTTTCATCTGATAGGGTCCGCCTGGTGAGGGAAATCTGATGTAAGACCCGAAACTCCCCGAGGAACCAAGCATGAACATCACTGACGATGCCCTCTAAAACGTAATAAAGTGTGTACATATTTAATGACTAACTTTTAGTTAAGTATTTCCTTCAAGTCTCCGATTGTATACAGTACCAAGCAAGTCTCTGCATGGTTGTTGCGTATCCCTGGGCCAATATATAAGAATTTATGATCTATTCGTAAAATACACAGCAAATCTGGAAAGGAGGTGGCCCAAAAATGCCAGCTCTACTGGTAGAATAGATATAATGTTACAAAACCCAAAATCTGTAAGGATACTTATGTAACATCAATTGTCCTCCTTTGATGCATCTTGGCAATGTTTTATAAGACTTTAACAAGAAAATAATTGATTTACATGTTTTAAAAAAAGAAAGTCTTTATTTAATTTATTTTTTTTCTTTACTTTCAGGAATGACAATAAATCTGATCTGCTGTCTTCTCGTTTGAATGAAATCTACCAACAATTAGAAGCGATTGAGGCAGATAAAGCACCTGCCAAAGCTGCTGTTATCCTGGCTGGTTTAGGATTCTCACCTCAAATGCAAAAAAGGACTACAAAGTGAGTTCAATTCCCACCACACACACACACACACACACACACACACACAAAAAAAAAAAAAAACCTATCTGTATTTTCCAGAATAATTCTATTTATTAGAATCTTTGTTTAATCTATAATATTAAATGTACCCTTTTAAGGGCCAGTTTAGCACAGTCGGTAGAGCATCCGCCTAGGAATCACAAGGTTCCTGGTTCGATACTGGCCCTCACCAACTCAGTGTATGAGTAGCACAGGGATATGTACGGTAAAGCGAAGAGCTGATGGTAGGTGTGGCACTCCACTTCAGATGCTATAATAATTTCCTTGGTCTAGTGCTAGTGAAAAGAGAATAGACTCCCTCGCTGTCTGGCTGATACTGACATTAGGCTGCCCCGCCAACTCTTTTTTTCTTTTTTATTAAATGCACAGGAAAAATCTGATAGTTGATATGCTTAGAATATTCTATTTTTAAGCTGAGTCAAAAATAGTTTGCAGACAAGTTTATATCATAATAAATGAAATAATAATGATGATGATGAAATGTTAAAGGAATAAAATCTTGTGGATCATTAAATAAAAAAAACAAGTGAGTATAACATCTAAACTTGTTTGACAAGAATGAAAAGCATCAATTTTTTCTTTTTTAAACAGTTAATTGGTTTATTAATAATTAGAAGGGACTACCCGGCATCACTGGGGTAGAAAAAAATGACATCACCTATAACAATATAATAAGAAATGTGTTCTATTATACAGGATGTTTCATAAAATTATTTTAAGTTATTAAGAATAGCTAATTAAAATTTCACAACAAAGAATATGGAAAAAGATTACTTATGTTTGTGGAATATCTTATATCTATTATTGTATTTTTATTTAGTGTTTTTAAACAATACTAAATTTTAGTCTGATATTGATTTATGTTTAACAGTGGAAAACACTGTTAACATGACTTAGAATTCAATGCTATTACTATGTAAATTTTAATTTTGAAATATCTTCACAAATATAAATCTAATCCTCATGATTTTGTGCACAAACGCTAGTTTCGTTGATAGTGAATGTGTGTGTATATATATATATATATATATATATAATTTACTTTTTGTTAATTGTTTTATTTTTATAGATTTATCTGGACATACATACATACACACAACTGCCCTTTATATATGTCTATAGATAGATGGTGACTTGTGATATTAATTTGTTGGGGTGCTGCTTAGGAAAATATATGAAAATTATATTGTCACACGCACATTGGGAAATACAGTATATATACTCCTTATATAATCCACAGACAGTCCAGTTTCGATGTATCATGTCTCTTCATTGTGGCTAGACTTTGTAATCTGCTTCACACCAGGATTGAAACTCGACCGATTTTTCATCAAAGATTCTAACCACCTGGCTATTGGCGCATGCACTAGCAGGAAGGGAATTTTTACTAATAAATCCATACATATGTAAAGGCTACTAGAGAGCTCTATCTGGTTTAAGGAGAGCCTTGCAATTTTAGTGTAAGCAGCAGCCATCAGCAAAGTTCCTCTCCAGAGAGCTCAATATACCAGGGGTGGAAAACATATATATCGTCATCCACAGACAGTCCTATTTCAATGTATCACATCTCTTCCATGTGGCTAAATTTTGTAAGCTACTTCAAACCAGGATATATATATATATATATTAGTGAGAGAGAATACAAAACATGATAAAAATACTAAACATTAATTTAACACTTACAAATAAAATACTCTAGTCCAGATTTATTCAAAAATAAAGCAAAGTTTTTTTTTTTGTTTTTTAAATTTAAGTTGTTAAAGTTCGCTCACTATCTCTGCACTTGGAGTGGTAGTACCTGTTAGAGTCCCATCTATGGATTAAATAGAAAAATGTGTTTATAAAAAAACTTGAGTATCCATTAAGAATGAATTTATTTCAAAACTTCATCGGCATTAAATGACCCACTGAGGTTGATATGCCATAAAACAAAACAAACTTATCTTTGTTTTTTGGGGAAGCATAGAGACCATGCATTAATTCAAATTTTTCTGATCAGTAAAATTTTTAAAAAAATTAACTATATCATATCTACAATTTATCACTTTTAATGATTGAAATGCTCTTGAATTAATATGGCAAACAGCACATAAGCATCCCACATGAGATGATGTATAAAACACTCCTCCCACACTTGACTTCCTTGATTTTAAAGATTATTGATAATAGTAGTAGATATTAGATATCTTTTGGAAACATAAATATTTTCAGTATATAACTGTAGAAAATAGGGAATGCTACATTTCTACAGTGCCTATAGACGAACCACCATTGCTTTTAATCAAGGGAATATAATCCTGAATAAGATTAGGATATTTTAAGTTTTTTTTTTTTTTTTTTTATCTGTCTGAATTCTTTTATGTTTACTTAATGCTAGTTTAAAAAAAAAACAATTGGTGTTCTAATTTAAAAGCACATAGAGCATGAAAAAATGTTTAGACAAGTAAAAAGTCTGTTTCAAATTCAAAATGACTTTTACAACACTTAGTGAATTTAATGATGGTATATATTTTCAAATTGTTTATATGTAAAAAGAAACAAAACTTATCTTTCTGACTATTTAACTATTCTTAGGTTTTGAAACTTATGTAAGCTTTATTCCCCCCCCCCCCCTCATTTTGGAGCATTTCCAATTTTGCTTTGTTAAGAGTTCTTCATTATCTTTTTGTTTTTCCAGAGAATTTTCTGGTGGTTGGAGAATGAGATTAGCCCTTGCAAGAGCTTTGTTTTCAAAGTAAGTATTCTTATTTTTAGAATGAAAATTACTGATATAAACTAACAAACATTTAAAATTCTGTAGTACAGATTTTCTAATTGTATATATTTACAGTAACATTGTATGTATTTAATTGATAGCAATGTTACAGATATAGATATAAGAATCTTAAACACTAATTATTCAATTTCTAAAAAAAAAAAAAAAAAAGTTTTTTATTTTTTAAAGGGATTTTAAAATGAACATGGAAATTGCATGGCCAATGTTATTAAAGTAAATTTTTGTTAAAAAAAAAAAAAAAACTGCTCTTATTTGTATGTTGTAAAAAAGAACAAAAATAATTTTGTAACCCTGATTCTTCATTAATTCTCAAGTTGGATTATTTGATGATACATTTCTTATGAGGTTTTTAAATTTTTCTCTCTTTCTATTTTAGGCCTGACTTGTTGCTTCTTGATGGTAAGTGTTTTACTTTTATTCAATTCAGTCAATATTTAAACACCTTTCTACTTTGTTTCTCAAATGGAAGACCCTCATTATTTACATGTTAGGTTTTATTGGTGAGTCTTCATAGCTCTGGTTAATGTGCTGGAATGTGACATTGTAGTAAGTAAGTTCGAATTTAAGTCATGCTATTATGTTCACTTTCAGACTAATACCCTTGAGAAAGGTATGAACCTCCTGATCCCCGCCAGCTATGGGTTAAATAGTAACACTTCTGTTATTCTACAATGATGAATTTGCCCTTGAATAACCCACAAATGTTGATATGCCATTAAACAAAGAAACCAAACTCAAACTGTTTTATTGGTTAATTTTTTCTTTTTTTTCTTTTCTTATATTTTCTAAATTAACCTCTTAATTAAGAATGAAATAATTTGTCTATATGAGGGTAAAGGGATATACTTATTTTGTTCACTGCAATATATTTGACTACATTTAGATTTTTAACAATGCACATATCTAAAATGTTTCCCCTTTTGGTTATTTTCAGAACCGACAAACATGTTGGACATGAAAGCCATCATTTGGCTTGAAAATTATTTACAGGTAATTATTATTATTATTATTATTATTATTATTATGCCTCCTTGGACATCTCTCCTTTTTAGTATTTCTCACATCAACCTTAAAAACAACAATATTAACACAATATCTATATACAAATCAAATTCTGTTGAGTAATTCATCTGATAGTTCTCCAAAATGTCGTCTTAATTTCTTTTTCTTAACATTATTTCTAAAAATCATCAAATTCAATTAAAAAAAACTTTGTATGCTATTACTGTTCTTGATCTGATTAGACAAAAAATATATTACACTCTTTGCAAAAAAATCCAATTAATTAAGAGACTTAGTTTTTTTAAATCGGCATTGACAGTAAATTTCCAGTTCAAAGAGAAATATTTAAAAAGAAATGTCTACTATAATTAGAAATCTTAAACAAGCTTGAACTTTTTTCCCCTTCTGTTCTTTCCAGACATGGACAACAACCATCTTAGTTGTATCTCACGATCGCCAATTCTTAAATGCCGTTGCTACAGACATCTTCCATTTGCATACCAGTAGAATTGATCCTTACAAAGGAAATTATGAATCCTTTTGCAAAACTCGAGCTGACAGGTTGAAAAATCAACAAAAAGAATTTGAAGCTCAACAACAATATAGAGAACATATTCAGGTAAGTTTTTCCCCTTTAGGGTTGGTTGGTTGGTTGGTTGTGTGTGTGTGGGGGGGGGTGACATTGTACATTTCTCTTGGTGATGTCCAGTGTAGTCATAAATTTCAGAGGAATTCAAGACTTGATATTTCTATAATTTGGATATAATAGATTTTACTGTCATTTAACCAAAAATGAAAGTTTTTTTTTTCCTGACTCTCATCGAATTAGCTATTGTGTATATCTCACTGGTGTGTCTGTTTTGTTTGATTTGGATTAGAGGACTGCAATCGGACCGTCCACATTGAAGCTGCTGCAGTTGCAAGTAGATTTTCTGCAGTGGAGTTAATTAGCTTCTCATTTATCTGATTTTGAATTCAGTTTTCTCTTTTGATTGTCAACTGAAGTTAGAGAACTCAAATCAGCCATTCTGTTTTACCCAGAGCTGATGAAGCGAGAAGTATATTCATGCCTTTTCTAAGGGAAAATCAATAATGCAAAATAAGTGCAAACACATCCAACCAAAATGGATGATGTTGCAGGGGAGACAAAGACAAGATGAAGAGATGACATCAGGGGAAAAAAAGTCAGACATGTGGTCACAGCAAAATACCACTCACTTTATTATAAGTGTTGCAACTTTCCTTGGACCAATCTCAAAAATAGGAAGTTATGAAGTGTTATTCTCAAGTCAATGGAGTAAAGATTCTATTTGCAAATTCATAGCCCCTGAAATTTAGGTAGTTACTTGTCACTTTGCCAGTAACTCACTAACTGACTGAGAGTTTTTGTGGTTGACACCTTGTTGTTGGTCACTCAGCCAGGCACCAGGTTCACTGGTAGTGGTAGGTGGCCACTATGTTACACAAAACTACAACTCCACTCAATTCCAATTTTCACGCTGATAATCATTCTATCAACCTTCTCATCGTCATTTCTCTTCTGCTGTATCAAAAGATAAAAGACAATTTCCCAACATGATTGGCTTAAAATTCACTTTCTGTCTCGGTTTTTGATATAGATTCATTGACATGCACTCTGCTCTATTGTTCATGAGGAAAATTAGAACAGTGGACGTGGTCAATTACAATATGATGATGGTGATGATGATATTTGTCTTAGTGGTCAAGAGAGGCAAACATAAAATAACTTTTTTTTTTTTCCTATTTCTATTTATTTATCTTTTCTTTTTCACTGCAAAATCTTCATAAAAGAATAACCCTTGTTATTTATTTTTTGCCAAGTTCATGGAAAGTTATGGTAGCTTACAGTGTATTCAGTCTCCAGTGTTTAAAAAGAAAAAAAAAGAAAAAAAAGAGTGCTGGAAACTTTTGCACACATGTAAAATTTCATTTTTCTGATGTAGACTTTTTTTTTAGTTCAACCAGCCAAACTAGAATTGGCAATGAAGTTCAAATCCATTTTCATTATTCAGTCATTTTACTGCTAAGATTGTTCTTTTTATAACTCTCAGCATTTTCCATTTGTGTTTATGACCCCCAAACATCGATTTCCTTAAAAGGAAATAATGATTTTATAATATCAACTTTTTTTTTTTTTTTTTTTTAAAGATTAATCCTTATGTCTTTTTTTTTTTTTTTTTTCTCCCTTCTTCCCTTCAGATTTTCATTGATCGATTCCGATACAATGCAAACCGTGCTTCACAAGTTCAGAGTAAATTGAAACTTCTTGAGAAACTGTAAGTTGATATTTTATTTAGAATTTAGTTTTGTTTTTATTTTCTTGTTGAAAATATTTTTCTAACTAATCATCCTTTTTAATTGACTAAATTCTAAAAGTAATTTTTTTCTATTTATTTTTGATAGAATTTCTGATTTTAAAATTGGTCAAGATTCTTAAAGAATCAATATTTGAAATAGGATTACTTTTTATAAAATTGCTCTTAATAATATTAAGTTAAAAATGAAGTACAAAACTGAAATATAAAAATAATTTACTTAATAAAGATTCCACAAAATGAATCTAAATGATTTAATGTGTTATAAAATTATATAAATAAATCTTTTGTTTATTTTGATTTTTAAAGGCCAGAATTGAAACCGGTTGAGAAAGAAATAGATGTTGTTTTGAAGTAAGTTTATTTTTTATTATTCTCATTTAAATTTCAAACAAAATCTTTTTCAAACTTGTGTATTATGGTTGTATTATCTTTCTCATAGAAAGTGAATAATTGTTTCTAATTTGACCACTTAAGTGATTTTCTTTTTATTGTAAACTAGCTGTATGTACTAGACCTTGCACATGGTTATATAGTATCTGACAAAAATTAAGTATACATTTTTTAAGTCTCATATTGCTCACAGCCTGTAGTTTAACCCCTAGTGTGACTCCAAATGAATTCAATGGTAGATATAAATACCATTACTGATTTCTTGTAAAATTCTACCCTAGAAAAGTTTCTTTTGATCTGGGTATAAGGCTTTGGTTTCAGTTGTATCACTTATTGTGAAAACGTTACACTGAAAATGTGTGTATGTTAACCCTCCCATTTACAAATAAATTAATACAATGATAATTTTTGAAAGGGAGTGAGACACAATATCAACAGTGTTATCATTAATACAAGTGGTCCTTAATGAACAGAATGCTCAATATGGAAATTCATTAAATTTGCAAATTTATCGGAGTTATTCCCATTGGCCTATAGAACTGGGCAGGGTACTCTGCATGCTCTTCTCTGACTGCACCCTTTTTACTGCCGACATCCCCACCTACATTACTTTGTGCGCCTTATTGAGGTGTATCTGTAAACAGAATTTTAACCCTGTAGCTACTCGGCTGAGAAAGTTATTGGTGTACATACAAACCTACAAATGTTGTATTTTATATAAATAGATGATTGCTTAATTAAATTGTTTATTTTAATTTTTCCAGATTTCCTGACTGTGATAAACTCTCTCCTCCAATCCTACAACTTGATGAAGTTGACTTTTATTATAGCAAAGATAGAGTCATCTTCCAGAATATTTGTGTTAATGCTTCTATGGAATCTCGGATATGTATCGTGAGTTTTCTTTTTTGACAGCTTTTTCTTTTTTTTTTTTTTTTCTTTTTTTTTTTTTTTTTTTTTTTTCTTCTTCATGCTGAAAATGTTACTTTAAATATACATTGTGGATAACAATGGATTATCCTCTATTGCTTTCCTAATATAAACATTTTAAGTTATGTATTTAGTAAAGTGTTAAGCAAAAAGTTGACCGGTCACTAATAGTTACATTTAGTGATGGGTTCACTTCTAGTTTTTTTAATTAAAATTTGGCAAAAGTTTTTTATAAAAAAAAAAGTCCAAATATAATGAGTAATTTAAACTAAAAATGTCAAAACTAAAGAAAATGTGCTTGACCTCATCTAATTAAATATCAATTCAAAATGTGAGAATGCAAGAAAAGAATATATTTGTCATTTAAAAAAAAAAAGTAATGACAGAGCAAAAGACATAATGATTGAAAAATTGTTTTGTAGCGAATTATCCCTTTAAGTCTGCAGATATTTCATCTTGTTTTTTTACTTTATTAATAAACGTGTATCATTTAATAATAATGTAAATTGAATATTTTCAGGTTGGAGAAAATGGTGCTGGTAAAACTACGTTACTGAAGATTCTTTTAGGAGAACTTGATCCTGTTAAGGGTCATCGGAATGCACATCGAAATTTAAAGATTGGCTATTTTAGCCAACATCACGTTGATCAACTGGAAATGGATATGGCTTCTGTTGAAGTTTTAGCACTCAGATTTCCAGGTAAATGATTATTACTCATTTTGCAAAGGCATACATCATAACCATTGATCTTTCTTTCAACAAAAACAATATCTATTGATAATTGTAAAACAAAAAAGGGTAGGCCAAACCTGGAATAATACTAACACATTGTTGGACACACACACACACGCAGAGAATTTGGAAGATATAAGGCACAAAACAGAATGGACAATTCCTAGCAATATAGTTCCTCTTCAGAAATCTTCTTACGAAGAGATATCTCGAAATATTAAGAATAAATCAAAGGAATAATAATACTAATATCATAGTTACCTTATTTTTCTTTACACTTACATTGTGACAGCCTTCAAAACCAACCACCAAACCATTAAAAAAAAAATCTTTCGATTGTTTTCTTAAGATTGTTGTCAATGTAGCTTTCATGAAACCCCAAAATTCCATGATTTTAAAAAGCACAAAATAAACTTTTTTTTTTTTTTTTTTTTTTTTTTTCAAAGAATAATGTTTAAATTTTTTTAGGTATTTATTATAGAATATTATATAAGATTATATTATAAACTCCAGATTATAAACATATAATAATCTATTGATAAATATTTTTCATTATAGAATATATATATATATATATAATTTATTTTTGTTGTTTTAGGTAAAACAATTGAACAGTACCGATCGATGTTAGGATCATTTGGTATCACAGGTGAATTGGCCACTCGGTCTGTAGCTACTTTATCTGGAGGTCAAAAAAGCCGAGTGGCATTTGCTGCAATGAGTTCTTTATGGTAAGTCTCACTTTTTAATTTTTTTCTTCTATTTTCTCAAATATCTTAATACTGCCTATGGATCTGTATGTGTGATTAAATTTTTTTTTTTTTTTTTTTTTTTTTTTTCCTTCTTCTTCAACAAAACTAAATACAAAAACTATTTGGAATTATTTTCTTTATTGAGTCATATAAAATGTACGTCAAATCTTGCTCGGAGCTTTTAATGCAATCGATTGTGGGTTTGTCACATCTTTAAAGAAAATTGATAAAAGTTGCATATTTTTTTTATTTTCCTTCAACTACAGGAAAGTTTCTATGTATTTTTAAAAACTTTGTTTTTGGCTGTATCTATTTTTATGTATATACATACACATGCATGTATTTGCAGGGTATAAAAAAAAAAAATTGACATCATTTGAAATTACAATTCCTAAGTAAACAAAATTAAATAGACTTCATGTTGAATAATAAAAGATTTATTTATTAAAATTTAAACAAGATATTCAGTGGGATATGGGACATCCTCATGGCATAGTGGCTAATGTGCTGACTGTGATATCCTGATATGTGAGTTCAAACTCCACTTGCACTCATATGTTCACTTTTGGATTAATACTTTTGGGAAAGGTATGAACCCCCTCATCCATCCAGATATGGGTTAAATAGTACCACTAGTGTTAATGTTCTTTTACAAGGATGGATTTGGCATTAAATAATCCTAGAAGGTTGATATGCCATTAAACAAAGATTTCGCAAAGCCTCACACTATTGTTTGACTTGTTCAAGCAAATTCTATTACACAAAATTAATTCTTGAAAAAAAAAAAAAAAAATTTAACATTAAACTTAGTTTTTACAATTTTTTTATATTTGAGCGAGAATTGGCTATATTATTAGATTAAGAAATAGTCAAATTTTTTGGACACCCTGTATATATGTGAAAAGAAAATATTATTAAGTGACATTCTGCCCTGATTTGAATTTCTAACATGGACATAAGTAATATCCAAGATTACAACATGGAAAAATTATCTTGGAAATTGATTTTAAGAATAAAAAATAAAAATCTATATACATTTTTCTGTTTTTTAATTATTTTAACACAAGACTTCTATATGAATAAGTTTTTTCCCTTTTAATTGAAACTAACAAGAAATTCCTAGTCTAATTCATAAATTTTATTTTTTTTAAATTGATTAATTTAAATTTATATACATTGTTCTCTATCATAGTTCTTTTTTCCTGTGGTAATCCTCTGATGAGACTCGGGTGAAAACAAAGAATTCTTGTTAAGGATGAATCTGCTTATGATTGCAATTCTTCAATGTTGTACCCACAAACTGTTTACATGCATTGTTCTAAAACCGCTGCGAGCCCCCCCCCTTTTTTTCCTTCATTTATTTTTCCTGTCCCACTATAACAGATGTATAAGATTGACTAGAAATTACAGGTTATTAATTTGTAAATGGTTTCTTTAATTTTTGACAACTGAATTTTGCTATATTTCTTGTGCTGAGAAACCTGAAGAGTTTTCACTTTTCTTTTTAACAGCCCAAATTTCTTCATCCTTGATGAACCTACAAATCATTTGGATATGGAAACAATAGAAGCTCTTGGAAAAGCTCTTCATAAATTTCAGGTAAGTTTCTATCTTTTTTCTTTCTTTTTTTTAATCTAAACAAAATTAATTAATTTTTTTTTTTTCTGTGATGTCAAAGAGACTGATGTGCACAGACATTTTTATTTATTCATTTGGGGAGATCATGGTATGCACTGCCTGCTGATGAGACCTAATAGGTCGAAAAAAACTGTCCAGTGACGGATTTTCTGGTTGTGATAATTTAATTATATAATTTCCTCTATATATTTCTTTTTTGTAAAAACAACAATAATGAATCTTTTTTTTTTTTTTTTTCTTTTCTTTTCAGGGAGGAGTGATCTTAGTATCTCACGACGAGAGACTAATTCGTTTGATTTGTAATGAGCTTTGGGTTGTCCAAAATGGAACTGTATCTAGTCTAGAAGGAGGTTTTGATGAATACAAACAGATAGTGGAGAAGGAATTGCAGGTCACACTATGACCTGACCCCCCACACCCCACTACCCAATCTTTTGCCTACGAAAATAAGAAAACAAAAGAAATAAAAAAAACAATGTCAACTCCAAAACTAGACAAATTGATTGACAATTTGCTTTCTTTAAATGTTTATAAGCAAAACTGTAATAAAAATTCTATCATCTGACAGGGTTTTTTTCTTCTTTGTTTTAAACAAACGACAATTTCATATATCACCTTTTTATTTTAAGCAAGTGATTCCTGAACCTGTTGGATTCCCATTGTAACAGCACAGTCCATAATGATATTGGTGCTTCTGTTATCAAGATGTTCAACATGATTGCAGACCCCCACCCACCCCAAATTATCTTTCAGTTGCAAATCTGATTGCATGATTTCTATAGAGCAATTCCAATGATCTACAATTTTTTCTAGGTTGTAGTTATAACAATGATATAGTTAACCTATAAAGGAAGTTACCTATATATATACACACACACACACACAGTATCTAGAGTCCTGCAGCATATTTTTGTTGAAATGCAATAATCAAAGCATACAAAAAAAAAAAAAACTAGAGTTGAATTTTCATTTGATTTTTACTAAATGATTCTATCATTTGTACAATGTGAGTTAAGTTTTCAATTTTAAAACTGTTGCAAGACTTTATGAACATGCTATATATATATATATATATATATATATATAATAGCTAAAATGCAAACATTCCTTCCCCTCCCTCCCTCTGTGCGATTGAATATTCTTCCACTCCCCATCATGTGTTGTTCTTTCAGTTTTTGCTTTCCGATAAGACTTCATTTATTTCTTCATTTTCATGGAAGACGTTAGTGGAATATTTACGATAAATTTCTTCTGGTTGAAAAATAATGTTTTCTTCATCATCAACAAAATAGTGTCGTAGATATTTCATACACAACAGGTAAATTGCATTGGCAAGAACCAAGAAAAACATCACAATGATCCACTGGAAAGAAAAAAGAAAAAAAACATGATAATTCTTGTGTTGATTTTGGTGATAGGAAATTAAAAAAAATATTGATTTTAATTTTCATCTTATTTGTTCTCAATAATACCTGTGGACTTTTAAAGGGATAATTCACTACTTTTTTAACAATATGGATTGTTTAATGTTGCATACTTCATTTCTGAGTATATATATAATACATGCTTGTTCTTTATTCTATGTAAATGATTTTAACTAAATTAAATACTTATTGCTATACTTACGCAATTCCTGATGATATTGTGATGTCGTTTCGGTTACTGACAAATAGACAACTAATCTCCATGATATATAGATTTGTTATTGGGTTAATTTCTGAGAGAATGTTTTAAAATTCAGTGACTCACCTCGGAAAACAATTTGAGCTTATTAACATCCGGGGGTTCACCAATGATGATGACGCACAACCACCAAATAACCAGAATGGAGATTTCCAAAGGGCAGATAACTCTGAAAAAAAAATGAAAGGTGACGACATAAGGAATGCTTCAAAGTTAACAAAACTGAAGAGAGTATAACCGAATGTTAATTGTTTTTTTTTTTTTTACTTATGGGTTAGCGAGGGGTGTACATTTTGTGGTGGTTGGTGTAGGAGTAAAAGGAGGTTGAGTTGGTAAGGACCAGTATTAAACCCAGAACTTTGTGATTTCTTGGCAAATTCTCTATCGACTAAGCTGAACCAGCCATAAAGGAAAAAATTTCAAAGCAGATCTGTTAGTATAAAAGGAAGGTAGAGAAAAAAGATCCAAGAAATTAATTATTAGTGAAATAGATCACTAATTAGGACTGAGCCTATTCTAGTAGTGCCCACCTGAAGCGGATTTGAGAGGTTTGAATTCAGAGTTTTCCTTCTAGACTGATTGCCTAACAAAGGTTAAAGAGTTTAGTCTGCCCTACTATTTTACCCATAGCTGGAGGGAGAATAGTTGGATTCATATGTTTCTCAAGGGTATTAGCGCTATGTGAACTGTAGCTTCCTCCAGGATTTGAACTTGTGTCGACAAGTGCATTTCCTACGACTCTAACCATTATTCTACACACCTCCAACAAGATTTCTGCACCTTTTGAGTTGGGGTTACTAATTGAAATGTCTTAGTTTTCTTTTTAATTCTGTAAACTTTTATATTTACCAAAACACAAATGATGAATTAAAAAATTTCCTCTTCAAAATGACCAAAAGTTGAAGAACAACCAACTCACAGGAATTGAATAATGATGAGGTTCACTTTGTGTAATGGTTATCTTTAGGGGAAATGGAATCAATAACCAGAGTTCAATTCCTGGAAAAGACTTTTGTCTAGATTTTTTAAATGAGGTTTGATATTTATTTATTTTTTTACTGTTGTCCTCATCTTTACTGTAATATATAAAAACACGTTTTGGCTATTGTACCCTTACGGCCTTGGAAATTTAAACTATCAAAGAATAACTGAAGCCATTGGATTTTACGCTTCAAAAGAAATCCCAATAATCAATATAGTGTGTGTTTTTTTTTTTTTTTTTTTTTTTTTTTTTTACTGGTTGTGACGCTTCTTGGATTTAAGGGCGTGCAAAATCTTTTTTTTTTTTTTTTTTTTTTTTTATACTGTTGTCCTCATCTTTACTGTGATTTATAAAAACACGTTTTTTTAAGTGTGTGTAAAAACACATTATTATTCGGATAAGATCTTCCTAAGTTCTTCAATGCTTTGTTTGCTCAACAGTCAAACAATTCAAATGATTTCCCAACTTGAATCATTGCTATGCTCGGATACCCTGAAGAAGGCCAGAGAGTGCAATGGATGAAACATGTTTTTTATATATCACATTGAAGATGCGGACAACAGTCCAAAAAATCAAAATAATAAAGACTGTTTTTATTTCAATTTGTGCTAATTCCCTTTGGGGAAAGGCATGAATCCATCAGTTCTCACCCCCCACACACACAGATATGGGTAGTATTAGTAGGGTTGAAATGGATTCTTTAGCCTTGGTTAGGCAACCAGTCTAGGAGAAAGAAAACTCAGCTTTACTACACTTAAAAATTGACTTTGTGTCACATCCTGGCTGAGATCATTAATAAGAATACAGTGTATATACGGATTAATTAAATTCAGACAAAAATTAAATTTTTAAAAATCTTCTTACTTAAATACCAGTCATTCTTGAAAATGTTAATCTTTTCTCTTATGTAATCCATTCCTATAGCTAATTTAATTGTGATAAACATAAGTCCACTTCTTACAACTCTAACCATGACACTTTGCGCCTCCTAATTTTTTATCTATAGACAATTTCGATACCAGTCCCCGCCAACTCAGTGTATGAGTAGCACAGGGATCTGTGCGGTAAAGTAAGGAGCTGATGGAAGGTGTGGCGCTCCACCTCAGATGCTAAAAACAATCTCCTTGGTCTAGCGATATTGAAAAGGGGATAGACTCCCTCGCTGACTGGCTGATACCGACTTTAGGCCGCCCCGACGACTTTACTTACAACAGCTTGGATTGTAGATTTTGATTTTTTTTTTTTTTTTTTTTAAGGCTATCCTTTTTGTTTTTTGTCCGTGTGGCTTTTATATTCCTAACCAACATTCAGTGTTGCCAAAGATTATGGAATAAACTGGGCACAACAAAATAGGCAGAGCTAGCTAATTCAGAGTTTTCCTTCTAGACTGGTAAACCTAGCCATGGTTAAAGAGCCCTGTCTGTCCTACTATTTACCCATAACTGGAGGGAGGCTGTTGAGTCCAAAGAGAAAATGAAATCTAAAAACCTTACTTACTTGACCATATAATCCCATGCTTTTGGTAAATACCAATCGTTCTTGAAAATGTTAATAATCTTTTCTCTTATGTAATCCATTCCTATTCCTAATGCAATTGTGATAAACATAAGTCCACTCATTGTTGTAGCAAATGTCCAGGTATAATCCTGCAAATAAATAAGGGAATGAAAATAAAAAGGTGGAAGGAAGAGGGGGGGGGGCACAAATGATAGAATACATGAAGAGTGGGGGGGGGGGAGTAAACCCTGAAAACAAATCCAGAGCTGGAGTCCCTAAGGTAGTGTGATGCTGAACTAACCCAGCATTACCTGCTGCCAAACTGCATTGGTTCCTTACTTTTCCTTTGGATCACAGTGGCCGGGGGGGGGGCTGCTTGGGCAACAGCTTATCCTCCATATCAACCCACCCAGGCTACAATAAAAAAAATTTTTTTTTTAAAAATTGGACACTGCTCCATCATCTCTCGCAGACGGAAGGATGCCCACACAAGGAGGGAGGGGGAGAAAAGCTACAAATAAATCTTGCTTACCTGTCCCCACAAGAAATGTCGGTCAAGGACTGATGGTATTCCCATTAAAAACATACCACAAGTTATTATGATAATGCCAAAGACTCGTTTACCTGCAATAAAAAACATTAACAAAATAGAGATATAAGCGAGAATATTTGGGCAATTATGAAAAATCAGAAAAATGGAAAAGCCAAAAGTCTGAAAAATGATTTAGCACAAGGAGACCTGTGGATATACCACAGTTTGACAATTCAATTATTACATTTGATATGCTTACTTAAATCTGTTGCTGAATAGTTCAATTTGTTAAAAAGTAAAATAATATTGATTTCTCTCTCTCTCTCTCTCTCTCTCTCTCTGTTTTTCTTTCCTTCTTTTCATTATGTTCAATGGAAAGAAATTAGCGTTATCACTTTTGCGTGCTCACCTACTCTCTCTCCTTTTTATTTTTTTTTTTCCATTAGCATGTCCTTTTCTTCCCTTTCTTTATAATAAAATCGGAATGGTCCATTATTTAGCTGAGGTGATGACACTCATAAGAAATAAGAATTTGGTGGATAAGCAACACCAGATAATCAGGATTTACATTTTTTTTTTTTTCATTTCCTCTTGGACGGTCTCATTTTTAACCAGAGGGTGTTGCAAGATGATAACGGTAGCAGAATTAAGGAACATGAGTATTAGAGTATTAATATATAGATAAAAAGATTATAAATATAAAATCAAGAGCTTTATCCAAAGCAAAATTGTAAAGACCCAGTTACCTGACCTCCAATTGGTAGGATTGATTGATATTTCTTAATGACATGTCAACCCATCAAAGGTTATTTCATGCCTTGAGGTTAGGGAATTGCATACATTGTATGTTTATATTTACATTTTTTTTCTTGTATTGTTTTAAAAAAATATTTTTGTACACTGTTAAATGATATCAAATAATGTTAGCAATATGGTTTCAAGTATTCCTATCTAATACTAATGATTACATGTATGGTTTCAAGTATTCCTATCTAATATAATGATTAGCACAGTTGTATGGTTTCAAGTATTCCTATCTAATACTAATGATTAGCACAGTTGTATGGTTTCAAGTATTCCTATCTAATACTAATAATTATATGGTTTCAAGTCATTATTTCTATTTGATAACATTTTGTTTGCACAGTGTTATACAGTTTCAAGTAATTAATAATTATAGCATAATTATTCTTAATACAAATAGATCAGTAATTTAATGTTATATGATATTCCCTATTCCAATCTAAAACTAATGATTTATAAACAGATCTGCTTTACCCATAGATGGAACCCTAACAGGTACTACCACTCTGGGTTAGAGTGGAATTGGGAGTGATGGCAATGAATAGGGGACTCTACATTTGGAGCCTCACCACCAGATGTAGATTGGTGTCTTACTCAGGATATCTCTTTTTTTTAAGGGGGGGTCTTTACCCTCTGCAGGAAATACAGTCAACATATTCTAAGCCCTGCCAATAGGGCAGAGTAGTGGTAGAGGAAGGAATGATCATCATTAATAATGATAAAGTTAAGCTTTGTGGTCCTGGGAATGAAATGTTTGGGGACCCTTCTGTTGTATTATCGTGTGGGTTATTAGCTTAGCTTGTGATTGTGGCACAAAGGCCAGAAATATGGGACACCCAGTGAGAATTGAACTCACTATTAATAGTATGCTAATCTAGCTTGCTAACATTACATCACATGAGGTGCTTTTATCTTGTGTATAAGATGGTTATAGAAAATTAGCACTCAGCACTGTTGGAATTATCTTGTGGTATAAGATGTATGCCAAATTTCCACTTATATTTATGAACTTTCCAACATCAGCGGCATGCATTTCATTAAATTGACCAATGAGAAGTATATAGAATGCAAGAATTTTATGGTTGGCATAGTATAATAGTAAATAGCACTCAGCCACTGTTGAATTATTCTGGTATAAGATGTATGCCAAATTTCACTTATATTATGAACTTTCCCACATCAGCCGCATTGCATTTCTGGCAAAAATTAGCCAGTTAAAAAATGATATAGAAGGTCATTGATATTTGTCTTGAAATCAAATTACAAATTGAACTTTCTGAAATCAAGAACAAGAGAGGATTACAAATGAATACTACAGACTTTCTGTTACAAAGGAGTATCTTACTAACTACACTCTTTTCTAGAACATTGGATTTACCAACAGGAAACTAAAAACCTAAAGTGGTAACCAGAATGCCTAACACCTTCCTGGTTTTATACTGTTACAATCTTATGGGCCATCTGTAGTCTTTAAGCAAGAACACTTGTCCAAGTGAAATTGGATCCTTGGTAATTCCTCTTGATAATGAATCCTTTGGTTCTTCTGGTAAAGAGTCCTGAGTATGTAAGTCCCTCCTCAATGAGTGCTAGTAGACTATGGCCAGTATCAGTGTTTTAAGTAGTGTATCAGGCACGCAAGTATGGCTAGTTGATTGGCGAAGGAAAACAATAACCATGGTAGTCTTATAAATCCAGGTGGAGAATTTAGCACACCTTATATACTAAATATTCCAACATATACATACATTAATTCTTTGGAAGATGCTTGGGAAAACTGAACTGATACTCACGGCCAAATTCCATGTAAACTCCAATTAGAACTTCTATTGCAGCAATCATTTGGCTTTTCCTCACGGTTAAAGCCAGAAAAAAGATAACAGCGAGAATTCGACCAAAAACCCCATCTTTCACGTAGACAGAGGCGACCTGCAAAGAAGAAAACAGGATTGACCTTTAATCACAACAAATCAACAAGAAAATAAATGGATAATGGGAACATTAGCGGACCATATGACCTTTTAGGCACCCCTTTTTTGATCTCGTTTCATCAGGACATTTTTTTCATTCACACCGTCAAAATCGGTTGTTTGTTAACAGATGATTTTTAGAGTTTTTTTTTAATTATGAAACTAACCCTAACAACAACCGGATTTTGATGGTATAAATTAAAAAAATGTCCGATGAAACGAAATCGAGAAAAAGAGGTGTCTAAAGGTCATGTGGCCACATAGCTACATAAATGAGAGTAACCTCCCTTTGTTTGTTTCACTTAATAGTACTTTGCGCAATATTTTGAAATGAACTTAATTGTTATTAAGAACACATTTATGATATTTTCTTGTTAAAACTTGCAGTTGTATTGATTCGAACAAATTTGTATTTTTCAGTGTAGATCACAGTGAAATGAAAATGGCTGACCAAAAACATAAGGCTTCCTCAAAGTGAAACAAATAAGGGAGAACTATCATTTATATAGCTAATGTTCAGATTACCAATAAATGTGCTGTGGTGTAATGGTTGTCGTCGAAGGAAATGGACACGTCGACATGAGTTCAAATCCTGGATAAGGCTGGTTGCATTTCATATGGCACTAATATCCTTGGGAAAGGTATGATCCAACTATCCTCTGTCCAACTATGGGTAAATGGTAGGGTGTACTAGGCTCTTCAACCTTGGTACAGCAACTGATCTAGGAGAAGGAAAACTCTGAATTCAATTTTAGTAAACTCCACTTAAAAAATTGGGTAATCTGAACATTAGCTACATAAATGAGAGTAATCTCCCCTTGTTTCTTTTCACTTTGAGGAAGCCTTGTGCCATTATTTGAAATGAACTTAATTGTTATTAAGAACACATTTTATGATATTTTCATGTTAAAACATGCAGTTGTATTGATTCGAAATTCATATTTCAGTGTAGATTTATGGTGAAATGAAAATGGGTGACCAAAACATATGGCTTCCTCAAAGTGAATAAACAAGGGAGGTTACTCTCATTTATGTAACTAATGTTCAGATTACCAAAAATTGACCTTGTGTCACATCCTGCTCATGCAGAGGACTTGGTAAATACATAAAGTTTTTGTTTTCTCTTAGCAAAGTGATCCTTGCATTTTCAAGAACACCTGAAAGATTCTATTAAAAGTGTTTATTATAGGTATTTAGCCAACACATTTGCTAGGGTAGGATATGACTCAAGGTCACAGTATGGAGCATCCAGCAGGATTGAACTCACTATTAGAGTGTAATGGATCTGTGAGATTAGCTTGCTAACCATTAACACCACGATGGTTTGGTTTTAGTTTGTTTTGTTTACGGCATATCAACCTCGGTGGGTCATTAATGCCAACAAAGTTGTGAAATTATTCATTCTTAATGCATAATACGAATTTTGTTTATAAACTCATGTTTTTCTATTCACCCATAGATGGGACCCTAACAGGTACTACCATTCGGGTCAGAGTTGGACCAGGAGCAATGGTGATGAAGGGGTACTCCACATTCCCCAAACCTCCAAAACTGGAACCTCACCATCAGATAGAGTTTAACGTCATTCCCAGGACATGTAGACCCTCAGTCACCGCCTTCTTAGCACCCATATGATAAAAAGGGGTTGGGGCTTGCCATGCCATAAGGGCAATAGGGTTGGGCAATCATATAGGTACTAGGGCTTGATGTGACCAGCCGGTTGATCGGAGGGGGCCTCTCTGACCGCCCGTCTAGCCCAAGATAGGGACAAAGTGGAGTATTGCAAATCATTTTTTTTTTTCTTTTTTTTTTTTACAGAAAAAGAAAAGAAAAAACTCATTTTCTAAGGTGAATGATTTTTAAAGCCAAAAATACCTAATTATTATTTGTTGCTACAAACTTTTATTCTCCTTCTCTCGGAGACTGGAGTCTTGTGTTGCATTTTTTTTTACAGTTACTTTCTCGAATAATTGTGTCAGGAATTAAAATGAAAAGTTGAAAAAAAAAGAGAAGAGAATTTCTTTTTTTTTTCTTTTTTTTTTTTTTGAATGAAAAGATTTGAATTTACTTACCAAATAAACATGAAAGATTCATAGCCATAACGATCGTAGACTCCGGCCAATGTTTGGTGAGTTGTTGCAAAAGGTTGCAAGCTAACTGTTGTCATAGCAATGATGAACAACATCATCCCAGCCATGAGACTTTAGAATAGATAATAATAAAATTTAAAACATAAAACCAACAAAGTCTGGTGGTCTTGTATATGTAAACAGGGCAACACCCTCATAAAAAGTGCATAAAAAACCAAACATCTTTGTGTTGTTTGAGGCATTGGACAAGCTTATACTATTTATGTAAGAAGGTTGATTGAATAAGAATTTAATAAAATGAAAAACGGTTTTAGAATGAAAATTAGAAAGCATAAAGTGAAATTGGAAACAAAGATTTGTTAAGCAGTTTGTATTTGGCTGGTTGGTTGGATTTTATGGTATGTCAACCTTGTTTGGGTTATTTTTATGCTGAATACGTTTTGTTTTATTCATTCTTCTTGGGTATTTCAAATTTTTTTTTTCAAACTCAATTTTTTAAACACATTTTTTAATACTCATTTTTTCTATCTTATTTAACCCATAGATGGGACTTTAACAGGTACTACCACTCCGTGTCAATTCATGACCTGGGGAGTAATGGTAATAAAGGGGTAATCCACATTCCCCAAACTGATCCAGAATTGGAATTTCACCACTAGATGCAGTTTAATGTCACACCAGGACACTAAAACCCTCAGTTACCAACTTCTAGCACATTATATAAAAAGATTGTGGCTTATCATAAGGCAATAGGGTTGGGACAAGCATATAGGTGCTAGGGCTTGACATGACCAACTGATTGATCGGAGGGGCCTCTCTGACCAGCTGTTTTAGCCTACATAAGGGCGAAAGTTGAGTGTTGCATGTCATGGACTGCTCATGCACAAGGGTTGTACAAGACAGTCACTACATCTTTCTTACGTTACTAATAATTCAGTTCAGAATTTCCCCACTTTTTTTCTGCACAATTTCTCAACCAATCAGGAGAAATTTTAATAATAAAAGAACTTTTTATTATAATTTTTTTGTGCTTTTGGTTCAATCTCATAATTTATTGGTATTTAGATTCTTATATAAAATTTTATTTTAATTTTCTAAACACTTTTTTGATACTTTGTCCAACCTATAATTCATCTATACATATATAAAGGGCAGTTGGTGTGTATGTATGTAGGTATGTCCGGATGAAACTACGAAAATAAAACAATTAACAACAAAGTAAATATATACATATACACATAAAATATAACCGGTTCCTCCTTTTTGTGCAAAAATTATGAAGATTTGATTTATATTCAAGGATATTTAAAAATTAAAATATATATAGAAATATCATTTGTGAGTCTCAAAAGTAAACAAATCAGTACACCCTATATATTTTCCCCGATCCCTTCTACCCAGGTGGCACTGGGTAGCCACTTCTAGTGTGGAATATATTGATAATGTTTTTATTCAAGCTAGAAGTCTTAATAAAAGAAAAAAGCAAAAGATGTCTTTAAAAATAATCCAGTTGTACATTTTACTTATAAACTTAAAAACAGAATTTTTTTATTTTCTTTTTTAGACATCTTAGTTGAATAATAATAATAATAATCATACCTAGTTTTTAGTGAAATCGATCACATAATTAGGACTGAGCCATCCTAGTAATGACCACCCCAAGTGGATTCAACAGGTTTTGAATTCAGAGTTTTCCTTCTCTTAGACTGGTTGCCTAACCAATGTTAAAGAGCCCAGTCTGCCCTACTATTTACCCATAGCTGGAGGGAGGGTAGTTGTAAATCGTATTTATAACAAAAATAACAGTGTAAAATGGGAAGGCTAATTTGCATATTGATATTAAAATTTGATTAGTATTATTGATTTCTAATTGGTTTTATTTTAATGAATATGATCAAAAACCTCTTCAATTAAATTTTTAAAGAAATCCATTAACAAGAAGGAATAATTGTGATTTTATTTCTTTACTTCCTATTTTAACTAAATAGTTAAATTAGGGAAATTTCACAATGAAGACGGGAGTGATGGAAGGGTTAGTTTCAGTTGTTCTATTTTTCGATTAAAATTTCCCCTGTTTCAAATCTTTTTTATCTGCATTCTTATTTAATTTCATTAGCCTTTCTAATTAATTAATAAATTTTATTACATTAAAACTTAAATACTTGCACCTGGAGGTGCTATATTTCTCTAGTAAAAATTAAAGATGAAGCAGTGAATTTGATAGGTTCCATTTTTCTGAAAGTGCTCAGATTGCTGTGAGATTACCTGATGAACATTTATTACGTAATAATGTCATCAGGTAATCTCACCAGCATCTGAGTCACTTTCAGAAATGGATATCTATCAAATTCACTGCTTCATCTTTATTTTTTACTAGAAAATATATGCACCCTCCAGGGCAAGTATTTAAGTTTTTAATGTAATAAATATTATATTAAATTAGAAAGGCTAATGAAATTAAATAAGAATGCAGATAAAAAGATTTGAAACAGGGGAAAATTTTAATCGAAAAATAGAACAACTGAAACTAACCCTTCCATCACTCCCGTCTTTCATTGTGAAATTTCCCTAATTTAACTATTTAGTTAAAATAGGAAGTAAAGAATAAAATCACAATTATTCCTCTTGTTAATGGATTTCTTTTAAGATTTATTGAAGAGGTTTTGATCATATTCATTAAAATAAACCAATTAGAAATCAATAATACTAATCAAATTTTTTAATATCAATATGCAAATTAGCCTTCCCATTTACACTGTTATTTTTGTTTATAAATACGATTTACAACTACTCTCCCTCCAGCTATGGGTAAATAGTAGGGCAGACTGGGCTCTTTAACATTGGTTAGGCAACCAGTCTAAGAGAAGGAAAACTCTGAATTCAAACCTGTTGAATCCACTTGGGGTGGTCATTACTAGGATGGCTCAGTCCTAATTAGTGATCGATTTCACTAAAAACTAGGTATGATTATTATTATTATTATTCAACTAAGATGTCTAAAAAAGAAAATAAAAAAATTCTGTTTTTTTAAGTTTATAAGTAAAATGTACAACTGGATTATTTTAAAGACATCTTTTGCTTTTTTCTTTTTATAAGACTTCTAGCTTGAATAAAAACATTATCAATATATTCCACACTAGAAGTGGCTACCCAGTGCCACCTGGGTAGAAGGGATCGGGGAAAAATATATAGGGGTACTGATTTGTTTACTTTTGAGACTCACAAATGATATTTCTATATATATTTTAATTTTTTAAATATCCTTGAATATAAATCAAATCTTCATAATTTTTGCACAAAAAGGAGGAACCGGTTATATTTTATGTGTATATGTATATATTTACTTTGTTGTTAATTGTTTTTTTTTTCGTAGTTTCATCCGGACATACCTACATACATACACACCAACTGCCCTTTATATATGTATAGATGAATTATAGGTTGGACAAAAGTATCAAAAAAGTGTTTTAGAAAATTTAAAATAAAATTTTATATAAGAATCTAAATACCAATAAATATGAGATTGAACCAAAAGCACAAAAAATTATAATAAAAGTTCTTTTTATTATTAAAATTTCCTCTGATTGGTTGAGAAAATTGTGCAGAAAAAAGTGGGGAATTCTGACTGAATTATTAGTAACGTAAGAAAGATGTAGTGACTGTCTTGTACAACCCTTGTGCATGAGCAGTCCATGACATGCAACACTCAACTTTCGCCCTTATGTAGGCTAAACAGCTGGTCAGAGAGGCCCCTCCGATCAATCAGTTGGTCATGTCAAGCCCTAGCACCTATATGCTTGTCCCAACCCTATTGCCCTTATGATAAGCCACAATCTTTTTATTATATATGTGCTAGAAGTTGGTAACTGAGGGTTTTAGTGTCCTGGGTGTGACATTAAACTGCATCTAGTGGTGAAATTCCAATTCTGGATCAGGTTTGGGGAATGTGGATTACCCCTTTATTACCATTACTCCCAGGTCATGAATTGACACGGAGTGGTAGTACCTGTTAAAGTCCCATCTATGGGTTAAATAGATAGAAAAAATGAGTATTAAAAAAATGTGTTTTAAAAAATTGAGTTTGAAAACAAAAAAATTTGAATACCCAAGAAGAATGAATAAAACAAAACGTATTCAGCATAAATAACCCAACAAGGGTTGACATACCATAAAATCCAACAACCAGCCAAATACAAACTGCTTAACAAATCTTTGTTTCCAATTTCACTTTATGCTTTCTAATTTTCATTCTAAAACCGTTTTCATTTTATTAAATTCTTATTTCAATCAACCTTCTTACATAAATAAGTATAAGCTTGTCCAATGCCTCAAACAACACAAATGTTTGGTTTTTTATGCACTTTTTATGAGGGTGTTGCCCTGTTTACATATACAAGACCACCAGACTTTGTTGGTTTATGTTTTAAATTTTATTATTATCTATTCTAAAGTCTCATGGCTGGGATGATGTTGTTCATCATTGCTATGACAACAGTTAGCTTGCAACCTTTTGCAACAACTCACCAAACATTGGCCGGAGTCTACGATCGTTATGGCTATGAATCTTTCATGTTTATTTGGTAAGTAAATTCAAATCTTTTCATTCAAAAAAAAAAAAAAAAAAAAAAAAAAGAATTCTCTTCTCTTTTTCTTTTCAACTTTTCATTTTAATTCCTGACACAATTATTCGAGAAAGTAACTGTAAAAAAAATGCAACACAAGACTCCAGTCTCCGAGAGAAGGAGAATAAAAGTTTGTAGCAACAAATAATAATTAGGTATTTTTGGCTTTTAAAAATCATTCACCTTAGAAAATGAGTTTTTTCTTTTCTTTTTCTGTAAAAAAAAAAAAGAAAAAGAAAAATGATTTGCAATACTCCACTTTGTCCCTATCTTGGGCTAGACGGGCGGTCAGAGAGGCCCCCTCCGATCAACCGGCTGGTCACATCAAGCCCTAGTACCTAATGATTGCCCCAACCCTATTGCCCTTATGGCATGGCAAGCCCCAACCCCTTTTTATCATATGGGTGCTAGATAAGGCGTGACTGAGGGTCTACATGTCCTGGGAATGACGTTTAAAACTCTATCTGATGGTGAGGTTCCAGTTTTGGAGGTTTGGGAATGTGGAGTACCCCTTCATCACCATTGCTCCCTGGTCCACTCTGACCCGAAGTGGTAGTACCTGTTAGGGTCCCATCTATGGTTGAATAGAAAAACATGAGTTTATAAACAAAATTGTATTATGCATTAAGAATGAATTTATTTCACAACTTTGTTGGCATTTAATGACCCACCGAGGTTGATATGCCGTAAAAACAAACAAACTAAACAAACCATCGTGGTGTAATGGTTAGCAAGCTAATCTCACAGATCCATTACTACTCTAATAGTGAGTTCAATCCTTGCTGGATGCTCCATACTGGTGACCTTGAGTCATATCCTACCCATAGCAAATGTGTTGGCTAAATACCTATAATAAACACTTTTAATAGAAATCTTTCAGGTGTTCTTGAAAATGCAAGGATCACTTTGCTAAGAGAAAACAAAAACATTTATGTATTTACCAAGTCCTCTGCATGAGCAGGATGTGACACAAGGTCAATTTTTGGTAATCTGAACATTAGTTACATAAATGAGAGTAACCTCCCTTGTTTATTTCACTTTGAGGAAGCCATATGTTTTGGTCACCCATTTTCATTTTCACCATAAATCTACACTGAAAATATGAATGTTCGAATCAATACAACTGCATGTTTTAAACATTGAAAAATCATAAAATGTGTTTTAATAACAATTAAGTTCATTTCAAATAATGCACAAGGCTTCCTCAAAGTGAAAAGAAACAAGGGGAGATTACTCTCATTTATGTAGCTAATGTTCAGATTACCCAATTTTTTAAAGTGGTTTTACTAAATTTGAAATTCAGAGTTTTCCTTCTCCTAGATCAGTTGCTGTACCAAAGTTGAAGAGCCTAGTACACCCTACCATTTACCCATAGTTGGACAGAGGATAGTTGGATTCATACCTTTCCCAAGGATATTAGTGCCATATGAAATGCAACCAGCCTTATCCAGGATTTGAACTCATGTCGACGTGTCCATTTCCTTCGACGACAACCATTACACCACGAGCACATTTATTGGTAATCTGAACATTAGCTATATAAATGAAGTTCTCCCTTATTTGTTTTCACTTTGAGGAAGCCTTATGTTTTTTGGTCAGCCATTTTCATTTCACTGTGAATCTACACTGAAAAATACAAATTTTGTTCGAATCAATACAACTGCAAGTTTTAACAAGAAATATCATAAAATGTGTTCTTAATAACAATTAAGTTCATTTCAAATATTGCGCAAGTACTATTAGTGAAAACAAACAAAGGGAGGTTTACTCTCATTTATGTAGCTAATGTGGACCACATTGACCTTTAGACACCTCTTTTCGATTTCGTTTCATCTGGACATTTTTTTTAATTTATTACCATCAAAATCCGGTTGTTTGTTAGGGGTTTAGTTTCATAATTTAAAAAAAAAAAAACTCTAAAAATCATCTGTTAACAAACAACCGGATTGACGGTGTGAATGAAAAAAAATGTCCTGATGAAACGAGATCAAAAAAAGGGTGCCTCTAAAGGTCATATGGTCCGCTAATGTTCCATTATCCATTTAATTTTCTGTTGATTTGTTTGATTAAGGTCAATCCTGTTTCTCTTTGCAGGTCGCCTCTGCTCTACGTGAAAGATGGGGTTTTTGGTCGAATTCTCGCTGTTTATCTTTTTTTCTGGCTTTAACCGTGGGAGGAATAAGCCAAATGATTGCTGCAATAGAAGTTCTAATTGGAGTTTACATGGAATTTGGCCGTGAAGTATCAGTTCAGTTTTCCAAGCATCTTCCAAAGAATTAATGTATGTATATGTTGAATATTTAGTATATAAGGTGTGCTACAATTCTCCACCTGGATTTATAGACTAGCCATGGTTATGTGGTTTATTCCTTCGCCAATCACTAGCCATACTGCGTGGCTGATACACTACTTAAACACTTGATACTGGCCATAGTTCTACTTAGCACTCATTGAGGAGGGACTTACAATACTCAGGACTCTTTACCAGAAGAACCAAAGGATTCATTATCAGAGGATTACCAAGGATTCCAATTTCACTGGACAAGTGTTCTTGCTTAAAGACTACAGGATGGCCCATAAGATTGTAACAGTATAAAAACCAGGAAGGTGTTAGCATTCTGGTTACCACTTTAGGTATTTAGTTCCCCTGTTTTGTTAAATCCAATGTTAGAAAGAGTGTAGTTTTAGTAGATACTCCTCTGTAACAGAAAGTCTGTAGTATTCATTGTAATCCTCCTTCTGTAGTTTTCTTGATTTCAGAAAGTTCAATTTGTTAATTGATTTCAGACAAATATCAATGACCTTCTATATCATTTTTAACTGGCTAATTTTGCCAGAAATTGCATTGCGCTTGATGTTGGGAAAGTTCATAAATATGTAAGTGGAAATTTGGCATACATCTTTATACCCACAAGATAAATTCAACAGTGGCTGAGTGCTATTTTACTATATACTATCCAACCAAAATTCTTGCATTTTATATACTTTCTCATCAACTGGTCAATTTTTAATGGAAATGCAATGCCGCTGATGTTGGGAAAGTTCATAAATATAAGTGGAACATTTGGCATACATCTCTATACCACAAGATAATTCACAGTGGCTGAGTGCATTTTACTATACCATCTTATACACAAGATAAAAGCACCTCATGTGATAATGGTTAGCAAGCTTTAGAATTTAGCATACTATTAAATAGTGAGTTCAATTCTCACTGGGTGTCCCATATTTCTGGCCTGTGCCACATCACAGCGCTAAGCTAATAACCACACGATAATTACAACAGAAGGGTCCCCCAAACATTTCATTCCCAGGACCACAAAGCTTAACTTTATCATTATTAATGATGATCATTCCTTCCTCCTACCCACTACTCTGCCTATTGGAGGGGCTTAGAATATGTTGACTGTATTTCCTGCAGAGGGTAAGACCCCCCCCCCCTTAAAAAAAGAGATGTCCTGGAGTAAGCACACCAATCTACATCTGGTGGTGAGCTCCAAATGTAGAGTCCCCTATTCATTGCCAATTACTCCCAATTCCACTCTAACCCAGCAGTGGTAGTACCTGTATAGGGTTCCATCTATGGGTAAAGCAGATCTGTTTTATAAATCATTAGTTTTAGGATTGGAATAGGGAATATCATATAACATTAAATTACTGATCTATTTTGTATTAAGTAAAAAAAAATTATGCTATAATTATTAATTACTTGAAACTGTATAACACCATGTGCAAACAAAATGTTATCAAATAGAAAATAATGACTTGAAACCATATAATTATTAGTATTAGATAGGAATACTTTTTGAAACCATACAACTGTGCTAATCATTAGTATTAGATTAGGATACTTGAAAACCATACAACTGTGCTAATCATTAGTATTAGATAGGAATACTTAAACCATACAACTGTGCTAGATCATTAGTATTAGATAGGAAACTTGAAAACCATACAACTGTGCAATCATTAGCTATTATATAGGGAATACTTGAAACCATACAACTGCTGCTAATTCATTAGTATTTCATAGGAATATTGATATCATTTAACAGTGTACAAAAAATATTTTTTTAAAACAATACAAGAAAACTTATGAAAAAAGATGTAAATATAAACATACAAGTATGCAATTCCCTAACCTCAAGCATGAAATACCTTTTGATGGGTTGACATGTCATTAAGAAATATCAATCAATCCTACCAATTTGGAGGTCAGGTACTGGGTCTTTACAATTTTTGCTTTGGATAAAGCTCTTGATTTCTATATTTATAATCTTTTTACTATATATTATACTCTTAAATAGGTTTACATCCTGGGTATAATGCTCAGGGACTCATGTTCTAATTCTGCTACCTTATCATCTTGCAACACCCTCTGGTTAAGAAATGAGACGTCCAAGAGGAAATGAAAAAAAAAAAAATGTAAATCCTATTAATCTTGGTGTTAGCTTATCCC
Organism: Doryteuthis pealeii; assembly: GCA_023376005.1. Lineage (NCBI taxonomy): Eukaryota > Metazoa > Mollusca > Cephalopoda > Myopsida > Loliginidae > Doryteuthis > Doryteuthis pealeii. The sequence continues at coordinate 73,526,132 of CM042142.1, forward strand.
ACCAAATTTCTTATTTCTTATGAGTGTCATCACCTCAGCTAAATAATGGACCATTCGATTTTCATATATAAAAGAAAGGAAGAAAAAAGGACAGCTACAGGAAAAAAAAAATAAGAAAAAGGGAGAGAGCAGTAGCGTGAGCACGCAAAAAGTGATAACGCTATTTCTTTCCATTGAACATAATGAAAAAGAAGGAAGAAAAACAAGAGAGAGAAGAGAGAGAGAGAGAAGAGAAGAGAGAGAGAGAGAGAGTGTTAAATCAATATTATTTTACTTTTTAACAAATTGGAAACTATTCAGCAACAGATTTAACGTAAGCATGATCAAATGTTAATAATTGAATTGTCACAACTGTGGTATATCCACAGGTCTTCCTTGTGCATAAATTCATTTTCAGACTTTTGGCTTATCCATTTTTCTGATTTTTCATAATTGCCCAAATATTCTCGCCTTATATCTCTTATTTTGGTTAATGTTTTTTTTTGCAGGTTAACGAGGTTTTGGCATTATCATAATAACTTGTGATGTTTTTAAATGGAATTACCATCAGCCTTGACCGGACATTTTCTTGTGGCGGACAGGTAAGCAAAGATTTATTTGTAGCTTCTCCCCTCCCTCCTTGTTGTGGGGCATCCTTCCGTGCTGCGATGAGATGATGGAGCAGTGTCCAATTTTTTAAAAAAAAAAATTTTTTTTTATTGTAGCCTGGGCTGCGGTTGATATTGGGAGATAAGCTGTTGCCCAAGCAAGCCCCCCCCCCCGGCCACTGTGATCCAAAGGAAAAGTAAGGAAACCAATGCAGTTTTGGCAGCAGGTAATGCTGGGTTAGTTCAGCATCACACTACCTTAGGGACTCCAAGCTTCTGGATTTGTTTTCAGGTTTACTCCCCCCCCCCACTCTTCATGTATTCTATCATTTGTGCCCCCCCCCCTCTTCCTTCCACCTTTATTTTCATTCCCTATTTTTATTTGCAGGATTATACCTGGACATTTGCTTACAACAATGAGTATGGGACTTTTGTTTATCACAATTGACATTGAGGAATAGCGAATGGATTTACATAAGAGAAAAGATTATTAACATTTATCAAAAGAAACGATTGTATTTACCA